>CM065805.1:46436000-47182143 GCA_033398695.1 Orobanche coerulescens | reverse complement strand
ACTCCGGCTCATGCTCGATTCTGGCGATCGGATTGGGAGGAATTCTTTCGCTTGGTCGGCGCTCGCGCCTCCGGCCCTTTCCGTCACAGGTTACGGCTTGGTGATCAAATTGTCCAGGTTGCCTTCCTCAAGCGATCGCGAGCTGCGAGGAGGTCGCGGCATTGGCTAGTGTTGTGGCCGGGACTCTTATGATAGGCACAGAATTTGCTACGGTCTAGGTGACCGTGGTCCCTTATTGGCTTTGGCTTGGAAAGCCACTCGCGACCCTTTATCGCGTTGAAGATGTGGGCCGGAGATAAGTTGAGGTTGTGAAGAAGGTGGACCTCTACATCCTCGAAGGCTTTGAACTCGCCAGGCGGCTTGGAGACCGCCTTTCTGGGATTGGCGACCGCGTTCTTCTGGACATGGGAAGGTGATTTTCCTTCTTCGGACTGTCCCTCGTCTAAGCGGAGTGAGAGCATCTTCTGCCTGGCCAGAAAATCGGCGGCTCTGACGCGGAACGCTGTATAGGTCGGTGGAAAATCATTTGTGAGGTGCCTGAACATGGGCGAAGGCCCGTCTGTTCAGATCGCGTGGTGAGCGATCTCGCCGCCGACGGCTCACCGGTGAGGACTATCTCGTCCACCCGGCCGATGTAATCCTCATCCGATTCGTCCTTCCCCGCCCGATTTTCATCATGCGGTGGGGACCTTCCGGCGGCGACTTTGGCGGCGAAGTACGACGTGAAGTCGTTCGCCGACTTCTCAAAGCAATTGATTGAGCGAGATGGTAGTGAGATGTACCACTGGGCGAGATCGCCAGAGTTAACGGGAACATACGACATTTCGTCGCATCTGAAGCTCCGCATCCGGTCATGTAGATCCGGAATTTGCTTAAGTGGGTTCCCGGATCCGATCTCCCCTCATATAGAGGTGTTTGTGGGGGATTGATCGTTGGTTGGACTGGGGCGATCTCGATCTGGACCGCGAGTGGTTCATTTAGCCCAGCGATCGGTCTCCTGGCACTTGCCCCAATTTCTAGGAGCGTCTTCATCTCGTCGAGCTGGCGTTGCATGGCGGCGATCGCCGTTGCCTGACTGCTCGCCGATTGGCTCTCAGAATGCGAACCAAGGCGATCGTGTACTGATCCCCTAGCTCCGTGGTGAATGACGAGCTACCTGCCAGTGGGTTCCTTTCTTGGGCGAGCAGGGGCTCGTTGACCGGCCTGTCTCCTGGGAGTCGGATATGCCGAACTCCTGGTAAAGGATTCGGATACCGATGTCTCCCGGCTGGGGCCTAAGTGCCCGGGTCGCCATGAGGGATCGCTCCCCAGGCGGCTGAAGATGGAGTCGTCCCTCCTCACGAGAGCCTTCTCCTGCGGCTCGGGGCTTTGTGTCGATTTCTCGACATAGATCCCCTTGATCTTTCGTTTGCTTGCCCGGCGGATGGTTGACGGAGTGATGGTGGGCGAGTCGTAGGCCTTCCGTCGCTCCCTGAGGATGGCTATAGCCTCCTCAATCTGTTCCGGTCTCAGAATCGATCGAGTGAGAGGCTAGAACCATCCCTCGGGGGCGGGAGTGAGAGCCTAGCGTCGCCACGGTCGCCTTCCGCCGTGGGCTGGGATTCGGTCCTCGCCGGAATAAAATTTCCGGCAGATCTCAGGGTGGCTCTCTTGGAGGTCGTTGCTGATGTCATTTTCTGAAGGTTTTTCTATTGAAGAACAGTGAGTGTTTCTTCAAGTATATGTCCGGAGAACAGTGAGTGTTCTTCGAGACGGTAGGAATAAGAATGAAGGTTTAGGGCCCCTTCCTCTAGCGCCAATTGTTGTTACCCAAAATATTATCCGGAGATAGTATTGCTGGAATGATCGAGTAACAAACAAATGCGAGAACACTTCCGTGAGAAAAAGATAACACAAGATTTGCCGGGGTTGTTAATCCCGGGCTTGAATGCTCTCGCGAGATGTTATTAATAAATACACTGTCGAGTACAAATATTAATGTTAGAATCTATTACAAGGAGTGTAAAGACTTCTAGTTATCTAGGCTTTTAGAGCGCGTAGATTGCCGGAAGAACCAGATAGATATGTCTGTGAGTTCTTGTTTGGGATATATGATGAATGTGTATGAATATCTCTATGAATGTATTAATGGTTGCCAAAAGAGCCTTTGATTCTCTCTTTGGTGTGTATTTTGCACTTAATTCGTAGTAGAATTCGCCTCTCTTTGGCCACAGCAGTGAGTCCTCTATTTATAGGGGACAAGGCAGTTGGGATCCCTCAGGCGATCGCGGGCGATCGCCGTCTTCTATATTAAAATAAAACAGCCGATCGTCCCGTCACGTGGGCCTGTTCCCTTGAGGTCCGAGGTTGCAGCTGGAGGCCAGCTGGGCGAACCAATGGGAAGCCAGCACGCGTTGCGAGTCGCTGTCCGGGGAGGACCCACTTCGTACCTTTCGGCGGCCTTGTCGGTAGGTGTGGTAGGTGACAGGCTGGGGTCAATGATCCTTTCTGTCGGTATCCTTTGAAGATCCGTGGGTGGGCCATCGTCCAAGATTCGGTCTTCGACGACTTTGACGGATGCTGGATCTCTACGTGGCATGAGATGATCGCCTCTGGTCCGCTCATTAAAGACGATCGTCAGATAACAAAAGACGATCGCTGGGTACCAAAAGACGATCGCCGCATTGTGTCGAACTCTAGGCGTCTGTCCAGAGTGTGCCTTTCATGGTTGGCTTCTCTGATTGTGATGCCGATCGCCTATCGTGGCGAATTAATCGCCGCACAACACGCGTCATAGGCGAGGAAAGAGAAATTGCACGTACATTCCCTCGGCACATCACGGTTGAAATGCCTCGGCTCGGCATACCGAAAATATAGATGCTAGATACAATGGAACATAACACCATAAAACAACATACCGGAGATGCCAACTCAGCATAACATATCAACACATACAAAAATCACAACAACATCGGCATCGTTCGACAATTACAACGGCCCGAACGATAGCCATCACACAATCACAAACATCATGAAACAATCACCCATGTGCATAAACGCACAAAAATCCAAGCTTTAACAACTCACACTCGTGCGAAAACACGCAAATCACCACGAGGCGATAAACAGTAAACACCAGTTCATACCTCTCACAGAGGGCTAGTACAACAAATGCGTGGCAATGCCTCAACGTTCATGCCACCAATTCGATCATACTCGGGAGCAAACATCATAACGACAACGCGAACATCATACATACATACCCAGCCCTCAAACGGGAATGGATAGGTTTTAAAAACGAAAACATCCTTTTGAAAATAATTTAGAAAAACACTGGTTGATCTTGAGTATCACCTTTCAAAAAAGAGTACAAACTTGAAACATCGTTATCGAGACTTTGGAGAACCATTTCGCATTTGATAAAAATGAGGACACTTTCTCTTAGTGAAAAACTTTTAGAATATTCGACCCTCGGGTCTAAGTAAAAGTGTTTCTAAAACATTGAAAATATCTCAAAACATTTTGGTCCTCGAGGTAGAAGAATTTCGAAACATATTGTGGCACCTTGGATGTACCACGAGAAAATAATTCGTTTTAAAAGTACGTCTCGAAATTTATTTTCTAAGATACTCAAGGTTTTCAAAGATAATTCAATGGGCTATAATGCCCAAAAATTTCAGGTAATTACACGGAACATTATAGCGCCATGGGTCCCACACCGGAACCCACCAGGCTAAAAACCATTTACAAAAACGCCAAAAAGGCCGATGACGGTAATATTTCAAAAACTCACAAAATCCATTTACAAAATACTAAATACCGTCATAAGAATTTCGCCAAAACGATCAAGGCCATAATGCCAAAAACTTGGTTAAGGGAATCGGTTTTCGAAATAAAACTCAGTCGGTAAAATACCGAAAGCCATTACAAAAGAACTCACGCAGTGGATAAAAGAAATACAGTCCAACATGCACAATCCAGCAACACTACTCCTCATATGAACGAAATATGAGAGTGAAATAACCACATATCACGAAATCAAAATCCATAAAAGGATTCCGTCAATTAACTCATAATCATACCTGTAACTCGCATCAGACGAGGCACAAACACAAAGAAGGGAGACTTACATCCACAGGTCGCACGAAGATGATGATCGCCCCACGATACTAATCACAACCAACAAACTGAGACGACGCGTCGCGACACGACTCAGTCAGATAAAATTCGACGAAATAAGACTCAAACAACACGACTTGACCCGACAGCCTAGGTTTCCACAACCTAAGCTCCGATACCATTTATGTAACACCCCCTATCCACTCAGGGATATTACACGTCGTAGAACCTTTCCTCAAGGATCTACCAGGCTGGTAACAACAAACAAACAACTCGACGATGCCTTTAAGGCTACAATAACTCAGTAGACCGACTTGGTCTTTCAATAAAAACATACAACTCAATTACAATTCATGTCCACGCAGGGGTCAAAATACAACTCCCGTACAACGGGGAAAAATTACTGCAGCAGAAAATAAAGTACAACTGAACCGATTCTCAACGTATGGTTCCACATGTGATTAGTATCGATCATCTTTCGTCATCCTTCATGCCGACCCTGTGCCACGCTCCCTGAAACCTGAATGCAATACAGACATCTACCCCCCGAATACTCGGGGGTTAGCAAAACTCCACTGTTTTGCTAGTGCAAGAACAAAGTGCAAAATACGAGCCATATAATTCAAGTTCCAAGAATAAAAATAACCAGGAATCCTCAAAGATTCAAATACAACGAAACGAATACTTTCCGAGGTAAGAGTTTGAGTAAAACTTTCCAAATCCGAAAGATCACAAATAATGAGAACGGTTTGCAAAATGGTTTAAAATACCCTCGGGAGTTTTAATAGAAAACAATTTAGGATTATCAAATCCTTCTCTTTCCAAAATCAACAGGGTCACAGCCCAAAGGTTTTGTTTTCGCAAATAGGAAACCACTAACAATTTATAGGGTCAGAGCCCAACATCACGTGTCCTCAACGGACATGAAATCAACGAAACATAATCACGCACGCGCATCGCCTAGGACCGGGACGAAGCCACAAATCCCACCCGAGGCCTATAAGGACCCTCCCGAGCTGGCTAGCGAAACAAATCACAACATCTCACAGTTGGATCAATCACTTGTTGCATCCTGGCCACATGATCGCATGCCATGTGCCATCGTAGATTAACTTTGGCGCTCACGGTTGGATCAATCACTTGTTGCATCCTGGCCACATGATCACATGCCATGTGCCACCGTAGTTTTTCTTAGGCTCTCACGGTTGGATCAATCGCTTGTTGGATCCTGGCCACATGATCACATGCCATGTGCCACCGTAGGCCCCGCCCACATCCACACTATCACATATATAGCACAATACAACAAAGATATCCAAACAATTCACTCAGAGGCATCAAACACTTAGCAAAACACCACGTCAAACCACACTACACCGAAATAAAGCCATATACGAACATACACATTACCAAGCATAACATCAACACCAAACATATCCAAAGGATTCACGTAGTCACTTACAACTCACACAATTCACAAAACACACGCATTTTGAATGTGAGCCTTTAAAAGGCTAACCGAGTCTTTGAAAGTTAAAAACAAACGATCAAATAAATACATGGAGACGATCACTAACTATCATATCCATAAAACAAGAATTATATGGTCAAGGTACTTGCCTCGAAATCAGCACGAAAATATTCCGACGAACACGGCTCAACCAGGAAGCTTCGAAACGCCCGATGCCATCGAAAAGGAAGACGACGACGAACGGAAGGGTTCAACACGGTTTCTTCGCAAGAAACTCGACCCTAACATCATATAATAATAAATCAAAGATCATACGAGGAAATAATCGTAGAACGTCCGAAAACCCCTCTATGACATTCTACCGGACACCTTCAAAGCGTCGATCAAGAACTCGACCAAAACAACAAATCGATACGATCCAACCATGGAATAACAAGATAAATGATATAATACATCTAAATAATCATCAATCCATCACAATCCTAAGTTAAATCGGATTAAATGGATGAAAACAACCAAAATACCCAAATTCCCCAAAACTAGGTTTCTAGATTATCTGACCTGATTCGTTCGATCAAAGGATGTTATAGGATGGATGATTGATGATATGAACTCCAAGACTTTATGGATTGATTGTCCAACAACATCTCTCCATGATAACCACACCTTCAGTCGCGGAAAAGAAGGAAAATACTGAGAAAAATGGTGAAAAACCCGTCTGCAGGGCCTTAAATAGGCTGCCTGCCGGCAGAGTTACGTACGTAACCGGCCAAGGGCTTACGTACGTAACCGGCCATGGCCGAGACACTGCCCAAAAATGCTGGCATCGTTACGTACATAACTGGCCAAGGCTTACGTACGTAACCGGCCTTACGTACGTAACTGCCGATCACTACCGTCCGTAATTCGGCCAGTGCCGGCCTGGGCCCAGACTGCCCGGCCATGACTCGGCCGGGGCCAACTCCGACGGCCCGAACGACCCTGAAACCCAAACCTGAATACGAATCAAAGATATGGTTACGAAGTACTCGCAAAGACGAATTCGAGTACTAAGAGAACACACGATTCCGACCACCCGAAGGCTCGAAATTCGACAACAGAAAGTAATTACCCCAAACTTTGGGAAATTACAAAAATGGCCCAAAACATCCGAAATACACGATACATGATCGGAACACCAAGACGAAGCTCGCAACATGAATAATAACATTAAATAAACTTACGAGAAACTCGAAATAATAGTTTAGGATGAGATTCGCAAGAATCGAACTCAAGTGCGGAAAAACAGCTTAAGAACACGGAACTCAACAAAACGATACCGAAATGAACTCGGATGACAAAATGTGCAGAATTAAATACTCTCGGAATGACGAAACGATCACGAGCGAGTCCTCAAAACGGGCTCCCGCCGAAAGAAAAGAAAATTACTGAAGTCCGAAATTGCGGTTATTACAAGAGCAATAAAAAAACTTGCCAAGTTATAAAGAAGAAACAGTAATCATTTATTCACAACCTTTAAATATTTCAAATTAAATATTACGACTTTATTTTTTTCAACAACAAAAATTTAAGTTATAGATTTTAATTGCAAAACAAATATTTCCTTAATCAACTTTTGAAAAGATAAGAAAACTAAGTTTATTTAATTTGAAATACAGATATTAAAGGATATTTTAAACGTACGATCTTAGTAACAATCTCTCGTGGAGGATATGATGACACTCCCCCATATCTTTTTTGGCGACCAAGCTTCCACCTCTGATGACGTGAAGGAGGAGATGGAGGATCAATAATAACATCTTCTCCAGATTTTGATGCTTCTTCTGTTGCTCCTTCATCTTTCTCTCCATATTCCGTGTAATACCCGGTTGTAATTCATTCATTATCATTCAGTAATTATCAGTCAATAATTCTCACTCAGTAAATTTCACTCACTAATAATCACTCATCATTCATGATTCATTCATCTGTGTTCATCGTCGGCATTTTGCAACCGTGTATCAGTTACCGATCGTCATTCATCTCCGATTGAGAGTCGAGACGAGAGTAATATCATAATTATCGTGAATATAGTCTTGTGTTGGAAGTATTATCTATCACATGTGTTGTGCAGCGATTAATTCGCCACGATAGGCGATCGGCATCCTTTCTGTCGGTATCCTTTGAAGATCCGTGGGTGGGCCATCGTCCAAGATTCGGTCTTCGACGACTTTGACGGATGCTGGATCTCTACGTGGCATGAGATGATCGCCTCTGGTCCGCTCATTAAAGACGATCGTCAGATAACAAAAGACGATCGCTGGGTACCAAAAGACGATCGCCGCATTGTGTCGAACTCTAGGCGTCTGTCCAGAGTGTGCCTTTCATGGTTGGCTTCTCTGATTGTGATGCCGATCGCCTATCGTGGCGAATTAATCGCCGCACAACACGCGTCATAGGCGAGGAAAGAGAAATTGCACGTACATTCCCTCGGCACATCACGGTTGAAATGCCTCGGCTCGGCATACCGAAAATATAGATGCTAGATACAATGGAACATAACACCATAAAACAACATACCGGAGATGCCAACTCAGCATAACATATCAACACATACAAAAATCACAACAACATCGGCATCGTTCGACAATTACAACGGCCCGAACGATAGCCATCACACAATCACAAACATCATGAAACAATCACCCATGTGCATAAACGCACAAAAATCCAAGCTTTAACAACTCACACTCGTGCGAAAACACGCAAATCACCACGAGGCGATAAACAGTAAACACCAGTTCATACCTCTCACAGAGGGCTAGTACAACAAATGCGTGGCAATGCCTCAACGTTCATGCCACCAATTCGATCATACTCGGGAGCAAACATCATAACGACAACGCGAACATCATACATACATACCCAGCCCTCAAACGGGAATGGATAGGTTTTAAAAACGAAAACATCCTTTTGAAAATAATTTAGAAAAACACCGGTTGATCTTGAGTATCACCTTTCAAAAAAGAGTACAAACTTGAAACATCGTTATCGAGACTTTGGAGAACCATTTCGCATTTGATAAAAATGAGGACACTTTCTCTTAGTGAAAAACTTTCAGAATATTCGACCCTCGGGTCTAAGTAAAAGTGTTTCTAAAACATTGAAAATATCTCAAAACATTTTGGTCCTCGAGGTAGAAGAATTTCGAAACATATTGTGGCACCTTGGATGTACCACGAGAAAATAATTCGTTTTAAAAGTACGTCTCGAAATTTATTTTCTAAGATACTCAAGGTTTTCAAAGATAATTCAATGGGCTATAATGCCCAAAAATTTCAGGTAATTACACGGAACATTATATCGCCATGGGTCCCTCACCGAACCCACCAGCTAAAAACCATTTACAAAAACGCCAAAAGGCCGATGACGGTAATATTTCAAAAACTCACAAAATCCATTTACAAAATACTAAATACCGTCATAAGAATTTCGCCAAAACGATCAAGGCCATAATGCCAAAAACTTGGTTAAGGGAATCGGTTTTCGAAATAAAACTCAGTCGGTAAAATACCGAAAGCCATTACAAAAGAACTCACGCAGTGGATAAAAGAAATACAGTCCAACATGCACAATCCAGCAACACTACTCCTCATATGAACGAAATATGAGAGTGAAATAACCACATATCACGAAATCAAAATCCATAAAAGGATTCCGTCAATTAACTCATAATCATACCTGTAACTCGCATCAGACGAGGCACAAACACAAAGAAGGGAGACTTACATCCACAGGTCGCACGAAGATGATGATCGCCCCACGATACTAATCACAACCAACAAACTGAGACGACGCGTCGCGACACGACTCAGTCAGATAAAATCCGACGAAATAAGACTCAAACAACACGACTTGACCCGACAGCCTAGGTTTCCACAACCTAAGCTCCGATACCATTTATGTAACACCCCCTATCCACTCAGGGATATTACACGTCGTAGAACCTTTCCTCAAGGATCTACCAGGCTGGTAACAACAAACAAACAACTCGACGATGCCTTTAAGGCTACAATAACTCAGTAGACCGACTTGGTCTTTCAATAAAAACATACAACTCAATTACAATTCATGTCCACGCAGGGGTCAAAATACAACTCCCGTACAACGGGGAAAAATTACTGCAGCAGAAAATAAAGTACAACTGAACCGATTCTCAACGTATGGTTCCACATGTGATTAGTATCGATCATCTTTCGTCATCCTTCATGCCGACCCTGTGCCACGCTCCCTGAAACCTGAATGCAATACAGACATCTACCCCCCGAATACTCGGGGGTTAGCAAAACTCCACTGTTTTGCTAGTGAAAGAACAAAGTGCAAAATACGAGCCATATAATTCAAGTTCCAAGAATAAAAATAACCAGGAATCCTCAAAGATTCAAATACAACGAAACGAATACTTTCCGAGGTAAGAGTTTGAGTAAAACTTTCCAAATCCGAAAGATCACAAATAATGAGAACGGTTTGCAAAATGGTTTAAAATACCCTCGGGAGTTTTAATAGAAAACAATTTAGGATTATCAAATCCTTCTCTTTCCAAAATCAACAGGGTCACAGCCCAAAGGTTTTGTTTTCGCAAATAGGAAACCACTAACAATTTATAGGGTCAGAGCCCAACATCACGTGTCCTCAACGGACATGAAATCAACGAAACATAATCACGCACGCGCATCGCTTAGGACCGGGACGAAGCCACAAATCCCACCCGAGGCCTATAAGGACCCTCCCGAGCTGGCTAGCGAAACAAATCACAACATCTCACAGTTGGATCAATCACTTGTTGCATCCTGGCCACATGATCGCATGCCATGTGCCATCGTAGATTAACTTTGGCGCTCACGGTTGGATCAATCACTTGTTGCATCCTGGCCACATGATCACATGCCATGTGCCACCGTAGTTTTTCTTAGGCTCTCACGGTTGGATCAATCGCTTGTTGGATCCTGGCCACATGATCACATGCCATGTGCCACCGTAGGCCCCGCCCACATCCACACTATCACATATATAGCACAATACAACAAAGATATCCAAACAATTCACTCAGAGGCATCAAACACTTAGCAAAACACCACGTCAAACCACACTACACCGAAATAAAGCCATATACTAACATACACATTACCAAGCATAACATCAACACCAAACATATCCAAAGGATTCACGTAGTCACTTACAACTCACACAATTCACAAAACACACGCATTTTGAATGTGAGCCTTTAAAAGGCTAACCGAGTCTTTGAAAGTTAAAAACAAACGATCAAATAAATACATGGAGACGATCACTATCATATCCATAAAACAAGAATTATATGGTCAAGGTACTTGCCTCGAAATCAGCACGAAAATATTCCGACGAACACGGCTCAACCAGGAAGCTTCGAAACGCCCGATGCCATCGAAAAGGAAGACGACGACGAACGGAAGGGTTCAACACGGTTTCTTCGCAAGAAACTCGACCCTAACATCATATAATAATAAATCAAAGATCATACGAGGAAATAATCGTAGAACGTCCGAAAACCCCTCTATGACATTCTACCGGACACCTTCAAAGCGTCGATCAAGAACTCGACCAAAACAACAAATCGATACGATCCAACCATGGAATAACAAGATAAATGATATAATACATCTAAATAATCATCAATCCATCACAATCCTAAGTTAAATCGGATTAAATGGATGAAAACAACCAAAATACCCAAATTCCCCAAAACTAGGTTTCTAGATTATCTGACCTGATTCGTTCGATCAAAGGATGTTATAGGATGGATGATTGATGATATGAACTCCAAGACTTTATGGATTGATTGTCCAACAACATCTCTCCATGATAACCACACCTTCAGTCGCGGAAAAGAAGGAAAATACTGAGAAAAATGGTGAAAAACCCGTCTGCAGGGCCTTAAATAGGCTGCCTGCCGGCAGAGTTACGTACGTAACCGGCCAAGGGCTTACGTACGTAACCGGCCATGGCCGAGACACTGCCCAAAAATGCTGGCATCGTTACGTACATAACTGGCCAAGGCTTACGTACGTAACCGGCCTTACGTACGTAACTGCCGATCACTACCGTCCGTAATTCGGCCAGTGCCGGCCTGGGCCCAGACTACCCGGCCATGACTCGGCCGGGGCCAACTCCGACGGCCCGAACGACCCTGAAACCCAAACCTGAATACGAATCAAAGATATGGTTACGAAGTACTCGCAAAGACGAATTCGAGTACTAAGAGAACACACGATTCTGACCACCCGAAGGCTCGAAATTCGACAACGGAAAGTAATTACCCCAAACTTTGGGAAATTACAAAAATGGCCCAAAACATCCGAAATACACGATACATGATCGGAACACCAAGACGAAGCTCGCAACATGAATAATAACATTAAATAAACTTACGAGAAACTCGAAATAATAGTTTAGGATGAGATTCGCAAGAATCGAACTCAAGTGCGGAAAAACAGCTTAAGAACACGGAACTCAACAAAACGATACCGAAATGAACTCGGATGACAAAATGTGCAGAATTAAATACTCTCGGAATGACGAAACGATCACGAGCGAGTCCTCAAAACGGGCTCCCGCCGAAAGAAAAGAAAATTACTGAAGTCCGAAATTGCGGTTATTACAAGAGCAATAAAAAAACTTGCCAAGTTATAAAGAAGAAACAGTAATCATTTATTCACAACCTTTAAATATTTCAAATTAAATATTACGACTTTATTTTTTTCAACAACAAAAATTTAAGTTATAGAATTTAATTGCAAAACAAAAATTTCCGGAATCAACTTTTGAAAAGATAAGAAAACTAAGTTTATTTAATTTGAAATACAGATATTAAAGGATATTTTAAACGTACGATCTTAGTAACAATCTCTCGTGGAGGATATGATGACACTCCCCCATATCTTTTTTGGCGACCAAGCTTCCACCTCTGATGACGTGAAGGAGGAGATGGAGGATAAATAATAACATCTTCTCCAGATTTTGATGCTTCTTCTGTTGCTCCTTCATCTTTCTCTCCATATTCCGTGTAATACCCTGTTGTAATTCATTCATTATCATTCAGTAATTATCAGTCAATAATTCTCACTAAGTAAATTTCACTCACTAATAATCACTCATCATTCATGATTCATTCATCTGTGTTCATCGTCGGCATTTTGCAACCGTGTATCAGTTACCGATCGTCATTCATCTCCGATTGAGAGTCGAGACGAGAGTAATATCATAATTATCGTGAATATAGTCTTGTGTTGGAAGTATTATCTATCACATGTGTTGTGCGGCGATTAATTCGCCACGATAGGCGATCGGCATCACAATCAGAGAAGCCACCCATGAAAGACATACTCTGGACAAACGCCTAGAGTTCGGCACAATGCGGCGATCGTCTTTTGGTACCCAGCGATCGTCTTTTGTTATCTGACGATCGTCTTTAATGAGCGGACCAGAGGCGATCATCTCATGCCACGTAGGGATCCAGCATCCGTCAAAGTCGTCGAAGACCGAATCTTGGACGATGGCCCACCCGCGGATCTTCAAAGGATACCGACAGATAGGATCATTGACCCCAGCCTGTCACCTACCACACCTACCGACAAGGCCGTCGAAAGGTACGAAGTGGGTCCTCCCCGGACAGCGACTCGCAACGCGTGCTGGCTTCCCATTGGTTCGCCCGGTGGCCTCCACCGCAACCTCGGACCTCAAGGAACAGGCCCACGTGGCGGACGATCGGCCGTTTTATTTTAATATAGAAAATGGCGATCGCCCGCGATCGCCTGAGGGATCCCAACTACCTTGTCCCCTATAAATAGAGGACTCACTGCTGTGGCCAAAGGAGGCGAATTCTACTACGAATTAAGTGCAAAATACACGCCAAAAGGGAGAATCAAAGGCTCTTTTGGCAACCACTAATACATTCATAGTGATATTCATACACATTCATCATATATCCCAAGCAAGAACTCACAGACATATCTATCTGGTTCTTTCGGCAATCTACGCGCTCTAAAGCCTAGATAACTAGAAGTCTTTACACTCCTTGTAATAGATTCTAACATTAATATTTGTACTCGACAGTATATTTATTAATAACATCTCGCGAGAGCATTCAAGCCCGGGATTAACAACCCCGGCAAATCTTGTGTTATCTTTTTTCTCACGAAAGTGTTCTCGCATTTGTTTGTTACTCGATCATTCCAGCAATACTATCTCCGGATAATATCTTGGGTAACAACAATTGGCGCTAGAGGAAGGGGCCCTAAACCTTCATTCTTATTCCTACCGTCTCGAAGAACACTCACTGTTCTCCGGACATATACTTGAAGAAACACTCACTGTTCTTCAATAGAAAAACCTTCAGAAAATGACATCAGCAACGACCTCCAAGAGAGCCACCCTGACATCTGCCGGAAATCTTATCCCGGCGAGGACCGAATCCCAGCCCACGGCGGAAGGCGACCGTGGCGACGCTAGGCTCTCACTCCCGCCCCCGAGGGACGGTTCTAGCCTCTCACTCGATCAGTTCCTGCATCATGGAACAGATTGAGGAGGCTATAGCCATCCTCAGGGAGCGACGGAAGGCCTACGACTCGCCCACCATCACTCCGTCAACCATCCGCCGGGCAAGCAAACGAAAGCTCAAGGGGATCTATGTCGAGAAATCGACAGAAAGCCCCGAGCCGCAGGAGAAGGCTCTCGTGAGGAGGGACGACTCCGTCTTCAGCCGCCAGGAGTTCGGCATATCCGACTCCCAGGAGACAGGCCGGTCAACGAGCCCCTGCTCGCCCAAGAAAGGAACCCACTGGCAGGGAGCTCGTCATTCACCACGGAGCTAGGGGATCAGTACACGATCGCCTTGGTTCGCATTCTGAGAGCCAATCGGCGAGCAGTCAGGCAACGGCGATCGCCGCCATGCAACGCCAGCTCGACGAGATGAAGACGCTCCTAGAAATTGGGGCAAGTGCCAGGAGACCGATCGCTGGGCTAAATGAACCACTCGCGGTCCAGATCGAGATCGCCCCAGTCCAACCAACGATCAATCCCCCACAAACACCTCTATATGAGGGGAGATCGGATCTGGGAACCCACTTAAGCAAATTCCGGAACTACATGACCGGATGCGGAGCTTCAGATGCGACGAAATGTCGTATGTTCCCGTTAACTCTGGGCGATCTCGCCCACAGGTGGTACATCTCACTACCATCTCGCTCAATCAATTGCTTTGAGAAGCTGGAGAACGACTTCACGTCGTACTTCGACGCCAAAGTCGCTCGCCCGGAAGGTCCCCACCGCATGATGAAAATCAGGCAGGGGAAGGACGAATCGGATGAGGATTACATCGACCGGGTGGACGAGATAGTCCTCACCGGTGAGCCCGTCAGCGACGAGATCGCTCACCACGCAGTCCTGAATGGATTCCACGGACGCTCACCCATGTTCAGGCACCTCAAAAAGGATTTTCCACCGACCTATACAGCGTTCCGCGTCAGAGCCGCCGATTTTCTGGCCAGGCAGAAGATGCTCTCACTCCGCTTAGACGAGGGACAGTCCGAAGAAGGAAAAGCACCTTCCCATGTCCAGAAGAAGGCGGTCGCCAAGCCCAGAAAGGCGGTCGCCAGGCCGCCTGGCGAGTTCAAAGCCTTCGAGGATGTAGAGGTCCACCTTCTTCACAACCTCAACTTATCTCCGACCCACATCTTCAACGCGATCAAGGGTCGCAAGTGGCTTTCCAAGCCAAAGCCAATAAGGGACCACGGTCACCTAGACCGTAGAAAATTCTGTGCCTATCATAAGAGTCCCGGCCACAACACTAGCCAATGCCGCGACCTCCTCAGACAGCTCTGGCGACTGTTTGAGGAAGGCAAACTGGACAATTTGATCACCAAGCCAGAACCCAGGACGGAAAGGGCCGGAGGGCGCGAGCGCCGACCAAGCGAAAGAATTCCTCCCAATCCGATCGCCAGAATCGAGCATGAGCCGGAGTACTCTGATGAGTCGATCCCTCTGATCAACCCTGGCGGTCGGATCAACATGCTTCAAGCAGGAGGTGGGAGCCTCGGGGGCCTTTCCCCGGTTTCCACCCTGTCAAACAGAAAGCGAAAAGCCGAGCTGAGGGCTTTCGCCGAAGTCCATGTTGTAGTACCTCCGGAGCCAACCATCTCTAGAGACGCGCTCATCACCTTTTCCAACAAGGACAGGGAGGGAGTGCAATGTCCCAAAGAGGATGCACTAGTGATCTCCGCTTGTATCCTTGGGAAGACGGTCGATCGCGTGCTGGTCGACAATGGGAGTTTCTGCAACATCATATTCAAATCCGCCCTAGACCAACTCGGCAACTTAATCAAATTCATCAAGCCTTTCGACACCGTGCTCCAAGGGTTCGGCGACAACACAGTCCAAGCCTACGGGAGGATCAAGCTCTCCGTTGAGCTAGTATGCTTTTATGATCCCAAGGTTAGGATTACTAGGAACCTAAGCTTTGTAATCATAGATAGGCCCAGCATCTATAATGGGTTCCTAGGTCGCCCCTTTTTGGAAACCTTTGAGGCGGTCGCCTCATCTTTCTTTTACTGTATCAAATTCCCCACTGCCGATGGGATGGTCGGTACTGTAAAAGGAGATCAGCTAATGGCAAAGAGATGTTTGAATTACTCCTATGTTGTCACTTCTTTCAATACTTCCCATACTATATATAACATTGAAGCGATCGACGATCAACCCATGGATATCGACGAGCCAAACACATCGTACCAACCCGACTCAGGGGACGCCATCTCTCATCAATTGACGGACGACATCGAGCCAAGGATCGGTTTCGAGCCAAGTCTCGACATCGATCCAAGGACCGAGTCCGGAGATCGCACCAAACGAGAGGCGACCGTCCCTGTCGAAGAGTTGGAAAGCATTACGATGGATCCGGATCATCCAGAACGGGAAGTACAGATCGGCGCGAGCATCAACCACGAATTAAAGGGGGATCTGATCAACTTGCTACGTAGGAACATCGGAGTCTTTGCCTGGTCGCATCAAGATATGATTGGCATAAGTCCCGAACACGCTTGCCATTATCTGAAGATCGACCGGGCGATGAAGCCTGTTAACCAGAAGCGAAGGAAGTTCGGTCCTGAGAAATACGCGGCGCTCGACATAGAAGTCCAGAAGTTACTCAACAACAAATTGATCGGAGTAGCCACAAACGAACCACAGTGGGTCGCCAACGCGGTGCTCGTCAAAAAGCCAACTGGCTCCTGGAGATTATGCATTGACTTCACCGACCTCAACGCGGCATGTCCAAAAGATCACTTCCCGATGCCTCATATTGATCACTTGGTCGATAGTACGACAGGTTGCAAAATGATGTCATTTATGGATGCCTTCGCCGGGTATCATCAAATCCCAATGGCGGAGGAAGACATAAAACACACATCTTTCCACACAGAAAAAGACATATACTTTTGGGTCAGAATGCCGTTCGGTTTGAAAAACACAGGGGCGACCTACCAGCGATTAGTCAACAGAATGTTCGCCGATCAGATCGGCAAGACCATGGAGGTCTACATTGACGATATCGTAGTCAAAAGCCTCAAGAAGGAAGATCACCTCAACGATCTCGCCGAGACGTTCGCCATCCTTGAGAAGTTTAACATGAAGCTGAAGCCCAATAAATGCAACTTCGGGGTGGGCTCCGGGAAGTTCCTGGGGCACATAGTGAGCCAAAGGGGGATCGAGGCGAACCCCACCAAGATACAGGCGATCCTTGACATGCAAGAACCGCGAAACATCAAGCAGGTGCAACGCCTCACAGGTTGTCTAGCCGCCCTCAACCGTTTCATATCACGGCTCGGCGATAAAAGCAAGCCTTTCTTCGCGACCATCAAGAACAAGAAGTTCGCATGGACGAAGGAAAGCCAGATAGCGTTCGCCAAAATAAAGGAATATCTATCTAACCCCCAGATCCTGGCAAAGCCGATCCCCGGTGAGAAACTATTCCTTTACCTGGCAGCATCGGAGGTCGCACTAAGTGCCGTTCTGGTGCGAGCGGAGGCACAAGCCCACTTGCCCATCTACTATGTTAGCCAGGCGCTCCGCGACGCTGAGACACGTTATACACCATTGGAGAAGATCGCCTACGCCCTTGTCATGAGTGTTTGTAAGCTGAGGGCTTACTTCTTCGATCACCAAGTGGAAGTCCTAACAACTCTACCTCTAAGACAAGTCCTGCACCGACCGGACACCAATGGGCGACTCCTCAAGTGGTCGCTGGAGATCGCCCAATATGGTATCACTTACGCTCCTCGCACGGCGATCAAAGGCCAAGCTCTGGCGGACTTCGTGGTGGAATTAACGTTCCCTCACAGTCCGACCCAGGTCGGCCGACCTGCCTGGAAATTATACGTGGATGGATCAGCGACCAATGCGAGAGGAGGGGCAGGGATTGTCCTCATCAGCCCCGACGGTCAGAGTTTCACAAATGCTGTGCATTTCGGTTTTCGTGCGACCAACATTGAAGCCGAATACGAAGCTTTGGTAGGCGGACTCGATCTAGCCCTCGCCGTAGATGTTCGTCGCCTCCATATCTTCATGGACTCCCTTTTGGTCATGAACCAAGTCAAGGGAGAATATGAGGCGCGCGGCGAACAGATGGTCAAATACCAAGAGCTGGTCGCCGAAATGTGCACAAAATTTGAAGAAGTGCTAATCGAACAAGTCCCGAGAGAGCACAACTCCCAGGCCGATGCTCTTTCCAAACTAGCATCATCGGATGGGGCAGCCGACTTCTCCAATATCCAAATCACAAAGTCAGCTAGGCCGGCGATCGATAGAAGCCTGGTTACCACGGTCGCCATCGCCGAGGAGAACTGGATGACTCCGTTGATCAAATACTTAAAGGACAGAACGATCCCTGACGACCGTGTTAAAGCTCGCCAACTCCAGCTTCGCGCGACCAGATATACCCTATTGGACAACCGACTTTACAAGCGAGCCTTCAGCCTTCCCCTCCTCAAGTGCATTACACCGGAGGAAGGTCGGCTCGTTTTAGCTGAGATCCATGATGGGATTTGTGGAAACCATGCGGGCGGGCGAGCCCTCATCCATAAGACAACCAGACAAGGGTTTTTCTGGCCATCACTTCGGAAAGATGCGATCGCCTATGCCAGATCGTGCCATAGGTGTCAGATAATGGGCCCCAACATTAAACTATCACCCGAACAGCTCACCTCCATGTATAGCCCTTGGCCATTTGCGCAATGGGGCATCGACCTTATAGGTCCCTTGCCGACGGCTCCAGGGGGCTGTAAGTTCGCCATCGTAGGGGTCGACTATTTCACCAAATGGGCTGAGGCCGAACCGCTCAACAAGATCGGCCAAGAGCAAGTGATCAAGTTTATATGGAAAAACGTCGTATGCCGATTCGGTCTGCCCCAGGCCATCATCTCCGACAACGGAAAACAGTTCGACGGCTTAGAAGTTATGCAATTCTGTGAGAAGTGGGGAATCAAAAGGATATTCTCGGCGCCCTATCACCCTCAGACGAACGGGCAGGTAGAGGCAGTGAATAAGATCCTCAAACACACGATTAAAGCGCGACTCGAATCCAGGCAAGGACGTTGGGCGAGCGAGCTCCCAGACGTTTTGTGGTCCTACCGAACGACGACCCGCAATTCAACCGGAGAAACCCCGTTTGCCCTTGCCTTCGAGCGAAGCGGTGATTCCTTCAGAGATCGCCGTCCTCAGCCATCGAACCGAGCAGGAGATGACGACCGACAACGATGTAGCATGACGAATCGACCTAGACATGCTCGAAGAAAGACGGCTGACCTCAGAAATGAAGAACATAATCCACAAAAGGAGAGCCGAGAAGTTCTTCAATTCAAAGGTCAAAGAAAGAAGATTTCAAGTGGGCGATCTCGTCCTTAAGAAGATCGAACCCACACGGGCGTTTTGGTCCTAATCGGGAGGGACCTTTGGAGTATCCAGATGGCTAACTAAAGGAGCCTACGAATGGAACATCTGACGGTACTCGGACCAATACCACAGAACGCCGTGCATCCGAAAAATACTACCGGTGATAATTTTGTATTCAATTTCAATGATGTACAAGGAATATAATGCGATTTTTTCCTATCCCATCTATTCTGGCGATCGCCCCACCAGGCATATCGCATACCGCCGACGATCGCTGATCACGACGATCCTAGGTAAAATTAATGCAGCCATGGTCCTGGAGGTCGATGGAACCGACAGTTTCGCCCATGCAAGGTTCCTTTGGGCTGAGATCGCCCGCCCTTCGTTTAAATACGAGGCCGGCGTAGCCGAAGGACCCTCCAAAATAATCAGTAGGCACGATCGCACGTCCTCAAGGTACATCATCTAACATGGTGAACCTGAACAATGCGACGTGCCACTACCCCCGTCTCAACGTACACCGTCGAGGGTCGCCATCTTCAACGTACACACATGACTCTTCAGAATCGGCAAAATGAAGATAGCTCGCCAGACAAACTAGTTTTTGTTTCCTTACTTACAATAAGTGAACAAAAACAAGGGGGCAGGGATAGGTCGAGCTAATCTCAAATACGATCGAACAAAGAGGAACCACACTCGATCGGCTTCGCTCAAAAACCGACAAAAATTACAAGTAAGAATTCCGATTCAAAACATGTCAATGCTTTCAACACTCAGACGATCGGTCGGATGAGCAAAACGACGAGAGCAATCATACACGTACTCGTAAAAAAAATTGCACGCAAAACATTCAAAGGGCGATCGTATATAAAGAGACAGTATGAAAAGAGGAACATTTTATTCATAACACAAGTTTCATACATTACGAGGCCCGAAGGCATTACAAAAAAGTGAAAGTTACAGAGGAGAACAAAAATGCCACTCAAGGCCCCACCTGCTGGTCTTCGCGCTCTGGTTGCGGATCGGCTTGGGCTCCCCCATCGGCCTCGGGATGAATGAGTTTGCCGGTATACCAACTCAAGTCGATCCCAAAGTCGACAAAGTCAAGGATCGGCAAGGAGAATTCTGGATGCAGAGGATGCTCGAGGACATAAGATTTGAAGCTCTCCATCAGCGGACCGATCTCGATCCCTGCCTTTTTAGCGGCTCGAACAGCATCAGCATAGGCCAAGTAATAAGCGAACTCGCCGACGTGCTCGACGTTAAGGTAGGTGTCGACCTCGATCGCCTTCAACTGCCCCTTCAAATCCGCGGCCATCTTCTCGACCTCCGCCAGCTCGACCGCCTTGGCAGCATTCTCGCCCCTGGCCTTCTCCAGCTCTTTCTTCGCCGCCTCCAGCTCACCGCTGAGCCGATCCACCATCGCCTTCAGCCCGGCCGCCTCCTCCTGCGAAGCCACGAGATTCTGGCGGGTTTCCTTATCCTTATCGCGGAACCGATCGGCAGCCTCCTTAGAGCGGCTCAGCTCCTGCTTCAATCGATCCACGTCCTGCTTAGCCCTTTTGGCCGTCTCCTCATACTCCTTCTCCATAGACCGGATCCGGTTGGCATCCTCAATATTTCTGTTCCGGGCGGCCTCGAGGTCGCGATGGAGATGAGCAGTGGAGGGTCGCCCCTCAAAATCCCTAGCAGCTTGGACGGCCATCGTCGCCGTCTGAAGAGCCAGGGCAACGGTCGCCTGCATGGCGTCTCCAGATCGCCGACGAGCGATCGCATCAAGATCGGTCGTCCAAGCCTTGGGCAGAGAGGTGATAGCCTGGCGGACGTAAGCGGGAACTTCGAGAGACTGTTGCGGAGCCTTGCTCGACAGAAAGTCCAGCACCATGGGAGCAACATCCGGGTCGGCGAGATGAACCCTGCAGCGCAAAGCAAAGAAACCAAGGAGTTAGCCCATACCATGCTCAGAATGCCTAACTCAGAAAATTTTGACCCTTTCTTACCTATTGACCAGCTCGGGATCGCGTCCGAAATAAGGCTTGCCCCGGGATGTTTCCGCCTCGGCGATCGCCACCTTCTTCGCCGAGCTGCCAGATGACCGGGGGCCGGAGACCGTGGGCTTGGGGCCTGATCGCTCCATCATCGGGATGGCAGAAATAGGAGCCGCAGCGACCGGAGGCTCAAGAATTGATACATCCGCCTCAGAAATCGACGGGGACTCCTCCGACCTCCGCCTCTTGCGGCGCTGGAGCTGTTCCTCTCCCTGGACCACCGGCTCGGCGACTGGCGCCTCAGCGGGCCTCGTCACCAGAGCAGGGCGAGACGTCGTCACAGGAACGCGACCAGTCTGCTTGCCCAAGTGAAGGCGACCAAGAACTCCCGGGTTCGACATGGCTATCTCTGGCGGTGGTTCGGCAATTCAGGGAAAATAAGCCTCTGTCAAAGAAAAGATACAAACAAGTTGGACAAAACAAAATGACCTCTTGGAGACGATCGTCAAAGAAAGGAAGCACCACTTAAACTCATACCTGGAACTTTCAAGTGATGGGGGTAACAGAACAATCGAGCCCCCAACCGATGAGCTTCGGTACCAAGCGATCGAACGTCAATAAAGGAGTTCGGCAAGGCACGGATCCGCTCCCAAACGATCAAGAAATCGAATAGAAGGTCGCCGATCGCTGGAACGAGAGGTCCTGCAAAAAGAAAACAAAATTAGATCAGTCCAAGACAAGCTCAATCAAGAGGAGAGTTTAAATCCTTACTCGGATTCCTCTCCCGGAAAGTGGTGGGGATCTCCAACTCCTCATTCGGCATGTCACTCGACGCCGATCTCCATGCCCCGCCGACCCAACACCATTTAGCCAGGTTACCCCTGGTCTTATTCGGCACGCCAAGGACCACTCTCCCGATTCGGCCTTGGATATGGTAGCCGCCGATCGACCCTTTCTGCGCAGCCAGTTTAAACAAGTAATTCATCTCCAGCGCAGTAAGGAGGCGGAACAACCGGTGACCGCCAAACAGGGTCAACGTGCAGATGATCTGTAGCCATGCGTTCGGCGTCAGTTGAAGAGGCGCCAAGTTCCAGGCGAGCAGCAAGTAGGAGACGGCGAATGGCAACGGGAATCGCAGACCCGCCTCCATAATCATCTCATTGACGGCAACCATATCCTTGGGCGGTTGGTCGGCACGCTCATTCTCCGATGGCACGTGCAAAGAAACGTCAGAGGGGATATGATATTTAGCCCTCCAACGGCTCAGGTCTTTCTTGGTCGCCGTACTCCTGATCTTTCCGAGAGTCCACGGAGACGGGACGGCGGCCTGAAAGACCGTCCGATTCACATGCTCGTAAGGGTGAGCGACGGTGTAGGCTTCGAAATCGAATTCCGGACAGGGTCCGGCGATCGCTTCCATCATCTGAGCAAAAGCCACGTAGGCGGGGCCGAATCTACTCTCTCGTTCCCAGGCCTGCCGCACCAAGTCATCCTCATCCACCGGCGAGCCCCCCTGCTCCGCCGTCGCCGCCGTCCTCGCCACCTCGGCCTCGTTGAAAAGTTCTTCGAGTTATGCGGGTGCAATCCCCGCTCGAATAGCTTCAACGGTCATCTCCTTATCCACTCCAACGGGAATCTCCTCCCGTTCAGGCGACGCTGCGGCAGCGAAAGAACTTCCGGTCTCGAAGGCTTTTGATCCTCCCGACATATTAGAAAGTAAAGAGAGGGAGAAGGTTAATTTTTCTTACCTAGAGAAAAGAGGGAGATCGGCACAAGTAGCTCCGGAAATTTTTGTAGAAATTCGGCTAGGGAAGCAAGGACGCGTAAAAAGTGAAGGAGAAGAAGTTCTGCCCTTTTTATAGATGGAGACGAGGGACTAAATGCAAATAGGAGAAACCTCGGGGGCTGGATCGCAACCGTCACGTGGGGACGCATTAAATGCAGCCCTCGAATCCCGCATACGCGTCTTTTCGAGGGCATGCCAGCCGACAGGTCTGACAAACCATCGGATTCTCCCAACAGCGGCGCGACGCGTGTCCCTGCCACTTTTGGAAAGCCCGCCTTCTTTTCCCGCTGCTCCCGACGCGAAAGAAGGTCGTCCATATTTGAATTCAGATCGGCTGATCGTTTAAACATTGGCGATCGCCAACAGTGCCACCTTACCCCGTGTTTTCAACATCGAGGCGAGCTGGGGGGCAATTGTTGTGCGGCGATTAATTCGCCACGATAGGCGATCGGCATCACAATCAGAGAAGCCAACCATGAAAGACATACTCTGGACAAACGCCTAGAGTTCGGCACAATGCGGCGATCGTCTTTTGGTACCCAGCGATCGTCTTTTGTTATCTGACGATCGTCTTTAATGAGCGGACCAGAGGCGATCATCTCATGCCACGTAGGGATCCAGCATCCGTCAAAGTCGTCGAAGACCGAATCTTGGACGATGGCCCACCCGCGGATCTTCAAAGGATACCGACAGATAGGATCATTGACCCCAGCCTGTCACCTACCACACCTACCGACAAGGCCTCCGAAAGGTACGAAGTGGGTCCTCCCCGGACAGCGACTCGCAACGCGTGCTGGCTTCCCATTGGTTCGCCCAGCTGGCCTCCAGCTGCAACCTCGGACCTCAAGGGAACAGGCCCACGTGACGGGACGATCGGCCGTTTTATTTTAATATAGAAAACGGCGATCGCCCGCAATCGCCTGAGGGATCCCAACTACCTTGTCCCCTATAAATAGAGGACTCACTGCTGTGGCCAAAGGAGGCGAATTCTACTACGAATTAAGTGCAAAATACACGCCAAAAGGGAGAATCAAAGGCTCTTTTGGCAACCACTAATACATTCATAGTGATATTCATACACATTCATCATATATCCCAAGCAAGAACTCACAGACATATCTATCTGGTTCTTCCGGCAATCTAAGCGCTCTAAAGCCTAGATAAATAGAAGTCTTTACACTCCTTGTAATAGATTCTAACATTAATATTTGTACTCGACAATATATTTATTAATAACATCTCGCGAGAGCATTCAAGCCCGGGATTAACAACCCCGGCAAATCTTGTGTTATCTTTTTTCTCACGGAAGTGTTCTCGCATTTGTTTGATACTCGATCATTCCAGCAATACTATCTCCGGATAATATTTTGGGTAACAACAACATGTTTTTGGACTTAATTACAATCATACAAGTATTGTACGTCGGATCATTCACCGTTTGTAACGAGTAGACGGAGTCGTCGGATTTTTGTCACTTCCAGCAGCGAGTTACGGCCGTAACTAGTCAGGCATTACGGCCGTAACATGGATTCATTGTCTTAAGGTTGTTTTGGCCGAAGACGAGATACGACCGTAAGGTAGGCAGGCTACGGCCGTAAGATGTGTTCGTGGGTTGCAGGAAATGTTAGACGAGGAGGGGTTACGGCCGTAAGGGTTGCGGCATACGGCCGTAAGTTGAGGTAGGTACGGCCGTAAGGCTTGGCCGGTTATGGCCGTACGTGTCGAGCAGGGTGCCCAGGCAGTTTCGACGAAGGCTTCATACGCCCGTAAGTTTGGCCGGTTACGGACGTATCGGTCGAGTTACGCCCGTAAGGTGTGCGGGTATGGCCGTATGGCTGTCGGCGGGTGTTTGGACAAGGGCGAGTTACGCCCGTAAGACAGATGCGGGTACAGCCGTATGACTGTCGGCAGATTCTGGACAAAGCCGAGTTACGGCCGTACGAGATGGTTGGTTACGGCCGTAAGGCCGTTGACCTGGGATGTTACGGCCGTAAGTAGGCCGAGTTACGGCCGTAACGTTCGGCAGTTTATAAGGACCTGGACGGGTTTTTGAGGTCATTTCTCTCATTTTCTTCACCTTGTCCGAGAGAGAGAGCTTGAGGAAGAGATTTTTCTCCATCAATCACTTGAGTACTCGGTTTTCATCATCTTCATTCGGTTGTGAAGCTTGGATAGTCGATCTAACGCGTGTTCATCGGATCAAAGTATTTGGATCTTCAAAGGTAATATTCTTCAAACATCTTGGATTTCGATTTTGTGTTGTGATATGATGTTTTAGACATTATAATCATGTTGTATGAAGAAATGTACGTATGATTACGAGTGTGTATGAATATTCATTGGATTATTGAAAGGTTATTCAAGAACACTTTGAATATTGAGTTGAATTTGGGGGTTTTCGATTAGTTGTTGTTGTAATCACGGATTTGGACATTCATATTGGATTATTGATTGTATTGAAGATGTTTTGTTGGTTTGGAACACTTCTTGGGGATCTGATATTGGTATAGTTAAGGTTTGGTTGTAAACAATCGAAGTTTGGTCACAACGTGTTTGATATAATGCCCCAATGAACTTGGTTTAGTCGTATCGACATTTTGAGTGAGTTATCATAGTGTTTGATTCTTATGTTGAACGGATTGTTGGTAATTGTGTTATTCAAGGTTGTTCGAGCGACCGACATCTCATTCAGGACGTTTGTTCTGTAATATCCGCATTTTTCTTCTTTTCCCGATATTCCCATTTTGGTGTATTTTTGTTTTTAGCGACTCGCTTATAACTATATCGATGTTTTGAATCTATTTTATTCTTAGATTTTCTCCATTTGGATGAGTTTCGGAGATGTTTTGATATTATTCCGTTTTATGCCACGTTTGCATGGACGTTCAATTCTCTTAGAACCCGTTCGATTTGGTAAATTCCTTGGTTGCACGAGTTCGTGTGGTTGAGTTGTTCATGTTGCGAGTTTCGGTTTGTTGATCCTACATCGTATCTAGATTTTTGGACGTTTGGGCCATTTTGTAATTTCCCTAACTTACGGGGTAGTTTCCATCCTTGTCTTTTCCGAACCCTCGGGTAGTCGGAATCACGTTTCATTTTATCTCTTTAGTTGATGGCTTGAATCCGTCGGAAGTGTATCCGTTGGTAGTGGGTACGCCTTGTTATTTCCCGATCATTTCCTCGTCAAGAATTTATTCAGATTTTTACCTGCTGTCACAGGCCATGTTACGACCGTAAGCCGTATACGTTACAACTGTAATACTCGAGAGTTACGGCCGTATGTTTTCCTTTATATGGCCGTAACAAGAGTTCGTTTTTCTGCACTTTGGTCTAGTGATTGGGTTACGGGCGTAACACGCTAGAGTTACGGCCGTGAGAATTGTTACGGCCGTAACCTCATTTTGATACGGCCGTATGTCGGCTTCGTCGGTGCCCGATTTCATTCACGAGAGCGATTCACCGTAAGGCAGGAGAGTTACGGCCGTAATGTTATGTTACGGCTGTAAGTTATGGATGTTACGGCCGTAACACCGGCCAGTATATAAACTGGCAGCAGCCGTATTTTTCTCATTTCTCACCTTTCTCACTTCTCTTCGCGATGGGAACGACTTGGAGAGCTAGGGTTCGCCCGATTTTCGCCCAAACACCATTGTAGGAGTATATTCAAGCTTCATATCATCAACCTATCACTAATCATTCATTGTTCATCGTCAAATCAAGGTAAAATTTACTAAAACCCTATTTTGGGAAAGATTTGGGAGATTTTCACGTTTTCGTCCGATCCGTTCCGTTTTGTTGGTTAATTCATGATGAATATGATTAATCTTGTTGGTATTATTGGTTTTCCTACGGATTCATGGTATATTTCGTGGTATTTTTGTAATCAAGAGGGTTTGGTTGTGGTCCGCCATCGTCGTTGTTTTTATACGAATATACATGAATCGTAGTCGGGTGTTCGGGTGTATTCCATTTCCGTATTCATTTAGGATTGGTTGTAATTATATTCTTCGAATCGTTAGGTTCGGTTTCATCGGTTCATCGCGGTCGTGTTTGATTCTTCCGTTCCGTTCGTGTCACCATCTATTAATCGAGGCAAGTACCCTTATGAACTTACAATCTTGACATGTTAGTTTTGTGGGAGAAATTCTGTGTATGTGTATGCTCACTACGGGTTAGATCCGACAGGGTCTCGGTAGGGGTCCACAGAGGTGTGGATCGACGAGCTTTGCTTTTAACCACTATAGGTTAGATCTGACGGGGTCTCGGTAGGGGTCCACGGAGGTGTGGATCGATGGTTAATTGTGGTGCATTTTACAATGTGTTTTGGATTATGGCATTTCCGAAAATGTGTATTTCAACTTATGTTTTCTGAATTGCATGCTTGTCTCTATGTGTAAGGTGTAAGTTGTTCATTTGGTTACTTGTACTAGCGTAATTTCTAACCCCTCTGGGGACCCATTTTGGGGAAATTCGTTTCATGAATTTCAGGTCAAGTTCTCCGAGAGGAACGGGCGCTGGACCAGTATGCGGATGATGGCCGTGCGTGATGATTGTGCACGAGTAGTGTCTTATTACTTTCTACCTTTTTACCATTCGCCGATTTGTAAACTAATAGAAGTACTCGAGTACTTAGGAGATTCTTGTTTGTCCGGATTGTATCGTGTTTGCGTCGAATGATTGTGTTGTGTTTGACCGGTCGAGCCGGGTGGATTATTTTTGTGTTGTGTCTTTATGACGAGGTGTTATTTTGTTGTTTCTACTAGTCGATGAGTATATTAGTTGTTTAGCCTGATGGGTCCCATGTAGGGGTTCACGGCACTGTAATATACCTCGAATATCTTGGGGGTGTTACATAAAATGGTATCAGAGCACTAGGTTTATAAATACATAGGCTTTTCGGTTATTGGGTCTTGTTGTGTGTCGTTTTGCACATCATTATCACGCTGCCATGATTCCGATGCTACCGGTACCCGTAAGTTTTTCTTTACTTCGTTCTTTGTTTCCTTGCATCACACCTTCTATTCTTGATTGTGGTTGCTTTGTCATCTCGTATTTACCATCGTATGGCCTTTGCTACTTCTTTTACATCAGTATGGATGCTGGAAGAGGCCGTGGTCGTGGTCGTGGTCGTGGCCGTGGACGCGGCCGGGGACGTGGGGCAGCCGGTGGGGCGGCCACGTCGCATTCTTCGGGAGCCGGCAGCACTGGTGACCGTCATAGCCATGCTTCTTCTCAAGATGGCGCCGACCATGGAATTGCGGCTGTCATGCAGCAAATGGTGAACTAGATGGCGGCTATAGCTCAGGTGGTTCAGAACCCGAATTCAGCCCATGCTAATCGGGGCGGAGCAGACCGTTGGCTTCAAGATGTCATCAAGATACATCCTCCTCAGTTTTCGGGAGCATTAGACCCGCTTGGCTGGGAGGGGTGGATCAAGGAGATATCTAAATTCTTTACTGCTACCAACTATCCCGAGGATCGTAAGATCCCTATTGCCCAGTACTTTCTCACTACGGACGCTATGGATTGGTGGGAGGCCGTTGGGCCCAAAGACCATGATGCTTCGTGGGCCGAATTTCAGGAATTTATGGAGACCGAATATTTCCCGTGGCCGGTCATACAAGGTCGAGTCCATGCTTTCTATGATGCTCAACCACGGGATATTCCCATATCTCAAGCTATTACCGATTTTAACAAGGAGTTGGGCTTTGTGAAGACCCAAGTTGTCGAGGAGAGCTACAAAATTTTCTATTTTTCCAGGCGGATGAAATTGTCAATTCGGGACTATATGTATGGGCTCGTCTGTACTACCTTGAAGGATTATCAGAGTAGGGCCCTTGCTTACGATATGTCTGTGACGGCGAGTGAGGCGGCTCGCGAGAGCAAGAAGAAAAAGTCCGCCGGAAATTTTTCGGGCCACAAAGGTAGGGGTCAGCAGAAGTCCCAGTCTGCTAACTTTTCCGCTGGTGGTGGTTCCGCCCGTTCTACTGGAGGTTTTCGCGGAGCTACCAATACTCCTTTTCGAGATACGAAATGTTTTAACTATGGTTGACTGGGCCACATTAGTCGTACATGTCTGAGTCCTTTGCTGACATGTAATCGGTGTGGCCAGCCGGGCCACAAAGCTGCTTTTTGTGCTGAGAGAGAGAAAATCCTTGGTGCCCATTTGATTTGGTAAATTTCTTGGTTGCACGAGTTCGTGTGGTTGAGTTGTTCGTGTTGTGAGTTTCGGTTTGTTGATCCGAAGTCGTATCTAGATTTTTGGATATTTGGGCCATTTTGTAATTTCCCTAAGTTACGGGGTAGTTTCCATCCTTGTCTTTTCCGAACCCTCGGGTAGTCGGAATCACGTTTCATTTTATCTCTTTAGTTGCTGGCTTGAATCCGTCGGAAGTGTATCAATTGGTAGTGGATACGCCTTGTTATTTCCCGATCATTTCGTCATCGAGAAGTGATTCATATTTTTGCCTGCTGTCACAGGCCATGTTACGGCCGTAATACTCGAGAGTTACGGCCGTAAGTTTTCCTTTATACGGCCGTAACAAGATTTCGTTTTTCTGCACTTTGGTCCAGTGAGGGGGTTACGACCGTAACACGCTAGAGTTACGGTCGTGAGAATTGTTATGGCCGTAACCTTATTTTGATACGGCCGTATGTCGGCTTCGTCAGATTGCCCAGTTTCATTCCTGGGAACAGTTACGGCCGTAAGGCAGGAGAGTTACGGCCGTAATGTTCCTATGTTACGGCTGTAAGTTATGGATGTTACGGCTGTAACACCGACCAGTATATAAACTGGCAGCAGCCGTATTTTTCTCATTTCTCACCTTTCTCACTTCTCTTCGCGATGGGAACGACTTGGAGAGCTAGGGTTCGCCCTATTTTCGCCCAAACACCATTGTAGGAGTATATTCAAGCTTCATATCATCAACCTATCACTAATCATTCATTGTTCATCGTCAAATCAAGGTAAAATTTCCTAGAACACTATTTTGGGAAAGATTTGGGAGTTTTTCACGTTTTCATCCGATCCGTTCCGTTTTGTTGGTTAATTCATGATGAGTATGATTAATCTTGTTGGTATTATTGGTTTTCCTATGGATTCATGGTATATTTCGTGGTATTTTTGTAATCGAGAGGGTTTGGTTGTGGTCCGCCCTCGTAGTTGTTTTTATACGAATATACATGAATCGTAGGCGGGTGTTCGGGTGTATTCCATTTCCGTATTCATTTAGGATTGGTTGTAATTATATTCTTCGAATCGTTAGGTTCGGTTTCTTCGGTTCCTCGCGGTCATGTTTGATTCTTTCGTTCCGTTCGTGTCACCGTCTATTAATCGAGGCAAGTACCCTTATGAACTTACAATCTTGACATGTTAGTTTTGCGGGAGAAATTGTGTGTGTGTGTATGCTCACTACGGGTTAGATCCGACGGGGTCTCGGTAGGGGTCCACGGAGGTGTGGATCGACGAGCTTTGCTTTTAACCACTACGGGTTAGATCTGACGGGGTCTCAGTAGGGGTCCACAGAGGTGTGGATCGACGGTTAATTGTGGTGCATTTTAGAATATGTTTTGGATTATGGCATTTCCGGAAATGTGTGTTTCAACTGATGTTTTCTGAATTGCATGATATGCGTAAGGTGTAAGTTGTTCATTTGGTTACTTGTACTAGCGTAATTTATAACCCCTCTGGGGACCCGTTTTAGGTGGTTCAGAACCCGAATTCGGCCCATGATAATCGGGGCGGATCAGACCGTTGGCTTCAAGATGTCATCAAAATGCATCCTCCTCAGTTTTCGGGAGCATTAGACCCGATCGGCTGGGAGGGGTGGATCAAGGAGATATCTAAAGTCTTCACTGCTACCAACTGTCCCGAGGATTGTAAAGTCCCTATTGCCCAGTACTTTCTCACTGGGGATGCTACGGATTGGTGGGGGGCCGTTAGGCCCAAAGGCCATGTTGCTTTGTGGGCCGAATTTCAGGAATTTATGGAGACCGAATATTGCCCGTGGCCGGTGAGACAGGCTCGAGTCCATGCTTTCTATGTTGCTCAACCACGGGATATTCCCATATCTCAAGCTATTGCCGATTTTAACGAGGAGTTGGGCATTGTGAAGACCCACGTTGTCGAGGAGAGCGACAAAATTTTCCATTTTGCCAGGCGGATGAAATTGTCAATTCGGGACTATGTGTCTGGGCTCGTCTGTACTACCTTGAAGGATTATCACAGTAGGGCCCTTCCTTACGATATGTCTGTGACGGCGAGTGAGGCGGATCACGAGAGCAAGAAGCAAAAGTCCGCCGGAAATTTTTCGGGCCACAAAGGTGGGGGTCAGCAGAAGTCCCATTCTGCTAACTTTTCCGCTGGTGGTGGTTCCACCCGTTCTACTGGAGGTTTTCGCGGAGCTACCAATACTCATTTTCGAGATACGAAATGTTTTAACTGTGGTCGACCAGGCCACATTAGTCGTACATGTCTGAGTCCTTTGCTGACATGTAATCGTTGTGGCCAGCCGGGCCACAAAGCTGTTTTTTGTGCTGAGAGAGAGAAAATCCTTGGTGCCCAGGCTTCCATTCCAGCGCCTAGGGAACCAAGTGTGAATCAAGGTTCGTTTGCTCCGCAGTCTCCACCGAGTGCTAGCCGAGGGAGAGGCCGGGGTCAGCCTAGCAGAGGGGGAGCTTCCAGTGTCGGCTCCGCCCACCCGCGCGTTTATGAGATGAGGAGGGCCGATAACCCAGCCGCTACTGTTGCCACAAGTACCGTTCACATCCATTTGCATCCTGTCAGTGTTCTTTTCGATTCTGGTGCTACGCATTCGTTCGTGTCTTTGGAATGTGTGCGCCGTTTGGGTCTTGATTGTTTATCACCATGCGAGCCTTTCATCGTTAAACTTCCTAGCGGTGATAGGATCGTTGGTGACCGTGAGATTCGAGATTGTGCTGTGATTATTTGTGAGAGGGCTTGGCTCTCTAATCTTATTGTTGTGGGAATTGAGGGCGACGATTTAATTATTGGGGATGACTGGCCCGAACAGCATGGCGCGATCATGAATTACCATACGAGAATCATCACTATGTTAGCCGAGTATGGCACCGAACACTCTTTCGCTGGGCGAAAGAGGGGAAACCAAAAGTTCGTTATTAACGCCTTGAAGGCGATGAGACTCCTGCGAAAGGGGTGTACTGGTTATTGGTGCTACGCCTTGAGGGCGGAGAGTGGTGGAGTCGAACTTTCATCGATTCTAATTGTTAGTGAGTTTCCTGACGTCTTTCCTGATGAGTTACCGGGGTTGCCACTGGACCGTGAGGTAGAGTTTTCTATCGAGTTAGATCCGGGTGCGGCTCCGATTTCGAAGGCGCCATATCGCATGGCACCTTCAGAGATGGCCGAGTTGAAGAAGCAGTTGAGTGAGCTTCTTGAGTCGGGGTATGTTCGACCGAGCGCTTCGCCTTGGGGAGCACCGGTCCTGTTTGTACGGAAGAAGGATGATTCAATGCGGTTGTGCATCGACTATCATGAACTAAACAAGGTGACCATCAAGAACAAGTATCCTTTGCCAAGGATTGATGACTTGTTCGATCATTTTTAGGGAGCTGCGGTATTCTCGAAGATTGATTTGAGATCGGGGTACTATCAGCTCCGGGTGAGGGAGTCCGATGTGCCGAAAATAGCTTTTCGGACGAGATACAGACATTATGAGTTTGTAGTTATGCCTTTAGGGTTAACTGATGCACCGGCGGTGTTCATGCAGTTGATGAACAAAGTCTTTATCGAGTATTTGGATAAGTGTGTCGTCGTTTTCATTGACGATATTCTTATTTATTCTAGGAACGAGGAAGAGCATGTCCATCATTTGCAAGTAGTGTTAGACATTTTGAGGACCGAGCAACTCTATGCGAAGTTCTCGAAATGTGAGTTCTGGCTGAAGGAAGTGATGTTTCTAGGTCATGTGATTTCAGCCGAGGGAGTTCGCGTGGATCCGCAGAAGATTGAAGCAGTGTTGGATTGGGCACCGCCCAAGAATGTGAAGGAGATCCGTAGTTCCTTGGGTTTGGCCGGCTACTACCGTAGGTTCATCGAGGGTTTCTCGAAACTAGCTCGGCCACTTACACAGTTACTCCAGAAGTCCGAGAAGTTCGTCTGGAATGACGAGAGACAGTCGAGTTTTGAGGAGCTGAAGAGGAGTTTGACTTCAGCCCCGATTTTAGCGTTGTCGTGTGACAACGGGGGTTTTGCTGTTTATAGTGATGCTTCGGGTCAGGGTCTTGGGTGCATATTGATGCAGGACGGCAAGACCATTGCATATGCGTCGAGACAGTTGAGGCCGTATGAACTTAACTACCCTACTCATGATTTGGAGTTAGCGGCAGTTGTTTTTGCGCTCAAGATTTGGCGTCACTATCTTTTCGGCTCTGCATGTCAGATTTTTACCAATCATAAAAGTCTAAAATACATATTTACTCAGCGGGAGTTGAATATGAGGCAGAGGAGGTGGTTAGAGTTGATTAAGGATTCTGACCTCGAAATCCTTTACCATCCGGGCAAGGCGAACGTCGTGGCCGACGCCTTGAGTTGGAAACCGGTTGCGTTGCGAACGCTGGAGATCCTTACGTCTCAATCTGAGCTTAGGCGTGTTTTGATCGAGTTGGATGTTGAGGTTTTGTTTCCTAGAGCTGTCGGGCAACTTTGTGCTTTAGAGATTTTGTCGTCTATGATCGATGAAATTAAGCTGAAGCAGTTGGAGGATCCGATGATTACTCAAATCCGAGAGAACGTTCTTAATGGAAAGTCTCCTGGGTTTGTAATTTACGAGGATGGTGTTTTTAGATTCCAAAGTCGGCTTTGTGTACCGAATGACTCAGATTTGAGACAGAGTATTTTGCGTGAGGCCCATGCTGCACCTTACTTCATTCATCCTGGATCGAGTAAGATGTACAAGGACCTGAGAAGGAATTTATGGTGGAATGATATGAAGGAGGAGGTCACACAGTTTGTTGCGAGATGTTTGACTTGTCAGCAGGTCAAAATCGAGCATCAGCAACCGGCCGGGTTATTACAGTCACTTCCCGTTCCGGAATGGAAATGGGAAGATATATAGATGGATTTCATTACGAGTTTGCCGAGATCGAGTCGGGCATGAATATGGTCTGGGTGATTGTTGATCGTCTGACCAAGTCGGAACATTTTCTGGGCATCAAGGACACTTGGGGCCTGGAAAAGTTGGCTCGTGTGTTTATCGCGCAGATTGTGAGGCTTCACGATACTCCGAAGTCTATTGTTTCAGATCGGGATGGTCGTTTCATTTTGCACTTTTGGCAGGCGGTGCATAGAGCATTGGGTACTCGTCTGCGTCTGAGTACTTCTTTTCACCCTCAGTCTGATGGGTAGTCGGAGCGTACTATCCAGACATTCGAGGATATGTTGCGTGCTTGTGCTCTCGATTGGAGTAGAGATTGGGAGGAACATTTGCCATTGATCGAATTCACGTACAACAATAGTTGGCACGCGTCGATTCGAATGGCACCGTACGAGGCACTCTATGGACGGCATTGTCGATCACCGATTTGTTGGAATAAGGCGTCTGATTTGGTCGGGACCGAACCAGATATCATTTTAGAGACGAGACGAAAGGTAGAAGTGATTCGGGAACGGATGTTGACTGTTCAGAGTCAACAGAAGTCTTATGCCGACGTCCGTCGTCGACCTTTGGAGTTCGAGGTGGGAGACCAGGTTTTGCTAAAGGTGTCGCCGACGAGGGGAGTTTTCCGCTTCGGGAAGAAGGGGAAGTTGAGTCCGAGGTTTATCGGACCCTTTGAGATTCTCGAGCGAGTCGGTGAGTTGGCATACCGTTTGGCGTTACCTCCGGCCTTGAGTCACGTTCATAGCGTTTTCCATGTTTCCCAGCTGAGGAAATATGTTCCGAATCTTAGTCATATCATCGACTATGGCGAGATCGACATTGCCGAGGATATTACTTTTGAAGAACGTCCCTTGAAGATTTTGGAACATCGTGAGAAACGACTAAGGCATAAGACCATTCCCTTGGTCAAAGTGCAGTGGTCGAGACATGGTGTCGAGGAGGCAGCGTGGGAAACCAAGGGTAGCATGCGTGCTAAGTACCCAGAGTTGTTTATTTCTTAAGTTTCGGGACGAAACTTATTTTTAGAGGGGTAGAATGTAATATCCGCATTTTTCTTCTTTTCTCGATATTCCCATTTTGGTATATTTTTGTTTTTAGCGACTCGATTGTAACCATATCTATGTTTTGAATCTATTTTATTCTTGGAGTTTCTCCATTTGGACGAGTTTCGGAGATGTTTTTATATTATTCCATTTTATGCCACGTATTATTGCATGGACGTTCAATTCTCTTAGAACCCGTTTGATTTGGTAAATTCCTTGGTTGCACGAGTTCGTGTGGTTGAGTTGTTCGTATTGCGAGTTTCGGTTTGTTGATCCGACGTCGTATCTAGATTCTTGGACATTTGGGCCATTTTGTAATTTCCCTAAGTTACGGGGTAGTTTCCATCCTTGTCTTTTCCGAACCCTCGGGTAGTCGGAATCACGTTTCATTTTATCTCTTTAGTCGCTGGCTTGAATCCGTCGGAAGTGTATCCGTTGGTAGTGGATACGCCTTGTTATTTCCCGATCATTTCGTCATCGAGAAGTGATTCAGATTTTTGCCTGCTGTCACAGGCCATGTTACGGCCGTAATACTCGAGATTTATAGCCGTAAGTTTTCCTTGATACGGCCGTAACAAGATTTCGTTTTTCTGCACTTTGGTCCAGTGAGGGGGTTACGGGCGTAACATGTTAGAGTTACAGCCGTGAGAATTGTTACGGCCGTAACATCATTTTGATACGGCCGTATGTCGGCTTCGTCAGATTGCCCAGTTTCATTCCTGGGAATAGTTACAGCCGTACGGCAGGAGAGTTACAGTCGTAATGTTCCTATGTTACGGCTGTAAGTTATGGATGTTACGGCCGTAACACCGGCCAGTATATAAACTGGCAGCAGCCGTATTTTTCTCATTTCTCACCTTTCTCACTTCTCTTCGCGACGGGAACGACTTGGAGAGCTAGGGTTCGCCCTATTTTCACCCAAACACCATTGTAGGAGTATATTCAAGCTTCATATCATCAACCTATCACTAATCATTCATTGTTCATCGTCAAATCAAGGTAAAATTTCCTAGAACCCTATTTTGGGAAAGATTTGGGAGTTTTTCACGTTTTCGTCTGATCCGTTCCGTTTTGTTGGTTAATTCATGATGAGTATGATTAATCTTGTTGGTATTATTGGTTTTCCTATGGATTCATGGTATATTTCGTGGTATTTTTGTAATCGAGAGGGTTTGGTTGTGGTCCGCCCTCGTCGTTGTTTTTATACGAATATACATGAATCGTAGGCAATTGTTCGGGTGTATTCCATTTCCGTATTCATTTAGGATTGGTTGTAATTATATTCTTCGAATCGTTAGGTTTGGTTTCGTCGGTTCCTCGCAGTCGTGTTTGATTCTTCCGTTCTGTTCGTGTCACCGTCTATTAATCGAGGCAAGTACCCTTATGAACTTACAATCTTGACATGTTAGTTTTGCGGGAGAAATTGTGTGTGTGTGTGTGTATTCTCACTACGGGTTAGGTCCGACGGGGTCTCGGTAGGGGTCCACGGAGGTGTGGATCGACGAGCTTTGCTTTTAACCACTACGGGTTAGATTTGACGGGGTCTCGGTAGGGGTCCACAGAGGTGTGGATCGACGGTTGATTGTGGTGCATTTTACAATATGATTTGGATTATGGCATTTCCGGAAATGTGTGTTTCAACTGATGTTTTCTGAATTACATGCTTGACTATATTTGTAAGGTGTAAGTTGTTCATTTGGTTACTTGTACTAGCGTAATTGCTAACCCCTCTGGGGACCCGTTTTGGGGAAATTCGTTTCATGAATTTCAGGTCAAGTTCTCTGAGACGAATGGGCACTGGACCAGTATGCGGATGATGGCCGTGCGTGATGATTGTGCACGAGTAGTGTCTTATTACTTTCTACCTTTCTACCATTCGTCGATTTGTAAACTAATAGAAGTACTCGAGTACTTAGGAGATTCTTGTTTGTCCGGATTGTATCGTGTTTGCGTTGAATGATTGTGTTGTGTTTGACCGGTCGAGCCGGATGGATTATTTTTGTGTTGTGTCTTTATGACGAGGTGTTATTTTGTTGTTTCCGCGAGTCGATGAGTATATTGGTTGTTTAGCCTGATGGATCCCATGTAGGGGTTCACGGCGCTGTAATATACCTCGAATATATTGGGGGTGTTGCATGTTCGTGGAAGGACAATTGACACCGGTGTTGTGTAAGTTAATTCTTACTCGGTTAAAAGGATATTCATTTCTTTCGTTGTTGTTCATTCATAATCATAACTCATTCAATGTATTAACCGTATTGAGACTTGTAATTGTCGAATAATCACTTCATTCACGAGGAACGACGGTTCCAATCATTTCATTGAGCTATCACTTACTTCACTATTATTTCATCTCGGTGAGTCATTCTTGACTATGTCGGATTATCATTCATTAATAATCATCATGGTCACTTTTGATCGTGTGACCTTCTGGGTTCATATTGCGTGGCCGGGTGCGGATGTGTGGAACTTTTAGTCGAGCACACGATATTCATGTGTGGGATTCACCGATACATTGGACTATGCACACGGTAACGTTTACCTCCGTGAGACTAATTAGGTATAAGGACGGGTGTGTCCGGGCACTCATCTTGTACACTTGCACAGAACATTACGGGCATAATATGATGCTCCTCTTCAGCTTTAATTCATAACTAAAAGATATTTCATAATTAAGATATATCATGATTGTGTATATTCAACCCTTGAGGATTGTTGTTCTGTGTAACTGACCCCGTTGGGGGATATTGTTTTCAAGTCATGGCAAGGCAAAAGCACGGGAATAGAACGTTGACGGCGAGGAGTCCTAGTGATACTAGTAGGGGGCCCCCAATCCTTTCAGTCATTCATGTTGTCGTCATTTATTTTCCACTGCAGTTTTCCATTTGGATACTCCGTTTCATTCAGTGTTGTATATTTTATCTTCATATAAATTATACATGTATTCGGCATTATCTTGGGTGTGTTGTAATGAAACTCCTTATCGGAGTGATGGATGATATAATGTGGTTCGGTACTACAATTATATTATTTAATTCATTAATTTTCATTCGCCTGGTGGGTCCCAGTCGGGGGTCCACGGAACTGTAATATCCGCCTAGTTTGGAGTTTTAATCCCGTACCTCCACAAAATCATATCCTCCTCGAGCCATAGGATGGGGAGCATTGTCCAGCTTCGCTCTCTCTCGATTCTTTATTCTCTTTTCCTAAAAAATTTTACGAGGAATCGAAATAATATGTAAGGAAATGAAACGAGAGGTGGAATCGATCTATAGAAAATTATTTGCAAGGATTCGAAATAATATGTAAGAAAATATCGGCAAGTAATCGAGCTACAGAAAATATCTTTGAATTCAGATTCACCTCCCAAGTAGGGTCCTCACGAGTCTTTTTAAATTCTTTCCAATCGTCCTCCAATATACCATACTTCTCATAAGGAGACAACCCTTTCGACGGACCATATATATACTCGCGATCAAATCTGTCTTAAATTGTCTCCACATCCTGCCAATTGACTGCAATGTCTTCTTGCGAAATTGGCCAATATTGCTAATTTGACTGACATCAAAGTTGGCCTACATTGACAATTCAAATTAAAACGTTATCGATAATATAATTTTAAATTATTTGAAATAATTTCAGTTTTTGTTCAAGATTATTTATATTTAATTCAGTTTTTTAAATTATATAATTTAATTTCAGTTTTTATAGAATAATTTGCTTAAATTAATATTTTTTTTATAAATTTCAGTTTTATTCCAGATTATTTATATTTAATTCAGTTTTTTAAATTATTTTATTTAATTTCAGTTTTTAGAAAATAAATTACTTAAATTAATATTTTTTTATAAATTTCAGTTTTATTCAATATTATTTATATTTAATTCAGTTTTTTAAATTATTTAATTTAATTTAAGTTTTTATAGAATAATTCACCTAAATTAATATTTTTTATAAATTTCAATTTTTATTCAAGGTTATTTATATTTAATTCAATTTTTTAAATTATTTAATTTAATTCCAGTTTTTATAAAATAATTTACTTAAATTAATGTTTTTTTATAAATTTCAGTTTTATTCTAGATTATTTATATTTAATTCAGTTTTTTAAATTATTTAATTTAATTTCAGTTTTTATATAATAATTTACTTAAATTAATGTTTTCTAGAAATTTCAGTGTTATTCCATATTATTTATATTTAATTCAGTTTCTTTAAATTATTTAATTTAATTTTAGTTTTTATAGAATAATTTAATTTAATTTAAAGCACAAAGTGAAGCACATAATTAATCACAAAAGTAATGCACGTACCAATACATCCTGCCAAAGCATTTCCTTATCCGGCTTGTCTGGTACATGATTCCATCGATCGTACAATATGGAAACATGATATTTCGCAAGTTTACCCAAATACGTACTCAATTTGACTTTGTGCTCGTACTTAAGTTTCCCCCTGACTGGATCGATGTCAAGAGGTAGCTTTTTTCCATCTACATGCCGTTTGGACATACTTCTACATCTTGTAGGATTTCTCGATGTAATAGTCTGCGTATGAGGAGAAGCAGCGGAATGAGGAGGAGAATGACGTGGAGTACGAGGAGAGTGAGAAGGAGAACGAGGAGGATGTCGAGGAGAAGTCATGTGCCTGTATAAACAAATGAAAATATTGTCAAACACAACATAAACAAAACATAATATTTGTCAAACACAACATACACCAATAATATTTTTTGTTTGAAAAATTTTTTGTCTAAAAACTAATACTTGTCAAACACAACATTAATATTTTTTGTTTGAAAAACTCTTGGTCAAAAAACTAATACTTGTCAAACACAACGTATTACCTAGTTGTCAAAATTGATACTTATTATAACTTAACATCTAATTGCCTACATTTTGACTAGTAAGTACTAAATCTACTGACTTCTAAGTGAACACCTACTCATTTTGTAAGAGGAGAATAAATTAATTCGGTTAAACTTAGAATGAGAAAAAAATGGCATGTATCTACGCAAAACTTAGATGTAGTTATTCATGTACCTGATTTTTATTTATATTTTGAGATAGCAAAATTCTCCCATACACCTTCATCATGGTCATTTCGAATGACATGTATGTCGTCAACTTCATTTTCTTCAACGATATTGGGTAACCATGTCGACAAAGGAATAAATTCACAATTGTTAAACGTTGATTCTTCAGTTTCATTCATATCCATACTTCTACCAGGAATAATCACGGACAATCTTTCATTACATGGATCGCTTATGTAACACCCCCAATCCACTCAGGGATATTACACGCCGTAAACCCTTTCCTCAAGGATCTACCAGGCTGGTAAACAACGTCGAACATCTCAACAATGCCTTTAAGGCTAAAAATGACTCACTAGACCGATTTGGTCTTTCAATAAATACATACAACTCAATTACAATACATGCCCACGCAGGGGTTGAATACAACACACTCCCGTACAACGGGGAAAGAATACTGTAGCGGAAATAAAATACAACTAAACCAATATGACATCAAATGTGATTAGTATCGTTCACCTTTCATCATCCTTCATGCCGACCCTATGTTATGCTCCCCAAAAACCTGAATGCAATACAGACATCCACCCCCCGATTACTCGGGGGTTGGCAAAATTCCACTATTTTGCTAGTGCATGTACTAAGTGCAAATACGAGCCATACAATCAAGTTCCAAGAACAATAATAACCAGAAATCCTCAAAGATTCAAATACAACGAAACAAGTACTTCCCGAGGCAAGAGTTTGGGTAAAACGTTCCAAACCAAAAGATCACAATCCAGGAGAAAATAATTTACAAAATGGTTTAATAAGTCATCGGGAGTTTTAGTAGAAAACAATTAAGGATTATCGAATCCTTCACTTTCCAAAAATCAACGGGGGTCACAGCCCAAAGGTTTTGTTTTCACAAAATAAAACCAACAACAGTTCACAGGGTTAAAACCACGTCACGTGTACTCGACGGACATAAAATCAACACAACATAATCACCCAAGACACATAAATCTTGGTCACACAAATACAACACCAACTCATGAATCTAGAGTGAAGTCATAGATCACACTTGCCTAGGACCGGGACGAAGCCACAAATCCCACCCGAGCACTCTAAGGACCCTCCCGAGCTCGCCACAATCATAAAACAAATCACGCACAGGCATCGCCTAGGACCGGGACGAAGCCACAAATCCCACCCGAGGCCTAAGGACCCTCCCGAGCTGGCTAGCGAAACACATTCACAAATCATAAACACACTAGCGTGAACACTTGTCACGGCATCTCACGGTTGGATCAATCACATGTTGTCTCCTGACCATATGATCACATGCCATGTGTCACCGTAGGTATTCTTTTGTGCTCACGGTTGGATCAATCACTTGTTGCATCCTGACCACATGATCGCATGCCATGTGCCAACGTAGGCCCCGCCCACATCCATACATTCACACACAGCACAATACAACACATATATTCAAACAATTCACCCAAAGGCATCGAACACTTAGCAAAACACCACGTCAAATCACAACGCACCGAAATGAAACAATATACGTACACACGCAATACCAAGTACAACATCAACACCAAACATATCCATAGGATTCACATAGTCATTCACAAACCACACCATTCACAAAACACACGAGTTTTGAAAGCAAGCCTTTAACAAGGCTAAACCGATTCTTTGAAAGTTCAATTCAAACGACCAAACAACCACATTTAGACGATCACTAATTATCGTATCCATAAAACAAGAATTTTATAGACAAGGTACTTGCCTCGAAATCGGCACGCAAGTATTCTGACGAACACGGCTCAACCGGGAAGCTTCGAAACGCTCGATGCTATCGAAAAGGAAGATGACGACGAACGGAAGGGTTCAACACGGGTTCCTCGCAAGAAACTCGACCCTAACATCATATAATTAATAAATCAACGATCATATGAGGAAGAATAATTGTAGAACGTCCGAAAACCCTTCTATGACATTCTACCAGACACCTTCAAGGCGTCGATTAAGAACTCGACCAAAACGATGAATCTATACGATCCGGCCATGAAATAACAAGGGAAATGATATAATACATCTAAATAATCATCAATCCATCACAATCCTAAGTTAAATCGGATTAAACGGACGAAATCAAACAAAATACCCAAATTCCCCAAAACTAGATTTCTAGAAAATCTGACCTGATTCGCTCGATCAAAGGATGTTATAGGATGGAAAATCAATGATATGAACTCCAAGACTTCATGGATTCATTGCCTAACAACATGCCTCCATGTTCATGAAACCTCCAGCCGCGGAAGGGAAGGAAACGAGTGAGAAAATGGGTGAAAAACCTGTCTGCTGGGCCTTATATAGGCAGCCTGCCGGCCGCCTCACGTACGTAATCGGCCATGGCTTACGGCCGTAACCGGCCATGGCCGAGTCTTCTGCCCAAAAATTCCGGCAGCGTTACGTACGTAACCGGCCTTACGGCCGTAACTGCCGAGCCTTTACGGCCGTAACTCGACCAGGAGTGGCCTGGCCCCAAAATGCCCGGCCATGACTCGGCCATGGCCAACTCCGATGGCCCGGATGACCCCGAAACCCGAACCTAAATATGAATCGAAGATACAGTTACGAAGTACTCGCAAAGACGAATCCAAGCGCTAAGAAAACACATGATTCCGACCACCCGAAGGCTCGAAATTCGACAACGGAAGTAATCACCCCAAACTTTGGGAAATTACGAAAATGGCCCAAAACGTCCGAAATACACGATACACGATCGAAACACCAAGACAAAGCTCGCAACATGAATAATAACATTAAATGAACTTACGAGAAACTCGAAACAATAGTCTCGGATTTGATTCGCACGAATCGAACTCAAGTGCGGAAAAGCCGCTTAAGGACACGGAACTCAACAAAACGATACCGAAACGAACTCAGATGACAAAAAGAGCAGAATTAAATATTCTCGGAATGACGAAACGGTCATGAGAGAGTCGTCAAAACAGACTCCCGCCGAAAAAAAAATAAAATTATTGGAATCCGAAATTACGGGTATTACAACTGACGTAGAACACCTGTTTTGCTAGGTGTGCCATGATATAAGGCTTGTGTTTGTAAGCTACCTTGTGAAGATCTACCAAAGTAAATCCTAACTCATCGATTTCCACACTAGTATTATTATCAGCCCACTTACACATAAACACAGGCACTCTAAACTTAACATAATCAAGTTCCCAGATCTCTTCTATAACTCCATAGTAACTCGTCGATGCCAAAACTGGGTTTTTTTATTTTGAGCTTGAAAAGTGCATAGACACGGCTTGAAGAGTAACTCCAATATTTTGAACCGTACTCTTGTCATCTTGTGACTTTGTATAGAGTGCGTACTTATTAATATCGTATCCACTCCAAGTTACGACATCAGATTTGGGTCCGTAAGCTAGCCATTGTAATATTTCAGATGCACTGCTAGAAATCTGTTCCTTAAACCATCTCAAGAAAGTCTTATTATGTTTGATCAACAACCATTTTTCACTCATTCGGGGATTCTTTATCTTCAAATGATTCTTGTGAGCTGACAAGTAGGGAAGAACATCATCAGCGTTATTCAAAATGTACAAATGTGCTCGAAGCACCTCATCTCGACTCCTGGTTAAAACTTTAACACCTCGTGTACCCTTTCCTCTAATTCTATCCTCATGTCGAGACTTAGGAAGCCCTACAGATTCCACTTGTGACATGTAATCTGTGCAAAACTCGATAGCTTCTTCTGCAATGTACCTCTCCACAATAGATGCTTCCGGATGAGATGGGTTTTTGGTATACCCTTTGAAAATCTTCATGTATCACTCAATGGGGTACATCTATCTCAAATAAACAGGGCCACACTCATCAATCTCTCTAACTAGATGGACAAGTAAGTGAACCATGATATCGAAAAAAGGAGGAGGAAAATACATCTCTAATTGGCATAAGATAACAACAGCCTCATTTTTCTACTCATCCAAAACCAGAGGATCTATCACTTTGCTACATATAGCATTGAAAAAAAAGCACAAGCGAGTTATGACATTCCGCACTTTTTTAGGCAAGACATCACGTATAGCCACTACTAGAAGTTGTTGCATCAAGACATGAAAGTCATGGGACTTTAAGCCAACCAATTTAAGATTTTGCAACGACACAAGACTCTTAATGTTTGAAGAGTAACTTTGTGGCACTTTAATGCCTTGCAAACATTTACAAAAGCTGATTTTCTCCCTTTTTGATAAAGTATAACATGCTGGGGGAGATAAGTTCGTTTACCAACTGATTGCGGATGCAACTGAGGACGAATAGCCATATCCTCTAGGTCTAGACGAGCGTGGACACCATCTTTTGTTTTGTCTTTAATATTGAGAAGTGTGCCGATCACACTATCGCACACATTTTTTTCGACGTGCATAACATCTATGCAATGTCTAACATCTAGTTTTCTCCAGTATGGAAGATCAAAGAATATGGACCTCTTCTTCCATATGTTTGTCTCAACGGATTTTTTGTAGTTTTTCCGAATACAGTATTGATATTCTTAACGCAATCGTAAACTTGCTCACCTGTTAATGGTATCGGTGCAAATCCCTCTTCCTGGTATCCATTAAAAGCTTTTCTCAATCTACGATATGGGTGATGGTGATTGAGAAACCTACGATGTTGACTGTAAACTGTTTTTTTTCGTGTTTCAACTGAACGTAGCTTGTGTTTTCTTCACATATAGGACATGCATGATGCCCCTTCACACTATACCTACTCAAGTTTCCATATGCTGGAAAGTCATTAATGGTACAAAATAACATTGCACGTAGCTTGAAACTTTGCTGGTGGTACCCATGAAACACGTTAACCCCTTCGTCCCACATCATTCTCGTATCATCAATCAACGGACTTACATAAACATCTATGTCATTTCCTGGCTGTTTTGGGCCTGAAATCATGATTGACAACATAACATATCTCCGCTTCATACATAACCAATAAGGTAAATTATAGATCACAAGTAGGACAAGCCATGAGCTATGCTTAGTGCTTAAATTACCAAATGGATTCATCCATCTGTGGCAAGTCCAAGCTTAAGGTTTCTTGCCTCACCCCCAAAATCTGGAAATAAATGATCTATTTTCTTCCACTGTACAGAATCAGCAGGATGACAATTAGTCCGTCGCATTTTCTCCCTTTTGCGTGCCATATGAGGTTCTTTGCGTCATCCTTATTAGCAAACAGTCGCTTGAACCTTGGAATAATTGGAAGATACCATAACACCTTCGCTGGAGGCCCTCGTTGTGTGCTCTCTCCATCAGCAGAATCATCATGCTTCACTTTGTAGCATTATGCCCCACACCTAGGACACTTATGCAATAATTCAAACCCTTTTCGGTACAATATCCAATCATTAGGACAGGTGTGTATTTTCTTATGCGCCAAACCCATCGGACACAAAACCTTCTTCACCTTATAAATACGGTTAGGCAATTTATTACCTTCTGGAAGCATCTCATGTATCAACTCGAGCAATTCGGTGAAACTTTTATCACTCCACCCATTTTTTGCTTTCATGTTAACCAACTTCAACATGGCAGACAAGCGTATAAAATTTTTACAACCGGGATATAAAAGAGTCTCCGAATCACTTTTCAACGCATCATATACATGCGCTCGTCGGAATGATTCTTCTCCAACATCACGAATCATGTCTTCAAATTGATCACAATCTATATCTACGTGTGTGTCTTTAGTTGGAATGTCTACTAGTTTGCCATGCCATATCCAAATCGTATAGTTTGTATTTATTCCCTCACAAAAAAAATGTTCACGAATTATGTCAGCTTCATGTCGTCTCCCATTCATACACTTGACACAAGGGAAAAAATATCTTTCATCGGGTTCCGGGCGATTTTGTCGGGCGAACTCAAGAAATTGTTCGATTCCATTATCATACTCATCACTACTACGACTTGCATTCATCCAACTTCGATCCATTTTTCTTCTTTTCTGTTATACACAGTGAAATTCAATTTGCAATTCCTTTAGTTAGAACCAACCACATTTAGTGTTATTTTACTCTTCTACCAAAAAACATACAACTGTTATTTTAACCAAAACGTACAACATGCATGCCAATCTCATTTCCACGAATCACTATATTGCTTCAATTGTGACCGTATAAACTTAATTACCATATGTGATCAACTCTTATTACGTTCTATATTTACTTCTAATGACAAGCTCCAATTTCCAGCCATGAACACGACTTTGATATTAAACAATATCCAGATTTTAATTGTTACATGAGCTAAATCAAATAAAGGCAATGAAGTAGCTAAATCAAGACTTAGAAATAAGGTTTTGAATATCATCATTGAAGTAGCATCACAAGAACATCATCATTCGTAAGTCGACAGTCAATCAAACATCACAGAGTCACAACACTATAACAGCATTAAAAAAAATAAGAGTCGCAAATTCGTTCTGTCATTCAACATTCACAGTCAAATTTCTGAAAATCAATTAATAAAAGTGTTAGAGTTGATGAAAATACCTAGGAGTCGCACGCCAGCCGTCTAAATGTTGCTGGAATCGCTGAAGCTTGAAGGTGCCGTGAAGGTCCTGAACGCCGCCGTTCGCCAAGTCGCCACTCTGAATGTGGTGCTCGCCTCCACAGCGGCTGTTCGACGTGTGTATGACCTTCTATTGCCACTTGGATTGGGGATGTTGGACGTCACCGTGCGTGTATGATTCAAGGGTTTTTTTAGTTTGAACAGTAGTCGGTAGCAGGAAAAGGAAAGGAAAACGCTTTATTTTTGAGATAAGTCCTGGACCAAAACAGCAGGGACACAACGGCGAGAAAATGAGGTTCGCGAAGGTGCGCGGCCGACGGCAACGGCAACGACGATGGGGAAGGGCGATGGAAAAGTTCAAAGGTTTTGGTTGGGAAGGAGACGGAGGACAGGCGGAGGGAGAGAAAGAAAACAAAAGACAAAAGAACCCTTTTGTTTTGTATTTAACAAAATAGATGAACGACAATGGTTGTGTAACAAACCGCTGTTAAACAGATGAATGACGGCGGTTTTTATTTAACATCGGTTGTTTGTAACTATCGATGTTAATATTAAGTTTTTTTTGGAAATATTTAACAGCGGTTTTTACTTAACAACCGCTGTCGAATTTTTTTTGGAGGTATTTAACATCGGTTGTGAGTAAGAACCGATGTTAATATTAAGTTTTTTTTGGAGATGTTTAACATCGGTTGTAAGAGAGAACCGATGTTAATATTAAGTTTTTTTTTTGGAGATATTTAACATCGGTTGTAAGTAAGAACTGATGTTAATATTAAGTTTTGTTTTTTGGAGATGTTTAACATCGGTTGTAATTGAGAACCGATGTTAATATTAAGTTTTTTTTTTTGGAGATATTTAACATCTGTTGTAAGTGAGAACCGATGTTAATTGTCTAACTTTTAACAGCAGTTGTTCTGAACAACCGCTGTTAAGTTTTTTTTTTTTTTTAGAAAATAGTCACAGCAGTTATTATAATAACCGTTACTAATACGTTACACAAAATTTACCGGTATGCCACCACATCATTTTAACTGTGGTTTTCGAACAACCGCTATTAAAATGGCGCTGTTAGAGGCCAGTTTTGTAGTAGTGTCTGGTCCTGAAGCAGCTTCTGTATAGGTACTAGGCTCATCATCTATGAGCGATGCATCATCATCCTATGTTACGAGATACCCTTATCTCTCAGGTTCATGTCGTATCCTATCAGATCTGCGAGGGACTTGTGTACTTTGAACTGGCTCTTCAACTGATTGTTGAGCCTCTTCAATTTCCATCGGTGAAGCAATGTCTTTTTGTGGTTCTCGAGTTTCCTCAAGAATTACTCTTCTCCCACTGTCTCTTTTGGAAATAAATTTCCTTTCTAAGAAGACAGCATTTCGAGCAACAAATACTTTGTTCTCTGCGGGCTTATAAAAGTAGTATACTTTAGTTTCCTTAGGGTATCTCACAAATAAACATATTTCAGATCTGGCTGACAGTTTGTCAAATACTTGGCGCCTTACGAATGCTTCGCAACCCCAGATCTTTAGAAAAGACAAGTTTGGTCTCTTACTAGTCCATTTCTCAAATAGTGTGTTTTCAGCTGCTTTAGATGGAACACGGTTAAGGGTGAATCCTGCTGTTTCTAAGGAGTGGCCCCAAAATGATAATGAAAGCTCCATTCGACTCGTCATGGATCGAACCATATCTAATAAAGTTCGATTCCTCCTCTTGAAAACTCTGTTATGTTGAGGTGTTCCAGGAGGAGTAAGTTGTGAAACAATTCCACAACGCCTAAGATGATCATCGAATTCTTGGCTCAAGTATTCACCACCTCGATCCGATCGAAGGGCTTTAATTTTCTTACCAAGTTGATTCTATACTTCACTCTGGAATATTTTGAACATTTCAAAAGATTCATGTTTATACTTCATAAGATAAACATATCCATACCGGCTAAAATCATCGGTAAATGTGATGAAGTATTGGTATCCTCCTCTGGTATGAGTGCCAAGAGGTCCGCATACATCAGTATGTACTAGGTATAATATATCACTAGCCCTTTCTCCATAACGGTGAAAGGATTTTTCGTCATCTTGCCCAATAAACAAGATTCGCATGTCTCATATGATTCATAGTCAAAAGAGTCTAAAAGTCCATCATTATGGAGTTTAGAAATACACATCTCGTTTATGTGACCAAGTCGACAGTGCCATAAGTAAGTGGGATTAGAATCATTGAGCTTAGGTCTATTTGATGCAATATTATAGACTTCCAAAGTGTTGGAATCATCTAAATCAATATTTTAAAGGCTAGTATATAACTTTGCAGTACCATAAAGCAAGTCATCAAAGAAGATACAAATAATCTTATTCTTAATAATAAAAATGTAACCTTCACAATCTAATGTAGAAACTGAAACAAAATTCCTATTCATACCAGGAACATAATAGCAATTGTTCAAAACTAACAAAAGCCCATTGGTAAAACTAGATCATAAGTTCCTACGGCTAGTGCAACAACTCTTGCTCCATTGCCGACTCTTAGATCCACTTCCACTTTCTTCAGCTCTCTACTGCTTCTCAACCCCTGCACATTTGTACAAATGTGGGATCCACCTCAATATCCAATACCCAAGAGTTAGAAGTAGATAAGTTAACTTCTATAACAAATATACCTGTGGCAGTCTCACTTCCCTTGGTACACTTTCGCTCTTCCAAGTAAACCTTGCGATTTCTTTTCCAGTGTCTGGTTTATTGCAATGATGGCAATTTCCGTATTTGGGAGCTTTAGCCTTGAAAACCGGCTTAGTAGAGTCTTTAGATTTGACAACTTTTGCCTTACCCTTGCCCTTGCCTTTGTTCTTGAAGGACTTCCCTTTACTGACCATTAGCATGTGGCTTGGTTTCTTCTTAATATTCTGCTCAGCCGTTTTAAGCATCACATGCAGCTCAGCAATGGACTTATCCATCTCATTCATATTATAGTTCATAATAAACTGACCGAAACTAACGGGCAATGAGTTTAGGATCACATCTGTGGAGTGCTCCTTAGAAAGTGAAAAACCAAGCCTATCAAGATGATCAATATATCCTTTCATCTTGAGTACATGAGCGCTGACAGATGTCCCCTAAACCATCTTGCAAGCATACAAGACTTGAAAGGTCTCATACCTCTGTTGTCTAGCATGCTTCGAGAAAGTTTCCTTAAGGTGAGCATTAAGCTCATAATCTTCCATTTCTTCCAGATTCTTCTGAAGTTCTGAATAAATGGTAGCCAACATAAGACAACTGGCATCAATGGAATCATCATAATGTTTCTTCCATTTATCTTTTGTTGCTTTGTTTTCTCAGCAGGCTCATCGGGAATTTCTTCCTCAAGAACATACAACTTTCTTTCTTGTTTGAGAACTATTCTCAAGCTCCGGATATAATCCAGATAGTTGTTGTCGTTTTCTTTGAGCTTGTCCTTCTCAAGGACGTATCGTAGTGAAATGGTGGACGTGTTGTTTGATGCTATTCTATTATCTACAAAATTCAATATGCAAAGTATTTAGTCACATTATTTTATTTCTCGAAAAATACTCCCACTAAAATAAAGTACCCTCAATTTTACAATATTTGTAATTTTAGTAGGCTAAGATCCCATTTTGCACAATTCTAAACTCAGCTTTGGCATGACGCCTAGAATTGAGCTACTTTAGGTGGATAACTCTTTATTGGTTACATCATAGGTAACTCTTGTATTATATTTGGGATTTGACATCTTATGCCCAACCATGTTATAATCCCATCCTACCTTACTAAGATAATCCGAGCACCCAACTTTGGCATGACCTGCTCAATGTCGAAGTCTTGATAGGTGTTTTAATTGAACTGCACTAAAAACTTTTAACGAGGGATTTTATCTTATGTAGCATGTCTATATTGGCTAACATACATCTAAACATACACCGCATCACATACATGCATAAATTTAAACATACATAGCATCACATGACATAATAAATATAGGACCGTGTATAGTATGACCATAATCCTAACGCGATTTTCATGAGCCAACATGAAAATCAGAAAGGTCAATCTAAAGGGTATAATTGGTCTTCATTAATCTTCCAACTCCTTAGAACGTCATACGCGATCAATTGGCCCCTCGAGTCCGTCCTTCATCTCCTTCTTGTCTTCATTACATTAATGAAAATACTGCACTAGTAAAATTAAATTACAAGTGGGCAAACGACACGTAGGCCATAAATATTATAATAAATTAAAAGACGACTCGCAGGCTGTAAAAATTAATTATAATTAAGCGACACGCAGGCCCTAAAACCAACCCAAAATTAAATTGAAATATCCAATCACATTGGTCAATTAATGGTCATGTCATACACCAAACATATACTAAAATTAATCATCACATAGTTAATTAAACATTCTATTAAAATATGTCTTACAAAAAGATATAAATAATGCAGTGTCAAAAATCTCAAATTCGAAGCTGTAGGCGATATGGTCGGGCAGCGCTAGTTTAGCCTCACCAACCCGAGTTCGAAACCCTTTAGCTGCATTTATTTTATTTAAATTTTAGCAAAAGGTATAAATAAAATATGTGAGCATGAAAGAATAGACCTGGCAAAAGTGGCCTGCGCCACTGGCCTGCCACCCATTTAATAAATGGGCTGCTTTATTTTTTAAATTTACAGAGACTGGGCTTTTGGCCAGATTTTAGCCTCACCTTAGAAGGCCAATGCACTGCGCCAGAGGCCATGAAAAATTTACTAACTAATAAATATTAATTAATTAGGCTAAGGTTAATGGGTATAACCTTACACTGTAACTTATTTCAATTTAAAGTTGATTTTGTTTAGATTTTTGTATTGATATTTTGCTATCGAATACGGATAATGGACCAAGTGATGAACTACTTTCCGTATCATTGGTTGTAGTGCAAGAATCTAACGGTTTTAATAGTATTGAAATGGATGTTTGAACTTTTAAAATAGTGAAAATATATTTCTATCATATTATTGATACTTTTAATATATTTTGGTTAATTAAGATGGAAGCAAGAAAATCATGGCCCATGGGTTAGGCCAGCCAAAGATGGGCCACGGGCCTCAATATTTAGGCCCAAAAATCCTGGGCCTTTTTGGCCCACCCAAAATTTGACTCCACCGTTAGCAAAATTGCTTGGCCGCACCATTTGCCAGGTATATTAAAGAACAATATGGCAGTGCGCGGAGTTGACGCGGGAGTTGGCTTTGGACCTGCCAACCTGGGATTGAATCCCATCTCTGTTTTTTTTAATGATATATATGCGCGGACCCGACCCGACCCGACCCATTGCGCAGTACTGTTCCAGAACAGTTCTGGACAGAAAATTCCGAAAAATAGTTCATAAATTTGAATTTTTACAATCTGATTTAATCAAATCAAATTAACAAATATTTATAAAATATCTATTTCATAAATATGATTAAGAACATAATTTATATATTCAAAACATATAAAACATATACTATATAAATAATTAAATCACATCAAGTTGACTCTGATACCACTGTTGGGTTTTATGTGTATCTAATATAATAAATATGAGCACGACGCAAAATTAACGAAAAATCCAGACGAGGATTTACATGCAGTAATTTAATTGATTTATTAAGAGTTCATCGAATTACCTTAATTCGAAGAACAGATCTGAACCCAGAGCAGAAGCTGATTAAATCCTCTTCATCTTTCGGTGATCCACACACGAACAACTAGTACAAGTCGAATTGCTAGATCCTTATGAATAATGTTGATAAACAGTACAACAATTAATTCCTTGCTAGAAAGATTTGTACTATTGATCAAAATCAACTAAGAGAAGAAGACGGAGATGGCCGAAATGAGATTCCCGGATTGAAATACAGTTCGGCCAATTGGAGAGGGTGAGGGGCCCGATTTTGTTTGCACAACTAGGGTTATCTGATTTTCACCTTGTGACAACTTCTTGTCCAAGACCCTTTATATATACCAAGTAAACCCCAGAGTCGAACTCTAGTATTTGCTTAGTTGTCCCTCAACTTTTTAAATAATACAATACATATAATATCTCATATTGTACATTACTTATTATTTAATCCTCTTATAAATATAATATCTAATATTATATTTATCTTTTCCAGTTGATATATTAAAGAATATAATATATAATATCCTATATTATATATTTCTCATTATTTAATAAATATAATATCTAATATTATATCTATTAATTATTCTTGCTTGTCTTTAGTTGTATGTGCGACCCAAAAGGCTTATATTTTTCTACCTGGGGATGGTTCGACGGGACCTCTGGGGACCGATACTACTAGGTAAGGCCGCGGGTTACCATGTGTGGTTTTCGTCATGATGATGCTGATGTTTTTGATAATTGTGATTTGTCTGGAATATCACAATATTATAGTTATCGATATTGAGATACTTTATATATAAGATTTTGTACTTGGCTAGAACGGCACCAGAATAAGTGTTGAATAAAATTTGTCCCTTGGTTGTGATGTTTTGATGTTTAGGGGCGTGGACCTCGTGATTATTTCCGTGCTTTGTGGTTTGAAAAGATTTGGGCTGAGACCCTAACGATCGTGTAAAGTTTGTTTTACGGAAAATGATTTTGGGACGAGACTGAATCGATTTGAAATAGTTTTGTAACTAAGGACGTGAGGTCCAAAAAGGCTTCCTATTTTATAGAACTCTTGTAATCTGTAACGATATTTGGGCTGAGATCCTGATGTTTTCAAAGTGGCTTTTTCCGTTTTCTAAAACTCCCAAATTGATGATGTTATTTTCAATCGCTTCAAGTTCTTTGTTTTCGAAATACTAAAATCTCTCGGGAGCTTCTTTAATGGTATGTATTTATATGACTACAACTGATATATATGTGGTATATTTTGTATGATTTGAATACTTGCACTAGCAAAGTCGAATTGCTAACCTCTTAAATGGGGGAAATGCATTTCATGTATGCTTAGTTCGTTGGAGCAATCACAGGGACGACATGAAAGAAGATGAGCCGCGATACTAATCAAGAGTTAAGAGTTTAGTCTGATGTCGTTGTACTATTTTAGTTATATACGGTCTTCTGCTGTATTGTATCTTGACCCCTGTGAGGGTATATATTATATGAATTTGTGTTTAGTTTGATTGAGTTGGGTGACCTTGCCTGTTCGTATAGTTTGAATATGTGACCTTGTCGGTCCTTGTTGTTATGTAGTTTGACCCTGGCCGGTCAAATGTAACACCCCAAGAATGCAACCGGGAATATTACACGCCGTGGACCTCACACTGGAGATCCACCAGGCTGAACACAAACATAAGACCAAATATTTCACCGGCTGAGATCAAATAGCATAAAGATACGGACCGATAAGGTCACACCACAGAATCTAACAATAACAATTGTTACAACTCATCCCCCACACCGGGTCCAAAATACAAAACGATACAACACAGAGGAAGACTGGAAAATAATACAATGACACAACAATAACAACTGCATCCCATATCTCTTGATTAGTATCGATGTCCATCATCTTTCGCACTGATCCTGTGACTGCTCCATGCTCCAGCATGAACCTGGACACAAAACAGATATCCACCCCCCGATTACTCAGGGGTTAGTAAAATTCCACTGTTTTACTAGTGCAAGTATCAAACCATACAAAATGTGACAAGTAATTACAAATCATAAATCAAACAACCACACTACTAATCACAAGTCAACCATTCATGAATTCCCTAGAAGTTTTATGAACATAGAAACCAACACAGGTGGAGTCTTTGTAAAATGAAATACACTCTAGGGAATCTTAGAAAGCGCAAATCTTTTAGAAACTCGTGTCCTAAGTTTGTCAAAAGCCTCTAGGAACTCATATCCTAGGTTTGTCAAAAGCCTCTAGGAACTCATGTCCTAGGTTTGTCAAAAGCCTCTAGGAATTCACGTCCTAGGTTTCTCAAAATCCTTTACATTAAAAACATGCCCAACGGTTAATCAAAACGTTTGTGAACTCTTGTCACATGTACTGCATACAACAATCGTAACACTCATGATCCCTTGTCACATGGCTTCGTAGGTTCATCAACCTGCACGGACTATGCAAAGTAAAATAACCATAACACCGTGAACTCATGTCACGTGTCAAACACAACAAACATAACACTCGTGATCCCTTGTCACGTGGCTCCGTAGGTTTATAAACCCGCACGGACTATGCTAAACCATAATAATCATAACATCCAGTCCCGACTTCGTGATCTCTTGCCACAAGTCACCGTAGGCCCCGTCGAACCCACACGGTTGGACGTACTGTGTCCTGACCCCATGATCGACTGCCATGTGTCATCGTAGGCCTCGTCAGACCCGCACGACTGGACCTCATTACCACATACTAAGTTCCAATTCCATGGACCCTTTCCATGAATCCTCGTAGGCCCCGTCGAACCCGCACAAGTGAACTTAGCATCACAAGACATAACTACACGGTTACATTCACATTTCATCAAGTCCATACACTGCAAATCAATCGCATTGATCACCATAAAATCACGCATCACGCGCACGCAACACAATCTCAACACGCAATTCATCATTGTCAACGACACATGACCAACATAGCTCATAAACAATGCACAACACATTACACAATCATGTGTACAACCAAGCCAACACGACTATCACAATCATGCACATAAAACATGATACACAATACATATATCCAAGTAACATAGTCATCGCCAATCCCATATAACGGGTAACACATAACCAATTCACACGAACCACGTTTTCAAAGGTAAACCAACCATCAAAACACAACACACGATTTTTAATCACAAAACACAAGTTGTATAACAAGATACTTACCTCAATAACCGCTACCGAACACTCCGAAGAACACGGTTCAACCGGGAAACTCGGACCCCAAAAAAGACAACGAACGGGAGGGTTTCGACTCGAGTTCTTCGCAAGGATTTCGTTCCTAAGACATATCATCCATAAATCAACGATCGTACGAGGAATAATAATTGTATAACGCCCGAATTCGTCTCTAAGACCTTTTATCGGACACCTTCAAGGCGTCAATTGGGAATTCAACAAAACGACGAATCCTATACAATCTAACCATGGAATAACAAGGGAAATGATAGAATACATCTTAATAATCATCGATCCGACACATATCTAAGTTATTATGGGCTAAATCGGACAAAACCAAGCAAAACCCCCAAATTCCCAAAACTAGGATTTTCAGAAAATCTAACCTGATTCGCTTGATCAAAGGATGTTATAGAAGGATTAATCAATGATATAAACTCCAGGACTTCGTGGATTCATCGCCTGACAACATGCCTTCGACTTCTCCAAGACTCCAGCCGCGGACATAAAAGAAAGGAAATAAAAAACGAGTGAAAATATGACTGCTCAGTCATATTTATACTGGTGCGTGTTGAGATTCGGTGCCTAAAACGAAGGCCCAGCGGAAGCGGTAAAACGAAAATTAATTCGATCCGAATCCCTACGAGGATCGATCGAGCTACGTATATACGAATATATAAACGAAAAGCAAGAGTCATAAGAAACTAACCCTCGAAGTCCGTTGATTAAATGGTAACCTTTTCTTGAGCTATTCCCCAAGCTTTAGTTTGATCTCTACGAGTTCAATCCGCTCCAAGCCCTTGAACGATCCAATGCCGAAAGCACCGCGTCTCTACTTGCCACGCGCTGGAGAAACGACCGGAACGACGATCACCTTGCTATCCTCCGAGGATACGGCTAGAGCTAAGTGATGAAGCTTCCAATATGAAATTATAACACTCTAAGTGTATAACTCACAATCTCTCTTTTATGTCTTGATGTTTTCTCCAAGAAAAAACCAAGAGCTTGTGATGAAGATGAAGAAGAAAAGGAAGACTATATGAGAAAACAATTCTCTCTCTTGAACTCTCACAACTTACGTAGGAAGCTCATGTGAAGGAGGAAGAGTTATTCTACTCCTTTTATTCTTCATTCAACAACTCATCAAATCACTTTTATAATAAAAGAGATTCCATGTCCCCTATTGATAAATATTTCATGATATTAAATCATGAAGTCTTCCACCACATTAGGTGGAAGACAAAGAGGGGGCGGCCATCTAGAAGGGTAGGAAAAATTCGGTCCGTTTCGGACTCCTGTGAGTCTAAACAGATAAACTCCGATTCCGTTCCGATGTATTTATATCAATTAATTAATCCAATTAATTAATCATATCAAATACATAATAACATAATTAATTTCTCCAAGAAATAATTATATTCATGAATTAAATTAATCACCCAGTAATTTATTTAATCCATTAGGCCGTAAATCAATTTATCCATTAAATCGTTTTAGACATCCAATGTCCCAAATTAGATATCCAATATCTAATATTCATAATGAGAGATTAAGCTCGATTCATTCCGTCGTCAATCCTAATGCGCGACTTGGTAGGTCCGTCTCAGTCAGCAATGGGAGGAACCAAAGAGTAGTAGCACCACCTAGCCAGCCTGGTGGCCTACAATGTACCCCGACTGAGAACGAATGATTGGGATCTTCAAGAACCATTCTGTCGTGAATACCAGCAAACGTATAAACCCTTCTTTCAAATGTCCCGATCATGGTATGGGGTCACGGTCAGTCAAACCCCATATGTACTTGACGTTATGCATGCGTTAATGCAAATTGAGATCATCGAGCTGTCGTGAATCTAATACAACTAGCTCCAATGCTTTGGCCAAAGACTTATGATCTCATCTGCCAATAACCGCATAGGACATATAACCCGCTCACTAATGGGAGAAAGAATTCTATCTTGGTATTCAGTAGGACCTGCTACTTGCCCGTCAAGATGCACGTCGAGGTTGACCCCCGCCTTCCGGTTTACAGGGTCGAACTACTCTAATGAAAATCTTGACGTCACAAGCACATCCCTACTAAATCCTCAAGTCGAAGGTTCACGAATACCTATCACAACCTTTCAATTCTGTCATTGACTATCCCGGAGTGAAAACCGTGTGACGAATTGAGGGTGAGTCGGTTCGAGTATACTAATCCAATTAGCATACCTATAACGTGTGCTCCCACTAACCATTAGTGTTCGACAGGCACTCTCCAGTCAAAGAACACATCATACAAGTCTTCACATAAACTTAACGCCCAGTCAAGTTTCATCGACTTGCGAACGATTAAGTATTTGAGCTATAACCTTTCCAGTGCCGACCCCCTTATCCAATAAGGAGTGGAATGTTTTGCTCTCAAATACGCGGACTAGTTTCTATATGTTTATTTACGAGTTAGGAATGCCAGTAACTTCCAGTAAATAAAGAAACATTCATTTGCCTTATATAAATGGTTTACATAATTACAAGTAATGCCCTCACTCAACAACCTCTGAGTGGCATTTGAGGGCATACTCCTAACAATCTCCCACTTGCACTCAATGCCACACACTATGGTATCTAATACCCATGTTCTCCAAATGACGCTCCAAGCTAGTCTGAGAAAGTGGCTTGGTCAGTGGATCGGCGACGTTGTCGGCCGAGTCTACTCTGTGCAGCACAATGTATCCCTTGCGAACAAATTCTCTTATGAGATGATACTTCCTCTCAATATGTTTGGTGTTGTTGTGAAACCTCGGCTCCTTGGCTGCGCTCTGACTCCGTCGTTGTCGCGATGCAGTAGACAGGCATTTCGGACATGGTATCATTTGAAGTTCTCCCAGAAACTTCTTAATCCAGAACCCTTCCTTGGAAGCCTCCGAGGCTGCTTGATACTCAGCCTGACAGGTGGAATCAGCAATCACGCTTTGCTTGGCGCTACGCCAAGATACTACTCCTCCATTAAGAGTAAATATGTATCCAGAAGTAGACATTGAGTCATCCTTCAGTCCTTGTAAGTCCGAATCAGTGTATCCCACCACATCCAATTCTCCACCGCCATACATAAGAACCATATCTCTAGTTCTTCTTAAGTACTTGAGAACGTTCTTTACAGCAGTCCAATGTTCCCTACCTGGGTTTGCTTGAAACCTACTCACCACGCTTACAGCATGCGCGATGTCAGGTCTTGTACACAACATAGCATACATAAGGCTACCCACGGCCGAAGCATATGGTATATTACTCATTTCCTTGCATTGTTCCTCACTTTGAGGACACATCTTCACGGTGAGTTTTATTCCATGTCGCATCGGTAGGAACCCTCTTTTAGAATCATCCATCTTAAATCGCTTTAAGATTTTATCTATATAGAGGGCTTGGGAAAGGCCTATTGTTCTCTTCGCTATATCCCGGTAGAGTCGAATTCCAAGAATATAGGTTGCTTCTCCTAAGTCTTTCATAGGGAAATTACTCGAAAGCCAAGCTTTCACAGAACTGAGCATTCCCACATCATTTCCTATTAGTAGAATGTCATCTACATATAGTATTAAGAATGCGATCTTGCTCCCACTAACCCTCTTGTATACACAAGGTTCCTCCTGATTTTGCACGAAATCAAACTCTTTGATTGCCTCGTCAAAACGAAGGTTCCAACTACGCGACGCTTGCTTCAGTCCATAAATGGAACGCCGAAGCTTGCACACTTTCTGAATATCGACTTCGGACACAAAGCCTTTAGGCTGCTCCATATAGATTTCCTCCTCGAGGAATCCATTAAGGAAAGCCGTCTTTACATCCATTTGCCATATCTCATAATCGTGGTAGGCAGCTATAGCAAGCATCATGCGAATAGACTTGATCATGGCTACGGGCGAGAAGGTATCGTGGTAATCGATCCCTTCCTTCTGGGTATAACCCTTTGCCACAAGCCTGGCCTTATAGGCGTCAACCTTGCCATCACCATCAGTCTTTCTCTTGTAGATCCACTTGTTCCCAATAGGCACTATGCCCTTGGGGCGGTCTACTAGAGTCCAGACCTGATTGACATGCATCGAGTCTATCTCAGATTCCATAGATTCACACCATTTCGCAGAGTCTACATCCACCATCGCTTGGTCATAGGTCGTCGGATGGGTCTCTTGGCTATCACTTGGAACCTCATGGAGACCCAGCTCCTCCAAGTGCACAAGCCCATACCTCTCAGGTAAATGAGACACCCTACTAGATCTAAGAGGTGGTTGTTCTTGTGTTTCAGAAGGTTCGGTTCCAGTTTCTTGCACAGGTGTCTCCCGAGGAGTTTCATTGTATTCTTCTAAAGAAATACTTCTACCTGCTCCGCCTTCCTGAATGAACTCATCTTCCAGGAAGTGTGCTTGTAAAGCAACAACGATCTTTCGATCTTCGGGCATGTAGAATAGATATCCCATCGTCCCAGACGGGAATCCAATGAAACGTCCCTTCGCGGACCTAGCTTCCAATTTCTCCACCTTAGTCTTCTTGACATAGGCGGGACATCCCCAAATCCTAATATGATTAAGACTTGGTTTCCTTCCCTCCCACATCTCATGTGGAGTTTTAGGAACGGATTTGGAAGGACATCTGTTTAAGATACAAGCGGCAGTCAGGAGTGCATACCCCCACAGGTAAATTGGTAAGTCAGTATAGCCCAGCATGGAACGGACCATGTTTAACAAGGTTCGGTTCCTTCTTTCTGACACACCATTTAACTGAGGAGTACGTTGAGGTGTTAGTTGTGAAACTATTCCATGTTTCTTAAGGAACTCATCAAACTCCGTACTCATATACTCGCCACCTTGGTCCGACTGAAGTGCTTTGATATGATTACCAGTTTGTTTCTCGACTAGGGCCTTGAATTCCTGGAATTTCTCAAAGACCTCGGATTTATGTTTCATTAAGTATACATAACCATACCTAGTATGATCATCTGTAAACGTAATGAAATATTGATATCCGTCACGTGCTGCTTCCAAAGCACCACAAACATCAGTATGGATTAATCCCAGTTTATCAGCGGCTCTTTCAAAAGTCCCTGTGAAGGGGGACTTAGTCATTTTGCCTTTAAGGCAAGATTCACAAGTAGGAAAGGGATCCGATCCCAATGGACCCATAAGTCCATCCTTTTCCATCTTGTAAACCTTGGTCTGACCAACATGATCAAGTCTAAGATGCCATTTCAAAACTTGATTGGTTTCATCCCTACCACGTTTTCTAGTCATAGTATTCACAACTACTTTGTTGCTGAGATTTAGATGATACAATCCATTCAACAATGTAGCAGTACCCACTAGTTTATTTCTAAAATAAATTTTGCAGGAACCATCACCAATGAAAAATAAAAAGCCTTTTCGGTCCATGACCGGAATGGATACAATGTTTTTGTGCCCCTTGGGAAAAACAAGTACATCTTCAAAACAAAGCCGGATTCTAAACCCAAAAGAAGTGATCCTATGTCGGTCGCCTCGACACTATGCCCGCTTCCGACTGTGATCATAACTTCTCCAGCTCCAAGCTTCCTACTTTGTTCCAGATCCTGATTCACGGTACAAATATGAGAACTAGCACCAGAATCCAGTATCCAGAAAGTAGAAAATACAGTAGCAGAACAATTTGTTTCCAAAACTAAAAGTTACGCACGAAGTGCCATGAAGAATCGGACAGTCTCTAGCCCAGTGGCCCAGCTCACCGCACTTGAGACAAGCATCCTTCTTCTTCTTGTTCTTCGGAACCATCGGGGCCTTGCCCTTTCCTTTAAGGTCCTTAGCTTGCGGTCCAGTCCGCTTCTTGGTCTTTTTCTTCTTATTCTTAGAGCTCCGAGGTCCAGAAGAAATCACAAGAGCAGACTCCTTCATCCGCGGAGTCTTCATCTGAGACTGAGCGGTCACAAGTTTGTTCATTAGCCCAGCTAAATTACATGTAATCTCATTATAGTTGAAGTTCATAACAAACTGTGAGAAGGAATCAGGGAGAGACTGAAGAATAAGGTCGGTTTGGAGAGAAATATCCATTTTAAAATCAAGATCCTCCAATCTCTCAATCATAGATATCATTTTGAGGACGTGTTCCCCAATCTTCTCACCTTCCTTCATCCTTGCACCGAACAATTGCTTGGATATCTCATATCTAGCAGTTCTGCTGTGCTCACCATAAAGCTTGGTCAAGTGAGATAGAATCTGCCTAGCAGAAGTCATTTTCTCATGAGCTCTCTGAAGCTCATTAGACATAGAATCCATCATATAAGCACGAACTTTCACGTCATCCTTAACCCACTTTTCGTGGTTTTTAATCTCTTCCTGATTGGCTCGGGTCCGCACAGGATGTGCCGGAATGTCCGTCTCCAAGACGTATCCCAGTGCCTATATAATGAGGACAATCATCAGATTGCGGAGCCAATCCACAAAGTTAGGTCCCATTAAGGTGTTCTTTTCGAGCAGAATTGATAGTGGATTCATTGTCATATTGAGATTTGAGTCTGCATTAAGTACGATAGATTAATTAGTGACTCATTCAATTATGTTCTGAGTATAGAATTAAGGTCTTTTCTATTCTTGTTACCCAGCTCCCACTATTTTTATCGGAATAACACACTCCCATGTGAAATCCGGAAGTATCGTCGCTCTACTTCACAGTGGTGATCGAGTTCTTTATAAATCTAAATACAGGGCAACCGAACAGGTTTATAGTCTATTAATTTTCATAAAGTGGTGTCCAACACCAACCCATCTAATGGATGATTCGATCTTCTTTTTCCCTTGTTCACTCCCCTCAACCTATACGGTTTCTATGGTTCGTGAACAAGTTAAGTTTATACCATCGACGCAAATCAGTTTCACAATTGAATCTTATCCGGCAACCTATCAGGTTTCTAGGGATAAAATTTGCTCCAACCGAAGGTATCCAATGCGCTCCTGGTAATTTATTCGTCCTCCCCGAATGACTACCCCGATAACTTGGAAGCATAGCACATCCGGTTTGGATTTCAATTTCCCGAAAGCTCGATGGAGGGAAGGAAAAACCTTGAAACCTTATAAACTTAATAATTTGTCGTGGGAGAATTTTCGCGATTAACGTTACACTTTGCACATTAATCATATTAGCGCGCTTGTGGTATTCATACAATATGAAAAAAACCATTCACAACCTAGTTGCTACCAACATGTGGTTCATGGACCGTTCCTAGAAAACAAAAACTCCGTAATCTAATTACAAGTCCTCGTCTTGAATCTTCGTCTTTTCGAAATGGATCTTCCTCCGATCTTCGTCATTACATATAAATTTTACATCGAAAATTGCATCCTAGATACGAACATTTCTAGTAAAATAAATATGCTCAAAACGGCCTTTACAACCCAATCGAATAAAACGAACGATTCAAAACTAAGTCCACGAACCACATCCCCATTCGAAAGCATTCATCCAATAAATACTATATAAATGCAAAGCGTAGAGATACATTGATCCAATCAACAATACGAACCGATCCAATCGATTCACACAATCGGTAATATGATAACGTTCAAAAAAATTCGGTCGACCATAAATATTCCAATTAATCAAATTTCCCTTATAAAATGAAATACCATAAATCATTTTAATCATATTAAATCCAATTTAACATGCGGGAGATTAATTTTCAAGAATACACGAAAAAATCGAGCCGGGTGAAAAATTGGCCTGCCTGGCCGAGTCACTGCCGGGCGGACATGGCCCATGCCGAATGGCACGGTCGGGTCGTGCCGGCAGTGTCCTAGACCTTCCTGCCAGACTCGGCCGTGTCGCCTGACACGGTCGAGTCACTTCCGGAAGCTGCCGGCCAGACATGGCCCGTGTCGCCTGACACGGTCGGGTCCACCTGACAGTGGCCTGGCCAGACTGCCGGACACGGCCCGTGTCACCAGACACGGCCGAGTCACCCTGGCAGCTTCCTGCCCTTTGTCCGAAAAGTCGTCCGACGACGATTCGGAGCTCGATTTTCGAATAGGATATCGATATAAATATTTTTCAGCATTCATATCTTCAATATAAATCATATTTCCCAGAAATTTAAGATTTATATTTAGACATAAACTTACGAAAAATATAACTATAACGAACGTAAAACATGTACCACGATTATGACTAAAATAATTCCAAATCATTCACCATCTAATCGAGCATTCCAAATGCCAATATCGTATATACGATCGCAAGACCTGTCTCCGATACCACTGTTGAGATTCGATGCCTAAAACGAAGCCCCAGCGGAAGCGGTAAAACGAAAATTAATTCGATCCGAATCCCTACGAGGATCGATCGAGCTACGTATATACGAATATATAAACGAAAAGCAAGAGTCATAAGAAACTAACCCTCGAAGTCCGTTGATTAAATGGTAACCTTCTCTTAAGCTATTCCCCAAGCTTTAGTTTGATCTCTACGAGTTCAATACGCTCCAAGACCTTGAACGATCCAACGCCGAAAGCACCGCGTCTCTACTTGCCACGCGCCGGAGAAACGACCGGAACGACGATCACCTTGCTATCTTCCGAGGATACGGCTAGAGCTAAGTGATGAAGCTTCCAATATGAAATTATAACACTCTAAGTGTATAACTCACAATCTCTCTTTTATGTCTTGATGTTTTCTCCAAGAAAAAACCAAGAGCTTGTGATGAAGATGAAGAAGAAAAGGAAGACTATATGAGAAAACAATTCTCTCTCTTGAACTCTCACAACTTACGTAGGAAGCTTATGTGAAGGAGGAAGAGTTAGTCTACTCCTTTTATTCTTCATTCAACAACTCATCAAATCACTTTTATAATAAAAGAGATTCCATGTACCCTATTGATAAACATTCATGATATTAAATCATGAAGTCTTCCACCACATTAGGTGGAAGACAAAGAGGGGGCGGCCATCTAGAAGGGTAGGAAAAATTCGGTCCGTTTCGGACTCCCGTGAGTCCAAACAGATAAACTCCGATTCCGTTCCGATGTATTTATATCAATTAATTAATCCAATTAATTAATCATATCAAATACATAATAACATAATTAATTTCTCTAAGAAATAATTATATTCATGAATTAAATTAATCACCCAGTAATTTATTTAATCCATTAGGCCGTAAATCAATTTATCCAATAAATCGATTTAGACATCCAATGTCCCAAATTAGATATTTAATATCTAATATTCATAATGAGAGATTAAGCTCGATTTATTCCGTCGTCAATCCTAATGCGCGACTCGGTAGGTCCGTCTCAGTCAGCAATGGGAGGAACCAAAGAGTAGTAGCACCACCTAGCCAGCCTGGTGGCCTACACTGTACCCCGACTGAGAATGAATGATTGGGATCATTCAAGAACCATTTTGTCGTGAATACCAGCAAACGTATAAACCCTTCTTTCAAATGTCCCGATCAAGGTATGGGGTGACGGTCAGTCAAACCCCATCTATACTTGACGCTATGCATGCGTTAATGCAAATTGAGATCATCGAGCTGTCGTGTATCTAATACAACTAGCTCCAATGCTTTGGCCAAAGACTTATGATCTCATCTGCCAATAACCGCATATGACATATAACCCGGTCACTAACGGGAGAAAGAATTCTATCTTGGTATTCAGTAGGACGTGCTACTTGCCCGTCAAGATGCACGTCGAGGTTGACCCCCGCCTTCCGGTTTACAGGGTCGAACGACTCTAATGAAAATCTTGACGTCACAAGCACATCCCTACTAAATCCTCAAGTCGAAGGTTCATGAATACCTATCACAACCTTTTGATTCCGTCATTGACTGTCCCGGAGTGAAAATCGTGTGACGAATCGAGGGTGAGTCGGTTCGAGTATACTAATCCAATTAGCATACCTATAACGTGTGCTCCCACTAACCATTAGTGTTCGACAGGCACTCTTCATGTCAAAGAACACGTCATACAAGTCTTCACATAAACTTAACGCCTACCAAGTTTCATCGACTTATGACGATTAAGTATTTGAGCTATAACCTTTCCAGTGCCGACCCCTTTATCCAATAAGGAGTGGAACGTTTTGCTCTCAAATACACGGACTAGTTTCTATATGTTTATTTATGAGTTAGGAATGCTAGTAACTTCTAGTAAATAAAGAAACATTCATTTGCCTTATATAAATGGTTTACATAATTACAAGTACAATGCCCTCACTCAACAACCTCTGAGTGGCATTCGAGGGCATACTCCTAACAGTGCGTCCCTAGCGTGCGCTATGCTTCCGGACTAGCGTGCGCTATCGACCAGTCTCGGCCCAGCACCTTCGACCGGGGCCCAAACAACCCGGTCCTACTGACCTAACCTGCCAACCAGAACCTTCCTGTCCGACCGCGATAGCTCTCACTGCGCGGACACTTGCGTGCGCTATCCGACCTGTCCAGAACTCTATGGACTAAACTGCTTAGCCAGGTAGTGTGCGCTGGTCGGCCGATAGCATGCGCTACACCTGCCGATTAGCACGCGCCACGATCGACAGTAGCGTGCGCTACCTTCCGATCCTTCCCGAGTCCAGAACCTCAGAAATCTCTCTACCCAACCAGGTAATGTGCGCTGGCCGACCGATAGCGTGCGCTATGCCTGCCGATTAGCGCGCGCTGCCATCTGATAGTAGCATACACCGGTCCCTGTCGGTTCCTGTCGCAACTATCTGGCCAGTGCCCCATCGCCCTGTCGGTTCCTACACAACTGTCCGGCCAGTGTCCAACCGCTATGACCCGGTGACTCGATTTCCAAAAACACATGGAACGAACACGATGAAACGCTCGTGGACAACATCAACGATCCAAAACGAAACACCATGGAACAAATAATCACACGCGACCATATAAACACAAAAATCAATCATCGAAAAAATGATACCGATACTCGGCAACCGAGAAATATCCGGAAAAATCCAAAATATCCGGAACGAAAATCTCAGGTATTACATTCTCCCCCACTAAAAATAAGTTTCGTCCCGAAACTTAAAACAAAGACATCACATTGCTAGCAAAGTGCCACGCTCAAATATACAAATATCAACTCATGACCCCGTGATCTACAGCCACGTGTCTCCGTAGGTTTAACAATCCACGCGTAATTGAGTCGAAACAGCACATCAACATCAATTATGCTCGTGACCCCATGATCTCCTGTCACGTGTCTCTGTAGGTTCAACAACCCACACGGATTGAGCTAAAACAACAATCACAATAAACATGCTCGTGACCCCGTGATATCCTGTCACGTATCTCCGTAGTTCAACAACCCACACGGATTGAGCTAAAATAACCATCACAAAAATCCACACGGAAATATTCAAACCAGAATATCACATATCAAGTACCATACATCAAGCAACACATATCAAGTTTACACGCAAGATAAAATCCACAAGACCAACTTAAAAATACTATCACTGGGCACCGCTGGGCCCTCCATAATTCGGAACGAAATCTCGCTTCCCGAACATTATAGCAACGGTCTCACAATGCACCGCTTGGTGCCCCGCTTGACCACACTTGAAACAATTCACTTGCGGCGAACGACAATTCTTACTGGTGTGGCCCACACGACTGCAGTTGAAATACGTTTTCACACTGCTACCCTTACTAACCACCGGAATAGGATTATTGGAATGACCAACCAAACGAGAAGTCTTTCCAACCAAACGATGCGAATTAACAGGATCATGAAACTCACTCATTCGACCCCTAGAGAAACTACCAGTAATCTTCTGCTTCTTACTTTCTGGACCAGTTTCTGTCATAGAAATGGCCATCTCAATCGCTAAAGCTCGATCCTGGTATTCTTTTAGAGAAGTACATCTAAGAGGAGCCATACTCTAACGTATGGGAGGTTTCATACGCATATAAAAATAAGGGATTTTATCTGCTTCACTTCTCACTTGTTCACGAACATAACCCAACTGTTGATTATAATTGACTATCGCCTGGGATATCGACACATCCTGAGGCATGGCCGAGAAAAATTCAACAATCCTGCATTCTCGAACAGGCGGCGGACAATACTCGGCCTCCATGGTATCCTTGAACTCAGCCCAAGTAGCTATACGATCTGTAGGCGCTATGGCCTCCCACCATTCAGCAGCTTCCTTGTCAAGAAGGTACTGAGCAATAGGTACCCTCCTCTCATCCGAACAAGACACAGCATCAAATGTTCTTCCCAACTGGAAGAGCCAGTTCTCCAAGCCTAAAGAATCAGAAGAACCCACAAAATGAGGTGGATGCATTCTCATCACATCTCGCAAGCACTTACTAGCTCCGTCATCCCCCTCGGGAGGTTCATTCTGGTTCGCTGCTTGATTCATCTGCGCCAATTGATTTACCAACTACTGGAGAATGGTGGCGGCGCCAACATTAACATTATCCCCAGCTGACTGCTCCTGCTCACGCGACTGGTCATCCCGACCATCTGTACTGAGCTGGTTAGCACTCGACAATGAATGAGTCACTGAATCACAATCCTGATTACGTCCACGGCCGCGACCACGACCTCGACCTCGTCCTCTCGGCATACTGATCATACAATCGTTCAATACAATGAAACATAGCATCACATAATTATTACATCATGTATACTTATCACAACATCAACACAAAATGTAGTCACATGTTACCACTCGACATCATCACGATCAACATCACATAGGGCAATCACGTGTTACCACAATCATCATCACAATCAACAGCACATAGGGTATCCCATGGTCATGCTCTCTTGGCATCGACACCCAGAGGTTCCACCGAACCATCCCCTGGTGGATAATACATACGACAGATATTTCCACATATCAACAATCACATTCAAGTCATGCAACACAATGCATCTTAACACGCGCTGAGCATACTATTTAGCATGCGTTATGCGCTACTAACAAAATTTAGAAAGATTTTTCCTCCACCCTTTTTGAAATTAAAATCCTGATTGAGTCATAAATAAAAAAATTTTAGGGTGTGAGGGTTTTAAAATCATTTACTCGATCATTTGAAAATAGAATCAATACACGAAAATCATTTTCTTAAAATCTTTTCAAACACGACAAAATGCCGTCAACTGTAATATTTTACCAAGCACCCAAAATACTTCAAAACACCTCCTTCAGAAATGTTGTCATAGGGTTCCATTAAAATACAAGATTAGTTCGTCAAAATTCAAAAACAAATCCAAAATCAACATCAACCCACTGTTTGGCCGTATCGTCAAAACTGTTTCAAAATTTGTTTTTCCACCAGCATACTCAAGCCATGGTATCTTCAAGAAAATCACATTCAAACATACACGCAGCGGATATGATTACAACAACTATCTAAAATTAACCAATCTTAAAATGTATGTCTACTCGGCAAATGGACTCAACAAATTCCACAAACAACTCATAAATACCGATTTCAAGCACATGTCAAACCATCCATCCAAGTTTAACAACATAACTAACGAACACCGTTTTCGAACACATGTCGAACCATCAATGCTTCCCCTGAGCATCTCTAATCAGTACACATGTAATGCATCACAAGCACCAAATACAACTTCATTTCACAACAAACTTGTGACAAAGTCAGTAAACACAAAATACAACGGAGGAGACTTACATCACAGATCGCACGAAGATGACAGTCGCCCACGATACTAATATTCTCTTGTCATCCGACAACTCAAGTGATGGAACAAAACACAACTCAACTAAACTCACTTGTCAATCGACACCTCGGATGAGAGCACAACACATAACTCGACTCGACTCGACAACCTAGGTTTCCACAACCTAAGCTCTGATACCATAATTGTAACACCCCCAGAATCCACCAGGCTGAACACAAACATAAGACCAAATATTTGACCGGCCGGGATCAAACAGCATAAAGACACGGACTGATAAGGTCACACTACAGAATCTAACAGTAACAATTGTTACAACTCATTCCCCACATCGGGGTCCAAAATACAAAACGATACAACACAGAGAAAGACTGGGAAATAATACAATGACACAACAATAACAACTGCATCCCATATATCTTGATTAGTATCGCTGTCCATCATCTTTCGCACTGAACCTGTGACTGCTCCATGCTCCAGCACGAACCTGGACACAAAACAGATATCCACCCCCTGATTACTCAGGGGTTAGTAAAATTCTACTGTTTACTAGTGCAAGTATCAAACCATACAAAATGTGACAAGTAATTACAAAATCATAAATCAAACAACCACACTACCAATCACAAGTCAACCATTCATGAATTTCTTAGAAGTTTTATGAACATAGAAACCAACACAGGAGGAGTCTTTGTAAAATGAAATACACTCTAGGGAATCTTAAAAAGCGCAAATATTTTAGGAACTCGTGTCCTAAGTTTGTCAAAAGCCTCTAGGAACTCATGTCCTAGGTTTGTCAAAAGCCTCTAGGAACTTATGTCCTAGGTTTGTCAAAAGCCTCTAGGAACTCACGTCCTAGGTTTGTCAAAATCCATTACATTAGAAATATGCCCAATGGTCAATCAAAACGTTTGTGAACTCTTGTCACATGTACCGCATACAACAATCATAACACTAGTGATCTCTTGTCACATGTACCGCATACAACTTAGCATCACAACACATAACTACACAGTTACATTCACATTTCACCGAGTCCATACACGGCAAATCAATCGCATTGATCACCACAAAATCACGCATCACGTGCACGCAACACAATATCAACATGCAATTCATCATTGTCAATGACACACAACAACATAGCTCATAATCAATGCACAATACATTGCATAATCATGTGTACAACCAATCCAACACGATTATCACAATCCTGCACACAAAACACGATACACAATACATATATCCAAGTAACATAGTCATCACCAATCCCATATAATGGGTAACACATAACCAATTCACGCGAACCACATTTTCAAAGGTAAACCAACCATAAAAACACAACACACGATTTCTAATCACAAGACACAAGTTGTATAACAAGATACTTGCCTCAATAACCATTACCAAACACTCCGAAGAACACAGTTAAACCGAGAAACTCGAACCCCGAAGAAGACAACAAACGGGAGGGTTCCGACTCGAGTTCCTAACAAGGATTTCATTCCTAAAACATATCATCCATAAATCAATGATCGTATGAGGAACAATAATCGTATAACGCCCGAATTCCCCTCTAAGACCTTTTATCGGACACCTTCAAGACGTCAAATAGGAATTCAATAAAACGAAGAATCCTATACATGTAATACCCGAGATTCTATTGTGTTTTTGAACACTGTGACATTGTATATGTTGTATTTGATCTGAGTATTATTCAGCGTATTACATGATCCGGTGTTGTTGAGCGTATGATTTTATAATTGTGTTCAAAATTGTAATTTTTGTACTTGTAGCGCACGCTAATGACTAGGCGTAGCGTACGCTAATTTGGGTTCGTAGCGCATGCTGTGTATGAACCTTAGCGCACGCTATACATAGTCAAGTTGATTAAGACAGGGTGGTAGGTGAGATCAGCCGCGGATCTTGGTCGGGACATGTCGGGATGAACCTGGACGGCTTTTGGAAAAAAGCCGAGTCAACACTGTTTAGCGCATGCTACTGGTATGAGGATAGCACACGCTAAATGTTGAGTACAGTGAGGTCAGTAAGCTTTGTATGGCTGTTAGCGCACGCTATATAAGTGGTAGCGTACGCTAATTTATGAACTTAGCGCATGTAAATGGTTGTTAGCGTACACTAAGTCGAGACCAGGCAGAAATAGTAGACTGCTGGCCCGTTAGCGCATGCTATGGATATGGACATAACGCGCGCTAATAACCATTTTCTTTATATAGAACAACACCCTTTTTCATTTTTCAGATTTCATCACTTACCAAACTCGATTTATGAGACTTAGAGAGTCACTCCCTCCATCCTAAACCTCTCATATCATCATCCTAGCTCGAGTTTGAAGATTTTAGATCATTGGAGATTAGTGTTCAAGCTCTCGGTGTTGGATTTCTTCAAGTTCCTCCTTGTTCTTCACTATTTTGAAGTAGGTGATTCTTCACCAACTGGAGTAGTATTCTTAAGGATGTTTTGAACATGTTTTGAGATTATCTTGTCAGTTAAATTTGTGCGTAGTCGAACATCATGTTGTTAGAAGAATATTTTCGATGTTTCGGTACTTCTTCATCGTTTAGAACATTGAACCTTGTAGTGTTTGAACTCCTAAGCACAATCAGGAAGCTACATAACTGATTATGGCCAGTTTATGGAGATTATCAAGTTCTTATGTATTATATAATAGAATTATACATATTGGGACATTGAAAGGGATTGAACTTAGGATATTTTTCTTGAAGATGAAGATGATGTATCAAGTGAACTTAGTAATCAAGTTCTTGCGGTGTTCTTTGGAGTAATTTCGATATATTGTTTGGTTTGGATAAATGAAGAACATGATTAGAATTATCCTGTGATGTATTGAAGAATCCGACCGTAGGATACATTGATCTTAGGTAGGATACTATGTGTTTTTGTCGGGTTAGTATCCTAATGTTGATTCAAATCCAAATTGATATAGGGCAGCGTAGTAAGCTCATATGTTTGAGTATATCAAGCTCTTTTTGATGTTCTTGATGATTAAACCGATTATCTGGAACCATTAGTTATACCGGTGTTATTATTCGTTGAAGGTTCGGGTTTTAGTGGATTGATCGAGTGAGAGTTCTTCGAGCTGGTTGAAGATTTCTTCTTCGTAGTAACAACCCTTACCGCCATTCTAAGGCAAGTATCGTAATTTGTTAATGTTGGTATTTTGAGCATGCATGTGGTTTATTCATGTTGATGATCATGGGATTTATTTCGTTTAATTGTATGATATTCGTTATCGAGTGTTTATATGTTCATGTTGATGGATATAGCGATTTTGCATATATGTATGCATGAGTTGTGTGTGTATGTTATGCGATCTATGCTGAGGGCGCTGGATCGGATGTCCACCTCGTGTTGGTCCGATGGGATCATATTGGGATCTATGCTGAGGGCGCTGGATCATTGGACGAGTTTTTCCACCTCGTGTTGTGTTAGGCGTATTTTTATACGCTTATTTATCATTATTTTATATTCATTTGAAGTGTAAATCTGCATAAATGAGCTTTTAATGCACTATTATTTTATGTTTTGCAGGAAATTGGAGTCCGGAAGCTCGAACGGCGAAAAACAGGCCAAAACGACAATTTTTGGCCCGGGGCCGCGGCACAAGGAAAGCGGGCCGCGGCACACGAAGGAGGCTAACAAGTGCCGAGCGAATTGTACTGTGAGCCGCGGCACAAGGATGCTGAGCCGCGGCCCACGAAGAAGAAAAGGCGCCCAGGCATCTGCGCTGAACGTTGGGGCCGCGGCACAGATTAAGTGAGCCGCGGCCCATGGGGCGGTTTTGATGTGTTGGCCGCGGTTCTGGGCCGTTTTTGGAGCCTGTTCCCAACCTAATTCCAGGACGCGTTTTGGAGGCTAAGGATAGTTATAAATAGGGGTTTAAGGTCTGAAAAGAGGGATCATCGGGGGATCAATCATCATCGAGGAATCAAGAAGAAGCAGAAAACACCAAGGAACAGAGCACGGAAGCTAGAGAACGGAGGAATCCGAGTTCTTTGACTGCGTTTGATCTTTATGCTTTCTTTATTTATTTTTGTATTTTTATTTTGTAGCATGTCAGACTAAAACCCTGTTCTAGGATTTTGATGAAACCGAAGTTTTGACGAATTTACTTTTGATTATCAGTATAATTCCCTTTTCTATTGAGTTTTCCACAATTTTTCTTAATGCTTTCAATTGTGTGGCCTATAATTGAATTGTTTTAATTACGCAACTCGAATCGGGAGAGGAGAGTTGGTAGGAATATTGGTGAGAACCGTTTTATCTTATGAGATAGGAATATGCTCATAGGAACTACGTGGCCTGTCTGAAGATTCCGTGCTTTTTGCCTATTGTCGAATTAATCCACCTAGGAATAGAGTGTGTTATTCGCCTTAGAAAAATCTATTGACCTCGGGAGAGGCGGTAGAGTATTTTAGTAACCTTCGCCTTCAATAAATTGGGAAGTCATTAAATTCATATAATCGAGAGTAATTCGGATAAACCGAGGTGGATTCACAATCCTAGATTTATTCCTTATTTGATTTTCTTTCTTCAAACAATCGTTTTTACTGTTTATTCTTTTATTAATTTTCTTTAATTATTACTTGCATCAAAATTTCGATAGTTCGGATAAAATTAGAATACTCATAAATTGATAGTTAGTAAGTCAGTCCTCGTGGGAACGATATCTTACTCATCACTTTATTACTTATCTACGATAACGTGCACTTGCGTTCACCGAAAATCAAGCAACAAGTTTTTGGCGCCGTTGCCGGGGACTGATTATTTTACTAATATCGATTTCAGTATTTCTAGTCTTAATTTGAACATTTTTTTTTATTTTTTTGTGTCATTCTTATTATTTGTTTTCCTTTCAGGAATTTCTGATTAATGCATGAGAAAATTCGGTAACGAAGGCCTACTACCTCTGGATACCGAACTCGAGCGCACTCTTCGGAAAAACAAGAAGGAAAACCGCGAGCTGCCAGCAAAAGACACCATGGCCGAGAACATGAAAAATCACGGAGTAGAAAATCCTATTCAACAAGCTCAACCGGCATTATCACGCCGTGACTATGCAATGCCACAAATTAATGTAAACTTTTCGGGGATTCAGCGTCCTACCATCCAAGTGAATAACTTTGAAATCAAGCCGACGATTATTCAGATGGTGCAAGCGAGCCAATTTTGTGGACTGGAGAACGACGACCCCAACGCACATATCGCTTCATTTCTCGAGATTTGTGACACCTTCAAGAATAATGGTGTCACCGATGATGCTATTCGTCTGCGGCTTTTCCCTTTCTCTTTGAGGGACAAAGCCAAATTTTGGTTAAATTCGTTACCGCCGGGCTCTATCACAACTTGGGCGGAATTAGCACAAGCCTTCCTGGCTAAGTTCTTTCCCCCATCAAAAACGGCGAGACTTAGGAACGAGATAACCACCTTCGGGCAATTCGATATGGAGTCGCTTCACGAAGCTTGGGAGAGATACAAGGATCTATTACGGAGATGCCCACACCATGGCCTACCGGACTGGCTACAAATTCAGATGTTCTATAACGGATTAAGTGCTTCTACACGCACTCTTGTTGATGCAGCCGCTGGAGGAGCGCTGATGGGCAAGACGATGGCTGAAGCCCACTCTCTATTGGAGGCGATGGCCGCAAATGCTTATCAGTGGTCTTTCGAACGAGTGATTCCGAAGCGAGTTATGGGAGTTTCTAACAACGATCCGATCTCTACATTATCTGCTCAAGTCGCCGCCTTGACTCATCAACTTCAAGCTTTTTCACATTCTCCTTCCCCCGTTACCACTGAATCATGTAATTGGTGCAACGGATCTCACCCTAGTGCGGAATGTCAAATTGGAAATCCTTTCGAGCAACATCCGATAGAACAAGCTGAGTTTGTGGGGAACGGGAATCAGCAGAATAATCCGTACTCCAACACATATAATCCGGGGTGGCGTAATCACCCTAACTTTTCCTGGAAAAACGGACAAAACTCAAATCAACCTCAGTTTGCCCAACACCAACAGCAACCTCCTACCGCTCCAAAAATTTCTTTAGAGGAAGCAATGGCAAAATTGGCAGCAAATACGAGTCAGTTCATGACCCGTACGGAAGCAACCTTGCAGAACCATTCCGCCTCTATTCGCAACTTGGAAGTCCAATTGGGGAAAATAGCAAATGTGTTAATAGCCCGCCCTGAGGGTACCTTGCCAAGTACAACCGAGACGAACCCCCGAGAGAGTATAAATGCCATTAGTTTGAGAAGCAGGAAGGAATTGTGCGAGCAGCCTGGGCAGAGCAAAAAGAGAGATGAAGATGAGGAAAAGAAAAATTTGGCGATTGAGGAATCACAAAATTCTAGACCCTCGAAACTATTTCCTGACAATCCGAAGGCCTATGTTCCACCCGTCCCGTTTCCACAGCGTTTGCAAAAACAAAAACTGGACAAACAATTCTCCAAGTTTCTTGATGTCTTCAAGAAACTACATATCAACATTCCATTTGCCGACGCCTTAGAACAAATGCCGAGCTATGTGAAGTTTATGAAGGAAATCTTATCTAAGAAAAAGAAGCTCGAGGAATATGAAACGGTGGCACTGACTGAAGAGTGCAATGCAATTTTGCAGAGAAAGCTCCCGCCTAAATTGAAGGACCTAGGAAGCTTCACTATACCGTGCACTATTGGGAACTTGTCTTTTGATAGAGCATTATGTGACCTCGGCGCTAGCGTTAATCTCATGCCTCTTTCTATTTTCAAGAAGCTAGGAATTGGGGAAGCCAAGCCGACGACTGTCTCCTTGCAATTAGCCGATAGATCGATCAAATACCCGAGAGGGGTAATAGAAGATGTCTTGGTTAAGGTCGATAAATTCATTTTTCCTGCTGATTTCATTGTACTGGATATGGAAGAAGACCATGAGATTCTGATTATATTGGGTAGACCGTTCTTAGCTACCGGAAGGACCCTTATTGATGTTCAGGAGGGGAAATTAATACTTCGGGTTGAAGATGAGCAAGTCACATTCAAGGTGTTTCGATCTCTCCCGTATCCAAGCAAGGTCGATAAGTGTTCACAAATTGACATCTTTGAGAAAGACACACACCGGGAGAGTTGTCGGTCGAAATGTTCAGAATCCGTGTTAGTTGCTCCGACGTCGAAGAAAATTGTAGAATGAGTCGCACATCTTAGGCATTTAGACATGTCGTCTTCATCAACCGTTCACCCACCAACGAAAAAGTCTAATGCTGTCATAAGTTCGTTCTTGAAAAAGGAGAATAAGCCGGAAGTGAAACGGGTGCCAAGTAGTGTGCAATATGGGTGTTTTGGAAAAATTTTTTTGTTTAAATCTTTTCGCAAAGAACATTGGATGTCCAAACCGAAAATCGAATTGTTAAAGACCAATGGTCAAAAATTTAAAACACATATTAACGGTTCGATGGACGGGGCGGAGTTCAAATGGTGGTTGCGAAAAGCAAATTAATTTTCAAAAGGTCCGGCTGAAGACTATAAACTTAGCGCTTCTCGGGAGGCAACCCGAGTATTAGTTGTAGATTTTATTTTTTCAGTGTTTTCTTGCATTTTAGAGTCTTTATTTTTCATCATTTTTGCTTTGATTTGCTTATTCCTCTCGTTCTTGATGTGTTTCTTTGAAAATTCTGTGCAGAAATCATCCTAGGGGAAGAAATCAGCAGTGGGCCGCGGCACAAGGATAGTGAGCCGCGACACACACAAGTCAAAAAAGGGGGCTAAACTTCCTGTACTCTGTGCCGCGGCACGACCTTACTGAGACGCGGCACACCCGGTCCCTGAGCCGCGGCACATATGCAATGAGCCGCGGCATGCCAAATGTCCAAGAAACGCCCATGAGGCTGTACTCCGTGCCGCGGCACAGACCAAATGAGCCGCGGGACACTAACATTCTGAGCCGCGGCACCCGTACGCTGAGCCGCGGCACAAGGCGAAAGAACAAACATGGCCAGGCAGTCTGTACTCTGGGCCGCGGCTCACTTAAGTTGTGCCGCGGCCCTTGTTCGGAATTTCAAAATCCCAGGTCCCCTTTATAACTCGATCGGCCGAAAATTATAAGTATCTTTCCCCTTCCTTCGCACAAGCACTCGGCCGACTCCCTCACAATTTTTCTTCTTCTTGCATTTCTTCAATCCAAGTTAGGTAATTCTCAATCTCTTAATCCTTATTGATACATGAATTGAAAGGTGAGGTGTTGTTATTCATTCGATGATGAATATGTAGTTAGTTTTTTTTTAAAAGTTCTATCAAGGTTAAGTTGGAATATGAAGTTTTTGGTTGAATTATTGATGGTATTTGTTGATCATGAATGAATTGGTGATGTTATTTATCGTTTTTCTCATGACTATCGATTGAGGTTCTTATTTTTGGGGATTGAATTAAGCTATTGTCATGTTTGTTCTTCAATTCAACTCATGCGGTCAAGGTGTTTGATGAAATGCGTAAATGAAAATTTTTAAGCCAACGTTTTGAAACTATGTGCAACGAATTTGTTTATGGGTTTACATTGTACCCCAACCCTTACGTCAAGTTTAAATGTGAAAGCTCAACTTTAATTTTCTCTCACGACGGTGCAAGCTCGTTCAACTCTATATTCACGTTTTGCATACCTTAAGTCAAGTGGTGTTGTTTTCCTTCAAATTTACGTAATTTCCGGTGTTTATCTTTCCATGGAACTCGCCATGGCTAGAAAAAGGACGAGGCCAACACCAGTTCATGAGCGGACATTAGGGGAGTACTTGACCTTTTCTCTTATCGCTTATTATTATCTATGTCCATTGAGGTCAATGTACGTCCTAAGTTTGGGGGGGGGGGGGTTTACTTTTAGTTGCTTTTTGCTTATTCGTTTGCATTTTTCGTTATTTTCCGTTATGTTTGACGCTAGCCTTGCTTGTCGTGATATTATTTCCATTCGTGAATTTTTCGTGCTTCGTTGTGTAAAACTGATGTTATGATACTGATTTCTCTTGGAAAAAACGGTTGAGTTTTAGTCGAGTTGCAGTCAGCGATATCTGTTTCTGTTGAGTATGCATTTAAGTCTGATATTTTGCGTGATTGTAGAAATTTTAGCGTATAAGAAAGGAGACATAGGTGTTTTCAAATCGCCGTCTATATGTTTGGTTATACTTTTCGCGTAGCTAGTTATCCAGTAACATGAGTCGTGTTGGCACTTAAATTGAGTTTAGAATCGGACAGTCTTTCCCAAAAAGTCGAGATATTATATGTTCTATGATGGGAAGTCTAGTAACCGGGGGTATTCGTGTGACCCGTTGTTTACTCTCGTGTAAAACGACAACCCTGAATAGACTAATGGTTTAGAGATATCGCATGTGCCGGTGATGGGGAGTCTAGTAACCGGGGGTATTCGCGTGACCCGTTGTTTACTCTGGCGTAAAACAGCGACCTTGAATCGGACGCGGGAATAGCTATTCGAGTTTTTTCTCCGCTGTGGAGGGGAACTTAGTAACTAGAAGCATCCATGTGCCCCATGAGTGTCTTTTACGTCAAACGGTTCCCCAATACATGAGAATGGAAATCCACCCTAGGGATATCCTGATGAAACATCCCGAGAACCGGAACCTAGTGGTTAACTCGAATCATTTTATTGATCATATATAAGGGAATGCTGTCTGAGGGTTAATTTTGACGATGAAACTCTTGAAATGTTTGCCACTAGACTGTGGGACTGGGAGACTCGGCTTGTTTATTCTAACCCTTCATATTGGCGGTCGATTAAATTCACGCTTGTTAATCTATGAGCTTGATTTTCTTCATCAACGATTGATTAGCACTGAAAATGGTTACTTTGTGGAATCAGTGTCCTGGATGTGACTCACTATTACGATACTTGTATTGTTCTTCGAGATTTTCAGGGTAGTATTGATTAAGTTGAGCACTATGGATTTGCCCGATTATTCACGATAATTTTTGTTCGAAATTAATTTTTGCTTGAGGACAAGCAAAGGCTCAAGTTGGGGGTATTTGTTAGGCGTATTTTTATACGCTTATTTATCATTATTTTTTATTCATTTGAAGTGTAAATCTGCATAAATGAGCTTTTAATGCACTATTCTTTTATGTTTTGCAGGAAATTGGAGTCCGGAAGCTCGAACGGCGAAAAACGGGCCAAAACGATGATTTTTGGCCTGGGGCCACGGCACAAGGAAAGCAGGCCGCAGCACACAAAGGAGGCTAACAAGTGCCGAGCGAACTGTACTGTGAGCCGCGGCACAAGGATGCTGAGCCGCGGCCCAGGAAGAAGAAAAGGCGCCCAGGCATCTGCGGTGAACGTTGGGTCCGCGGCGCAGATTAAGTGAGCCGCGGCCCACGGGGCGGTTTTGATGTGTTGGCCGCGGTTCTGGGCCGTTTTTGGAGCCTGTTCCCAACCTAATTCCCGGACGCGTTTTGGAGGCTAAGGATAGTTATAAATAGGGGTTTAAGGTCTGAAAAGAGGGATCATCGGGGTATCGATCATCATCGAGGAATCAAGAAGAAGCAGAAAACACCAAGGAACAGAGCGCGGAAGCTAGAGAACGGAGGAATCCGAGTTCTTCGACTGCGTTTGATCTTTATGCTTTCTTTATTTATTTTTGTATTTTTATTTTCTAGCATGTCAGGCTAAAACCCTGTTCTAGGATTTTGATGAAACCGATGTTTTGACGAATTTACTTTTGATTATCAATATAATTCCCTTTTCTATTGAGTTTTCCCCAATTGTTCTTAATGCTTTCAATTGTGTGGCCTATAATTGAATTGTTTTAATTACGCAACTCGAATCGGGAGAGGAGAGTTGGTAGGAATATTGGTGACAACCGTTTTATCTTATGAGATAGGAATATACTCATAGGAACTACGTGGCCTGTCTGAAGATTCCGTGCTTTTTGCCTATTGTCGAATTAATCCACCTAGGAATAGAGTGTGTTATTATCCTTAGAAAAATCTATTGACCTCGGGAGAGGCGGTAGAGTATTTTAGTAACCTTCGCCTTCAATAAATTGGGAAGTCATTAAATTCATATAATTGATAGTAATTCGGATAAACCGAGGTGGATTCACAATCCTAGATTTATTCCTTATTTGATTTTCTTTCTTCAAGCAATCGTTTTTACTGTTTATTCTTTTATTAAATTTCTTTAATTATTACTTGCATCAAAATTTCGATAGTTCGGATAAAATTAGAATACTCATAAATTGATAGTTAGTAAGTCAGTCCTCGTGGGAACGATATCTTACTCATCACTTTATTACTTATCTACGATAACATGCACTTGCGTTCACCGAAAATCAAGCAACATGTTGGTCCGACGGGATCATCTTGGGATCTATGCTGAGGGCACTGGATCATTAGAATACCCATATTGTGTTAATGGAATCTTGTGGATTCGCATTGTTGGATTCCGGTAGCGGAAGTCCGTGTTGTGTATTTTGTCATGCATTGTTGTTGCATATTCGATTTGTTTAATATGATACTTGTACTAGCATCGTTTTGCTAACCCCTTCGGGGGTGGACATTTGTTTTGATGTTCAGGTAGCCGAGGAGCGGGAAAACATCCACAGTACCGACGTGACGACGAAGAGGCTCAGTGATGTTTATTGTTATTGTAACTTGTCTTTTGGATTATTTCCAGTACTCGAGTACGTGTGTTTTAATAATATTTCGAGATGGTTGTATTAATGAACTCAATTGATCAGTTGAAATCGGCTTTGTATTTTGAACTTTTATGGTACTGTTGTATTATATTTACATTTCTTCTAATTAGCCTTGTAAATCCTTACTTAAAGGGTTTACGGCGTTGTAATTATTCCGAATATCTCGGGGTGTTACAGAATATGGTATCGGAGCTAAGATTCATGGATATCTTGGCAGTTGGGTTTTAGTTGGGTCTATTTATGTTATTTGATTTACGGGTCGTTCATAACATTACTGTTCAGCCAGCGTCGTCATGTGGACCGTGGTTGTAAGTCTCCTAATCTCTTATACTACCGTTTTACTTAATTTCTGTTTTGTGAATATTGACGGGCTTTATTTTTGAAAATTTTGCCCTGGATATTGAGTAATTGTGTTTACAGTATGTTGAGGGGAGGACGTGGATGCGGACGCAGTCGTGGACGCGGATGTGGTAATGTGAGACAGAAAGATTCAACGACTACCCCAGAATTATCGGCTAGTCAAACCGACTCCCATTCTAGGGGACAACAAGGATCAGCGAATGATAACGCAAATCCTAACATGTCGAGAGTGCTTCAACAGGTGGTTGCTCAGATAAACCAGTTTGCTCAGGTAGTTTACCGCATGCAGACGGCAATGGGACAACAGCATAATGAGGATAATCGGGGAGACAGATGGCTTACTGAGGTGGTCAAATTGCACCCGCCAAAATTTGACGGTTCTGCTGAGGCACTTACTTGGGATCATTGGATGAAGGAGTTAGAGAAGATATTTGCGGGGATTAACTGTCCCGAGGACCGGAAAGTTCCTATTGCCCAGTATTTTCTGACTGGGGAGGCTTTTGACTAGTGGGAAGCTATTCGACCTGAGAATCATAATGCTGACTGGACGGAATTCAAACTAATGATGGAAGCACAATATTGTCCTCGTCCAGTTAGAGAGGCTAAAATCCGAGAGTTTTTCTCACCGCAGAGTTTAGAAGCATCTGTGATAGACATAATCAAGACTTTTAATCGTCAGCTGACTTGTGTGCGACACTTGGTCAGAACGGAGGCGGAGAAGATTTTTCATTTCGATATGTGGATGAAGCCGGAGATTCAGCAGTACATGTCCGGATTCGAGTGTACTACGTTGCGACAGTATCAAGACAAAGCGCTGGCCTACGACATGAAAGAGGCAGCGGTAGAGAAATCGATGGAGGCAAAGAAGCAGAAAGTGTCCGGCAACTTCTCGAAAAACAAGAGTGGTGGGCCGCAAGGGCCAGTCTTCATTTTATTCATCTAGGAAACCTCCACATCCTTCTCGAGGTAGAAAGAAGTTCCGGACAACATCAGCAGTTTCGGACGCATCAAAGAAGTGCTATAATTGTGGTCGAGTAGGGCATATGCAACGTGATTGTCCCGTTCCTTCTGTGACTTGTTTTGAATGTGGGTAAGAAGGGCACCGTGCGAATTTTTGCGGAAATGTGACTAGATCATTTGGTACTCGCACTCCAGCACCAGTTCCGAAAGAGATAAGTGTGAACCAGACGCAGCAGAGTGGGTTTCAGCAGCAGAATGTTGGGAAGAGAGAGACATCCAGTGCTGGGTCCGTTCCTCCGCGCCTGTACGAGATGAGGAAATCTGACGATCAGAACACTGCTGTTGCATCAGGTACGACCCGAATAGTCGACACAAAACTGACTCGATCGATTGTGAGCCTTATGTTGTGGGTTTGCCGAGCAGAAAGAGAATTGTGGGAACCCTAGAAACTAGAGATTTTCTAGTATCTATAGGAGGGAAAGATTGGCCATCGAATCTTATTGTAGTCGACATCCATGGCGACGATCTAATTCTCGGAGACGATTAGCTCAACCGTTATGGAGCTATTTTGAATTACTGAAAGAGAGTCATTTCTATCATTTCCGATGATGGATCTGAACATTTATTCAAAGGATGGAGACCGGGAAGCTCGGGAAAATTAATCAAAGCTATGAAAGCAGTGAAATTACTGAAGCAGGGTTGTCACGGATTTTGGTGCTATGCCATGAAGAAAGAAGTAGGAGTAGAGCTCTCATCTATTCCAGTTGTGAAAGAATTCTCAGATGTATTCCCTGACGAACTACCTGGGTTACCTCCGCGGAGAGAGGTAGAGTTCAATATTGAATTAGAGCCTGGAGCCGCTCCTATTTCCAGAGCACCATACTGTATGGTGCCAACCGAGATGTATGAACTAAAGAAACAACTGGAGGAATTATTGCAGAAAGGTTACATTCAACCTAGCGTTTCTCCTTGGGGAGCGCCCGTTCTCTTTGTCCGGAAGAAAGATGGATCCCTCCGATTATGTATTGATTACAGGGAGCTAAACAAGGTGACGTTCAAGAACAAGTATCCTATACCTCGGATCGACGACTTGTTTGACCAACTGCAGGGGGCCAGAGTATTCTCTAAGATCGATTTGCGATCAGGGTACCATCAGTTGAGAATTAAGGAATCGGACATACCAAAATCTGCTTTTAGATCCCGGTACGGGCACTATGAATTTGTGGTGATGCCATTCGGACTTACCAATGCTCCTACGGTATTTAAGCAATTGATGAATTGGGTATTCTTAGAATACCTAGATAAGTTTGTGGTCGTTTTCATTGATGACATCTTGATCTATTCGAAAGACACAGAGGATCATGATGAGCATTTGCGTGTTGTTTTGAGCACCTTGAGGAATGAACAGCTTTATGCGAAACTTTCCAAATGCGAGTTCTGTCTTAGGGAAGTAACCTTCCTTGGGCATGTGATATCAACTGACGGAGTTCAGGTGGACCCGAAGAAAGTCGAAGCAATCTTGGAATGGGAAGCTCCTAATAACGTGAAATAAGTCCGAAGCTTCTTAGGATTTGCTGGATATTATCGCCGTTTTGTAGAGGATTTTCCAAAATTGCTCGTCCGCTCACTCACCTATCATAGAAAACTCAAAAGTTCACGTGGAATGAGAAATGCCAGGCTAGTTTTGATGAACTTAAGAGGAGAGTGACGACAGCGCCTATACTAGCGTTACCAGATGGAACTGATGGATTCATGGTATACAGCGATGCTTTAAATCAGGGTCTGAGATGTGTGTTGATGCAAAAGGATAGGGTGATTGCCTATGCCTCTCGACAGTTGAAACCGTACGAAGTTAATTACCCGACTCATGATCTGGAGTTAGCAGTTGTGGTCTTTGCTTTGAAAATTTGGCGACATTATTTATACGGCACTCATTGTTAGATCTTTACAGATCATAAGAGCCTCAAGTATATTTTCAGTCAGAAGGAATTAAACATGAGGCAGAGAAGGTGGCTTCACTTGATCAAGGATTACGACTTGGAAATCATCTATCATCCGGGTAAAGCAAACGTAGTAGTTGATGCACTGAGCCGTAAACCTGTTTCTCTTCGAGTGTTGGAAGAACTTATGTCCCAAACCAACATTCAACGAGAACTGATCCGCGAAGGGATTGAAGTATGATCACCAGGAATCCAAGGGCAACTATATGTGATGGAACTAACTTCGTCACTAGTCGAGGAAATCAAATCTATGCAGTTGAACGATTCACTGATTCTTCGGTTATGTGACGAAGTAAAGAAAGGAAAGGCCCCAGGATTCGTGATACAAGATGATGGAGTTCTGAGATTTCAAAGTCAACTTTGCGTTCCCGATGATGATGTTTTGAGATAGACAATTCTGAAGGATGCTCACAGCGCGCCCTATTCTATTCACCCGGGCAGCAGTAAGATGTATAAGGATCTAAAACAAAACTTCTGGTGGGGAAATATGAAGAAGGACGTAGCAGAATATGTTTCAAAGTGTTTGACTTGTCAGCAGGTTAAGATTGAAAATCAGCGGCCTGCCGGAACGTTGAAACCACTTCCGATCCCTGAGTGGAAATGGGAGGATATCTCAATGGATTTCATCACCAATATGCCAAGGACCAAGACGGGAATGAACATGATTTGGGTTGTAGGTGATCGACTAACCAAGTCGGCTCATTTCCTAGGAATTAAAGAAACTTTGGGACCCGAGAAATTGGCGCGAGTATTTATTGCGGAGATAGTCCGATTGTATGGTACACCGAAGACCATTATTTTGGATCGAGATGGTCGCTTTGTATCGTATTTTTGGAAGGTAGTTCACAGGGATTTGGGAACCGAGCTGAACTTTAGCACGGCTTATCATCCTCAGACGGACGGTCAGTCCGAAAGGACTATTCAGACAGTAGAAGACATGTTTAGAGCTTGTGTCTTGGATTGGTCAACTGATTGGGAGGTTCACTTGCCGTTAATTGAATTCACATATAACAATAGTTGGCATGCTTCTATTAAGATGGCACCAGTTGAAGCTTTGTACGGGAGAAGATTCCGATCACCCCTATGCTGGGATGATTCTTCGGACTTGATCGGAACGGAACCAGAGTTGATAGTTCAGACTCAGGAGATGGTAGCTTTAATTCGGGAAAGGCATTGGCGCAGTCGGCCAGTCTTATGCTGATGTGCGCCGTCGCCCACTGGAGTTTGAGATTGGGGACCACGTACTATTGAAGGTGTCTCCTACTCGGGGAGTTTTTTATTTTGGGAGGAAAGGTAAGCTAAGTCCGAGATATATCGGACCATTTGAGATCCTCGAGAGAGTTGGGGATTAAGCATACAGGGTGGCCTTACCACCATCACTGATTCACTTTCACAATGTGTTTCACGTATCCCAATTGCGGAAGTATGTACCAGATCCCAGTCATATTATTGATTTCGACGAGATCGAGATAGCTAATGACGGCACCTTCGAAGAGAGACCAGTCAAAATACTCGAAAGTCGAATCAAGCAATTGAGAAATAAACCAATACCCTTAGTTAAAGTGCAATGGTCACGACACGGAGTCGAAGAGGCCACGTGGGAAACAGAGGACAGTATGAAGACTAGATATCCAAAATTATTTCATCTTAAGTTTCGGGACAAAACTTCTTTTTAGGGAGAGAGGATGTAATACCCGAGATTCTATTATGTTTTTGAACACTGTGACATTGTATATGTTGTATTTGATCTGAGTATTATCCAGCGTATTTCATGATCCGATGTTGTTGAGCGTATGATTTCATAATTGTCTTTTGTACTTGTAGCGCACGCTAACGACTTGGCGTAGCGTACGCTAATTTGGGTTCATAGCGCACGCTGTGTATGAACCTTAGTGCGTGCTATACGTAGTCAACTTGATTAAGACAGGGTGGTAGGTGAGATCAGCCACAGATCTTGGTCGGGACATGTCGGGATGAACCTGGATGGCTTTTGGAAAAAAGCTGAGTCAACGCTGTTTAGTGCACGCTACTGGTATGAGGATAGCGCACGCTAAATGTTGAGTACAGTGAGGTCAGTAAGCTTCGTATGGCCGTTAGCGCACGCTATATAAGTGGTAGCGTACACTAATTTATGAACTTAGTGCACGTAAAGGGATGTTAGCGTACGCTAAGTCGAGATCAGGCAGAAACAGTAGATTGTAGGCCCGTTAGCGCACGCTATAGATATGGACGTAGCGCGCGCTAATAACCATTTTCTATATATAGGACATCACCCTTTTTCATTTTTCAGATTTCATCACTTCCCAAACTCGATTTATGAGACTTAGAGAGTCACTCCCCCCATCCTAAACCTCTCATATCATCATTCTAGCTCGAGTTTGAAGATTTTAGATCATTGGAGATTAGTGTTCAAGCTCTCGGTGTTGGATTTCTTCATGTACCTCCTTGTTCTTCACTATTTTGAAGTATGTGATTCTTCACCAACTGGAGTAGTATTCTTAAGGATGTTTTGAACATGTTTTGAGATTATCTAGTCAGTTAAATTCGTGCGTAGTCGAACATCATGTTGTTAGAAGAATATTTTCGATGTTTCGGTACTTCTTCATCGTTTAGAACATTGAACCTTGTAGTGTTTGAACTCCTAAGCACAATCAGAAAGCTACATAACTGATTATGGCCAGTTTATGGAGATTATCAATTTCTTATGTATTACATAATAGAATTATACGTATTGGGACATTGAAAGGGATTGAACTTAGGATATTTTTCTTGAAGATGAAGATGATGTATCAAGTGAACTTAGTAATCAAGTTCTTGCGGTGTTCTTCGGAGTAATTTCGATATATTGTTTGGTTTGGATAAATGAAGAACATGATTAGAATTATCCTGTGATGTATTGAAGAATCCGACCGTAGGATACATTGATCTTAGGTAGGATACTACGTGTTTTTGTCGGGTTAGTATCCTAATGTTGATTCAAATCCAAATTGATATAGGACATAGTAGTAAGCTCATATGTTTGAGTATATCAAGCTCTTTTTGATGTTCTTGATGATTAAACCGATTATCTGGAACCGTTAGTTATACCGGTGTTATTATTCGTTGAAGGTTCGGGTTTTGGTGGATTGATCGAGTGAGAGTTCTTCGAGCTGGTTGAAGATTTCTTCTTCATAGTAACAACCCTTACCGCCATTCTAAGGCAAGTATCGTAATTTTTTAATGTTGTTATTTTGAGCATGCATGTGGTTTATTCATGTTGATGATCATGGGATTTATTTCGTTGAATTGTATGATATTCGTTATCGAGTGTTTATATGTTCATGTTGATGGAAATAGCGATTTTGCATATATCTATACATGAGTTGTGTTTGTGTATGTTGTGCGATCTATGCTGAGGGAGCTAGATCGGATGTCTACCTCGTGTTGGTCCGATGGGATCATCTTGGGATCTATGCTGAGGGCGCAGGATCATTAGACGGGTTTTTCCACCTCGTGTTGGTCCGACGGGATCATCTTGGGATCTATGCTGAGGGAGCTGAATCATTGGAATACCCATATTGTGTTAATGGAATCTTGTGGATTCGCATTGTTGGATTCCGGTAGCGGAAGTCCGTGTTGTGTATTTTGTCATGCATTGTTGTTGCATATTCGATTTGTTTAATATGATACTTGTACTAGCATCGTTTTGCTAACCCCTTCGGGGGTGGACATTTGTTTTGATGTTCAGGTAGCCGAGGAGCGGGAAAACAGCCCCAGTACCGACGTGACGACGAAGGGGCTCAGTGATGTTTGTTGTTATTGTGACTTGTCTTTTGGATTATTTCCAGTACTCGGGTACGTGGGTTTTAATAATATTTCGAGATGGTTGTATTAATGAACTCAATTGATCAGTTGAAACCGGCTTTGTATTTTGAACTTTTATGGTACTGTTGTATTATATTTACATTTCTTCTAATTAGCCTTGTAAATCCTTACTTAAAGGGTTTACGGCGCTGTAATTATTCCGAATATCTCGGGGTGTTACAATATAATCAAACCATGGAATCACAAGAGGAATGATAGAATACATCTTAATAATCATCGATCCGCCACAAATCTAAGTTATTGCGGGCTAAATCGGACAAAACCAAGCAAAACCCCCAAATTCCAAAAACTATGATTTTCAAAAAATCTAACCTGATTCGCTTGATCAAAGGGTGTTATAGAAGGATTAATCAATGATATGAACTCCAGGACTTCGTGGATTCATCGCCTGACAACATGCCTTCGACTTCTCCAAGACTGTAGCCGCGGACAGAAAAGAATGGAAATGAAAAACGAGTGAAAATATGACTGCTCAGTCATATTTATACTGGTGCGTCCCTAGCGTGCGCTAGGCTTCCGGACAAGCGTGCGCTATCTACCAGTCTCGGCCCAGCACCTTCAGCCGGGGACCGCACGACCCGGTCCTGCTGACCTAACCTACCGACCAGAACCTTCCTGTCCGACCGCGATAGTGCACGCTGCGCGGACACCTGCGTGCGCTAGCCGACCTGTCCAGAACTCTCTGGACTAAACTGCTCGGCCACGTAGCGTGCGCTGGTCGGCCGATAGCATGCGCTACACCTGCCGATTAGCACGCGCCACGACCGACAGTAGCGTGCGCTACCTGCCGATCCTTACCGAGTCCAGAACCTTAGAAACCTCTCTGCCCAGCCAGGTAACGTGCGCTGGCCGACCGATAGCGTGCGCTATGGCTGTCGATTAGCGCACGCTGCCATCCGACAGTAGCGTGTGCTATGCCGGTCCCTGCCGGTTCCTACCGCAACTGTCCGGCCAGTGCCCAGCCGCCCTGTCAGTTCCTGCCGTAACTGTCTGGCCGGTATCCAACCGTTATGACTCGGCAACTCGATTTCTGAAAACGCACGGAACGAACATGGCGAAACGCTCGTGGACAAGATCAATGATCCGAAACGAAACACCATGCAACAAATAATCACACGCGACCATATAAACACAAAAATCAATCATCGAGAAAAATGATACCGATACTCGGCAACCGAGAAATGTCCGGAAAAATCCATAATAACTGGAACGAAAATATCGGGTATTACATTAAACATTTGTCGTCTTGTGGTGATTAGCCTGGTAGATCCTTGTGGAAATGGGTCTACGGCATGTGATATTCCTGAAGGAATTCCTGGGGTGTTACATTTATGGTATCATAGCTTAGGTTGTGGAAACCTAGGCTGTCGTGTTGAGTCGAGTCATGTTCTTATCGCGTGATTCGAGTTGTCGATTGACAAGTTGAGTTTGTGCGTTGTCACATCGTGTTGTTCATGTTGTTTGTTGAGATTAGTATCGTGGACAATCGTCATCTTCGTGTGAACTGTGGATGTAAGTCTCCCCTTTTATGTACGAAGTCTGAGTTTTATAATTTTATTAGGATAAATAGCCATTTTGGTCTTTTATCTTTGGCCAAAGTTTCATTTTCGTCCATTATCTTTCAATTATTTCGTTTTGGCCCCTCACGTTTCAGATAGGTTTCATTACGTCCTTGTCGTTAGTTCTTTGATAGACGCCACGGCGGTGTTAACTGCTGATGTGGCGTCTTACACGTCACTGTTGGCATGTCAGTTTTTAATGATGTGGCATGCCACGTCGGCATTTATTTAATTAGAATTTTAATAAAATAATTAAAACATATTTTATAAATATTAGAAACTGAAATTGAATTAATATTAAAAGTAAATAACATAAATCGAATTTAAAAAATTGAAATGCTAAATCAAATCATTTCGTAAAACAAAAAATAAATTAAGATTGAAAATAAAGAAAAGAATATATATGGAGGAGAAAACGAGAGAGACGAAGAACACTGAGAAAGGTGAAGAACAAAGAGGGAGAAGAAAGACAGAGACGCGAAGAGGAAAGTGAAACCGCATGTGAAATCGCAGGTGAAAACAAAGAGGAAGTGGAATCGCAGGTGAAAAACGTAGTCGGATCCCTCCTTATTTCTCTTTGTTTCAACAATTTTTTTGTGGAGTCTTTATCATTCTTCATCTGATTAATAGTCTTTTTAAGGTTTGTTATCTTCATCCCTTTTAAACACAATATGCACATTCGGTATTTCCAAATCCTGTCCCCGCGCACAGATTTTGTCTTCGTGTCTCATGAGGCCATGGATCTGAAATCCAATCCATAAATGAGCAACCAGGAGGATGATTCGTACTCAGTAAACAAACAATAATCCAACTCAGAATTGGAAAAAAAGGTAAAAAAAAAAAAACAGAGAGGGACCAAAATGAAGCCAAACAAAAAATATGGGGGGACAGAAATGAAATAACGTGTGTCTGTGACAAAACTCATATCTTAGTTGCAGATCAGCAACAATGGAGGAATCACACTTCGTGCAACAATGGCAAAACTCACCACAAACTCCCTATAGCTCTAGAACTTCCTTCCATTATTTGGTGTTTCTTTATTCACTGTTCAAATAACACATCCACAATAACACTCAGGAGGTTGGCTTGAGCTTCATGCCTTATATCCTCCTGTGTTCGAATACGAACTTCCAGATGCTATGGATTTACGATTTTGTTTGTGTGATCTGTGATGGTGTTCTTGAAGATGAGTGATTTCGTGTGAGCGGAGTGAGAGAGATGAGGTATTTTGGCTCAAAGAAGGTGATGAACAGTGATGTTGTTGTTGAAGATGAACAGTGCCGCCATTGTTGAAGGCGATGAAGGTGCGAAGGTGGTGTTTTTGTTCTTGAGCTGGGTTTGTTGTTGTTTCTGATGAAATTGGGTTTTTGGTGTTTATTAATGAAATTGATTTTTATTTACATTTATTTACTTTTAATTCTTGTTTAAATTTTTAATTAAATAAATGCTGACGTGGCATGCCATGTTATTAAAACTTACATACCAACAGTGACGTGTAAGACGGCAGTTAATTGCCAGGATGGCGTCCATCAAAAAAACTAATGGCAGGGATGTAATGAAACCTATATGAAGCGTGCGGGGACAAAATAAAACAATTAAAAGATAAAGGACAGAATGAAACTTTGGCCAAATATAAAGGACCAAAATGGCTATTTAGCCTTTTGTTTATATGCGTGTTGTGAGATGGAATTCATATTCGATACTTGTGGTATATTACTTGTGTAATGAGCTGGGTATATTGGTAGATTGGACACCGAGCGGTGTAGTGTGTTATAAAACCTTGGATATTGATGTGCTCTGGAATGTGTATCTACGATTGAGTTGTTGAGAAACTCAGATAGATAGTTTTGACGTATGTTTAAATTTGGTGTTCATGAGTCATGTTTGATGAACTGGTGACTTTGAATGTCGTATATATGTGGGAGCCAGTTATGTTTGGCTAATTGCTATTATTTGCTACAACGTGTTCCCATTAGTAATTATATCCACTGCGTGCGTGTTTCAAAATGATTTACTAAACTATTATATCCACTGCGTGTGTGTTTCAAAATGATTTACTAAACTTTTATAGTCTTGAGTATAATTGTGGAAAATCAATTTTCTAAATGTCTTGACGGTGCGGTCAAATGGGTGGCTTAGTGTGGATTTTGAAGGGTTGTTTGAATTTTGGCGAACCGACCTTGTATTTTTGAATGAAACCTTGCGACGTTATTTAAAGTATGTGTTTTGAAACATTTTGGACATTATGTAAAATGTTACCGTTGTTGATCTCTTGTCGTGTTTGAAAGAATTTTTGGAAATGATTTTTAACATGTTAGTTTTATTTTCAAATAACTCGGGTATATGATTTTAAAAATCTTTCACACCATAAAACTTTTGTATTTATAAACATAAATGTGATTTTCATTTTCAAAAATAAATAGGTAATGATGAAAAATCTTACTCGACTTAAACTTTAAATTCGGATTTGGAGAAATTTTCTGAGAAGAGTCAGTTAGCGCACGCTAATGAACCTGGACTGAAGTGTGGACTGAATTGAGTTACTTGGCGCATGCTAGCAAGTGTAATACCCGGTTGTGAATTCATTGATTATCATTCAGTAATTGCCACTCAGAAAATTTTCACTCAGTAATAATCATTCATCATTCATATTCATTCATTTCGTGTTCATCGTTCGGTGTATCTTGGAGCCGTGTATCAGTTATCATCCGTCGTTCAACTCTGTTTGGGAATCGAGACGAGAATATTATCATAATCATTTCGGTTGGTAGCCTTGTGTTGGAAGTATCATTATTGCGTGTGATTGGACTTAATCATACTCATGCAAGTTACGTATGTCGGATCATTCATCATTTTGTAACGAGATGGCGGAGCAGTTGCTCACGCAGGGAGTTACGGTCGTAACATAGGTTCATTACGTCCGTAACATGCATTCGTTGGTTTAGTGACATTTTTGCCGAAGGCTACTTACGGCCGTAAGGGAGTATTTTTACGGCCGTAAGTCGAGCAGGTTGAACAGTATGATTTTTTGGACGAAGTGAAGTTATGCCCGTAAGTATAAGATGTTACGGCCGTAAGGCCGTTGACCTTGGAGTGTTACGGTCGTAAGGTGGTAGAGTTACGACCGTAACTCTGCGTAGTATATATCGAGCGGGATGGGTTTTTCAGCCTCATTTCTTCATTTCTCCACCTTTGGCCGAGAGGGAGAGAGAGTCTTGGGAGAGATTATTCATCATCATAACACTTATGTGTTCATGTTCTAATCATCTATCTCCGATTATAGAGCTTGGGGAGTCGATTTAACATGAGTTCAACGCATCGGAGAGTTTGGATCTTCAAAGGTAATTTCTCCAAAACCTTAGAATTAGATTTTGAGATGGAATATGATGTTTTAGATGTTATAATCATGATATATATATAAGGACATACATATGTTTATGAGTTTCTATGAATTATCATTGAATTGTTGGAGGATTATTCTAGATCATTTCGAATGTTGATTTTGGAATTGGGGTTTCCGATTAGATGTGGTCGTAATCTCGAATTGTGTATTCCTATGAGAATATTGATTATATATAAGATGTTTTGTTGGACTGAATCGTTCATTGGAGGTTTGGAATCGATATAATCGAGATTAGTTGTAAACAATTGAAGATTGTTTACAACGTGTTTGTTGAATTGCTTGAGTGAGTTGGGTATTGTTGTATCGACTTTTGAGTTGGTTGTGATCATACTTGATTCGTATATTAAGCGAATTGTTGGTACTTGTATTATTCAAGGTTGTTCGAGCAGCTGGTATTCCATTAAGGACGTTGATCGTGGAAGGACTTTCTCGCCTTTGGTTTGAGGCAAGTTTTATACTTGTACTAGTCAATGAGATTAATGTTATCATATATATGTATGAATGTGTTGTATCGTTCCGAGACTTAGTCTCTTCATGAGTTCATTGGTATTAAGGGATCGTTCGATACGATACTCTTCGGCCATTATGCCAAATGTTTATTATTGTTCATTCACGGCCGGTTCAAGGCATTGGGATACTCGTTGTTAATGTCATTGTCGATAGCCAGTTTGTGGTATCGATGTATCGATTGTTGTTGTGGATATTGATGTCGATCTAAGACATTGTTGTAATCATTGTTATTGATGTTGGTGTTTCATCATTGATGTTTTATTGGCCGATTAAAGGCATTGGCGTATTCGTTTCTCATCTCCATTGTCGGTAACCGATTAAAGGTGCCGAGACATCCGTTGTATCATTGTTATCGATTGGCCGTTTTAACGCAAATCGAGGTATTAATTCATTCATTGTATCATCGTTGTCGATTGGCCGTTCTAAGGCAAATCAAGGTATTGAATCATTCGCTGCATCATTGTTATCGGTTGGCCATTCTAAGGCAATCGAGGTATTGAATTGGGGCTGCCGAGAATGGTGCCCATCCGTGAGTCATTATTGTCGTGTTGGACGACTCAAGCCAGCACACTATCATTCTCGTGTTTTTGGTAATCTTGGGATCATTGCCGTCTGTGATTAATTGTGTTTGGAGGCTAGTCTCGACTAGTGCTCATTATGGGTAAGTTTGGGGCTTGAACCTTCGCAGTTGGGTTTCCAACACCTACAATTCAGTAGGTCGTGGCCATTGGATGGTCTTATTGTGATACGGCTTCATGCCGTGGCTTCGGCTCTTATTGTGATACGGCTTCGTGTCATGGCTTCGGCCTTTATTGTGATATAGCTTCGTGCCGTGGCTTCGGCCCTTATTGTGATACGCCTTCATACCGTGGCTTCGGTCCTCATTAATACAGCTTCGGGCTGTTTTGACTTCAAGTGATTGTGATATTTGACAGCTTCGGTTGAGTGGCTTTCAGGACTTTTTGATGTCTTGGTATTTTCGTTGGAGCCTTCGGGCATTGTGATTCATATTTAATTCACCTCTGGTTTGGTTCATGTTCGTGTAATTCATTGTGGTGTTCTATAATTGTGATTCGCCGTTGGGAATTCATGTTCTAACATGTTGAACAGGTATAAATAGTACGCCGTGGGCATAGTGTTTCACGAATGCTCAGTTCATACCTTGGTTTGCGACCATATCGTATTATTATTATCATTGTACCGTTTCATTCTGCCTTTGGATGCATATCATGTTATACATGTATTTGATTTTCATTATCTGGATGACTGACCCCGTGGGGCGAAACATGTTTTCATGTTTTAGGTGCTTGCGAGGAGAGAGTTGAGACACAGGGGCATGACGTTGGCGACGAGGCATTCGAGCGATACTAGTCCGAGTTGTTCATGTTGGTCAGTTAGTTGGAGTATACTCAAGATTTATCATTTGTTGTCATGTTGTATTACCCGAGAAGATGCTCGTGGATGTTGTTGTATTTTAATTTAGCCCTGTAGGCCCACTATTGTCGTTGAAATTCCTTATCGGAATATTGTGTCGGATATCATGGTAAGGACTGTGATTTCCCTTGTTGGTTAATTTAATGTATTTTAGTCGTGTTTGCCTGGTGGATCTCCGGATGTGGGGTCCACGGCACTGTAATAACCTAATGGGATTTGGGAGTGTTATAGAAGATGGTATCAGAGAGTTGGGTTGTGAGCTACCCTGATATGTGAGTTATGTGGCTCTACCGATGCGGTAGAAGTGGAACTGTCAGGTTATGACAATCTGGACAGTCGGTTTTTGTGAGTCGTGACATTTGTACGACTTCACGAGTCATTCATTCATCGAGTCGTCGTTAGTGAAGACTAGTATCGCAAGACCTCGAAGGTTCGTATGACCTGTGTAAGGACTCGATTCTCCTTATGTTCATACATTCATCATGTCATTGATTATACATGCTTCGTTGAAACCTATATGTGACATTAGTGTTACGATTGATTCATGATTAATTGTTTTGGAGCACGTATGACCTGTGCAAGCGGTAAGGATCAACTCATTCATCAGTCATTAATCCTCAATCGTCATTTTGATCTTATCGATCATGTTAATTCATTAATCACTCAGTCAATCTCATTGCTCATTTGTAATCTTGTGGATCAGATTATCAATCATGTTAACTTGTTCAAGGTAATCATTTCAGGAATTTCATCAGGTAATCATGTCACCTCACTTGATCTTTCATGTGATCTTATCATATTCCGGCGTCATGTTGATGATCATTTTATTGCATTATTAATGCGTTCATTGTATTAGGGCGTGTACGCTCATTATTATCATTCCATAACGTAATCATAATGCGATCCTCATGCGGGATCTATAATTATCATGTGACCTTCCTGCTTTAGAATGGATAGAGATGTCAGAGGACGCAGGGGAAGAGGCCGCAGTGCAGGCCGAAACCCGGGATCTCGTGAGAATACCTGCGCGACCGCGAGGGATAACAATAGTTCATCAGATAGCGATGCTACTCCTTCACCGACAAATAATCATTCACTGTCAGGGAGTCGTACCCGAGATGTAGCTCAACCGGAGGGTGTTCGGGTGGACCCATTCAAATATATGCAGGGCATGATGGCCCAGATGACTCAGATAACGTGGATAATGGAGACCGTGCAGACCTCGATGGTTTGTGGTCCACCGCAGCAGGGGTTTCAGGTGCCGTTTCATGGATAGACTGGAGGAGTGAGTCAGATTGTTGGCGATATCTCTCGTCAGAGGCCGCCTACTTTTGAGGGTTCATCGGAACCAGCTGATATTGTTCATTGGCTTGAGCATTTTGATAAACTCTTCAACATGGTTCAGTGTCCGGAATAGAGTAAAGTGGCAGTAGCGGCCTACTACTTAAGTAACGATGCTTATTCTTGGTGGCTTTCTGTGAAACCTACCGATCGTCATTATGTTTGGAGCGAGTTCAAGACTCTCATGATAGAGAGGTATTATCAGGCTCCACTTCGTGAAGCCAAGTTATCAGAGGTTTTAAACCCCGAATCCGTCGAGGACGAGGGTGTTATTATCATTGCTGAGAAGTTTCAGGGACTACTTCAGTTTGCTTCGTCTGTTATCCATACTGAGATGGATAAGATCAAGTATTTTAGCAAGAGGCTAAACCCGTAGTTGAGGATGCAGTTGTTCAATCACAATTGTAATTCACTTGGTGAGTTCATCGAGAAGGCTCTTGGAGCAGAGCTTTTGATCAAGGAGCTTACTCAGAAGAACCCTTCAGTTTCTTTTTGTGAGAGGACTAGGATGCCGTTTCGTTCAGAGGGACATCGGGCTCCGACGTCCAAGAGGTCGTTTTCTAGTAGTCTTCGTGCTGGGAAAGCATATTCCTCTCATACAACGAGTTCGACTATTGTTTGCTTTAAATATGATTCAGCAGGGCACGTTAGTACTCGGTGTATGGTGCCAGCTATTGTTTGTTTTCTGTGTGGGAGGCAGGGACACCGGCGGAAATACTGCAGGAGTTCTAGTGCCAGAAGATCTCAAAATTGCTCAAAGGCCTCGGAAGACTTTGTTACTCCAGCCCGTTCATCATCCAAGGGGTCCTATCAGGCTTCGAGAGCCAGAAGTAAGTACATTCATCACCGGTGTTAAGGGATTATCATTGCCTTCGTTGTTGTTCATTCATGCATATAATTCATTCCTCATATCAATCATGTTGAGACTTATAATTATCAAACTAATTATTCAATTCACGAGGAACAACGGTTCCAATCATTTCATTGAGCTATCACTCATTACGCTATTATTTCACCTCGGTGAGTCATTCTTGATCCTTGTCGGATTTCTAATCATTTATCATTCATAATAGTCACTCTCGTTCTTGTGACCTTCCGGGATCATATTAAGTGGTGAGTTCAGATTTGGGTCTTCCTTGAATTGATGAGATCGAGGGGATCGATGATCTGGAGGATATCGATGTTGGGTACATTTGAGATGTAGCCTTGGGTACATTTGAGATGTAGCCTTGTTTTTCGGATTACTGTTTAACTTAATCTGCATTGTAGTATTGTGGTTGTGAACCATCTGTTGTTGATTTATCTTGTAACTATGGTAATTGAGAATCTTGAGATTTGGGTCATTGTTGGGATTCATCCCTTTGGTGTTGTACCCGAGATTTCGTGATAATCTGGGTAATTGTTCATTGTGATTCGAGACGTCAAGTCATGAGAACTTTGGCGTACGACTGATATGGTCCCGAGTACTATATGGGTATTGCTGTTTTTCCTTCGAGGCGCGAATCAGTGTTTGTATGGGCGTCCGATGCCGGTGATAAGCGAGTTGGATACCCTTAGTTTCGGGTACAAAACTCTTTTTAAGGGGAGGAGTATGTAATACCCGGTTGCGAATTCAGTGATTATCATTCAGTAATTGCCACTCAGAAATTTTTCACTCAGTAATAATAATTCATCATTCATATTCATTCATTTCGTGTTCATCGTTCGGCGTATCTTGGAGCCGTGTATCAGTTATGATCCCTCGTTCAACCCTGTTTGGGAATTGAGATGAGATTATTATCATAATCATTTCGGTTGGTAGCCTTGTGTTGGAAGTATCATTATTGCGTGTGATTGGACTTAATCATACTCATGCAAGTTACGTATGTCGGATCATTCATCATTTTGTAACGAGATGGCGGAGCAGTTGCGCAGGGAGGGAGTTACGGCTGTAACATAGGTTCATTACGGCCGTAACATGCATTTGTTGGTTTAGTGACATTTTTGCCGAAGGCTACTTACGACCGTAAGGGAGTATTGTTACGACCGTAAGTCGAGCAGGTTGAACAGTATGATTTTTTGGATGAAGCGAAGTTACGCACGTAAGTATAGGATGTTACGGCCGTAAGGCCGTTGACCTTGGAGTGCTACGGCCGTAAGGTGGCAGAGTTACGGCCGTAACTCTGCGCAGTATATATCGAGCGGGACGGGTTTTTCAGCCTCATTTCTTCATTTCTCCACCTTTGGCCGAGAGAGAGAGAGAGAGAGAGAGTTTTGGGAGAGATTTTCATCATCATAACACTTATGTGCTCATGTTCTAATCATCTATCTCCAATTATAGAGCTTGGGGAGTCGATTTAACACGAGTTCATCGGATGGAAGAGTTTGGATCTTCAAAGGTAATTTCTCCAAAACCTTAGAATTCGATTTTGAGATGGAATATGATGTTTTAGATGTTATAATCATGATATGTATAAGGATATACATATGTTTATGAGTTTCTATGAATTATCATTGAATTGTTGGAGGATTATTCTAGATCATTTCGAATGTTGATTTTGGAATTGGGGTTTCCAATTAGATGTGGTCGTAATCTCGAATTGTGTATTCCTATGAGAATATTGATTATATATAAGATGTTTTGTTGGATTGAATCGTTCATTGGAGGTTTGGAATCGATATACTCGAGATTAGTTGTAAACAATTGAAGATTGTTTACAACGTGTTTGTTGAATTGCTTTAGTGAGTTGGGTATTGTTGTATCGAATTTTGAGTTGGTTGTGATCATGCTTGATTCGTATATTAAGCAAATTGTTGGTACTTATGTTATTCAAGGTTGTTCGAGCGGCTGGTATTCCATTAAGGACGTTGATCGTGGAAGGACTTTCTCGCCTTCGGTTTGAGGCAAGTTTTATACTTGTACTAGTCAATGAGATTAATGTTATCATATATATGTATGAATGTGTTGTATCATTATGAGACTTAGTCTCTTCATGAGTTCATTGGTATTAAGGGATCGTTCGATACGATACTCTTCGGAAATTATGCCAAATGTTTATTATTGTTCATTCACGGCCGGTTCAAGACATTGGGATACTCGTTGTTAATGTCATTGTCGATAGATGGTTTGTGGTATCGATGTATCGATTGTTGTTGTGGATATTGATGTCGATCTAATACATTGTTGCAATCATTGTTATTAATGTTGGTATTTCATCATTGATGTTGTATTGGCCGATTAAAGGCATTGGCGTATTCGTTTCTCATCTCCGTTGTCAGTAACCGATTAAAGGTGCCGAGACATCCGTTGTATCATTGTTATCGATTGGCCGTTCTAAGGCAAATCGAGGTATTAAATAATTCACTGTATCATCGTTGTCGATTGGCCGTTCTAAGGGAAATCAAGGTATTGAATCATTCGCTGCATCATTGTTATCGGTTGGCCATTATAAGGGAATCGAGGTATTGAATTGGGGCTGCCGAGAACGGTGCCCATCCGTGAGTCATTATTGTCGTGTTGGCCAACTCAAGGCGGCACACTATCATTCTCATGTTTTCAGTAATCTTTAGATCGTTTCCGTTTGTAATTAATTGTGTTTGGAGGCTAGTCTCGACTAGTGCTCATTATGGGCAAGTTTGGGGATTGAACCTTCGCGGTTGGGTTTCCAACACCTAAAATTCAGTAGGTCACGACCATTGGATGGTCTTATTGTGATACGGATTGGTGCCGTGGCTTCAGATCTTATTGTGATACGGCTTCGTGCCGTGGCTTCGGCTCTTATTGTGATATGGCTTTGTGCCGTAGCTTCGGCCCTTATTGTGATACGGCTTCGTGTCGTGGCTTCGACCCTCATTAATATAGCGTCAGGCTGTTTTGACTTCAAGTGATTGTTGAGTACACTCCAACTGACTAACCAACATGAACAACTCGGACTAGTATTGCTCGAATGCCTCGTCGCCAACATCATGCCCCTATGTCTCAACTCTCTCCTCGTAAGCACCTAAAACATGAAAATATGTTCCGCCCCCACGGGGTCAGTCATCCAGATAATGAACATCAAATACATGTATAACATGATATGCATCCAAAGGCAGAATGAAACGGTACAATGATAATAATAATACAAGATGCTCACAAACCAAGGTATGAACCGAGCATTCATGAAACACTATGCCCACGGCATACTATTAATATCTGTTCAACATGTTAGAACATGAATGGCCAATGGCGAATCACAATTATAGAACACCACAATGAATTACACGAACATGAACCAAACCAGAGCTGAATTAAATATGAATCACAATGCCCGAAGGCTCCAACGAAAATACCAAGACATCACAAAGGCCTGAAAGCCACTCCGCCGAAGCTGTCAAATATCAATCAGTTGTTATCATGTTGTATTACCCGAGCAGATGCTCGTGGATGTTGTTGTATTTTTAATTTGGCCCTGTAGGCCCATTTTTGTCGTTGAAATTCCTTATCGGAATATTGTGTCGGATATCATGGTAGGGACTGTGATTACCCTTGTTGTTTAATTTAATGTATTTTAGTCGTGTTTGCCTGGTGGATCTCCAGATGTGGGGTCCACGGCACTGTAATAACCCAATGGGATTTGGGGGTGTTACAGCAACCTCATTAGCGCACGCTAGTGAGACCGAACATTTCATTTCTACCACTCGTTAGTGCATGCTAATTTTATACCTAGCACGCGTTAAGTGCAATGTGTGGAGGATGTGGATTTTTGCTTAAAGTGACAGGCTAGAGTTGAATCGTGTAGTGTCAAGTCGTTGTGATATATGTCATATTACAGTTCTTGTTGAGGAATTTTGATTGAGTACCCAATTGTTGTGTTGCATGGTTTGAATATGCTTTGCGACTTGTATGATTGTTATTCTGATGTAAATGTTGATCTATGAAAATATTTAGTGCGAGTATGACTGGTTTCCCACTCGGGGATGGTTAGGTGGAACCTATGGGGGTCGACGCTAAGGGGCATGGACACGGGATACCCTGTGTGTTGTTAATTGTGATAGTGATGCGTAGTAACATGTGGTTACCAAGTGTGTTGTTATTTGTGATAAGGATACGTGGCGGCATGATTTCTCTTGATAATGACGTTTTGATGGAATTTGATATTCAGGAACATGGTTTTACAAATGATTTCAAAAAGAAATGATTTCGATCTATTCCTTATAGTTTTGGTAAAACAGCCTGAGGTATCAAATATTTTCAAATCTTATTTCGGAAAAAATTTATGAACTTAGATTTTAAAATGTTACTGTTTAAACAAACACCTCGGGGAGTTTTAAAAATAATGTTATCAATGATGGGTTACTATGATGTGTGATTTGTTATGACATTGTTTGTACCGGTAATGGTTGTAAGTTTTCTCTTGATACAGTCACGTGATTCGTCAATTACGATTGTAAGTCCCATTTATTGCAGTTGTAGTTCTTGTATTCGTGTAATTTTTCATAGTGGATATTTTGTTGCGATGCTATTTGTTGCCTTACGTTGATATCTTGCACTGAGTTGGCATTTTGGTATATTGTTATGCGATGTTGTGTTCCATGGTGATGAGCGGTTGTATGTTTAGTATGCCGAGAAGACGAGGTTGAGGTTGTGGTCGTGGACCTAATCAGGAGCATGGTGAGGCACGTGATCTGAGGCAAGTAGCCGTAGAGAATGTCGATGTTGGCATAAATACAACGTTCGAAATGACTCTATCATTGACGAATCCTATGTCCGTGGCAAAAACGTAGAAAAATTCTGGGGATTCATCGGGAAGTAAGGGAACTGGGGTTCATAAACCTCAACCCCCGTATCAATCGGTCGTGGAACCTTCTAGGTGAGCTGGAAAATCTAAGAGACTCAGGGTTATATCGTTGACTGATGGTAACTTGCCTATATGCTTTAAGTGTAATGTTTCGTGTCATGTACGCATGAATTGTAAGAAGCCGCCGATAGCTTGCTATAAATATGGACATGAGGGGCGTTGAGTTCAGTACTGTGAGAATGTATCAAGATCGAACTTAACCATTGAGAGGACCATTCCTGTGATGGAGGCAGGTTCAGGTAGTAAAAGACAGAAGATTACGAATAACTCCTCACGGGGATAGAGAAGTGAGTCCCGTGAACCTGATGATTCGAATTGTTTTTCTGCGAGGACTCCCTGTTCGTTTGATCAGTCCAAAAAAACTTATTCTTGTATTGAGTAAAGTGATCGGTATGAAAACGTGCTTTAACTGCAGTCGTGTGGGCCATGTACATCAGAATTGTCGCTCGCCACTCGTTAATTGGTTAAGTGTGATCAAGTGGGGAATCAAGCGGTGCATTGCGTGACCGTCGCTAAGATGTTTGGGAACTGGTGTTCCACTCTAACCTCTGGAGCGCCTGGTGATGCCCAATGATAATAGGTGTGTTTTGTGCTGCGAATTGTATCTCGTAAGGAGATTTGACATTTGTTGTTTGAAAGCTTATGTTCCGTTATGTGACACTTTGATGTTCTTATTTTAAGTTTCGAGGACGAAATTTATTTCTAGTGAGGTGGAATGCAATACCCGAGATTTTTGTTTCTGGTTGTCTTGAATTGTTTGCCATCTTATGTGGAATGTTTGTCTATTGTCAAGTGGTTAGGATTATTTTCTCTTTGACCGACATGTGTGATATCGTGTTACCATGTTTATTAGTTAAAGTGGATTTTGTGATACCCGTGTTTACGTGATCGTGTGTTGTGTTTTGTCACATGTTTGTTTTCATTCAAATCGTGGGTGTTGTCCGTTAGCGTTCATCGCATGTTGCGTGATTGTTATTGTCGAGGAGCTTCGTTGTGGTGTCGAGTTCTTGGAGCAGTGATGCTGCCTGTATAACGGAGATATCGCACGCTACAGAGTGGTATAGCGCGTGCTAATTCAGTACTTAGTGAACGCCATTGCTAGAGCTAGCGCACGCTAACTGGTGGTCTGGGACAGTCCAGAAGCTACTAGACTGGATTTGAGGGTTCATTAGCGCACGCTAATGGCTTAGCTAGCGCGTGCTAAATACACTACTAAAGTGAATGTATTGGAAGGTTGACTCGTTAGCGCACGCTAAAGTAGGGGTTAGCGCACGCTAAACTGTGCCGGTGTATATATATTGGACAGCCACCCTGTTCTTCTCATTTATTTCATTTCTCACTTTTTAAACCGATAGGAGGGCGAGTGAAGTGACTTGGAGGTGTCAAGGTGTGATACTTCACCATTTTTTACTGATCTCGAGTTCCTAGTGTGGATTAAACAACCTTTAATCCTTGTTCTTCGTCAGATCGATGTATTTTCTTGATTTTCCTAAAGTTGACTTTTTCGGGGTTTTGTTCTTAATCTCTTTTTAATCCATTTTTTATGGATCGATTGTTATCAAACGTTGTTATCGATCATGTTTTATGGATTATATATCCATATCTTCAATTCCTTCGATCTGATTGATGATGTTAGTGTTCTTGAGTAACCGTGAACACTTAATGTTCGATTAAATGTTCCAATGGGTTTCCTTCGGCTGTTTGTTGTGTTCTCCATTGTTATTGGTCTTGGTTCTCATAATGATTGGGTTGTCATTGTTTCTTGCGGAGGTTGTAGGTTTTCGGGGCCACTTGATTGAGCGTGTTCATCTGGGCATTCACGTGTTGATTTATGAGGCAAGTATTCTTATCTATACGACTTAAATCATGTTAATTGAAGTGTATAATGTATTTGTGATGGTTCGTACCTTTTGTCGATTGTGGATTATGTTAATTATTATAATCATTATGTGGTTATGTAAAGTTAGTGTTGGTTTGTTTCTTGTCGTGGAATCTTGTCGATTGAGAAGTGGTGTTGGTTTGATAATACACTTAGATGTGTATTGCAGTGTTTTGAGGATCATTGTGTTGTTTGGAATAGAATGCATAAAGGCATCACTCATATTTATGTTTTGATAGTCCGTAATTGTGTTATTTCTTGGTTGTGAGTATGTATCGGATAAAGTGGTCATTTCTAGAAAGTTCCTTGACTATATATATTGTGATTAACAATTGAGACAATGCAGTTTGTAAAATGAAAGTGTGTGTTAGTTGTTCTTCCATATGGGGATGGTTCGACGGGACCTCTGGGGGCCGACACTAAAGGGTACTGCCGTGGAAGTGGTTGCCCACCTGGGGATGGTTCGACGGGACCTCTAGGGGACGATACTAATGGGTACGGCCGGGGGTTACCAAGTTTGGTTTTCATTATGATGATGATGTTTCGATATTTGTGATATATCCAGAATATCACAACATTAATATTCTCGATGTTAAGATACTTTATATATAGGATTTTGGTACTTGGCGAGAATGGCAACAAAATAAGTGTTGAATATAATTTGTCCCTTGGTTGTGATATTTTGATGTTTGTGGGTGTGGACCCCGTGATTATTTTCGTGCTTCGTGGTTTGGAAAGATTTGGGCTGAGACCCTAACGATCGTGTAAAGTTTGTCTTACGGAAAATGATTTTGGGACGAGACCGAATCGATTTGAAATGGTTTTGTAACTAAGAACGTGAGGTCCAAAAAGGCTTCCTGTTTTATAAAACTCTTGTAATCTGTAATGAGATTTGGGCTGAGACCCTGATATTTTCAAAGAGGATTTTTCCATTTTCTAAAACTCCCAAATTGATGATGTTATTCTCAAATGCTTCAAGTTCTTTGTTTTCTAAATACCAAAACCTCTCGGGAGCTTCTTTGATGGTATGTAGTTGTACGACTACGACTGGTATTTGTGTGGTATATTTTGTATGATTTGAATACTTGCACTAGCCCCTTAAATGGGGAAAATGTATTTCATGCATTTCAGGTATGCTTAGTTCGTTGGATCAATCATAGGGACGGCATGGAAGAAGACGAGGCCGCGATAGTAATCAAGAGTTAAGAGTTTAGTCTGATGTTGTTATACTGTTTGAGTTATGCACAGTCTTTCACTGTGTGTTTGGTTTGATTGAGTCGGGTCACCTTGCCGGTTCGTATATTTCGAATATTTGACCTTGTTGGTCCATGTCATTATGTAGTTTGACCCTGATCGGTCAAACATTTGTCGTCTTGTGGTGATGATCCTGGTAGATCCTTGTGTAAAAAGGTCTACGTCGTGTGATATTCCAGGAGAAATTCCGGGGGTGTTACATCACAAGTTGGTGGATCCCCCCTCAACCCCCATCTGTAATACCCCCGAGATATTCAGGGTTATTAGAGTGCCATAAATCCTTTATGTAAAGATTTACTAGGCTCAAATAAAACACACACTTATTAAAGTACCAACATTCGAGTTATTGTTACAAATCGGGTTTTCAAAAGTAAACGACAACACTGAAAGAATTCATTAATACATAATCATCTAAATCAACACAAATAAGCAATGTACTCATGTACTTATTCAAACACGAACGCGAACTGGAAGAACTTCTTCGGACAACGAACATCATTGTGCACCATCGTCATCATGTTGCCCTTGTGGTTGTTTTCCCGCTCTCCTGGATCCTGAACATAAGACATATGTCCACTCCGAAGGGATTAGCAAAATGATGCTAGTATAAGTACGATAATTATACAACAAGAGATTATTCGACAATTCAACAAAGAATAATAACAACTTATAAACTTGTTCTACGAGAAGACCTATAATGCACTACTCAACATGATAATCTCAACATACACATGGTAATCCGTGATCCAGCTTTCACTGCTTAAATCCCAAGATGATCACTTCGGATCAACACGTGGTAGAAAACTCATCCAGTGATCCAGTACACTCTAGCATAGATCCCAAGAGATCCCATCGGACCAATATGTGGTGGACAAACAACAAGGACACATATATGCACGACAACATTAATGACATTAATACGGAAAACATAATTAAAGTACTTTTCTTAGAATTGTAATACCTGAATATCTGATGTACATTTTATCTGTATTTGAATCTTGTAACATTGCATATATTATGATCTGAGAATAATCCTCCGTATTTCATAATCCAGTATTGATGAGTATATGATGTCGTATATGTTGATTCATTCTCATACTTATGTATATTTAGCATGCTAACATTTTTAAGTATAGCGCGCGCTAAATATGTGAGTTAGCGCACGCTATAGATGAGTCTTAATGCACACTATACGTGGTCAGCACGACCGAGACAGGTGGTAGGTGAGATCGGATCACGGATCTTGGATAAAGATATGTCAGGATGAACCTGGACGGCTTTTGGAAAAGCCGAGTCAATGGTGCTTAGTGCACACTACGAGAGAGATGCTAGAGCACGCTAAACCTAGTACAATGAGGTTAGTGAGCTTTCGTAAAGCCGCGAGCGCATGCTATAATGGGTGTTAGCGTACGCTAGCTGTTGTATTTAGCGTACGTAAAGGTTATTTAGCGTACGTAAGACCGAGGACAGAAAAAGATAGTGGGCTGGGAGCCCGTTAGTGCACGCTAAAAAGGAGCAATAGCGCGCGCTAATAGTCATTTTCTATAAATAGGACAGCACCTCATTTCATTTCTCAGTTTCCACTTCGCCCCACACTCGATTTCCGAGACTTATAGAGTTACCCTCTCAATATTAAACATTCATATCAGCCTCTAAACATAATCATTGAAGGCAAGGAGCTTTGAGGATTGGTGTTCAAGCGTTCAACGTGGAGTTCATCAAGTGATTTCATCTTTTCCTTCCATATAAGGTATGTGGCGATTCACCAATCTTGATTACGTGTTTCTTGTTGTCAAATATGAACATGCTATGGAAGTTATTTAGTTTATTACTGAGATTACCAAGTTCTTACATACAATATGATCGAACAACGCGTATAGGGGAACTTAACGGATTGAACTTAGGGTTATTTCTTGAAGAAGAAGACGATAATCATGTTGATCCTAGTAAATGAGTTTTTATGGTGGTCTTCGAGATATTTCCGAAATCTTGTTGCATTGGATTAATGATAGGTATGGTTAGGATCCTTGTAAGATGAACTATCATGAGGTATAGTTGAAGAAACCGACCGAGAGATGTATTTAATCTTGAATGGAATACTATGAGATTTTTTGTTCGGATAAGTAGCGTAGTTTTGATTCAACCGATATGGTTTGGGGCAGACTAGTGTGCTTATTATGATCGGGTAGATTTTGCCTTTTGATGCTCGTATGATGTTTAGACGATTATTGAGAACCGTTAGTTATATTGGTGTTATTGTTCAATTACGGTTCGGATTTTGGTGAATTGATCGAGTGAGAGTTCTTCGAGCAGGTTGAAGGTTCTGAGGCAAGTATCGTAATTTGACTATTGGTTTAATGTTGATGATTTTGATCATGCATATTTTTTTTCGTGTTGTTGAACATGAGATCATCCAAGTTGAATTGTCATAATGTCGTTCAGGTTATTGATTTATATGTTGTTCATGTTGATGGACATATCAATTTGCATATGTGTATGCATAGTTGTATTGTATATGTTGTAATGATCCGAAAGGATCGTGTGATCTATGCTGAGGGCACTGGATCAGTTGTCCATCTCGTGTTGGTCCGACGGGATCATCTTGGGATCTATGCTGAGGGCGCTGGATCATTGGATGGGTTTTCCACCTCATGTTGGTCCGACGGGATCATCTTGGGATCTATACTAAGGGCACTGGATCATTGTATTACCCTGTGTGTGTTGATGGAGTCATGTGGATTCGCATCGATTGGATTCCGGTAGAGGAAGTCCGTGTTTTGTATTTTGCTATGCATCTTTGTTGCATATCTAATTTTGTATATTATGATACTTGTACTAGCATCATTTTGATAATTCCTGTGGGGGTGGACATTTGTTTTGATGTTCAGGTAGCCGAGGAGCGGGGAAGCAACCACAGTACCGACATGATGGCATTTATTCGGGTTTCTAAGTTGAATTCATAATTTTACCAAAACTCCAATTCTTCTTTTGTGATCAATCCTCCTACAAGAGTTCTAATAGTTCAACATATCTATCATCATCACATTCATATCCTAACAATTATCGATATAGAAAAGATACTCAATTTATGATTCTCTACAAAGGGCAAAGATTATACTTTTGATGAAGGCTTCTATAATCCTCATTATCATTCACCTATTATGAGTATTTTCAACTTCAAGTCATCTAATCCCCATGTATCTAGAAATCATAAAGAAGGAGACATGAAGATTACTGAAAACTTCATCACGCTTCTCAACATGATCATAGGCCAACATATACATGTCTTAGCAAGGGAATCTCCTAGTTTAATCATCTCAATCCTCCTAAATCAGGGTGTTCACTTCATTAAGTCATCAATCAAGCATAATCGTCTCAGAAATATATTTATAATAATCCTAGGAAAATGAACTTAAGGCTGGAGTAGCATCAACATACTTTATACGGAAATAAACGACGAAAACGATCGGTAGAACTCAACCCCGAGAGCTTGAACACTAATCCAAGATGCCTACGATCTTCAAAACCAAGTTGAGAGGCTGATATAAGGAGTTTATAGGGATGCTGAAACTCTCAAGGGCGCAGAACTCGGACAAAGTATGTAGAGGAAATGAAAGAGGGTTGGTGTCTTTAAATATAATATTGTTCTTAATGTACGCTAAGCACACAATGTTACATACGCTAGCTCCTTAATGTACGCTAATACATTACAATGGCATACACTATCGATTTACGTAGCTCACTGCCCCATTTCTGTCCTATTTTGCATAGATTGTTAAAATTCTCACGTATGCTTAATTTTCGACTTAGCGTATGGTATTCGCATGTTGTAACGTACGCTAGTAGTCGTTAACTTGCCTTTCTAAAAGTCCCCTGGCTGCTTGTGGAAGATGACCAACACTTAGGCTCCACACGCCGAAGATGCCTTATCTAATACTGATTACACCTTACGTACGCTAGATAACTACATAACATACGTTAGTTGTGCGGATTTAGCACACGTTAGGTCTACCTTGTAACATACGCTAGTATCATGCAGGTACATGCATGAAGTATCAAATTTCACATAATGCGATCATAAATACTCGAACACGGGTAAGGAAAATCATACTTCAATTAGTTATATGACATAGTCATGCACCACATGATTCAAATACAGATAGAAATACATAATAAATATTCGGGTATTACACCATCCACACATGACATTTTTTATGCCCTCGAATGCCACTAAGAGATATCAAAGCCAACTTGCAAGTAATTTAATTATTTATATAAAGTATGTGATATGATTTAAATATCTAAAATTCTGTTCATATTTATGAAATAGAGATTTTATAAATATTTTTATTATTTATAATTTGATTAAATCGTATCGTTCAAAAATAATTTTCTGGACTGTTTATCGTAGATTTGATGTCCAGAACTGTTCTGAAATGGCACAGCGAAACGGGCAGCGATCAGGGTCAGGTCCGGGTCGGGTTGCCAATCGTGCACCCGGACTCGAACCCGCGGGTATTGATAAAGCGGAAAATAAAATCACGCTGAAGACTGGATTCGATCCCTGGTCGTTCGGACCCGAACGCCCAGTCTCGTCATCTCGGCTGGAACTCTTTTTGTGAAACTTGTTCATTGTTATTTTATTTGACTCCTGTTTTGTAAAATCAAAATAATTGTTTCAAAAACATATTACTTGCGGCCGAAGGGATTCGAACTCTCGCGGCCGTGTGTGGCCAGAGACTGCTCGGCCAACTGGGCTAATGTATAAGATTGTTGATTCCTGCACGACTGTCAGGCAGATTTATATTGTATTTAATTAATTATGTGGTAATTAATTTTAATAGCATGTGTTAATTAATTATCTGAAAATTAATTATGGTTTGTGTATGGTGTATGGCATGACAATACATTGACCAATGTGATTGGATGTTTCAATTTAATCTTGGGTTGGTTTTTAACGGCCTGTGTGTTGTTTAATTATAATTGATTTTTACGGCCTGTGAGTCGTCTTTTATTGATTATTTACGGCCTGCTTGTCGTTTGCCCTCTTGTAATTTACTTTACTAGTGTAGTATATTTCGTAATGTAATGAAGACAAGAGACAGACGAATGACAGACTCGAGGAGCCAATTGATCGCGTATGACGTTTCAAGGAATTGGAAGATCAATGAAGACCAATTATACCCTTGGGATTATTGTCATGCTATACACGGTCTTATGGTTCTTATGCCATGTGATGATATGTATGTTTAAATTTATGCATGTATGTGATGCTGTGTATATTTAGATGTATGTTAGCCAATATAGACATGCAATATAGGATAAAACCCCTCGTTGAAATTTTATTGCCGTTCAATTAAAACACCTATCAAGACTTCGATCATCTTGAGCAGGTCATGCCAAAGTTGGGTGCTCGGATTATCTTAGTAAGGTAGGATAGGTGATGGTGATACCTATATATTTTAATGAACTAAGAATTCAAAATAGTTTTGAACCTTAAGGCATAAGATGGGATTATAACATGCTTGGGCATAAGATGCCAAATCTCATAAATATAATCTAAGGGTTACCTATGATGTAGTCGATAAAGAGTTATCCACCTAAAGTAGCTCAATTCTAAGCGTCATGCCAAAGCTGAGTTTATAATTATGCAAAATGGTGTCCTAGCCAACTAAAATTACAAATGTTGTAAAATTAAGGGTATTTTGTTTTAATGGGAGTATTTTTCGAGAAACAGAAATGTGACTAAATACTTTGCATATTGAATTTTGTAGATAATAGAATGTAATCAAAAAACATCCATCATTTCACAGCGACCCGTCCTTGAGAAGGACAAGCTCAAAGAAAACGACAGCAACTATTTGGATTGGATCGGAGCTTGAGAATAGTTCTCAAGCAAGAAAGAAAGTCGTACGTTCTTGAGGAAGAAATTGTCTATGAGCCTGCTGAAAATGCTAGCAAAGAAACAAAAGACAAATGGGAGAAACATTATGATGATTCCATTGATGTCAGTTGTCTTATGTTGGCTACCATTTATCCAGGACATCAGAAGAATCTGAAAGAAATGGAACCTTATGAGCTTAATGCTCACCTCAAGGAAACTTTCTCAAAGCACGCTAGGCAAGAGAGGTATGAGATCTTTCAACCCTTGTATGCTTGGAAGATGGTTGAGGGAACATCTATCAGCGCTCATGTACTCAAGCTGAAAGGATAGATTGATCATCTTGATAGGCTTGGTTTTTCACTTTCTAAGGAACACTCCACGGATGTGATCCTATACTCATTGCCCGATAGTTTCGGTCAGTTCATTATGAAATATAGTATGAATGAGATGGAGAAGTCCATTGCTGAGCTGCATGGGATGCTTTAAATAGATGAGCAAAATATTAAGAAGAAACCAAGCCATGTGATGATGGTCAGCAAAGGGAAGTCCTTCAAGAATAAAGGCAAGGGTAAAGGTAAAGCAAAAGTTGCCAAAGCTAGAGACCCAACTAAGCTGGTTTTCAAGGAAAAAGCTCCCAAAGATGGAAATTGCCATCATTGCAATAAACCATGACACTGGAAAAAAATTGCAAGGGTTATTTGGAAGAGCTAAAGCATACCAAGGGTAGTGAGACTGCCACAGATAAATTTGTTATAGAAGTTAACTTATCTACCTCTAATTCCTGGGTATTGGATATTATATGTGGATCTCACATTTGTACAAATGTGTAGGGGTTGAGAAGTAGTAGAGAGCTGAAGAAATGGGAAGTTGATCTAAGAGTCGGCAATGGAGCAAGAGTTGCTGCACTAGCCGTTGGAACTTATGATCTAGTTTTACGCAATGGGCTTTTGTTAGTTTTGAACAATTGCTATTATGTTCTTGATATGAATAGGAATATTATTTCAGTTTCTACATTAGATTGTGAAGGTTACAGTTTTCTTATTAAGAATAAGATTATTCGTATTTTCTTTTTTGATGACTTGCTTTATGGTACTGCAAAGTTATATGGTGGCCTTTACAATATTGATCTAGATGAGTCCAATACTTTCGAAATCTATAACATTGCAACCAAGAAACCTAAGCTCAATGATTCTAATCCGACTTACATATGGCACTGCTGACTTGGCCACTTAAGCGAGAGACGCATTTCTGAACTCCATCATAATGGACTTTTAGACTCCTTTGACTATGAGTCATATGGGACATGCGAATCTTGTTTATTGGGCAAGATGACGAAGAATCCTTTAACCGGTCATAGAGAAAGGGCTAGTTATCTATTAGGCCTAGTACATACTGATGTATGCGGATCCCTTAGCACTCATGTTAGAGGCCGGTACCAATACTTCATCACTTTTAGCCGGTATGATTTTGTTTATCTTATGAAGTATAAACTTGAATATTTTGAAATGTTTAAAATATTCCAGAGTGAAGTATAGAATCAACTTGGCAATACAATTAAATCCCTTCAATCGGATAGAGGTGGTGAACTTGAGCCAAGAATTCGATGATCATTTTAGGAGTTGCGGAGTTGTTTCACAACTTACTCCTCCTGGAACACCTCAACATAACAGAATATCTGAGAAGAGGAATCAAACTTTATTAGATATGGTTTGATCCATGATAAGTCGAATGGAGCTTCCATTATCAATTTGGGGCCACAACTTAGAAACAACAGTATTCATCTTTAACCATGTTCCATCTAAAGCAGTTGAAAAGACACCATTTGAGAAATGGACTGGTAAGAGACCAAACTTGTCTTTTCTAAAGATCTGGAGTTGTGAAGCATTCATAAGATGCCAAGTGTTTGACAAACTGGCGGACACATCTGGAAGATGTTTATTTGTGAGATATCATAAGAAAACTAAAGGATACTACTTTTATAAGCCCGCAGAGAACAAAGTGTTTGTTGCTCGAGATTCTGTCTTCCTAGAAAGGGAATTTATTTCCAAAAGAGACAGTGGGAGAAAAGTAACTTTCGAGGAAACTCGAGAACCACAAGAAGACATTGATTCACCGATGGAAACTGAACAGGCTCAACAATTAGTTGAGGAGCCAGTTCAAAGTACACAGGTTCCTCACAGATCTGATAGGGTACGACATGAACCTGAGAGACATAAGTATCTCGTAACAGAGGATGATGAGGCATCACTCATAGATTATTAGCCTTTACCTATACAGAAGTTACTTCAGGACCAGAGTCCGAGGAATGGCTAGAGGCCATGAAGTCATAGATGTAGTCCATGTATGACAATCAAGTTTGGAACTTGATAGATCCACCTGAAGGTGTTAAAACCATTGGGTGCAAATGTGTCTTCAAAAAGAAAAAAGACATGGACGATAATCTGCAAGCCTATAAAGCTATACTAGTGGAAAAAGGCTATAGACAGACTCATGGTATTGACTATGATGAGACCTTTTCGCTAGTATCCATGCTTAAATCAATTAAAATTTTATTTGCCATTGCCGCATGCTATGATTATGAAATATGGTTAATGGATGTCAAAACAACGTTTGTTAATGGAAACTTACTCGAGGATGTGTACATGAGACAACCTGAGGGTTTTGTTCATCCATAAAATTCTAAAATGGTTTGCAAGCTTCAAAGATCCATTTACGGGTTGAAGCAGACTTCTCGGAGCTAGAATCTTCGTTTTGATGAAACTGTCATAGAGTTTGGATTTATTCAAAATTAAGATGAACCACATGTGTACAAGAAGGTTAGTGAGAGCATAGTTGTTTTCCTAGTCTTATATCTAGATGATATATTACTCATTGGAAATGACATACCCACCTTGCAGACAGTCAAGACTTGGTTGGGAAGTTGTTTCTCCATGAAAGACTTAGGAGAAGATGCTTACGTTCTTGGGATAAAAATCTATAGACGGATCAAATAAAATGATTGGTTTGAGTCAAAGTACCTATATTAACAAAATATTGAAGAGGTTCAATATGTAGGACTCCAAGAGAGGACTCTTGCCAATGTCACATGGCATTCGTCTGAGTATGAATCAGAGTCCTTAGACTCCTGATGAGCGAGCCCGCATGAGCAAGATTCTATATGCTTCAGGTATTAGATCGATCATGTATGCCATGATTTGTACTCGACCAGATGTATCATTTGCCATTAGCATGACAAGTCGATACCAATCAAATCTTGGTAAAAGTCACTGGACAGCAGTGAAAACTATCCTAAAGTACTTAAGAAGAACTAAGGATGCGTTCCTAGTTTATGGAGGTGTGGGAAACAAGCTGGCTGTAAATGGTTGCACCGATGCAAGTTTTGAAACCAGTAGAGACGATTTTAAATCACAAGCTGGTTATGTGTTTGTATTGAATGGAGGTGCTGTTAGTTGGAAGAGTTCTAAGCAAAGAACGGTTGCTGATTCTATAACATAAGCTGAGTACCTGGCAGCATCCGATGCAGCAAAGGAAGTCTTATGGATCAAGAAGTTTGTTACTGAACTAGGAGTGGTACCGACCATCCAGGGTCCATAAGCCTTTATTGTGACAATAATGGTGCTATTACACAAGCTGAAGAGCCTAGGTCCCATCATAATTCTAAATATATACTCAGAAAATATCACCCAGTCAGAGAGATTGTCAGGCGAGGAGATATTACAATATGTAAAGTAGCAATGGAAGAGAATGTTGCTTATCTACTTACCAAGCCTCTCTCAAAAGGAAAGAGTGTAGAGTATGCTACATCGATAAGACTAAAAGTCATGAATGAATGGTCCTAGTGCAAGAGGAGATTGTTGGGAATAGTGCCCAGGACATTCGATGTGCCTAAATTTGTAATTGTCACATTTAAGTAAAGTTATTTGATATCATCTATTTCTCGTTGATTATTATAATATGTGCATGTTTTAATATTATAATAATTGAATAATAGTTATTCAGGAATAATAAGATTATTCAAATGTCCCTGGTCCAATCACGTAGAGTGGAGACTCAAGTGATTAATGTACTAATATAAGTTTGATTGATAATCATCGGATGATTATGAGTATGGTACGGATCAAACTTATGGGTATTGGTTGGAGAATAAAATACTGGATAGATCCGCATTGAGATCACTGCATGGAAATATCATAAGTGAATCTCAATATAGCAGTATGTCAATAAATCCTTGAACCTAAAATTATCATAGAGTTAGCTATGCCTTGATGTACTCCAACGTAATCTGAAACATAGTGATTGTAAAGGTTAGCGATCGGGATTAGTGGGAGTCATGTAGAGGGCAATAAATAATCAAGATAAGTATTTCTCTCTCTCTTTAGGGAGAGAGATATATGTTGGACCCCTAGATAAGTAGGACTGAAAGAAATGCAGGGCCATGCTCAAATGAAGAGTCATTTGATTCAATCAGTCTACTTAAGATCGAAAAAGCATTTGAACATAATAAGTGTGACAAATTCCATGACTTAGTTCAAATACGATATCAAGCGACAAAGGGATTTGACACGTTAAATGGTTTAATGGACTATAAACTTATATTATTTGGGTAGTCATAATGTCTTGCTAGAGACCGCTTATGATTTATTATTTACTAAGGTATTAAATATATGCCAACATAATATAAGCATTTTGGGTCACACATATGAAAATTAAAGACAAGCAAGAATAATTAATAGATATAATATTAGATATTATATTTATTAAAGAAATTAAATAATGAGTAATGGGTAATATATGATATTATATATTATATTATTTAATTATATCAACTAGGAAAGATAAATATAATATTGGACATTTTATTTACTAGAGGACTAAATAATAAGTAATATATATAAGATATTATATGTATTGTATTATTTAATAAGTTGTGGGGTAACTAAGAAAATACTAGAGTTTGACTCTAAGGTTTACTTAGTATAAATAAAGGGTCTTAGACAAGAAGTTGTCATAAGAATCAAGTGAATAAAATCGGCCCTAATCTGCTCTCTTGGCCGACCCCATTTTTTGTCCAGGAAATCCCGGTTTGGCCATCCCGTCTTCTTCCCTTAGTTGATTTTGATCCATAGTACAAAACTTTTTGGCAAGGAATTATTTGTTTTAATGTTTATCAACGTTATTAATAAGGATATAGCAATCTGCTTGTACCAATTGTTCATGTGTGGATCACCAAAAGAGGAAGATGATTTTCATCAGCTTCTGGTCCGCTTCAGATCTGTTCTTCGGATTAAGGTAATTTGACACCTTTTATAAATCAATTAAATTACCGCATGAAGATCCTCATCTGGGTTTTTCATTAATTATTTCGGTTGTGTTTTGCTCAGATTTATTGTATTTGATACACGTAAAACCTAATATCTAGTCCTCTCGAGGTGCTTAAGAATATTATTTATAGCAGTCCAATGTTCCTGTCCTAGATTTGACTAAACCGGCTTACTAAGCTCACAACATAAGCAATGTCCGTTCTAGTGCAAATCATAGCATACATGAGGCTACCCACTGCCAAAGCATAGGGCACCTTACTCATTTCCTTTCTGTCTTCCCCACTTCGAGGACACATTTTTAAGAAAAGTATTATGCCATGTCGCATAGGCAGGAACCCTCTTGTAGAATCTTCCATCCTAAATTGCTTCATGATCTTTTCTATATAGTCTAATAACCGGGGGTAATATTTTATTCCATTTCACTATTATGTTGTACGTATTCATTTGGAATTGTACAAGTGTTGTTCTATTTGACTGATACAATGTATATTGTATTGGGATATTTCGAAATCGAAATATTTATACTTTTCGTCGGTGTTGTGTTGCCGATTGGATGTTGCTTGGTGAGTTTGGATTTGATTTTTTTGGCTAAGTATATTGGACCTAATGTACGCTACATGCATAGCATTACCTACGTTAAGGGTTGCAGGTTACGTACGTTAAACCATGTTGGTTACGTACGTGACATAGGGTATCTGATCGCATCTGACTTTCGGCATGTGGGGTCGAACGTGATTGGATAATGTTGGCCTTTCAAGGCAGCAAAGTCAACGAGCATTACGTATGTAATGCTTATGCTAATAACGTAAGTAATGCATGGTTCGTTTTGCGGCAGTGAATTCTGGCAGAACTTAGCGTATGCTACGTAGAGGTGATAACGTATGTTATATGCATAACGTACGTTAAGGTGGTAATATAGCGGCCGTAATGCAATGTGCATATTATAAAGACATGATTCGTCTTTCATTTTCTCACGATCCATTATCGATTTCTTCCTCTAGAAATCATCCCTTTGTATTCTTTAATGTATTCCGGCCTCTTCCATCTTGATTTGGAGCTTTATAACTTGGATTGGAGCTTGGGAGCTTGAAGTTTGGAGTGTTCTTGATGGTTTGAGGTTGTTCTTCACTTCTTCAAGAGGTATGTCATTAATTTGGTGTTGAACTCGAGATTATGATTTTGTTATTGTTGGTTACTTCGTGTTTTGATGGATGGATGGAGGATAGCTTGATTCTTGATGAGTTTTTATAACTTATGATGAAGAACATTATGATATAGCTTTATTTTGATTGTGTTCTTGATGTTTAAGAATACTTGGAGGTTATAATCATGTCTAGGAAGAGTTATGTTAAGATTTTTAGATGATTAACATAGCCTTGAGATGATTATTGTTGTTGGTTGTGTTCTTGAGATATTATAACCATTTTAGTAAGGATTTATGATGAATTAGGAGGTGATTATAATAATTTTGAAATGGTTAAGTTAATCTTGTTGATTAATCTAAATTCTTGAGGAATTGGTGATTGATTTTGGTGGATACATCATGTTTGTTGTGATGATGATGTTATTGAGGTAATGATGATATTGGTGATATTATCATTTTGAGATGATTGATTTGATGTTGTTCTTGATAATCCTTGTTGAGTTTTTTTCACAAGTGTTAAGAACATATTGATCATGTTAATTGATCGTTGAGGTGTTGGAGAATGTTAGAATTCATAGTTGAGAACTATGATATTCGTTTGTGAAGTTTAACCGATTCGTGAGTGAATCGGGATTGTCTTTGGTGTTGTTTTCTATTGATTTTGTGTTATTGGATGATTGTTCGGGTGCTCATGATTATCGAAGGTCGCCGTTCATCGCTCGTGGGAGGATTTCGTCGCCTTCGGTTTGAGTCAAGTTTTATACGTGTACTAGTCAATGAGATAAATGTTATCATATATGTGGATGAATGTGTTGTATCATTTCGTGACGTAGTCTCTTCATGATTTGTTGATGTCAGGGAATTGTTTGATACAAAACCCTTCGGTAATTATGCCAACATTGTCGATTGATCGTCTTGTTGTTATTATTGTTTGTTAATGGCTGGTTCAAAGCATTGAGATACTTGTTCGATTATGTTGTTGTCGATAGCCGGTTTGCGGTATCGATGTATCGATGGTTATTGTTAACTGATGTTCCTTTGAGATATCATTATGATCGTTGTTATTGATATCAGTGTTTTTCCGTTGATGTTGTATTGGCCGATTGAAGGCGTTGACGTATTCGATTATCATCTCTGTTTCTGGTGGTCAATTAAAGGCACCGGGACATCTGTTCTAATTGTTTCGTTGTTATCGATTGGCCATTCTAAGGTAATCAATATATTGAATTGGGACTGTCAAAGACATTTCCCATCCGTTGTTTCGTTGTTATCGATTGGCCGTTCTAAGGTAATCGGCGTATTGAATTGGGACAGTCAGAGACATTTCCCATCCGTTGAGTCGTTGTTACCGATTATCCATTCTAAGGTAATCGATGTATTGAATTGGGACTGTCGAAGACTTTTCCCATCCATTGAGTCGTTGTTATCTATTGGCTATTCTAAGGTAATCGATGTATTGAGTTGGGACTGTCGAAGATATTTCCCATCCGTTGTATCGTTGTTATTGATTGGCCATTCTAAGATAATCGATGTATTGAATTGGGACTGTCAAATACATTTCCCATCCGTTGAGTCGTTGTTATTGATTGCCCGTTCCAAGGCAGTCGAGGAATTTAAATTAGGACTGCCGAGGATGGTGCCCATCCGTGAGTTATTGTTGTCGCGTTGGCCGACTCAATACAGCACACTATTATTCTTGCGAATTCGGTAATCTTGAGATCGTTGCCATTTGTGATTAATTGTGTTTTGGAGGCTAGTCTCGGCTAGTGCTCGATGGGTAAGTTTGGGGCTTGAACCATCGCGGTTGGTTTCCCAACACATACAGTTCAGTAGGTCGCAGTCATGTTGCTGATCTCATTATGGGTAAGTTTGGGGCTTGAACCTTTGCGGTTGGATTCCTAACACCTACAGTTCAGTAGGTCACGGTCATATTGATGATCTCATTATGGGTAAGTTTGGGGCTTGAACCTTTGAGGTTGGTTTCCCAACACCTACAGTTCGGTAGGTCACTGTCATGTTGATGATCTCATTATGGGTAAGTTTGGGGCTTGAACCTTTGCGGTTGCTTTCCTAACACCTACAGTTCAGTAGATCACGGTCATGTTGATGATCTCATTATGGGTAAGTTTGGGGCTTGAACCTTCGCAGTTGGTTCCCCAACACCTACAGTTCAGTAGGTCACGGTCACTGGGTGATCTCATTATGGGTAAGTCTGGGGCTTGAACCGTTTGTGGTTGGTTTCCCAGCACCTGCAATTCAGCAGGTCACGGTCATTGGATGATCTCATTGTTATACGACTCCGTTCCATGGCTTCGGCCCTCATTGTGATACGGCTTTGTGCCGTGGCTTCGGCCCTCATGTGATACAGCTTCTGGCTGTTTGGATTCGGGCCATTGTGATGATTGGCAGCTTCGGCTGAGTAGCTTTTAGGCCTTCGTGATATTTTGGCAGCTTCGGCTGAGCGGATTTCAGGCCATGGGGATGTCTTGGTGTTTCCGTTGGAGCCTTCGGGCATTGTGATTCGTATTTATTTCAGCTCTGGTTTGGTATGTCTTTGGGTAATTCATTGTTGTGTTCTATATGGATGATTCGCCATTGGGCACTTGTGTTCTAACCTGTTGAGCAGGTACTGATCGTATGCCATGGGCATAGTGTTTCACGAATGATTGGTTCTCACCTTGGTTTGTGAGCATTTCGTATTACCATTGTCGTAGCATTTATTCTGCCTTTGGATGCATATCATGTTGTACATGTATTTGATATTCATTATCTGGATGACTGACTCCGTGGGGCCGGAACATGTTTTCATGTTTTAGGTGCTTGCGAGGAGAGAGTTGAGACACAGGGGCATGACGATGGTGACGAGGCATTCGAGCGACACTAGTCCGAGTTGTTTCGGTGTTCATGTCGGTCAGACGGTTTGGAGTACTCCAGTTTTGTCAGTTGATGTCATTTTGTATTAACCGAGCATGGCTCGTGGATGTTGTTGTATTTTTATTTTGGCCACATAGGCCCATCTTTGTCGTTGAAATTCCATATCGGAATATCATGTCGGATATCATAGTAGGGACTGTGATTTTCCCTTTTGGTCAAATTGTTGTGTTTTAGTCGTGTTCGCCTGGTGGATTTGCTGATGTGGGGTCGACGGCACTGTAATAACTCAATGGGATGTGGGGGCGTTACATCGGAGCATGGGTTGTGAGATACCCTAATATGTGAGTTGTGTGGCTCTACCGACGCGGTAGTAGTGGGGCTGTCAGGTTATGACAATCTGGACAGTCAGGTTTTGTGAATCGTGATAGTTGAACGATTGTGTGAGTCATTCTTTCATCGAGTCGTCGTCAGTGAAGACTAGTATCGCAAGACCTTGAAGCTTCGTATGACCTGTGTAAGTACTCGATTCTCTTTTATGTTCATACATTCATTATGTCGTTGATTATTCATGTTTTATTGAAAGATGTATGTGACATTTGTGTTATGATTGATTCACGACTATTTGTTTTGGAGCATGTGGGCTCTAGAATGGCGATGATTAGTATGATTGATGTGATTGTTTTGAGTATGTATACTTGTGTTTGGCTACTGATTTAGCATTCTCGATTGGCCGTTAAGGCATATTTGAGTTATGATGATGATCGAATGTTATTCTTTCAGTATAGAAAAAGGAATCCGAGGACGTGACAGAGGGGGTAAGGGCTGCAGATCGAGCAAACCCAGAACCTCATGTTTATGCGCGTACGGATGCCGAGATGGATCAGAGTTCGGACGGTGGTGTTACCTACGCGACCAATTCTCCTTAGGGACGTCATCATCGAAAAGTCGGTCAGACTGAGGGTGGACATGTCGACCATTTCTTACTTATGAGGGGCATGATGGCCTAGATAACGCAGATAGTAGAGACCATGCAGGCCTCGATGATTCATGGTCCACCGCAGCAGGGATTCCAGGTGCCGTTTCGTGGGCAGACTGGGGAGTGAGTCAGATTGTTGGCGATATCTCACGTCATAGGCCGCCTACTTTTGAGGGTTCGTCGGAACCAGCTGACATTATTCATTGGCTTGATCATTTTGATAAACTCTTCAACATGGTTCAGTGTCTGGAAGAGAGTAAGGTGGCAGTAGTGTCTTACTATTTGAGTAAGGGTGCTTATTCTTGGTGGCTTTCTGTGAAGCCCACCGATCGTGATTGTGCTTGGGATGAGTTCAAGAGTCTCATGTTAGAGAGGTATTATCCGGTTCCACTTCGTGAAGCCAAGCTTTCGGAGGTTTTGAACCCCGAATCCGTCGAAGACGAGGGTGTTGTTGTCATTGCTGAGAAGTTTTATGGATTTCTTTAGTTTGCTTCGTCTTTTATCTGTACTGAGATAGATAAGATCAAGTATTTTAGCAAAAGGCTAAACCCGCAGTTGAGGATGCAGTTGTTCAATCACCATTGTAATTCACTTGGTGAATTCATCGAGAAGGCTCTTAGAGCAGAGCTTTTGATCAATGAGCTTGCTCGGAAGAACCCTTCAGTTTCTTCTGGTGAGAGGACTAGGATGCCGGTTCGTTCAGAACGTCCAAGAGGTCATTTTCTAGTCATCTTCGTGCTGGGAAAGCATCTTCTTCTCAGGCCACGAGTTCGACTGTTGTTTGCTTTAACTGTGATACAATAGGACATCGCAGTACCCGGTGCTCGATGCAGGCTATTGTTTGTTTTCTGTGTGACAGGCAGGGCACCTACATAAATATTGCAGGAGTTCTAGTGCCAGTAGATCTCGAGAGAGCTCACGGGCCTCGAGAGATTTCGTTACTCCAGTCCGTACTTCATCCAAGGGGTCCTATCAGACTTCAGGAGCCAGAGGCAAGGACAACCGAGGAGGAGCAGTGAGTTCAGATTTGGGTCTTCCTCGAGTCGATGAGATCGAGGAGATCGATGATATGGATGATATTGATGTTGGGTACACTTGAGATGTAGCCTTGATTTATGTATTCCTTTCTTTGATTTTTGGATTAATGTTTAACTTAATTTGTATTATGGTATTGTGGTTGTGAACCATTTGTTCTTAATCTATCTTCTAACGATAGTGTTTGACAATCTTGAGATTTGAGGTCATTTGATGTGATTTTCTTTCCTTTTGGTATTGTGCCCGAGATTTTCTGATAATCTGGATAATTGTTCATTGTGATTCGAGGCGTCAAGTCGTGAGGACTTGGGCGCGCGATTGATATGGTCCCGAGGACTATGTCTGTGTTATTATCTTTGCGTAGCGTGAGTCAGTGTTTACATGGACGTCCGATGCCGACGGGAATGGGGAAGTGTACACCGATGATTGTAGACATGTACAATGGCCGGCTTCCGCGGGGTATGTACGCCAGTGTTACGAGCCATGCGGTTGGTACGACTTTCTGGCTAGTCTCTAGTGGAGGAGTCATGATTCGACTGATCTCGCACTTGGTTGAGTGTTTTTATCACTTGATTTCGCCGTGTTCGGGCAGGGGAGACGCGGGGACCCGAGGGGTGGGCCCAGCTACTCAGGCGGAGTTGTTCGTATTGAGGAGTATTCCTGGAGATGTTGTTTTCAGATCCCGATGGATTGTTCATACCCCGAGTTGTGTACCCTTAGTTTCTGGGACGAAACTCTTTTTAAGGGGGAAGTATGTAATATCCGGGGGTAATATTTTTTTTCCGTTTCACTGTTGTGTTGTACGTATTCATTTGGAATTGTACAAGTGTTGTTGTATTTGACTGATACAATGTATATTGTATTGGGATATTTCGGAATCGAAATTTTTATACTTGTCGTCGGTATTGTGTTGCCGATTGGATGTTGCTTGGTGAGTTTGGAGTTGATTTTTTTTGACTAAGTATATTGGACCTAACGTATGCTACATGCATAGCATTACGTACGTTAAGGGTGGAATGATACGTACGTTAAACCATGTTGGTTATGTACGTAACATAGGGTATCTGATTGCATCTGACTTTCGGTGTGTGGGGCCGAACGTGATTGGATAATGTTGGCCTTTCGAGGCAGCCAAGTCAACGAGCATTACGTACGTAATGCTTATGCTAATAACGTACATAATGCATGGTTCGTTTTGAGGCAGTGAGTTCTAGCAGAACTTAGCGTACGCTACATAGAGGTGATAACGTACGTTATATGCATAACGTACATTAAGGTGGTGATATAGCGGCCGTAATGCAATGTGCGGATTATAAAGACATGATTCGTCTTTCATTTTCTCACGATCTATTTTTGATTTCTTCCTCTGAAATCATCCCTTTGCATTCTTTAGTGTATTCCAGCCTCTTCCATCTTGATTTGGAACTTCATAACTTGGATTGGAGCTTGGGAGCTTGAAGTTTGGAGTGTTCTTGATGGTTTGAGGTTGTTCTTCACTTCTTCAAGAGGTATATCATTAATCTGTTGTTGAACTCGAGATTATGATGTTGTTATTGTTGGTTACTTCTTGTTTTGATGGATGGATGAAGGATAGCTTGATTCTTGATTAGTTTTTATAACTTATGATGAAGAACATGATGATATAGATTGAGTTTGATTATGTTCTTGATGTTTAAGAATACTTGGAGGTTATAATCATGTCTAGGAGGAGTTATGTAAGATTTTTAGATGATTAACATACCCTTGAGATGATTATTGTTGTTGGTTGTGTTCTTGAGAGATTATAACCATTTTAGTAAGGATTTATGATGAATTATGAGGTGATTATCATAATTTTGATATGGTTAAGTTAATCTTGTTGATTAATCCGAATTCTTAAGGAATTGGTGATTGATTTTGGTGGAGACATCATGTTTTTATGTGATGATGATGTTCTTGAGGTATTGATGATGATATTGGTGATATTATCATTTTGAGATGATTGATTTGATGTTGTTCTTGATAATCCTTGTTGAGTTGTTTTTCGAAAGTGTTAAGAACATATTGATCATGTTAATTGATCATTGAGGTGTTGGAGAATGTTAGAATTCATAGTTGAGAACTATGATATTCGTTTGTGGAGTTTAATCGATTCGATTCATAGTTGAGAACTATGATATTCGAGGTTGTTCCGGTGCTCGTGATTATCGGAGGTTGTCGTTTATCGCTCGTGGGAGGATTTCGCCTCCTTCAGTTGGAGGCAAGTTTTATACTTGTACTAGTCAATGAGATAAATGTTATCATATATGTGTATGAATGTGTTGTATCATTTCAAGACGCAGTCTCTTCATAATGTGTTGATGTCAGGGAATTGTTTGATACAAAACCCTTCGGTAATTATGCCAACATTGTCGATTGATCGTCTTGTTGTTATTATTGTTCGTTAATGGCTGGTTCAAGGCATTGAGATACTTGTTGGATTATGTTGTTGTCAATAGATGGTTAGTGATATCGATGTATCGATGGTTTTTGTTGACAGATGTTCCATTGAGATATCATTGTGATCGTTGTTATTGATATCAGTGTTTTTCCGTTGATGTTGTATTGTCCGATTGAAGGCGTTGACATATTTGATTATCATCTCTGTTTTTGGTGGTCAATTAAAGGCACCGGGACATCTGTTCTAATTCTTTCGTTGTTATCGATTGGCCGTTCTAAGGTAATCGATGTATTGAATTGGGACTGTCGAAGACATTTCCCATCCATTGTTTCGTTGTTATCGATTGGCCGTTCTAAGGTAATCGATGTATTAAATTGGGACTGTCAGAGACATTTCCCATCCGTTAAGTCGTTGTTATCGATTGGCCTTTCTAAGGTAATCTATGTATTGAATTGGGACTGTCGAAGACATTTCCCATCCATTGAGTTGTTGTTATCGATTGGCCGTTCTAAGGTAATCGATGTATTGAATTGGGACTATCGAAGACATTTCTCGTCTGTTGTATCGTTGTTATCGATTGGCCATTCTAAGGTAATCGATGTATTGAATTGGTACTATCGAAGACATTTCCCATCCGTAGAGTCGTTGTTATCGATTGGCCGTTCCAAGGCAGTCGAGGAATTTGAATTAGGACCGCCGAGGACGGTGCCCATCCATGAGTTATTGTTGTTATGTTGGCCGACTCAATGCAGCACACTATTATTCTTGCGAATTCGGTAATCTTGAGATTGTTGCTGTTTGTGCTTAATTGGTTTTGGAGGCTAGTCTCGGCTAGTGCTCGATGGGTAAGTTTGGGGCTTGAACTTTCGCGATTGGTTTCCCAACACCTACAGTTCAGTAGGTCACGGTCATGTTGATGATCTCATTATGGGTAAGTTTGGGGCTTGAACCTTCGCGGTTGGTTTCCCAACACCTACAGTTCAGTAGGTCACGGTCATGTTGATGATCTCATTATGGGTAAGTTTAGGGCTTGAACCTTTGCGGTTGGTTTCCCAACATCTACAGTTCAGTAGGTCATGGTCGTGTTTATGATCTCATTATGGGTAAGTTTGGGACTTGAACCTTCGCGGTTGGTTTCCCAACATCTACAGTTTAGTAGGTCACGATCATGTTGATGATCTCATTATGGGTAAGTTTGGGGCTTGAACCTTCGCGGTTGGTTTCCCAACACCTACAGTTCAGTAGGTCACGGTCACTGGTGATCTCATTATGTTTTGGTGTTTCTGTTGGAGCCTTCAGGCATTATGATTCGTATTTATTTCCGCTCTGGTTTGGTTTATCTTTGGGTAATTCATTGTTATGTTCTATATGGATGATTCGTTGTTGGGCACTTGTGTTCTAACCTGTTGAGTAGGTACTGATCGTATGCCGTGGGCATAGTGTTTCACTAATGATTTGTTCTCACCTTGGTTTGTGAGCATTTCGTATTACCATTGTCGTACCATTTATTCTACCTTTGGATGCATATCATGTTGTACATGTATTTGATATTCATTATCTGGATGACTGAACCTATGGGGGCGGGACATGTTTTCATGTTTTAGGTTCTTGAGAGGCGAGAGTTGAGACACAGGGCCATGACGATGGCGACGAGGCATTCAAGCGATACTAGTCCAAGTTTTTTCGGTGTTCATGTCGGTCAGACAGTTTGGAGAACTCCAGTTTCGTCAGTTGATGTCATTTTGTATTAACCGAGAAAGGCTCGTGAATGTTGTTGTATTTTTATTTTGGCCATGTAGGCCCATCTTTGTCGTTGAAATTCCATATTGGAATATTATTTCGGATATCATAGTAGGGATTGTGATTTTCTATTTTGGTCAAATTATTGTGTTTTAGTCGTGTTCGCCTGGTGGATTTCCTAGTGTGGGGTCCACGGCACTGCATTAACCCAATGGGATTTGGGGGCGTTACATATAGAGGGCTTGAGAAAGACCTAACATTATCTTTGATCAATCTCGGTACAGATGAATATCTAAAATATAGGTGGCTTCTCCTAAGTCTTTCATTGAGAACTCACTAGAAAGTCAAGCTTTAATAGAACTGAACATTGCTACGTCGTTTATTATAAGTATAATGTCATCCACATACAGTATTAAGAACACAATTTTTCTCCCACTAACCTTCTTGTAAATACATGGCTCTTCTTCATTTTTGACAAAATTAAACTCTTTGAATGTCCATAAAAATGAAGATTCCAACTTCGCGAAACTTGCTTCAGCCTATAAATGGCACGCTGAGGTTTGCGTACTTTATAAATATTAGTTTCATATATGAATCCCTTAGGCTGTTCCGTGTAGATCTCCTCCTCGAGGAATCCACTTAGAAATGTCGTTTTTCACATCTATTTGCCATATTTCATAATCTAAGTGGACTCTTATGGAAAGCATCATGCGAATAGACTTAATCATGGCTACAGGCGAGAAGGTCTCGAAGTAATAGATTCTCTCTCTCTGGGGATAACCCTTTGACACAAGCCTGGCCTTATAGGTATCAACCTTTCCATCTCTATTAGTCTTTCTCTTGTAGATCTATTTATTCCTTATGACATTATGCCCTTAGGACAATCTACTAAAGTCCAGACATGATTATCATGCATAGAGTCTATCTCAACTTCCATAGCTTCTCGCCACTTTGCGGAGTCCATATCTACCATCGCTTGGTCATATGTAGAGGGATGATTCTCTTGGATACTTTTGGTCATCTCATGAGGACCCAGTTCCTCTTGATGTAGATTGCTATACTTCTCAGGTAAATGAGAAGCTCTACTAGATCGACGAGGTTGTGTTTGTATTTCAGAAGGTTCTGTTTCAATATCTTGTACAAGTGTCTCATTAGGTGTTCCTTTTATTTCTTCTAAAGAAATATTCCTACCTGCGCCTCCTTCATGAATGAACTCATCTTCAAGGAAGTGTGCTTATAAATCAATGATGATCCTATCATCTTGGTGCATATAGAATAGATGTCCTGGATATTTCGTGAAAGACCTAGCTTCCAATTTCTCTACTTTAGTCTTCTTGACATAAGAGGGACATCCCCAAATCATAATATGATTAAGACTTGGCTTCTTACCTCTACACATATCATATGGAGTCTTAGGAATGGATTTGAAAGGATATCTATTCAAGATATGTTCAGCAGTGAAGAGCGTGTTGTAATATCCGACTGTAACTTTTCATTTTTACCTGTCATTGTATTATTCGGATAATCTGATTATCATGAATCGTTGCATTTAGTATTATATTGAGGTATCATATATTTGAATTTCATATCGTTGTTATTTCATTTCATATGTGATGATTCGATGTTAATTAGAGAGTTGCATTTTCGAATTTTTCTGTTAATGTAGCGTACGCTACACAGTAAGATTAACGTACGCTAATCCTGTGCATTAGCGTGCGTAAGGTTTCCTCTGTTGCGTACGCTAAGAGGGAATCTGGCATTAGTTGACTTCAGCACGTGAACTCCTTAGCCGTTAGCATGCATGTGATCTAGGTCTGAGCTGTCGTGTCGGTGAGAATCTACTTTTATTAGCGTGCGTAACCCATTTCTCATTAGCGTGCGCTAACGGCCTGCGATAATTCGAGACAGTAGCCACTGTAAGCCGCTTACGTACGTAATATCGACCGGATAGCGTACGTAAGTTCATTAGCGTATGCTAATCTGTTCCGATAGCGTGCGCTAAGTCTGCACAGTCTATTTATAGGACCAGCCTGTTTTTCATTTCTTCACAACCCCAAACCGAATTTCTCTATTCACATATCATACCTCTGCACTACCAAAACGATATCAACCTTCACCAACTTGTTTCTAAGCCTTAAATCTTGGAGTGGAGATCATTTCCTTGGAGACTAGGAGTTGTTCTTGAGCTTGGAGTATATTTTCTCATAGCATTGAAGTTGTTCTTCATTTCTGGAGGTAGGTGTACTTTCCTCTCTGCATTATTTTCTTATGTTGATGATTAATGACGAATTATACTTCACCTAAAGTTAGATTAAGCAAGTAAAACATGGTTATAATTAAACTCTTTAAACACTTCTTGATGAATATGATAAATGAGGGTTTAGATTAGATGAGTTCTTGATATTGTAGTAATGGTAACCATGTTTTTAGTTGTCATTACTCATCTTCTGGACGAATTTAGCTCAGTAGGACATTGTTGGATCGGTTAGCTTCATCATAGCTGGATTTAATGAAGAACTTGATATCATAGAGTGTTTAAACACCATTTTAGGTATTTATTTACCTTGAGAAGAACTTGATAATGTTAAAGATAAGATTAGATGATCTTGTTCAGAAATCTTAGAAGCTTTAACAAATCATATTGGTTCAGTTTCACAAGTCTTTGAAGAATGATAAGGATCTTACAACAATAACTTTTCATTAATCTATTGTGTTGATAACTTAGAATGTGGTTCATCATCATGCTAAATAGATAGTGTTCTTAAGTAGATGATGCTGTTTATGAATGATACTATCATGGTAGATTGAGTATCAAATTCATTATGACTATCCTTTTATACTAGTAGATGTTGTAGAACATGAGAATTTGATTTAAACCAATTTTATTGGCAAATTGAAGATGTTTTTGTTCATGGAATAACAAGAGAATTACAGGACACTTTTGGTATGGTAATCCGATTTTGAAAGATGAATTAGTTGTATTGAAACCTTTCATTAATCGTTAAGGTATTCATCAGGGTGGAATAAATTATTCGAGTAGGTTGCGGGCGTCGTTTCCTACGAATCGATATTAATATTATGTGAATATGTTATTGAATGAATTACGTTTCATTCAAGGTTTCTTGTTCGATTGAGTGTTTAACCGAGGATACCGTTCGTTTGATCATTTGGAGAAGGACTATCTTTCGCTTACGGATTTGAGGCAAGTTATCTTGCTTGGTTATAATGATGATTAGATTCTTCTGATGGTTATATTTTTCATATGTATGAATTGTTCATGAAATGTTTGTCGTGATTTGACATTGTCCTTGACGTTATTCCGTTTTCTTCATGGGATTGCATTTCCAAGTACGTCGTTTTGAATCATTGATCTCGTTGGCCTTATTTTCACTTCGGTGAGTTTTTCTTGATCCTTAATCGGATATGTGATTTGTTGAATTCGTTGTCATGTTGTATCGTGACATATCCGGAATCATATCTGCGTTCCGATTGGTCATTGTGTAGGATTTTTAGCCAGGCACATATATAGTCATGCGTGGATATTATTCCTCATTGGACTGTGCACACGGGATGTAGTTTCGTGAGGCTAATTAGGTACATTGTCCCACGTATATTTCTGGATTCCGTATATGGGGCGGACATGTACACGGACACATTTCCGGATCGGGCGTACTGTGATGTCCATCTTGAGCCATACTGTTAATCGTCCATAGTATTGGATGCTTGTGACTGATCGTTTCATACGCCTGAGGGGTATGATTGATAGTCGGAATGATTTCTTTGAAATCTATATATGTGAATTGTATAATGTCAGAAGAATTGATTATCATGTATATCTGACCCTGTGTTGGGTGAAATACTTGTATTGTATTTTAGGTCGAGGCAAAGGCAAGGCACGGGAAGAGCATGTCGACGAAGGGTTCGAGGGATACTAGTTCGGGGGCCCCCACATCTCTTGTTGTCCGGTTATGTTAAACCATGTTATGTTATTTCCTGTTTCATTTAAATTGCTATTTGGTTGTATTTGACATTTGAAGTATTTTCCATCTCCATATGGTTTATACTTGTTTTTGGATCCTGTGTATTGTAAGGTCGTTGGCCATATTTTAATAAACTCCTAATCGGAGTAATGACTATTCATTGTGGTTCGGTATCACAAATAATATTTGTTTAATCTGTTTTGAATATCGCCTGGTGGGTCCCAGTGTGGGATTCACGGCACTGTAATAACCGCTTTTTGGGGTGTTACAGAAGATGGTATCGGAGCGTTATTTTTTTTTTTTTATGAGTCATTGAGAAATGAACTAGTATCAAGAGACCTTCGTGTCACGTGTGACCTGTGCAAGCGCCTTGCCCTACGAGCCAAATACGGTATGTACTTTATGAGCCATGATTTAAATACTGGCATGATATTGATATCAGTATGGGTCTCCTTGTTGATCATGTTATTTCGAGGAATTGTGACAGGATTTATTTGATTGATAATCCGAGGTAAATGCTGAATTTATTATACAATTGAAATTGTTCGACTTGACACCGATATGATATTCGGTGCGACATTTGTCGTATCGATAACCGTTTTCCTTGAATATGTGATTCCTTGTTGCTATTAACTTAGCATGAATTTTAGTATCTTGAACTGTACTTATGGTTATCATTATGTTTGATTCTTTCATTATGGAAAGAAATCTGAGGGGTCGTGGCAGAGGGGGACGAGGCCGCGGAAGGGGCCGAATCCCGATACCTCGAGCCAATAGACGCGCGAATGCGGATCAGAGTTCCACAGACAGTGGTTCACCTTCTAGGGAACAATCGCACCACAGTGGGCGCGGGGATGCGCGTGTCGATCCTTACGTCGTAATGCAGGGCATGATGACACAGATGACCCAGATGGGTCAACTAATGGAAGCTATGCAGAGGGCCGCTACTGGCCAGCAGCAGGGTGCTCATCCTCCTCTTGTGATTGGCGGACCCGTGAGTCGGATTATCAGCGACATCTCTCGCCAGCGACCACCGACTTTTTAAGGCTCCTCTGAGCCTGCTGACATTGTGCATTGGATCGAGCATTTTGAGAAACTTTTCCAGATGGTGGACTGCCCGGAAGAGAATCGCGTTTCAGTAGCCGCGTATTACCTTGGCAAAGGCGCTCACACCTGGTGGCTTTCAGTAAGGCCAGCTGATGGTGTTTACACTTGGGAGGAATTTAAAAACCTCATGCTAGACCGTTACTACCCAGGGCCACTCCGCGAGGCCAAACTGTCGGAACTATTGAACCCCGACCCGTCTGAAGACGATGATGTATTATCTGTTGCTGAGAAATTCTAGGCACTCCTTCCTTTTGCCACGACAATTATCCGAACAGAGGCCGATAAGATCAAATACTTTCTCAAGAGGCTTAAACCCCGAATGAGAATGCAAATTGAATCACCAAAGGTACTACCTTACCAGAGTTCATCGAGAAGGCCTGAGTACGAACTCACCGCGAAGGAGATTTCCAAGAAAACCCAACAACAAAAGGTCCAAGAACCGAACTTAATGAGAGTAATCGGGGACATTCAGAAGCCCGGTCATTGCCAAACCCTTCGATCGACCACCCATGGCGTCAAAGCCCACGGATCGCACTCTCGAGCGGTTCCCTCTTCCGTGGTGTGCCATAACGTGGGGGCCAGGGCATATCAACTTCAATTGCCCAAAGCCCGCCATCACATGCCATACTTGTGGGAAGAATGGTCACCGTGCTCGTTTTGCAGAGTGGGCCGGACATGATCCAATGGCGTCTCATGCTACATTCAATCTTCCGTCTGCAACCGGACGCCTCCGTCCGCTTCCTATCGACCACCGGGCGAATAGGGAATGGGCCGTGGGAATCAAAGTGGTACACTGGGTGCCAGATCGCGAAACCTGGGATTTACGAGATGAAGAAAGCTGATGATCCCGACGCCAGCATGATTTCAGGTATACTCGAGATCCACTCCCAGTCTGTATGTGTTCTTTTTGATACCGGTGCTTCACACTCCTTTATATCTTCTTCTTGTTTAAGTCGTTTGCCTCTAGACCATGTTATCAATTGTGAGCCCTACGTGATTGGTCTACCTGATGGTAGAAGAATTATTGGAAATCGTGAAGTCCAGGACTGTCCGATTCGTTTGAACGACCGTGAGTGGTTGTCAAATCTGATTGTAGTCGATCTACCTAAGGATGATATAATCTTGGGTATCGATTGGATGGATCGTCACGATGCAATACTCAGTGTCCGCAAGCGAATGGTTACCGTCACTTCTGATGATGGATTCGAGTGTATTTTTCGAGGTGATAATCCCAGTCGTTCTGGGAGAGTCATCAGCGCTTTGAAAGCAGTGAAACTACTTAATCAAGGGTGTATTGGTTATTGGTGCTACATGACCAAAACAGCAGATCGACCAGTTGAATTGGCCGACATTCCGGTAGTCCGAGATTACCCCGATGTATTTCCAGACGAGTTACCAGGCTTACCTCCTCATCGTGACGTGGAGTTTATTATTGAGTTAGAACCAGGTACGTCCCCGCTCTCGAAAGCACCGTACCGTATGGCTCCGACTGAGATGCAAGAATTGAAGAACCATCTTGAGAAGTTGACTGACAAAGGCTATATTCGACCTAGTGCGTCCCCTTGGGGAGCACCAGTGTTATTCGTACGGAAGAAAGATGGATCTCTACGCTTATGTATTGATTACCGTGAGCTGAACAGGGTAACCATCAAGAACAAGTATCCCTTGCCTCGTATTGATGATTTATTGGACCAACTTCAGGGAGCTACCGTGTTTTCGAAGATCGACTTGAGATCTGGTTATCATCAGTTGAGGATTAGAGAGTCTGACATTTCGAAGACAGCATTCCGTACTCGCTATGGGCATTATGAGTTCGTGGTGATGCCATTTGGACTGACTAATGCACCGGCAGTATTCATGGAGTTGATGAATCGAGTTTTTATTAACTACCTAGATCGCTTTGTAGTCGTTTTCATAGACGACATTCTGATTTACTCTCGCGACCACAAAGAGCACGAGCGTCACCTCCACCAAGTTCTCGATACATTGAGGCGGGAACAACTTTATGGGAAATTTTCTAAGTGTGAATTCTGGATGCCTGAGGTTGTCTTTCTCGGGCATGTGATATCAGCCGAAGGGGTGAGAGTGGACCCACAAAAGACAGAAGCCATTCGAGATTGGCTACCACCGAAGAACGTGAAGGAAGTTCGTAGTTTCCTCGGCCTAGCAGGTTACTACCGACGGTTCGTAGAAGGATTTTCTAAAATTGCGCAACCAATGACTAACTTACTGCGAAAGGACAAGAAGTATTTGTGGTCAAACATGTCAAGAGTTTTGATGAGCTCAAGAGTCGATTGATTTCGGCCCCTGCTTTGGTCTTACCAAAAGGAACGGAAGGATTTGTGGTGTATAGTGACGCGTCGAGACAGAGTGCAGGATGTGTACTAATGCGGGAAGGGAAAGTGATTGCCTATGCATCGAGACAATTGCGACCCTATGAAGTGAACTATACGACCCATGACTTGGAGTTAGCAGTAGTGGTGTTTGCTTTAAAAATCAAGGCGTCACTATCTTTATGGAATTTCCTGCCAGATCTTTACAGACCACAAGAGCCTAAAATACATTTTTACTCAGAAGGAGTTAAACATGAGACAGAGAAGGTGGCTAGAATTAATCAAGGACTATGATATCGAGATCCTCTATCATCCGGGTAAAGCAAATGTGGTTGCCGACGCATTGAGCCGTAAACCGTGCAGAGCAGATCTTGAGCCGTTTGACAAAGACAGAGAGTTGCAGTTGGACCTTATGAGGTCAGAAATTGAAGTTTGGTTACAGCGTGTCCAGGGACAACTTTTCACCCTTGAGATTTCTTGGTCTCTTGATGATATGATCAAGTCGAAACAAATTATGGACCCATTCTTATCTCGAGTTCGGGATGAAGTAACTCAGGGGAAAGCCCCTGGATTCATGATCCACGAGGATGGATTGATACGTTTTAGAAATCGAGTTTGTGTACCCGCTGACGAAGAGTTGAGGAACTCTATCATGAGAGAAGCCCATGCTACCCCGTACTCTATTCACCCGGGCTCTAGCAAGATGTATAAGGATTTAAAGCAGAATTATTGGTGGGGGAATATGAAACGTGAGGTTGCCGAATTCGTTTCGAGGTGTTTGACCTGTCAGCAGGTTAAGATTGAGCACCAGCGACCCGCAGGAATGCTGAAACCGCTCCCGATTCCTAAGTGGAAATGGGAGGACATATCTATGGATTTTATCACTAGCTTGCCGACGAGTCGTCGAGGAATGAATACGATTTGGGTGATTGTGGACCGTCTGACCAAATCAGCCCACTTCTTGGAGATTAAGGACATGTGGGGCCCCGAGAGATTGGCCCAGCTGTTTACTAAGGAAATTGTGAGACTACACGGTACCCCAAAAAGCATTGTATCAGACCGTGACGGGCGATTTGTGTCACACTTCTGGAGGGCAGTTCATCGTGCGATGGGCACGCAGTTGAATTTCAGTACGGCTTTTCATCCACAGACTGATGGTCAGTCGGAGAGAACCATCCAGACTCTAGAGGATATGTTGAGAGCATGTGCTCTTGATTGGAAGAACGATTGGGAAGCCCATCTGCCTTTGGTGGAATTCACTTATAATAATAGTTGGCACGCTTCGATTCAGATGGCACCGTATGAGGCATTGTCTGGCCGTCGCTGTAGGTCCCCCTTGTGTTGGGACGAACTGTCAGAATCTCTGGGTACGGAACCCGATATGTTGTTAGCCGCCCGTGAGAAGATCACTTTGATTAGGAGTCGGTTGTTAACGGCTCAAAGTCGACAGAAGTCTTATGCTGACCACCGTCGACGACCGCTTGAGTTCGAGGTTGGTGACCATGTGTTAATGAAGGTGTCTCCTACTCGAGGTGTTTTTCGTTTTGGGAAGAGGGGCAAGCTGAGCCCAAGGTACATTGGGCCGTTTGAGGTTTTGGAGCGTGTAGGTGATCTGGCCTATCGACTAGCCTTGCCACCGACCTTGAGTAAGATTCACAATGTGTTTCATGTCTCCCAGTTGAGGAAATATGTTGCTGATCCGAGCCATGTGCTTCAATTCTAAGATATTGAATTAGCAGAGGATCATTCGTACGAGGAGCGTCCTGTACGGATACTCGAGAGGAGGATCAAGCAGTTGCGGAACAAGACGATTCCCCTACTGAAAGTTCAGTGGTCACGACACGGAGTCAAGGAGGCTACGTGGGAGACCGAGGATAGTATGCGAGTGAGATACCCCGAGTTATTTACCCCTTAGTTTCGAGGACGAAACTCTTTTTAAGGGGGGGAGTATGTAATATCCGACTGTAACTTTTCATTTTTACCTGTCATTGTATTATTCGGATAATCTGATTATCATGAATCGTTGCATTTAGTATTATATTGAGGTATCATAGATTTGAATTTCATATCGTTGTTATTTCATTTCATATGTGATGATTCGATGTTAATTAGAGAGTTGCATTTTCGAATTTTTTTGTTAATGTAGCGTACGCTACACAGTAAGATTAACGTACGCTAATCCTGTGCATTAGCGTGCGTAAGGTTTCGTCTGTTGCGTACGCTAAGAGAGAATCTGGCATCAGTTGACTTCAGCACCTGAACTCCTTAGCCGTTAGCATGCATGTGATCTAGGTCTGAGCTGTCGTGTCGGTGAGAATCTACTTTTATTAGCGTGCGTAACCCATTTCTCATTAGCGTGCGCTAACAGCCTGCGATAATTCAAGACAGTAGCCACTGTAAGCTGCTTACGTACGTAATATCGACCGGATAGCGTACGTAAGTTCATTAGCGTACGCTAATCTGTTCCGATATCGTGCGCTAAGTCTGCACAGTCTATTTATAGGACCAGCCTGTTTTTCATTTCTTCACAACCCCAAACCGAATTTCTCTCTTCACATATAATACCTCTGCACTACCAAAACGATATCAGCCTTCACCAACTTGTTTCTAAGCCTTAAATCTTGGAGTGGAGATCATTTCCTTGGAGACTAGGAGTTGTTCTTGAGCTTGGAGTATATTTTCTCATAGCATTGAAGTTGTTCTTCATTTCTGGAGGTAGGTGTACTTTCCTCTCTGCATTATTTTCTTATGTTGATGATTAGTGACGAATTATACTTCATCTAGAGTTAGATTAAGCAAGTAAAACATGGTTATAATTAAACTCTTTAAACACTTATTGATGAATATGATAAATGAGGGTTTAGATTAGATGAGTTCTTGATATTGTAGTAATGGTAACCATGTTTGTAGTTGTCATTACTCATCTTCTGGACGAATTTAGCTCAGTAGGACATTGTTGGATCGGTTAGCTTCATCATAGCTGGATTTAATCAAGAACTTGATATCATAGAGTGTTTAAACACCATTTTAGGTATTTATTTACCTTGAGAAGAACTTGATAATGTTAAAGATAAGATTAGATGATCTTGTTCAGAAATCTTAGAAGCTTTAACAAATCATATTGGTTCAGTTTCACAAGTCTTTGAAGAATGATAAGGATCTTACAACAATGACTTTTCATTAATCTATTGTGTTGATAACTTAGAATGTGGTTCATCATCATGCTAAATAGATAGTGTTTTTAAGTAGATGATGCTGTTTATGAATGATACTATCATGGTAGATTGAGTATCAAATTCATTATGACTATCCTTTTATAATAGTAGATGTTGTAGAACATGAGAATTTGATTTAAACCAATTTTATTGGCAAATTGAAGATGTTTTTGTTCATGGAATAACAAGAGAATTACAGGACACTTTTGGTATGGTAATCCGATTTTGGAAGATGAATTAGTTGTATTGAAACCTTTCATTAATCGTTAAGGTATTCATCAGGGTGGAATAAATTATTCGAGTAGGTTGCGGGCGTCGTTCCCTACGAATCGATATTAATATTATGTGAATATGTTATTGAATGAATTACGTTTCATTCAAGGTTGCTTGTTCGATTGAGTGTTTAACCGAGGATACCGTTCGTTTGATCATTTGGAGAAGGACTATCTTTCGCTTACGGATTTGAGGCAAGTTATCTTGCTTGGTTATAATGATGATTAGATTCTTCTGATGGTTATATTTTTCATATGTATGAATTGTTCATGAAATGTTTGTCGTGATTTGACATTGTCCTTGACGTTATTCCGTTTTCTTCATGGGGTTGCATTTCCAAGTACGTCGTTTTGAATCATTGATCTCGTTGGCCTTATTTTCACTTCGGTGAGTTTTTCTTGATCCTTAATCGGATATGTGATTTGTTGAATTCGTTGTCATGTTGTATCGTGACATATCCGGAATCATATCTGCGTTCCGATTGGTCATTGTGTAAGATTTTTAGCCAGGCACATATATAGTCATGCGTGGATATTATTCCTCATCGATCGTGCACACGGGACGTAGTTTCGTGAGGCTAATTAGGTACATTGTCCCACGTATATTTCTGGATTCCGTATACGGGGCGGACATGTACACGGACACATTTCCGGATCGGGCGTACTGTGATGTCCATCTTGAGTCATACTGTTAATCGTCCATAGTATTGGATGCTTGTGACTGATCGTTTCATACGCCTGAGGGGTATGATTGATAGTCGGAATGATTTCTTTGAAATCTATATATGTGAATTGTATAATGTCAGAAGAATTGATTATCATGTATATCTGACCCTGTGTTGGGTGAAATACTTGTATTGTATTTTAGGTCGAGGCAAAGGCAAGGCACGGGAAGAGCATGTCGACGGCGAAGGGTTCGAGGGATACTAGTTCGGGGGGCCCCACATCTCTTGTTGTCCGGTTATGTTAAACCGTGTTATGTTATTTCGTGTTTCATTTAAATTGCTATTTGGTTGTATTTGACATTTGAAGTATTTTCCATCTCCATATGGTTTATACTTGTTTTTGGATCCTGTGTATTGTAAGGTCGTTGGCCATATTTTAATAAACTCCTAATCGGAGTAATGACTATTCATTGTGGTTCGGTATCACAAATAATATTTGTTTAATCTGTTTTGAATATCGCCTGGTGGGTCCCAGTGTGGGATTCACGGCACTGTAATAGCCGCTTTTTGGGGTGTTACACGTGTAACCCCACAGGTACATCAGCAGATCAGTATAGTTAAACATGGAGTGAACCATGTTCAGTAAGGTTCGATTCCTTCTTTATGACACACCATTTAATTGTAAAGTAGCTGGAGGTGTAAATTATGATACCATTCTTAGTTTTTTTAAGAACTCATCAAATTTGGTAGTCATATACTCACCACCTCGGTCCCACCGAAGAGATTTAATATGATGACATGTTTGGTTTTCAACTAGGGTCTTAAATTCCTTGAATTTATCAAAGGCATCGTATTTATGTTTTATTAAGTACACGAATCCATACCTAGTATGGTAATCAGTGAATGTAATGAAATAGTGAATACCATCTCGTGCCACTTCAAAAGGGCCACATATGTCGGTGTGGATTAGTCCAAGTTTTTCAGCAGTTCTTTCAAAAGTCACTGTGAAGGGTAAATCATTTTGCCTTGGAGGCAAGATTCACAAGTTGGATAGGGATCCGATCCCAATGGACCTGTGAGTCCATCTTTCTCTATTTTATGAACCTTGGTCTGACCAACATGACCAAGTCTAAGATGCCACTTAAGTGCTTAGTTTGTTTTATCCCTACCATGCTTCCTATTTATAGTGTTCACATTAGTTTTATCATTTAGATTCAAAGGGTATAAACCATTTAGTAATGTCGTTATACCAATCAATTTATTTTTAAAATATATACGATAGGATCCATCTCCAATAAAGAAACGATATCCTTTACTGTCCATTACTGGAATTGATATAATATTTTTGTGCCCCTTGAGGAGAACAAGTACATTATCTAAAGTAAGAATAAAATCGGGCTCTAAATCCAACAAAAGTGATCCGATTTCAGTAGCCTCGACAATATGCCTGCTGCCGACTATCACCATCACTTTTACAGCTCCAAACTGTAGGTCACAAGTACGTAGGTACATTTCTACAGGGGGTGAATACACTTGTAAAATATTTCCTAAAAATAACCTGTTTGAAAACACTAAGTTGAGATTTAGTGCGGTTAGGTTATCTTGGCTGATTTTAATGCAGTTAAGGTCAGTTGAGATATCAGCTGTAAAATGTTTAGCCGAAGACAATTGTCTTTTAATACAACAGTTAAGATTAATGAAACAGTTAAGTATGATGTTAAAAGCAATAAATCACACAGCACTTATAGAGGTTTCAGAGGTGGGGTAATCTTCTACTAATCCACTTCTCTCCAATACACTAGGAGATAAATTCACTATAACTTTCAACCAGTGAAACTTAGTTACAAAGAATCTAGTTACAACAGCTTTCAACCAGTGAAAACCCGTGGCTATTGCAACTCCTTCCCTTGGTTGCCTGTCACCTCTTGATCGAAAACCCTTGGATGCCTCAACAACTCGCAAGTTGCCTATCACTTTACAATCAAGAATTCGTGGATGCCTTACAACCTTTTACTCTCAAGAACCTCATTCAAGAAAGTACCCCATACTTAAACTTTAAGACAAAAAGTGTTTGTCTTCTCCAACTTCAAACAGCTTATGATAATTTGTATATTTAAGATTTTTGCTCTTTCACGATGCTTAGGACAAAGTGTATTGCTTATGTTTGATTTGTTTGCTTGAAAGTATTAATTGCATCGTACTTCTGCTCAAGTGCTCTTCAGATATTTATAGTATGATTCTCGAGCTCTTTAGAGCCATTGCATCCCTGAACAAATCAGTCCATTGGAGAGTGAACCTCATTGTTTAGCTTTTCATCTCTTTGCACGACTTTGTCTCTTTCTTCAAGTCTGACCATTTGAAGATGTATAGTTGTTTGTGCTGTTTTCTTTGATTACTATAATTAGAAGTCCTTCTAGGCATGTATCTCAAGGAATATTTTATTCCTTAACTTATGGGAATTACACAAGATTGAAATTATGAAATGTACCTGAGATAGCAGGTGCATGACGATCATCATTAGTTCTCACATGAGATGGAGTTTATCCCGAGAAAGGTGTAGTACAACCGCGTAACCCACATACTCGATCGGCACCATGCGATGGTGGTTGACTTTGATAAGACAGAGAATTATAATTAGGAGTAGATAGTGCTCTTGACAACTGTATTGAGTCATGTTGACTTTGATGGGAGGCAGAGTTTGATTGATATGCAGCTCTCCAACAATTCATCTTGTGTCCTGAATTTTTGAAGTTAAAACACTTTTGGTTAGCAAATATATTCATTGACTTCCCTTACCGGTGAGAAATAGCATATTATAAGAATGATTGTGGGTTAAACTCGCCCTACAATTTCCTCCAGACTAGTACGGCATCCTCTTCCTCTTCAGACTCTGGCGGCATCGAAGCTAATGATGGTATCGACATATGCTGTCACAACATCTTCATATGCCCTCAGAGTGGTACAACTGATATCTTCTGGTGGTCTCTACGCTAGGTGGATGATACGTCGATCCTCATATAGAACCATTTGGGAAATGTAGATAAGTTTGGTTCGATAGCTCCGAATAATCTCCGGCACCGGAATCTGTAACCCCTTACTGAAAGAAATATGTGCATGAGCAGTCTGCACAAATCTAGGACAAATTTCATTCTTAAACATATTATCAAGCTCGGACCAGTCAATAACTCTTCATTTTTTATGTCCTCCACTCGGGAGCATCATTATCACGGATTTTATCAAGTCCCAATGGCACTTTTATATTTTCACGACATCCCATAACTTTAAACTACATCCCCATTTCGGAGATTCATTCATCACTCGTATTCCATACGAGGGTATTTTCGCCTCCAATATGTCTCCAAGCCACATCGCTCGCGTTCCTCCACATTAATAATTGGTACTTGCTCGGCCCAATTTGCCTAAACAATTCTTGTAGTAATCGCTTGTACTAGGTTCTCAATAAATAATGGTCTATGTCTCCTATATTAGCATCCTGGCGTTCCGCGTCATTTAAGCATTTGGATTAATGGCGGGAGGTGGTTGGTTCCCACGTGTGACATTCTCGCCGGCATCCTCGTCAATATTATTGTTAGCAGTAGAGCCCTCAATGGTGTTGACAACCACATTAGCATTTCTTCTAGCCCCAAGACGTGCCATCTCGACAAGGAGTGATAATCTATAGGGTCGGATTAGTTTCATAATTATTCAATATCATCATGCAGTCCACAATATGAGAATAAATATAACTTATAAGATGGACACAAAATTTAATTATTTAGTACATTCCTAAATAGGTTGTAGTCGCTTGGAGTGTTGGTCTTAATTGGTTCTTCAAAATATTCTTTTAATACTTAAGTCAAAATATTTTGCCTAAAAATTTACACGTAGAACCACTCTCATATACCATTTTTCGTGTAATACCCCCAAAGTTTACCAACATTATATCACTTGTGAATTTCTTGTGGGTCCCACCAAGCTGTTTTTAAAAATATAAAACTTAATATTCTATAAGTTAAATTAAATTGAGCAATTCTACCATTTTATTTATGAAACGCCTTAACCAAAATTAAAATTATCCATACAATCACAATTTATCGAATCACATTATTATTACAATCCAATGATTCATCACAGGTTAATTTTATTCACCAAATACACGATAGTATGATTGTGCCCCAACACTTGTTCAAGCTCGACTGAAACTCTTGGATATGTCCTGCACATAATCAACATATTTACCTAATACGATGAATCGTGTTAGCCCAACTCAAGGTTAAATAATGATAAACAATGTCATATAGATTCTAACATGCATAATGTGAAAAACCATAAACGTGTTATCGCATACCAAATCACAAACAATGTAAGCACCACATGATGATCATAAACCAACGGGATACTACCAGGAGTAATATTTATCGAGATACTCACTGATGAGAATAACATTATGTCGGGATACACTACTGAGAATAATTAACGTACCGGGATACATTGTCTGTGTGCACAAAACACCACATAATTATAGTTACCAAAGTGTAAAATCATGTAAGAGCAAATTATTCCCATAATATCAAGCATCATAGTCTAAGCAAGTAGAGAACTTGTCTTAATTTGACAAGTGCAAATTTCTCATTAACAGAATTGTCGTTAGCGCAATGATCTCTGGTCAATCATAATTCACAACTTAAATGATATGATCAGCTATAACTCGTTCAATATAATCGATTAAAGTAGGAATTGATCCCTATCCAATCGGTCATAACACCATTTACTGACATACTACCATTTGATGGTTAATCCCGACAATAACTATGTTAAATTTATAGAATTACAACTCTTTAGTTAGTTCGAAATTACTGCAAATATGAAACTCAATTATCATTTCGTTAATTCGATTGTTACCCCGAACCAGTCCCAACATAGCCTTAGAACAATAATTCGGTCGGTTTTAACAATATTAACCTCAATGATTATGAATAACTGATTTACTATATATGTTCAATAATTCTCTAATTATGATAAATTCGACTAAGCTTATCAACGATTCTCGATCAAATGGGTTTTGGACAGATTCCTATATCCAATATTGATAACAATACTAATCATAATCAAGTTCAAAGTTCAAACAAAATGGTAAGTTTAATTATGTCAAAAGTTTGATTATGTCAAAAGTTCGTACAACTCCTTCCCTTGGTTGCCTGGCACCTCTTGATCGAAAACCCTTGGATGCCTCAATAATTCGCAAGTTGCCTATAACTTTACAATCAAGAACTCGTAGATACCTTACAACCTTTTACTCTCAAGAACCTCATTCAAGAAAGTACCCCATACTTAAACTTTAAGACAAAAGTGTTTGTCTTCTCAAACTTCAAAGAGCTTCTGATAATTTGTATATTTAAGATTTTTTGCTCTTTCATGATGCTTAGGACAAAGTGTATTGCTTATGTTTGCTTTGTTTGCTTGAAAGTATTAATCGCATCGTACTTCTGCTCAAGTGCTCTTCAGATATTTATAGTATGATTCTCGAGCTCTTCAGAGTCGTTGCATCCCTGAACAAATCAGTCCATTGGAGAGTGAACCTCATTGTTTAGCTTTTCATCTCTTTGCACGACTTTATCTCTTTCTTCAAGTCTGACCGTTTGAAGATGTATAGTTGTTTGTGCCATTTTCTTTGATTACTATAATTAGAAGTCCTTCTAGGCGTGTATCTCAAGGAATATTTTATTCCTTAACTTATGGGAATTACACAAGCTTGGAATTAAGAAATGTACCTGAGATAGCAGGTGCATGACGATCATCATCGGTTCTCACGTGAGATGGTGTTTATCCCGAGAAAGGTGTAGTACCACCGTCTTACCCACATACTCGATCGGCACCATGCGATGGTGGTTGACTCTGATAAGATAGAGAATTATAATTAGGAGTAGATAGTGCTCTTGACAACTGTATTGAGTCATGTTGACTTTGATGGGAGGCTGATTTTGATTGATGTGCAGATCTCCAACAATTCATCTTGTGTCCTGAATTTTTGAAGTTAATACACTTTCGGTTAGCAAATATATTCATTGACTTCCCTTATCGGTGAGCAATAGCATATTGTAAGAATGATTGTGGGTTAAACTCGCCCTATAATTTCCTCCAAACTAGTATGGCATCCTCTTCCTCTTCAACTCTGGAGGCGGCGAAGCTAATAATGGTATCGACATATGCTGTCACAACATCTTCATATGCCCTCAGAGTGGTACAACTGAATATCTTCTGGTGGTCTCTACGCTAGGTGGAAGATACGTTGATCCTCATATAGAACTATTTGGGAAATGTAGCTCAGTTTGGTTCGATAGCTCCGAATAATCTCCGGCACCGGAATCTGTAACCCCTTACTGAAAGATTTATGTGCAAGAGCAGTCTGCACAAATCTAGGACAAATTTCATTCTACAATAGATTATCAAGCTCGGACCAGTCAATAACTCTTCATTTTTTTATGTCCTCCACTAGGGAGCATCATTATCACGGATTTTATCAAGTCCCAATGGCACATTTCTATTTTCACGACAGCCCATAACTTTAAACTACATCCCCATTTTGGAGATTCATTCATCACTCGTATTCCATACGAGGGTATTTTCGCCTCCAATATGTCTCCAAGCCACATCGCTCGCGTTCTTCGCGTTCCTCCACATTAATAATTGGTACCTGCTCAGCCCAATTTGCCTAAACAATTCTTGTAGTAATTGCTTGTACTAGGTTCTCAATAAATAATGGTCCATATATTCTATATTAGCATCCTGGCGTTCCGCGTCATTTAAGCATTTGGATTAATGGCGAGAGGTGGTTGGTTCCCACGTGTGACATTCTCGCCGGCATCCTCGTCAATATTATTGTTAGCAGTAGAGCCCTCAATGGTGTTGACAACCACATTAGCATTTCTTCTAGCCCCAAGACGTGCCATCTCAATAAGGAGTGGCAATCTATAGGGTCGGATCAGTTTCTTAATTATTCAATATCATCATGCAGTCCACAATATGAGAATAAATATAATTTATAAGATGGACACAAAATTTAATTATTTAGTACATTCCTAAATAGGTTGTAGTCGCTTGGAGTGTTGGTCTTAATTGGTTCTTCTAAATATTCTTTTAATACTTAAGTCAAAATATTTTGCCTAAAAATTTACACGTGGAACCACTCTCAGATACCATTTTTTATGTAATACCCCCAAAGTTTACCAGCATTATAGCACTTGTGAATTTCTTGTGAGTCCCACCAAGCTATTTTTAGAAATATAAAACTTAATATTCTATAAGTTAAATTAAATTGAGCAATTCTACCATTTTATTTATGAAACGCATTAACCAAAATTAAAATTATCCATACAATCACAATTTATCGAATCACATTATTATTACAATTCAATGATTCATCACAGTTTAATTTTATTCACCAAATACACGATAGTATGATTGTGCCCCAACACTTGTTCAAGCTCGACTGAAACTCTTGGATATGTCCTGCACATAATCAACATATTTACCTAATACGACGAATTGTGTTAGCCTAACTCAAGGTCAAATAATGATAAACAATGTCATATAGATTTTAACATGCATACGGTGAAAAACCATAACACATACCAAATCACAAATAATGTAAGCACCACATGATGATCATAAACCAATGGGATACTACCAGGAGTAATATTTATCGAGATAGACACTGCTGAGAATAACATTATGTCGGGATACACTACTGAGAATAATTATCATACCGGGATACATTGTCTGTGTACACAAAACACCACATAATTATAGTTACCAAAGTGTAAAATCATGTAAGAGCAAATTATTCTCATAAAATCAAGCATCATAGTCCAAGCAAGTAGAGAACTTGTCTTAATTTGACAAGTGCAAATTTCTCATTAACATAATTGTCGTTAGCGCAACGATCTCTGGTCAATCATAATTCACAACTTAAATGATATGATCAGCTATAACTCGTTCAATACAATCGATTAAAGTAGGAATTGACACCATTTACTGACTTACTACCATCTGATGGTTAATCCCGACAATAACTATGTTAAATTTAGAGAATTACAACTCTTTAGTTCGTTCGAAATTACTATAAATACGAAACTCAATTATCATTTCGTTAATTCGATTGTTACCTCGAACCAGTCCCAACATAGCCTCAGAACAATAATTCGGTCGGTTTTAACAATATTAATCTCGATGATTATGAATAACCGATTTACTATATATGTTCAATAATTCTCTAATTATGATAAATTCGACTAAGCTTATCAACGATTCTCGATCAAATGGGTTTTGGACAGATTCCTATATCCAATATTGATAACAATACCAATCATAATCAGGTTCAAAGTTCAAACAAAATGGTAAGTTTGATTATGTCAAAAGTTTGATTATGTCAAAAGTTCGTACAACTCATTCCCTTTGTTGCCTGGCACCTCTTGATCGAAAACCCTTAGATGCCTCAACAACTCGCAAGTTGCCTATCACTTTACAATCAAGAACTCGTGGATGCCTTACAACCTTTTACTCTCAAAAACCTCATTCAAGAAAGTACACCAAACTTAAACTTTAAGACAAAAGTGTCCGTCTTCTCCAACTTCAAAGAGCTTCTGATAATTTGTATATTTAAGATTTTTGCTCTTTCACGATGCTTAGGACAAAGTGTAATGCTTATGTTTACTTTGTTTGCTTGAAAGTATTAATCGCATCGTACTTCTGCTCAAGTGCTCTTCAGATATTTATAGTATGATTATCGAGCTCGTTAGAGCCGTTGCATCCCTGAACAAATCAGTCCATTGGAGAGTGAACCTCATTGTTTAGGTTTTCATCTCTTTGCATGACTTTGTCTCTTTCTTCTAGTCTGACCTTTGTATATGTATAGTTGTTTGCGCCGTTTTCTTTGATTACTATAATTAGATTGATCGTCTTGTTGTTATTATTGTTCGTTAATGGCCGGTTCAAGGCATTGAGATACTTGTTGGATTATGTTGTTGTCAATAGCTGGTTAGTGATATCGATGTATCGATGGTTTTTGTTGACAGATGTTCCATTGAGATATCATTGTGATCGTTGTTATTGATATCAGTGTTTTTCCGTTGATGTTGTATTGGCCGATTGAAGGCGTTGACGTATTCGATTATCATCTCTATTTTTGGTGGTCAATTAAAGGCACCGGGACATCTGTTCTAACTCTTTCGTTGTTATCGATTGGTCGTTCTAAGGTAATCGATGTATTGAATTGGGACTGTCGAAGACATTTCCCATCCATTGTTTCGTTGTTATCGATTGGCCGTTCTAAGGTAATCGATGTATTAAATTGGGATTGTCAGAGACATTTCCCATCCGTTAAGTCGTTGTTATCGATTGGCCTTTCTAAGGTAATCTATGTATTGAATTGGGACTGTCGAAGACATTTCCCATCCATTGAGTTGTTGTTATCGATTGGCCGTTCTAAGGTAATCGATGTATTGAATTGGGACTATCGAAGACATTTCTCGTCTGTTGTATCGTTGTTACCGATTGGCCATTCTAAGGTAATCGATGTATTGAATTGGGACTATCGAAGACATTTCCCATCCGTTGAGTCGTTGTTATCGATTGGCCGTTCCAAGGCAGTCGAGGAATTTGAATTAGGACCGCCGAGGACGGTGCCCATCCATGAGTTATTGTTGTTATGTTGGCCGACTCAATGCAGCACACTATTATTCTTGCAAATTCGGTAATCTTGAGATCGTTGCCGTTTGTGCTTAATTGGTTTTGGAGGCTAGTCTCGGCTAGTGCTCGATGGGTAAGTTTGGGGCTTGAACTTTCGCGATTGGTTTCCCAACACCTACAGTTCAGTAGGTCACGGTGATGTTGATGATCTCATTATGGGTAAGTTTGGGGCTTGAACCTTCGCGGTTGGTTTCCCAACACCTACAGTTCAGCAGGTCACGGTCATGTTGATGATCTCATTATGGGTAAGTTTAGGGCTTGAACCTTTGCGGTTGGTTTCCCAACATCTACAGTTCAGTAGGTCATGGTCGTGTTGATGATCTCATTATGGGTAAGTTTGGGGCTTGAACCTTCGCGGTTGGTTTCCCAACATCTACAGTTCAGTAGGTCACGATCATGTTGATGATCTCATTATGGGTAAGTTTGGGGCTTGAACCTTCGCGGCTGGTTTCCCAACACCTACAGTTCAGTAGGTCACGGTCACTGGTGATCTCATTATGGGTAAATCTGGGGCTTGAACCTTCGCGGTTGGTTTCCCAGAACCTGAAATTCAGCAGGTCACGATTATTGGATGATCTCATTGTGATACGGCTTCGTGCCGTGGCTTCGGCCCTCATGTGATACAGCTACGGGCTATTTGGATTCGGGCCATTGTGATGATTGGCAGCTTCGGCTAAGTGGCTTTCAGGCCATCGTGATATTTTGGCAGCTTCGCCTGAGCGTATTTCAGGCCATTGTGATGTTTTGGTGTTTCTGTTGGAGCCTTCAGGCATTATGATTCGTATTTATTTCAGCTCTGGTTTGGTTTATCTTTGGGTAATTCATTGTTATGTTCTATATGGATGATTCGTTGTTGGGCACTTGTGTTCTAACCTGTTGAGTAGGTACTGATCGTATGCCGTGGGCATAGTGTTTCACTAATGATCTGTTCTCACCTTGGTTTGTGAGCATTTCGTATTACCATTGTCGTACCATTTATTCTACCTTTGGATGCATATCATGTTGTATATGTATTTGATATTCATTATCTGGATGACTGACCCTATGGGGGCGGGATATGTTCTCATGTTTTAGGTTCTTGAGAGGAGAGAGTTGAGACACAGGGCCATGACGATGGCGACGAGGCATTCAAGCGATACTAGTCCAAGTTTTTTCGGTGTTCATGTCGGTCAGACAGTTTGGAGAACTCCAGTTTCGTCAGTTGATGTCATTTTGTATTAACCGAGAAAGGCTCGTGAATGTTGTTGTATTTTTATTTTGGCCATGTAGGCCCATCTTTGTCGTTGAAATTCCATATTGGAATATTATTTCGGATATCATAGTAGGGACTGTGATTTTCTATTTTGGTCAAATTATTATGTTTTAGTCGTGTTCGCCTGGTGGATTTCCTAGTGTGGGGTCCACGGCACTGTATTAACCCAATAGGATTTGGGGGCATTACATATAGAGGGCTTGAGAAAGACCTAACATTATCTTTGATCAATCTCGGTACAGATGAATATCTTGAATATAGGTGGCTTCTCCTAAGTCTTTCATTGAGAACTCACTAGAAAGTCAAGCTTTAATAGAACTGAACATTGCTACGTCGTTTCTTATAAGTATAATGTCATCCACATACAGTATTAAGAACACAATTTTTCTCCCACTAACCTTCTTGTAAATACATGGCTCTTCTTCATTTTTGACAAAATTAAACTCTCGCGAAACTTGCTTCAGCCTATAAATGGCACGCTGAGGTTTGCGTACTTTATAAATATTAGTTTCATATATGAATCCCTTAGGCTGTTCCGTGTAGATCTCCTCCTCGAGGAATCCACTTAGAAATGTCATTTTTCACATCTATTTGCCATATTTCATAATCTAAGTGGACTTTTATGGAAAGCATCATGCAAATAGACTTAATCATGGCTACAGGCGAGAAGGTCTCGAAGTAATCGATTCTCTCTCTTTGGGGATAACCCTTTGACACAAGTCTGGCCTTATAGGTATCAACCTTTCCATCTCTATTAGTCTTTCTCTTGTAGATCTATTTATTCCTTATGACATTATGCCCTTAGGATAATCTACTAAAGTCCAGACATGATTATCATGCATAGAGTCTATCTCAACTTCCATAGCTTCTCGCCACTTTGCGGAGTCCATATCTACCATCGCTTGGTCATATGTAGAGGGATGATTCTCTTGGATACTTTTGGTCATCTCATGAGGACCCAGTTCCTCTTGATGTAGATTGCTATACTTCTCAGGTAAATGAGAAGCTCTACTAGATCGATGCGGTTGTGTTTGTATTTCAGAAGGTTCTGTTTCAATATCTTGTACAAGTGTCTCATTAGGTGTTCCTTTTATTTCTTCTAAAGAAATATTCCTACCTGCGCCTCCTTCATGAATGAACTCATCTTCAAGGAAGTGTGCTTATAAATCAATGATGATCCTATCATCTTGGTGCATATAGAATAGATGTCCTGGATATTTCGTGAAAGACCTAGCTTCCAATTTCTCTACTTTAGTCTTCTTGACATAAGAGGGACATCCCCAAATCATAATATGATTAAGACTTGGCTTATTACCTCTACACATATCATATGGAGTCTTAGGAATGCATTTGAAAGGATATCTATTCAAGATATGTTCAGCAGTGAAGAGCGTGTAACCCCACAGGTACATCAGCAGATCAGTATAGTTAAGCATGGAGTGAACCATGTCCAGTAAGGTTCGATTCCTTCTTTATGACACACCATTTAATTGTAAAGTAGCTGGAGGTGTAAATTATGATAACATTCCTAGTTTTTTTAAGAACTCATCAAATTTGGTAGTCATATACTCACCACCTCGGTCCGACCGAAGAGCTTTAATATGATGACATGTTTGGTTTTCAACTAGGGTCTTAAATTCCTTGAATTTATCAAAGGCATCGTATTTATGTTTTATTAAGTACACGAATCCATACCTAGTATGGTAATCAGTGAATGTAATGAAATAGTGAATACCATCTCGTGCCACTTCAAAAGGGCCACATATGTCGGTATGGATCAGTCCAAGTTTTTCAGCAGTTCTTTCAAAAGTCACTGTGAAGGGTAAATCATTTTGCCTTGGAGGCAAGATTCACAAGTTGGATAGGGATCCGATCCCAATGGACCTGTGAGTCCATCTTTCTCTATTTTATGAACCTTGGTTTGACCAACATGACCAAGTCTAAGATGCCACTTAAGTGCTTGGTTTGTTTTATCCCTACCATGCTTCCTATTTATAGTGTTCACATTAGTTTTATCCTTTAGAGTCAAAGGGTATAAACCATTTAGTAATGTCGTTATACCAATCAATTTATTTCTAAAATAAATACGATAGGATCCATCTCCAATAAAAAAACGATATCCTTACTGTCCATTACTGGAATTGATATAATATTTTTGTGCCCCTTGAGGAGAACAAGTACATTATCTAAAGTAAGAATAAAATCGGGCTCTATATCCAACAAAAGTGATCCGATTTCAGTAGCCTCGACAATATGCCTGCTGCCGACTATCACCATCACTTTTACAGCTCCAAACTGTAGGTCACAAGTACGTAGGTACATTTCTACAGGGTGGTGCATACCCTTGTAAAATATTTCCTAAAAATAACCTGTTTGAAAACACTAAGTTGAGATTTAGTGCAGTTAGGTTAACTTGGCTGATTTTAATGCAGTTAAGGTCAATTGAGATATCAGCTGTAAAATGTTTAGCCGAAGACAGTTGTCTTTTAATACAACAGTTAAGATTAATGCAACAGTTAAGTATGATGTTAAAAGAAATAAATCACACAGCACTTATAGAGGTTTTAGAGGTGGGGTAATCTTCTACTAATCCACTTCTCTCCAATACACTAGGAGATAAATTCACTATAACTTTCAACCAGTGAAACTTAGTTACAAAGAATCTAGTTACAACAGCTTTCAACCAGTGAAAACCTGTGGCTATTGCAACTCCTTCCCTTGGTTGCCTGTCACCTCTTGATCGAAAACCCTTGGATGCCTCAACAACTCGCAAGTTGCCTATCACTTTACAATCAAGAACTCGTGGATGCCTTACAACCTTTTACTCTCAAGAACCTCATTCAAGAAAGTACCCCATACTTAAACTTTAAGACAAAAAGTGTTTGTCTTCTCCAACTTCAAAGAGCTTATGATAATTTGTATATTTAAGATTTTTGCTCTTTCACGATGCTTAGGACAAAGTGTATTGCTTATGTTTGATTTGTTTGCTTGAAAGTATTAATCGCATCGTACTTCTGCTCAAGTGCTCTTCAGATATTTATAGTATGATTCTCGAGCTCTTTAGAGCCGTTGCATCCCTGAACAAATCAGTCCATTGAAGAGTGAACCTCATTGTTTAGCTTTTCATCTCTTTGCACGACTTTGTCTCTTTCTTCAAGTCTGACCGTTTGAAGATGTATAGTTGTTTGTGTTGTTTTCTTTGATTAGTATAATTAGAAGTCCTTCTAGGCATGTATCTCAAGGAATATTTTATTCCTTAACTTGTGGGAATTACACAAGATTGAAATTAAGAAATGTACCTGAGATAGCAGGTGCATGACGATCATCATCAGTTCTCACATGAGATGGAGTTTATCCCGAGAAAGGTGTAGTACAACCGCGTAACCCACATATTCGATCGGCACCATGCGATGGTGGTTGACTTTGATAAGACATAGAATTATAATTAGGAGTAGATAGTGCTCTTGACAACTGTATTGAGTCATGTTGACTTTGATAGGAGGCAGAGTTTGATTGATATGCAGCTCTCCAACAATTCATCTTGTGTCCTGAATTTTTGAAGTTAAAACACTTTTGGTTAGCAAATATATTCATTGACTTCCCTTACCGGTGAGAAATAGCATATTATAAGAATTATTGTGGGTTAAACTCGCCCTACAATTTCCTCCAGACTAGTACGGCATCATCTTCCTCTTCAGACTCTGGCGGCATCGAAGCTAATGATGGTATCGACATATGCTGTCACAACATCTTCATATGCCCTCAGAGTGGTACAACTGATATCTTCTGGTGGTCTCTACACTAGGTGGATGATACGTTGATCCTCATATAGAACCATTTGGGAAATGTAGATAAGTTTGGTTCGATAGCTCCGAATAATCTCCGGCACCGGAATCTGTAACCCCTTACTAAAAGAAATATCTGCATGAGCAGTCTACACAAATCTAGGACAAATTTCATTCTTAAACAGATTATCAAGCTCGGACCAGTCAATAACTCTTCATTTTTTATGTCCTCCACTAGGGAGCATCATTATCACGGATTTTATCAAGTCCCAATGGCACTTTTCTATTTTCACGACAGCCCATAACTTTAAACTACATCCCTATTTCGGAGATTCATTCATCACTCGTATTCCATACGAGGGTATTTTCGCCTCCAATATGTCTCCAAGCCACATCACTCGCGTTCCTCCATATTAATAATTGGTACTTGCTCGGCCCAATTTGCCTAAACAATTCTTGTAGTAATCGCTTGTACTAGGTTCTCAATAAATAATGGTCTATGTCTCCTATATTAGCATCCTGGCGTTCCGCGTCATTTAAGCATTTGGATTAATGGCGGGAGGTGGTTGGTTCCCACGTGTGACATTCTCGCCGACATCCTCGTCAATATTATTGTTAGCAGTAGAGCCCTCAATGGTGTTGACAACCACATTAGCATTTCTTCTAGCCCCACGACGTGCCATCTCGACAAGGAGTGATAATCTATAGGGTCGGATCAGTTTCATAATTATTCAATATCATCATGCAGTCCACAATATGAGAATAAATATAACTTATAAGATGGACACAAAATTTAATTATTTAGTACATTCCTTAATAGGTTGTAGTCGCTTGGAGTGTTGATCTTAATTGGTTCTTCAAAATATTCTTTTAATACTTAAGTCAAAATATTTTGCCTAAAAATTTACACGTAGAACCACTCTCATATACCATTTTTCGTGTAATACCCCCAAAGTTTACCAACATTATATCACTTGTGAATTTCTTGTGGGTCCCACCAAGCTGTTTTTAAAAATATAAAACTTAATATTCTATAAGTTAAATTAAATTGAGCAATTCTACCATTTTATTTATGAAACGCCTTAACCAAAATTAAAATTATCCATACAATCACAATTTATCGAATCACATTATTATTACAATTCAATGATTCATCACAGGTTAATTTTATTCACCAAATACACGATAGTATGATTGTGCCCTAACACTTGTTCAAGCTCGACTGAAACTCTTGGATATGTCCTACACATAATCAACATATTTACAGAATACGATGAATCGTGTTAGCCCAACTCAAGGTTAAATAATGATAAACAATGTCATATAGATTCTAACATGCATAAGGTGAAAAACCATAAACGTGTTATCGCATACCAAATCACAAATAATGTAAGCACCACATGATGATCATAAACCAACGGGATACTACCAGGAGTAATATTTATCGAGATACTCACTGATGAGAATAACATTATGTCGGGATACACTACTGAGAATAAATAACGTACCGGGATACATTGTCTGTGTGCACAAAACACCACATAATTATAGTTACCAAAGTGTAAAATCATGTAAGAGCAAATTATTCCCATAATATCAAGCATCATAGTCTAAGCAAGTAGAGAACTTGTCTTAATTTGACAAGTGCAAATTTCTCATTAACAGAATTGTCGTTAGCGCAATGATCTCTGGTCAATCATAATTCACAACTTAAATGATATGATCAGCTATAACTCGTTCAATATAATCGATTAAAGTAGGAATTGATCCCTATCCAATCGGTCATAACACCATTTACTGACTTACTACCATTTGATGGTTAATCCCGACAATAACTATGTTAAATTTATAGAATCACAACTCTTTAGTTCGTTCGAAATTACTGCAAATACGAAACTCAATCATCATTTTGTTAATTCGATTGTTACCCCGAACCAGTCCCAACATAGCCTTAGAACAATAATTCGGTCGGTTTTAACAATATTAACCTCGATGATTATGAATAACTAATTTACTATATATGTTTAATAATTCTCTAATTATGATAAATTCGACTAAGCTTATCAACGATTCTCGATCAAATGGGTTTTGGACAGATTCCTATATCCAATATTGATAACAATACTAATCATAATCAAGTTCAAAGTTCAAACAAAATGGTAAGTTTGATTATGTCAAAAGTTTGATTATGTCAAAAGTTCGTACAACTCCTTCCCTTGGTTGCCTGGCACCTCTTGATCGAAAACCCTTGGATGCCTCAATAATTCGCAAGTTGGCTATAACTTTACAATCAAGTACTCGTAGATACCTTACAACCTTTTACTCTCAAGAACCTCATTCAAGAAAGTACCCCATACTTAAACATTAAGACAAAAGTGTTTGTCTTCTCGAACTTCAAAGAGCTTCTGATAATTTGTATATTTAAGATTTTTGGCTCTTTCATGATGCTTAGGACAAAGTGTATTGCTTATGTTTGCTTTGTTTGCTTGAAGGTATTAATCGCATAGTAATTCTGCTCAAGTGCTCTTCAGATATTTATAGTATGATTCTCGAGCTCTTCAGAGTCGTTGCATCCCTGAACAAATCAGTCCATTGGAGAGTGAACCTCATTGTTTAGCTTTTCATCTCTTTGCATGACTTTGTCTCTTTCTTCTAGTCTGACCTTTGAAGATGTATAGTTGTTTGCACCGTTTTCTTTGATTACTATAATTAGAAGTCCTTCTAGGCTTGTATCTCAAGGAATATTTTATTCCTTAACTTATGGGAATTACACAAGCTTGGAATTAAGAAATGTACCTGAGATAACAGGTGCATGACGATCATCATCGGTTCTCACGTGAGATGGAGTTTATCCCGAGAAAGGTGTAGTACCTCCGCCTAACCCACATACTCGATCGGCACCATGCGATGGTGGTTGACTTTGATAAGACATAGAATTATAATTAGGTGTAGATAGTGCTCTTGACAACTGTATTGAGTCATGTTGACTTTGATGGGAGGCTGAGTTCGATTGATATGCGGCTCTCCAACAATTCATCTTGTGTCCTGAATTTTTGAAGTTAAAACACTTTCGGTTAGCAAATATATTCATTGACTTCCCTTATCGGTGAGCAATAGCATATTATAAGAATGATTGTGGGTTAAACTCGCCCTACAATTTCCTCCAGACTAGTACGGCATCCCCTTCCTCTTCAGACTCTGGCGGCGGTGAAGCTAATAATGGTATCGACATATGGTGTCACAACATCTTCATATGCCCTCAGAGTGGTACAACTGAATATCTTCTGGTGGTCTCTACGCTAGGTGGAAGATACATTGATCCTCATATAGAACCATTTGGGAAATGTAGCTCAGTTTGGTTCGATAGCTCCGAATAATCTCCGGCACCGGAATCTGTAACCCCTTACTGAAAGAAATATGTGCATGAGAAGTCTGCACAAATCTAGGACAAATTTCATCCTTCAACAAATTATCAAGCTCGGACCAGTCAATAACTCTTCATTTTTTTATGTCCTCCACTTGGGAACATCATTATCACGGATTTTATCAAGTCCCAATGGCACTTTTCTATTTTCACGACAGCCCATAACTTTAAACTACATCCCCATTTCGGAGATTCATTCATCACTCGTATTCCATATGAGGGTATTTTCGCCTCCAATATGTCTCCAAGCCACATCGCTCGCGTTCTTCGCATTCCTCCACATTAATAATTGGTACCTGCTCGGCCCAATTTGCCTAAACAATTATTGTAGTAATTGCTTGTACTAGGTTCTCAATAAATAATGGTCCATATATTCTATATTAGCATCCTAGCGTTCCGCGTCATTTAAGCATTTGGATTAATGGCGGGAGGTGGTTGGTTCCCACGTGTGACATTCTCGCCGGCATCCTCGTCAATATTATTGTTAGCAGTAGAGCCCTCAATGGTGTTGACAACCACATTAGCATTTCTTCTAGCCCCACGACGTGCCATCTCAATAAGGAGTGGCAATCTATAGGGTCGGATCAGTTTCTTAATTATTCAATGTCATCATGCAGTCCACAATATGAGAATAAATATAATTTATAAGATGGACACAAAATTTAATTATTTAGTACATTCCTAAATAGGTTGTAGTCGCTTGGAGTGTTGGTCTTAATTGGTTCTTCTAAATATTCTTTTAATACTTAATTCAAAATATTTTGCCTAAAAATTTACACGTGGAACCACTCTCAGATACCATTTTTTATGTAATACCCCCAAAGTTTACCAGCATTATAGCACTTGTGAATTTCTTGTGAGTCCCACCAAGCTATTTTTAGAAATATAAAACTTAATATTCTATAAGTTAAATTAAATTGAGCAATTCTACCATTTTATTTATGAAACGCATTAACCAAAATTAAAATTATCCATACAATCACAATTTATCGAATCACATTATTATTACAATTCAATGATTCATCACAGTTTAATTTTATTCACCAAATACACGATAGTATGATTGTGCCCCAACACTTGTTCAAGCTCGATTGAAACTCTTGGATATGTCCTGCACATAATCAACATATTTACATAATACGACGAATTGTGTTAGCCTAACTCAAGGTCAAATAATGATAAACAATGTCATATAGATTTTAACATGCATACGGTGAAAAACCATAACGCATGCCAAATCACAAATAATGTAAGCACCACATGATGATCATAAACCAATGGGATACTACCAGGAGTAATATTTATCGAGATAGACACTGCTGAGAATAACATTATGTCGGGATACACTACTGAGAATAATTATCGTACCGGGATACATTGTCTGTGTACACAAAACACCACATAATTATAGTTACCAAAGTGTAAAATCATGTAAGAGCAAATTATTCTCATAATATCAAGTATCATAGTCCAAGCAAGTAGAGAACTTGTCTTAATTTGACAAGTGCAAATTTCTCATTAACATAATTGTCGTTAACGATCTCTGGTCAATCATAATTCACAACTTAAATGATATGATCAGCTATAACTCGTTCAATACAATCGATTAAAGTAGGAATTGACACCATTTACTGACTTACTACCATCTGATGGTTAATCCCGACAATAACTATGTTAAATTTAGAGAATTACAACTCTTTAGTTCGTTCGAAATTACTATAAATACGAAACTCAATTATCATTTCCTTAATTCGATTGTTACCCCGAACCAGTCCCAACATAGCCTCAGAACAATAATTCGGTCGGTTTTAACAATATTAATCTCGATGATTATGAATAATCGATTTACTATATATGTTCAATAATTCTCTAATTATGATAAATTCGACTAAGCTTATCAACGATTCTCGATCAAATGGGTTTTGGACAAGTTCCTATATCCAATATTGATAACAATACCAATCATAATCAGGTTCAAAGTTCAAACAAAATGGTAAGTTTGATTATGTCAAAAGTTTGATTATGTCAAAAGTTCGTACAACTCCTTCCCTTTGTTGCCTGGCACCTCTTGATCGAAAACTCTTGGATGCCTCAACAACTCGCAAGTTGCCTCTCACTTTACAATCAAGAACTCGTGGATGTCTTACAACCTTTTACTCTCAATAACCTCATTCAAGAAAGTACACCATACTTAAACTATAAGACAAAAGTGTCTGTCTTCTCCAACTTCAAAGAGCTTTTGATAATTTGTATATTTAAGATTTTTGCTCTTTCACGATGCTTAGGACAAAGTGTAATGCTTATGTTTGCTTTGTTTGCTTGAAAGTATTAATCGCATCGTACTTATGCTCAAGTGCTCTTTAGATATTTATAGTATGATTATCGAGCTCTTCAGAGCCGTTGCATCCCTGAACAAATCAGTCCATTGGAGAGTGAACCTCATTGTTTAGGTTTTCATCTCTTTGCACGACTTTGTCTCTTTCTTCTAGTCTGACCTTTGAAGATGTATAGTTGTTTGCACCGTTTTCTTTGATTACTATAATTAGAAGTCCTTCTAGGCTTGTATCTCAAGGATTATTTTATTCCTTAACTTATGGGAATTACACAAGCTTGGAATTAAGAAATGTACCTGAGATAACAGGTGCATGACGATCATCATCGGTTCTCACGTGAGATAGAGTTTATCCCGAGAAAGGTGTAGTACCTCCGCCTAACCCACATACTCGATCGGCACCATGCGATGGTGGTTGACTTTGATAAGACATAGAATTATAATTAGGTGTAGATAGTGCTCTTGACAACTGTATTGAGTCATGTTGACTTTGATGGGAGGCTGAGTTCGATTGATATGCGGCTCTCCAACAATTCATCTTGTGTCCTGAATTTTTGAAGTTAAAACACTTTCGGTTAGCAAATATATTCATTGACTTCCCTTATCGGTGAGCAATAGCATATTATAAGAATGATTGTGGGTTAAACTCGCCCTACAATTTCCTCCAGACTAGTACGGCATCCCCTTCCTCTTCAGACTCTGGCGGCGGTGAAGCTAATAATGGTATCGACATATGGTGTCACAACATCTTCATATGCCCTCAGAGTGGTACAACTGAATATCTTCTGGTGGTCTCTACGCTAGGTGGAAGATACATTGATCCTCATATAGAACCATTTGGGAAATGTAGCTCAGTTTGGTTCGATAGCTCCGAATAATCTCCGACACCGGAATCTGTAACCCCTTACTGAAAGAAATATGTGCATGAGAAGTCTGCACAAATCTAGGACAAATTTCATCCTTCAACAAATTATCAAGCTCGGACCAGTCAATAACTCTTCATTTTTTTATGTCCTCCACTTGGGAACATCATTATCACGGATTTTATCAAGTCCCAATGGCACTTTTCTATTTTCACGACAGCCCATAACTTTAAACTACATCCCCATTTCGGAGATTCATTCATCACTCGTATTCCATACGAGGGTATTTTCGCCTCCAATATGTCTCCAAGCCACATCGCTCGCATTCCTCGCGTTCCTCCACATTAATAGTTGGTACCTGCTCGGCCCAATTTGCCTAAACACTTCTTGTAGTAATCGCTTGTTCTAGGTTCTCAATAAATAATGGTCCATATCTCCTATATTAGCATCCTGGCGTTCCGCATCATTTAAGCATTTGGATTAATGGCGGGAGGTGGTTGGTTCCCACGTGTGACATTCTAGCCGGCATCCTCGTCAATATTATCGTTAGCAGTAGAGCCCTCAATGGTGTTGACAACCACATTAGAATTTCTTCTAGCCCCACGACGTGCCATCTCAACAAGAAGTGATAATCTATAGGGTCGGATCCGTTTCTTAATTATTCAATATCATCATACAGTCCATAATATGAGAATAAATATAATTTATAAGATGGACACAAAATTTAATTATTTAATACATTCCTAAATAGGTTGTAGTCGCTTGGAGTGTTGGTCTTAATTGGTTCTTCTAAATATTCTTTTAATACTTAAATCAAAATATTTTGCCTAAAAATTTACACGTGGAACCACTCTCAGATACCATATTTTATGTAATACCCCCAAAATTTACTCATTATAGCACTTGTGAATTTCTTGTGAGTCCCACCAAGCTATTTTTAAAAATATAAAACTTAATATTCTATAAGTTAAATTAAATTGAGCAATTCTACCATTTTATTTATGAAACGCCTTAACCAAAATTAAAATTATCCATACAATCACAATTTATCGAATCACATTATTATCACAATTCAATTATTCATCACAGTTTAATTTTATTCACCAAATACAAGATAGTATGATTGTGCCCCAACACTTGTTCAAGCTCGACTGAAACTCTTGGATATGTCCTACACATAATCAATATATTTACCTAATACGACGAATCGTGTTAGCCCAACTCAAGGTAAAATAATGATAAACAATGTCATATAGATTTTAACACGCATACGGTGAAAAACCATAAACGTGTTATCGCATACCAAATCACAAATAATGTAAGCACCACATGATGATCATAAACCAATGGGATACTACCAAGAGTAATATTTATCGAGATACACACTGCTGACAATAACATTATATCGGGATACACTACTAAGAATAATTATCGTACCGGGATGCATTGTGTGTGTGCACAAAACACCACATAATTATAGTTATCAAAATGTAAAATCATGTAAGAGCAAATTATTCCCATAATATAAAGCATCATAGTCCAAGCAAGTAGAGAACTTGTATTAATTTGACAAGTGCAAATTTCTCATTAATAGAATTGTCGTTAGCGCAATGATCTCTGGTCAATCATAATTCACAACTTAAATGATATGATCAGCTATAACTTGTTCAATACAATTGATTAAAGTAGGAATTGATCCTTATCCAATCGGTCATAACACCATTTACTGACTTACTACCATCTGATGGTTAATACCGATAATAACTATGTTAAATTTATAGAATTACAACTCTTTAGTTCGTTCAAAATTACTGCAAATACGAAACTCAATTATCATTTTGTTAATTCGATTGTTACCCCGAACCAGTCCCAACATAGCCTCAGAATAATAATTCGGTCGGTTTTAACAATATTAACCTCGATGATTATCAATAACCGATTTACTATATATGTTCAATAATTCTCTAATTATGATAAATTCGACTAAGCTTATCAACGATTCTCGATCAAATGGGTTTTGGACAGATTCCTATATCCAATATTGATAACAATACCAATCATAATCAAGTTCAAAGTTCAAACAAAATGGTAAGTTTGATTATGTCAAAAGTTTGATTATGTCAAAAGTTCGTACAACTCCTCCCCTTGGTTGCCTGGCACCTCTTGATCGAAAACCCTTGGATGCCACAACAACTCGCAAGTTGCCTATCACTTTACAATCAAGAACTCGTGGATGCCTTACAACCTTTTACTCTCAAGAACCTCATTCAAGAAAGTACCCCATACTTAAACTTTAAGACAAAAAGTGTTTGTCTTCTCCAACTTCAAAGAGCTTCTGATAATTTGTATATTTAAGATTTTTGCTCTTTCACGATGCTTAGGACAAAGTGTATTGCTTATGTTTGCTTGAAAGTATTAATCGCATCGTACTTCTGCTCAAGTGCTCTTCAGATATTTATAGTATGATTCTCGAGCTCTTCAGAGCCATTGCATCCCTGAACAAATCAGTCCATTGGAGAGTGAACCTCATTGTTTAGCTTTTCATCTCTTTGCACGACTTTGTCTCTTTCTTCAAGTCTGACCATTTGAAGATGTATAGTTGTTTGCGACGTTTCTTTTATTACTATAATTAGAAGTCCTTCTAGGCGTGTATCTCAAGGAATATTTTATTCCTTAACTTAATGGAATTACACAAGCTTGGAATTAAGAAATGTACCTGAGATATTGTTAGGAGTATGCCCTCGAATGCCACTCAGAGGATGTTGAGTGAGGGCATTGTACTTGTTATTATGTAAACCATTAATATAAGGCAAATGAATGTTTCTTTATTTACTGGTAGTTACTGGCATTCCTAACTCGTAAATAAACATATAGAAACTAGTCCGTGTATTTGAGAGCAAAACGTTCCACTCCTTATTGGATAAGGGGGTCGGCACTGGAAAGGTTATAGCTGAAATACTTAATCGTTCGCAAGTCGATGAAACTTGACTAGGCATTAAGTTTATGTGAAGATTTGTATGACGTGTTCTTTTACATGGAGAGTGCCTGTCGAACACTAATGGTTAGTGGGAGCACACGTTATAGGTATGCTAATTGGATTAGTATACTCGAACCGACTCACCCTCGATTCGTCACACGGATTTCACTCCGGGACAGTCAATGACGGAATTGAAAGGTTGTGATAGGTATTCGTGAACCTTCGACTTGAGGATTTAGTAGGGATGTGCTTGTGACGTCAAGATTTTCATTAGAGTAGTTCGACCCTGTAAACCGGAAGGTGGGGGTCAACCTCGATGTGCATCTTGACGGGCAAGTAGCAGGTCCTGCTGAATACCAAGATAGAATTATTTCTCCTGTTAGTGAACGGGTTATATGTCCTATGCGGTTATTAGCAGATGAGATCATAAGTCTTTGGCCAAAGCATTGGAGCTAGTTGTATTAGATACACGACAGCTCGATAATCTCGATTTGCATTAACGCATGTATTGCGTCAAGTACAGATGGGGTTTGACCGACCGTGACCCCATAACTTGATCGGGACATTTGAAAGAAGGGTTTATACGTATACTGGTATTCACGACAGAATGGTTCTTGAATGATCCCAATCATTCGTTCTCGGTTAAAGTGCAGTGTAGCCGCCGCCAGCTAGGTGGTGCTACTACTCTTTGGTTCCTCCCATTGCTGACTGAGACGGACCTACCGAGTTGCGCATTAGGATTTACGATGGAATGAATCAAGCTAATTCTCTCATTATGTGTATTAGATATTGGATATCTAAATTTGGGACATTAGATGTTTAAATCGATTTATTGGATAAATTAATTTATGGCCTAATGAATTAAATATATCACTGGGTGATTAATTTAATTCATGGATATAATTATTTCTTGGAGAAATTAATTATGTTGTAATGTATTTGATATGATGAAATTAATTGGATTAATTAAATTATACAAATACATCGGGACGGAATTGGAGTTTATCTGTTTGGACTCTCGGGAGTCCGAAACGAACCAAACTCATCCGTTTCTCTATGCCCCCCCCCCCCATTTCTAGCCACCTTCTTTTTGGACTTATGTCTCCATTCTTTTATGAATGATAATTGTGGAGGTGGGGTTAGATTCCCACATGCATGAGTTGTTAAAGGTAGTGGGGAGTTGAATAAATGAAGATGATGACAATCACTCACTCCCACATGATTTCCAACGTGAGGTTGCAATAAAGAGAGAGAGATAGACTTTGAGTTTAACACTCATATTCATTTTCTTCATTCACGTCTTCTTCATTTTTCTTAGAGAAAAATTGAGAGAAATTATTGAGAGATATATTATACACTTAGAGTGTAGTAATAAAAGCTTCATCACTTGATTCTAGCCGTAACCTTAGAGGTTAATCAAGTGTTGTTATTCCGGTCATTTTTCCGGTGCGTGGTAAGTAGAGACGCGGTGCTTTCGGCGTTGGATCGTTCAAGGGCTTGGAGCGGATTGAACTCGTAGAGATCAAACTAAAGTTTGGGGAATATCTCAAGAGAAGGTTACCATTTAATCAACGGACTTCAAGGGTTAGTTTCTTACAACTCTTGCTTTTCGTTTATATATTCGTATATACGTAGCTCGATCGATCCTCGTAGGGATTCGGATCGAATTAATTTCGTTTTACCGCTTCCGCTGGGCCTTCTTTTTAGGCACCGAATAACAACAGTGGTATCGGAGCGTAGGTATTGCGATCGTATATACGATATTGGTATTTGGAATGCTCGATTAGATGGTGAATGATTTGAAATCATTTTAGTCATAATTGTGGTATATGTTTTTACGTTCGTGGTAGTTATATTTTTTGTAAGTTTATGTCTAAATATAAATCTTAATTTCTTGGAAATATGATTTATATTGAAGATATGAATGTTGTAGAATATAGATATTGGATATCCTATTCGAAAACTAGCCCTCAAATGCCGCTGACGGCCGGGAGGGGTCCGGGAGCAGGGCTCGGGGGCCGCGGCCCAGGCTCCAGGGGCCGCGGCCCAGGGCCGCTGGGCAGCCCTGCCGGCAGCTGCCGAGCGTGACTCGGCCATGCCAGACCTGTCTGCCGGCATGCTGCCGAGGGTGACTCGGCCATGGCAGGCCAATTTCGCCCCGGCTCGATTTTTTCGTGTAGTCTTGAAAATTAATCTCCCGCATGTTAAATTGGATTTAATATGATTAAAATGATTTATGGTATTTCATTTTATATGGGAAATTTGATTAATTGGAATATTTATGGTCGACCGTATTATTTTGAACATTTTCATATTACCGATTGTGTGAATCGATTTGATCGGTTCGTATTGTTGATTGGATCAATTTATCTATACGCTTTCCATTTATTTAGTATTTATTGGATGAATGCTTTTGAATGGGGATGTGGTTCGTGGACTTAGTTTTTGAATCGTTCGTTTTATTCGATTGGGTTGTAAAGGCCATTTCGAGCCTATTTATTTTACTAGAAAAATTTGTATCTAGGATGCAATTTTCAATGTAAAATTTATATGTAATGACGAAGACCGGAGGAAGATCCATTTCGAGAAGACGAAGATTCAAGACGAAGACTTGTAATTAGATTACGGGGTTTTTGTTTTCTAGGAACGGTCCATGAACCACATGTTGGTAGCAACTAGGTTGTGAATGGTTGTTTCATATTGTATGAATACCACAAACGCGCTTAAACGAGTAATGTGCAAAGTGTAACGTAAATCGCGAAAATTCTCCCACGATAAATTATTAAGTTTATAAAGTTTCAAGGTTTTCCTTCCCTCCATCGAGTTTTCGGGAAATTAAAATCCAAACCGGATGTGCTATGCTTCCGAGTTATCGGGGTAGTCGTCGGGAGGACGGATAAATTAATGAGTGCATTGGATGCCTTCGGTTGGAGCAAATTTTATCCCTAGAAACCTGATAGGTTGCCGGATAAGATTCAATTGTGAAACTGATTTGCGTCGATGGTATAAACTTAACTTGTTCACGAACCATAGAAACCGTATAGGTTGAGGGGAGTAAACAAGGGGAAAAAGAAGATCGAATCATCCATTAGATGGGTTGGTGTTGGACACCACTTTATGAAAATTAATAGACTAGAAACCTGGTTGCCCTCTCTATTAATATTTATAAAGAACTCGATCACCACTATGAAGTAGAGCGACGATACTTCCGGATTTCACATGGGAGTGTGTTATTCCGATAAAAATAGTGGGAGCTGGGTAACAAGAATATAAAAGACCTTAATTCTATACTCAGAACATAATTGAATGAGTCACTAATTAATCTATCGTACTTAATGCACTCAAATCTCAATATGACAATGAATCCACTCGCACTCGCTCGAAAAGAACACCTTAATGGGACCTAACTTTGTGGATTGCCCGCAACTGATGATTGTCCTCGGAAAGAGGCACCGGGATACGCTGGAGACGGACATTCCGGTGCCTCTGGCCGACTCCGAGCCAATCAGAAGAGATTGAAAACCACGAAAAGTGGGTTAAGGATAACGTGAAAGTCCGTGCTTATATGATGGCTTCCATGTCTAATGAGCTTCAAAGAGCTCATGAGAAAATGACTTCGCTAGGCGATTCTATCTCACTTAACCGAACTTTATGGTGAGCACGCAGAATCGCTAGATATGAGATATCCAAGCAATCGTTTCGGTGCAAGGATGAAGGAAGGTGAGAAGGTTGGGGAACACGTCCTCAAAATGATATCCATGATCGAGAGATTGGAGGCTCTTGATTTTAAAATGGATACTTCTCTCCAAATCGACCTTATCCTGGCCTCTCCCCGATTCCTTCTCACAGTTTGTTATGAACTTCAACTGCAATGAGATTGCATGTAATTTAGCTGGGCTAATGAACAAACTTGTGACCGCTCAGTCTCAGATGAAGACTCCGCGGATGAAGGAGTCTGCCCTTGTGATTTCTTCTGGACTTCGGAATTCTAAGAATAAGAAGAAAAAGACCAAGAAGCGGCCTGGACCACAAGCAAAGGACCTTAAGGGAAAGGGCAAGGCCCCGATGGTTCCGAAGAACAAGAAGAAGAAGTATGCTTGTCTCAAGTGCGGTGAGCTGGGCCACTGGGCTAGAGACTGTCCGATTCTTCATGGCACTTCTGCACGTAACTTTTAGTTTTGGAAACAAATTGTTCGCTCATCGTATTTTCTACTTCGGAATCGGATTCTGGTGCTAGTTCTCATATTTGTACCATGAATCAGGATCTGGAACAAAGTAGGAAGCTTGGAGCTAGAGAAGTTATGATCATAGTCGGAAGCGGGCATAGTGTCGAGGCGACCGACATAGGATCACTTCTTTTGGGTTTAGAATCCGGCTTTGTTTTGACTTTAGAAGATGTACTTGTTTTGCCCAAGGGGCACAAAAACATTGTATCCATTCCGGTCATGGATCAAAAAGGCTTTTCATTTTTCATTGGTGATGGTTCCTGCAAAATTTATTTTAGAAATAAACTAGTGGGTACTGCTACATTATTGAATGGATTGTATCATCTAAATCTCAGCAACAAAGTAATTGTGAATACTATGACTAGAAAACGTGGTAGGGATGAAACCAATCAAGTTTTCAAATGGCATCTTAGACTTGGTCATGTTGGTCAGACCAAGATTTACAAGATGGAAAAATATGGACTTATGGGTCCATTGGGATCAGATCCCTTTCCTACTTGTGAATCTTGCCTTAAAGGCAAAATGACTAAGTCCCCCTTCACAGGGACTTTTGAAAGAGCCGCTGATAAACTGGGATTAATCCATACTGACGTTTGTGGTGCTTTGGAAGCAGCACGTGACGGATATCAATATTTCATTACATTTACAGATGATCATACTAGGTATGGTTATATATACTTAATGAAACATAAATCCGAGGCCTTTGATAAATTTCAAGAATTCAAGGCCCTAGTCGAGAAACAAACTAGTAATCATATCAAAGCACTTCGGTCGGACTGAGGTGGCGAGTATATGAGTACGGAGTTTGACGAGTTCCTTAAGGAACATGGAATAGTTTCACAACTAACACCTCCAGGTACTCCTCAGTTAAATGGTGTGTCAGAAAGAAGGAACCGGACTCTGTTGAACATGGTCCGTTCCATGCTGGGCTATACTGACTTGCCGATTTACCTGTGGGGGTATGCACTCCTGACTGCCGCGTATATCTTGAACAGATGTCCTTCCAAATCCGTTCCTAAAACTCCACATGAGATGTGGGAAGGAAGGAAACCAAGTCTTATTCATATTAGGATTTGGGGATGTCCCGCCTATGTCAAGAAGACTAAGGTGGAAAAGTTGGAAGCTAGGTCTGCGAAGGGACGTTTCATTGGATTCCCGTCTGGGATGATGGGATATCTATTCTACATGCCCGAAGATCTAAAGATCGTTGTTTATTTACAAGCACACTTCCTGGAAGATGAGTTCATTCAGGAAGGCGGAGCAGGTAGAAGTATTTCTTTAGAAGAATTCAATGAAACTCCTCGGGAGACACCTGTGCAAGAAACTGGAACCAAACCTTCTGAAACACAAGTACAACCACCTCGTAGGTCTAGTAGGGTGTCTCATTTACCTGAGAGGTATGGGCTTGTGCACTTGGAGGAGCTGGATCTCCATGAGGTTCCAAGTGATAGCCAAGAGACTGACCCGACGACCTATGACCAAGCGATGGTGGATGTAGACTCCGCGAAATGGCGTGAATCTATGGAGGCTGAGATAGACTCGATGCATGTCAATCAGGTCTGGACTCTAGTAGACCGCCCCAAGGGCATAGTGCCTATTGGGAACAAGTGGATCTACAAGAAAAAAACTGATGGTGATGGCAAGGTTGACGCCTATAAGGCCACGCTTGTGGCAAAGGGTTATACCCAGAAGGAAGGGATCGATTACCACGATACCTTCTCGCCCGTAGCCATGATCAAGTCTATTCGCATGATGCTTGCTATAGCTGCCTACCACGATTATGAGATATGGCAAATGGACGTAAAGACGGCTTTCCTTAATGGATTCCTCGAGGAAGAAATCTATATGGAGCAGCCTAAAGGCTTTGTGTCCGAAGTCGATATTCAGAAAGTGTGCAAGCTTCAGCGTTCCATTTATGGACTGAAGTAAGCGTCACGTAGTTGGAACCTTCGTTTTGACGAGGCGGTCAAAGAGTTTGACTTCGTGCAAAATGAAGAGGAACCTTGTGTATACAAGAGGCTTAGTGGGAGCAAGATCGCATTCTTAGTACTATATGTAGATGACATTCTACTAATAGGAAATGATGTGGGAATGCTCAGTTCTGTGAAAGCTTGGCTTTCGAGTAATTTCTCCATGAAAGACTTGGGAGAAGCTACCTATATTCTTGGTATTCGACTCTACCAGGATAGAGCGAAGAGAACAATAGGTCTTTCTCAAGCCCTCTATATAGATAAAATCTTAAAGCAATTTAAGATGGATGATTCTAAAAGAGGGTTCCTACCGATGCGACATGGAATAAAACTCACCTTGAAGATGTGTCCTCAAAATGAGGAACAACGAAAGGAAATGAGTAATATACCATATGCTTCGGCCGTGGGTAGCCTTATGTATGCTATGTTGTGTACAAGATCTGACATCGCGCATGCTGTAAGCGTAGTGAGTAGGTTTCAGGCAAACCCAGGTAGGGAACATTGGACTGCTGTAAAGAACGTTCTCAAGTACTTAAGAAGGACTGGAGATATGGTTCTTATGTATGGCGGTGGAGAATTGGATGTGGTGGGATTCACTGATTCGGACTTCCAAGGACTGAAGGACGATTCGATGTCTACTTCTGGCTACATATTTACTCTTAATGGAGGAGGAGTATCTTGGCGTAGCGCCAAGCAAAGCGCGACTGCTGATTCCACTTGTCAGGCTGAGTATCAAGTAGCCTCGTAGGCTTCCAAGGAAGGGTTCTGGATTAAGAAGTTTCTGGGAGAACTTCAAGTGATACCATGTGCTGAGCTGCCTGTTCCGCTGTACTGCGACAACGACGGAGCTATAGCGCAGGCCAAGGAGCCGAGGTTTCACAACAGCACCAAACATATTGAGAGGAAGTATCATCTCGTAAGAGAATTTGTTCGCAAGGGATACATTGTGCTGCACAGAGTAGACTCGGCCGACAACGTCGCCGATCCACTGACCAAGCCACTTTCTCAGACTAGCTTGGAGCGTCATCTGTAGAACATGGGTATTAGATACCATAGTGTGTGGCATTGAGTGCAAGTGGGAGATTGTTAGGAGTATGCCCTCGAATGCCACTCAGAGGATGTTGAGTGAGGGCATTGTACTTGTTATTATGTAAACCATTAATATAAGGTAAATGAATGTTTCTTTATTTACTTGTAGTTACTGGCATTCCTAACTCGTAAATAAACATATAGAAACTAGTCCGTGTATTTGAGAGCAAAATGTTCCACTCCTTATTGGATAAGGGGGTCGGCACTGGAAAGGTTATAGCTCAAATACTTAATCGTTCGCAAGTCGATGAAACTTGACTGGGCGTTAAGTTTATGTGAAGACTTGTATGACGTGTTCTTTGACATGGAGAGTGCCTGTCGAACACTAATGGTTAGTGGGAGCACACGTTATAGGTATGCTAATTGGATTAGTATACTCGAACTAACTCACCCTCGATTCGTCACATGGATTTCACTCCGGGACAGTCAATGACGGAATCGAAAGGTTGTGATAGGTATTCGTGAACCTTCGACTTGAGGATTTAGTAGGGATGTGCTTGTGACGTCAAGATTTTCATTAGAGTAGTTCGACCTCGTAAACCTAAGGCGGGGTCAACCTCGACGTGCATCTTGACGGCAAGTAGCAGTCCCGAATACCAAGATAGAATTCTTTCTCCTGTTAGTGAACGGGTTATATGTCCTATGCGGTTATTAGCAGATGAGATCATAAGTCTTTGGCCAAAGCATTGGAGCTAGTTGTATTAGATACACGACAGCTCGATGATCTCGATTTGCATTAACGCATGTATTGCGTCAAGTACAGATGGGGTTTGACCGACCGTGACCCCATAACTTGATCGGGACATTTGAAAGAAGGGTTTATACGTATACTGGTATTCACGACAGAATGGTTCTTGAATGATCCCAATCGTTCGTTCTCAGTTGGGGTACAGTGTAGGCCGCCAGGCTGGCTAGGTGGTGCTACTACTCTTTGGTTCCTCCCATTGCTGACTGATACGGACCTACCGATTCACGCATTAGGATTGACGACGGAATGAATCAAGCTAATTCTCTCATTATGTGTATTAGATATTGGATATCTAAATTTTGGACATTAGATGTCTAAATCGATTTATTGGATAAATTGATTTACGGCCTAATGAATTAAATATATTACTGGGTGATTAATTTAATTCATGGATATAATTATTTCTTGGAGAAATTAATTATGTTGTAATGTATTTGATATGATGAAATTAATTGGATTAATTAAACTATACAAATACATCGGGACAAAATTGGAGTTTATCTGTTTGGACTCTCGATAGTACGAAATGAACCGAACTCATTCGTTTCTCCATGGGCCGCCCCCCCATTTCTAGCCACCTTCTTTTTGGACTTATGTCTCCATTCTTTTATGAATGATAATTGTGGAGGTGGGGTTAGATTCCCACATGCATGAGTTGTTAAAGGTAGTGGGGAGTTGAATAAATGAAGATGATGACAATCACTCACTCCCACATGATTTCCAACGTGAGGTTGCATGAAAGAGAGAGAGATAGACTTTGAGTTTAACACTCATATTCATTTTCTTCATTCACTTCTTCTTCATTTTTCTTGGAGAAAAATTGAGAGAAATTATTGAGAGATATATTATACACTTAGAGTGCAGTAATAAAAGCTTCATCACTTGATTCTAGCCGTAACCTTAGAGGTTAATCAAGTGTTGTTATTCCGGTCGTTTTTCCGGCGCGTGGCAAGTAGAGACGCGGTGCTTTCGGCGTTGGATCGTTCAAGGGCTTGGAGCGGATTGAACTCGTAGAGATCAAACTAAAGTTTGGGGAATAGCTCAAGATAAGGTTACCATTTAATCAACGGACTTCGAGGGTTAGTTTCTTACGACTCTTGCTTTTCGTTTATATATTCGTATATACGTAGCTCGATCGATCCTCGTAGGGATTCGGATCGAATTAATTTTCGTTTTACCGCTTCCGCTGGGCCTTCGTTTTAGGCACCGAATCCCAACAGATAGCAGGTGCATGACGATCATCATCAGTTCTCACGTGAGATAGAGTTTATCCCGAGAAAAGTTTAGTACCACCGCCTAACCCACATACTCGATCGGCACCATACGATGGTGGTTGACTCTAATAAGACAGAGAATTATAATTAGGAGTAGATAGTGCTCTTGACAACTGTATTGAGTCATGTTGACTTTGATGGGAGGCTGAGTTCGATTGATATGCATCTCTCCAACAATTCATTTTGTGTCCTGTATGTTTGAAGTTAAAACACTTTCGGTTAGCAAATATATTCATTGACTTCCCTTATCGGTGAGCAATAGCATATTATAAGAATGATTGTGGGTTAAACTCGCCCTACAATTTCCTCCAGACTAGTTCGGCATCCTCTTCCTCTTCAACTCTGGCGGCGTCGAAGCTAATAATGGTATCGACATATGCTGTCACAACATCTTCATATGCCCTCAGAGTGGTACAACTGAATATCTTCTGGTGGTCTCTACGTTAGGTGGAAGATACGTTGATCCTCATATAGAACTATTTGGGAAATGTAGCTCAGTTTGGTTCGATAGCTCCGAATAATCTCCGGCACCGGAATCTGTAACCCCTTACTGAAAGAAATATGTGCAAGAGCAGTCTGCACAAATCTAGGACAAATTTCATTCTTCAACAGATTATCAAGCTCGGACCAGTCAATAACTCTTCATTTTTTTATGTCCTCCACTAGGGAGCATCATTATCACGGATTTTATCAAGTCCCAATGGCACGTTTCTATTTTCACGACAGCCCATAACTTTAAACTACATCCCCATTTCGGAGATTTATTCATCACTCGTATTCCATACGAGGGTATTTTCGCCTCCAATATGTCTCCAAGCCACATCGCTCGCGTTCCTCCACATTGATAATTGGTACCTGCTCGGCCCAATTTGCCTAAACAATTCTTGTAGTAATTGCTTGTACTAAGTTCTCAATAAATAATGGTCCATATCTCCTATATTAGCATCCTGGCGTTCCGCGTCATTTAAGCATTTGGATTAATGGCGGGAGGTGGTTGGTTCCCACGTGTGACATTCTCGCCGGCATCCTCGTCAATATTATTGTTAGCAGTAGAGCCCTCAATGGTGTTGACAACCACATTAGCATTTCTTCTAGCCCCACGACGTGCCATCTCAATAAGGAGTGATAATCTATAGGTTCGGATCAGTTTCTTAATTATTCAATATCATCATGCAGTCCACAATATGAGAATAAATATAATTTATATGATGGACACAAAATTTAATTATTTAGTACATTCCTAAATAGGTTTAGTCGCTTGGAGTGTTGGTCTTAATTGGTTCTTCTAAATATTCTTTTAATACTTAAGTCAAAATATTTTGCTTGAAAATTTACACGTGGAACCACTCTCAGATACCATTTTTTATGTAATACCCCCAAAGTTTACGAGCATTATAGCACTTGTGAATTTCTTGTGGGTCCCACCAAGCTATTTTTAGAAATATAAAACTTAATATTCTATAAGTTAAATTAAATTGAGCAATTCTACCATTTTATTTATGAAACGCATTAACCAAAATTAAAATTATCCATACAATCACAATTTATCGAATCACATTATTATTACAATTCAATGATTCATCACAGTTTAATTTTATTCACCAAATACACGATAGTATGATTGTGCCCCAACACTTATTCAAGCTCAACTGAAACTCTTGGATATGTCCTGCACAAAATCAACATATTTACCTAATACGATGAATCGTGTTAGCCCAACTCAAGGTCAAATAATGATAAACAATGTCATATAGATTTTAACACGCATACGGTGAAAAACCATAAACATGTTATCGCATACCAAATCACAAATAATGTAAGCACCACGTGATGATCATTAACCAACGGGATACTACCAGGAGTAATATTTATCGAGATAGACACTGCTGAGAATAACATTATGTCGGGATACACTACTGAGAATAATTATCGTACTGGGATACATTGTCTGTGTACACAAAACACCACATAATTATAGTTACCAAAGTGTAAAATCATGTAAGAGCAAATTATTCTCATAATATCAAGCATCATAGTCCAAGCAAGTAGAGAACTTGTCTTAATTTGACAAGTGCAAATTTCTCATTAACATAATTGTCGTTAGCGCAACGATCTCTGGTCAATCATAATTCACAACTTAAATGATATGATCAGCTATAACTCGTTCAATACAATCGATTAAAGTAGGAATTGACACCATTTACTGACTTACTACCATCTGATGGTTAATCCCAACAATAACTATGTTAAATTTAGAGAATTACAACTCTTTAGTTCGTTCGAAATTACTGTAAATACGAAACTCAATTATCATTTCGTTAATTCGATTGTTACGCCGAACCAGTCCCAACATAGCCTCAGAATAATAATTCGGTCGGTTTTAACAATATTAATCTCGATGATTATGAATAACCGATTTACTATATATGTTCAATAATTCTCTAATTATGATAAATTCGAATAAGCTTATCAACGATTCTAGATCAAATGGGTTTTGGACAGATTTCTAAATCCAATATTGATAACAATACCAATCATAATCAGGTTCAAAGTTTAAACAAAATGGTAAGTTTGATTATGTCAAAAGTTTGATTATGTCAAAAGTTCGTACAACTCCTTCCCTTTGTTGCCTGGCACCTCTTGATCGAAAATCCTTGGATGCCTCAACAACTCGCAAGTTTCCAATCACTTTACAATCAAGAACTCGTGGATGCATTACAACCTTTTACTCTCAAAAACCTCATTCAAGAAAGTACACCATACTTAAACTTTAAGACAAAAGTGTTTGTCTTCTCCAACTTCAAAGAGCTTCTGATAATTTGTATATTTAAGATTTTTGCTCTTTCACGATGCTTAGGACAAAGTGTATTGCTTATGTTTGCTTTGTTTGCTTGAAAGTATTAATCGCATCGTACTTCTGCTCAAGTGCTCTTCAAGTTCATGTGCGGAAGTCAACTGATGTCAGATTCTCTCTTAGCGTACGCAACAGAGAAAGCATTACGTATGTTAAGGCAAACGATTAACGTATGTTAATCCTGCTACGTAGCGTACGCTACACCGCCAGAAAAGGCCCAAAAATGCAACTCTCCCATAACATTGAATCATCAAGTATGAAGTGAAATAACAACGATACGAAGCTCAGATCTATAACATCTCAACATAATACTGAATGAAATGATCCACGATTTTCAAATTACTCAAGTATTACAACGACAGATAAAAAATGAAGAATTACAGTCGGATATTACATACTCCACCCTTAAAAGAGTTTCGTCCTCTAAACTAAGGGGTAAATAATTCGGGATATGTCACTTGCATACTATCCTCAGTTTCCCACGTAGCCTCCTCAACTCCGTGTCGCGACCACTGAACTTTTAGAAGGGGAATCGCCTTGTTCTGCAACTGTTTGATCCTCCTCTCGAGTATTTGTACAGGACTCTCCTCGTACGAATGATCCTCCACTTTCGATCTCATCGAACTGAAGTATATGACTCGGATCAGCAATGTACTTCCTCAACTGGGTGACATGAAACATGTTGTGAATCCGACTTAATGCTGGTGGCAAAGCCAGCCGATAAGCCAAATCACCTACACACTTCAAAACCTCAAATACCCCAATGTACCTCGGGCTCAGCTTGCCCTTCTTCCCAAAACGAAAAACACCTCGGGTGGGAGACAGTTTCATCAACACATGGTCAACCTCGAACTCAAGCGGTCGTCGATGGTGGTCTGCGTAGGACTTCTGTCGACTTTGAGCCGTTAACAAACGACTCCTAATCAGAGAGATCTTCTCACGGGCTGCTAATAACATATTGGGTTCCGTACCCAGAGATTCTGATAGTTCATCCCAACACAAAGGGGACCTACAGCGACGACCATACAATGCCTCATACGGAGCCATCTGAATCGAAGCGTGCCAACTATTATTATAAGTGAATTCCACCAAAGGTAGTTGCGCTTCCCAATCGACCTTCCAATCGATAGCACATGCTCTCAACATGTCCTCTAGAGTTTGGATGGTTCTCTCGAATTGACCATCGGTCTGCGGATGAAAAGCCGTACTGAAATTCAACTGCGTGCCCATCGCACAATGAACTGCCTTTCAGAAGTGCGACACGAATTGCCCATCACGATCCGATACAATACTCTTTGGGGTACCATGTAACCTCACAATTTCCTTAATAAAAAGCTGGGCCAGTCTCTCGGGACCCCATGTGTCCTTAATCTCCAAGAAGTGGGCTGATTTGGTCAGCCGATCCACAATCACCCAAATCGTGTTCATTCCTCGACGACTCATCAGTAAGCTAGTGATAAAATCCATCGATATGTCCTCCCATTTCCACTCGGGAATCGGGAGTGGTTTCAGCATTCCTGCGGGTCGCTGGTGCTCAATTTTAACCTGCTGGCAGGTTAAACATCTCGACACAAATTCGGCAACCTCACGTTTCATATTTCCCCACCAATAATGTTGTTTCAAATCCTTATACATCTTACTAGACCCCGGGTGAATAGAGTATGGGGTAGCATGGGCTTCTCTCATGATAGAGTTCCTCAATTCCTCGTCTGCTGGTACACACGCTCGATTCCTGAAGCGTATCAATCCATCCTCGTGGGTCACAAATCCAGGGGCTTTCCCTTGAGTTACTTCATCCCAAACTCGAGATAAGAATGGGTCCGTAACCTGCTTCGATCTGATTACATCATCAAGAGACGAAGAAATATCAAGTGTGCAAAGTTGTCCCTGAACACGCTGTAACCAAACTTCAATCTCTGGCCTCATAAGATCCAACTGCAATTCCCTTTGAGCTGCCAAGCGGCTAAGCATCTGCTCCTACACTGTCTTACGGCTCAAGGCGTCAGCAACCACATTTGCCTTTCCCGGATGATAAAGGATCTCGATATCATAATATTTGATTAATTCTAGTCACCTCCTCTGCCTCATGTTTAACTCCTTCTGAGTAAAAATGTATTTCAGGCTCTTGTGATCGGTAAAGATCTGACAGGTAACTCCATACAGATTGTGACGCCAGATTTTTAAAGCAAACACCACTGCTGCTAGCTCCAAGTCATGGGTCGGATAGTTAACTTCATAGGGTCGCAATTGTCTCGATGCATAGGCAATCACTTTTCCTTCTTGCATCAGTACACATCCAAGGCCCTGTCTCGACGCATCACTATACACCACAAATCCTTCCGCTCCCTTTGGTAGAACCAAAACAGGTGCTGAAATCAATCGACTCTTGAGCTCATCAAAACTTTGCTGACATACTTCTGACCACAAATAATTTTTATCCTTCCTCAGTAGGTTAGTCATCGGTTGCGCGATTTTGGAAAATCTTTCCACGAACCATCGATAGTAACCTGTTAGGCCGAGGAAACTACGAACTTCCTTCACGTTCTTTGGAGGTAGCCAATCTCGAATGGCTTCTGTCTTCTGTGGGTCCACTCTCACTCCTTCGGCTGATATCACATGCCCAAGAAAGATAACCTCAGGCATCCAGAATTCACATTTAGAAAATTTCCCATAAAGCTGTTCCCGCCTCAATGCATCGAGAACTTGGTGGAGATGACGTTCATGCTCTTCGTGGTCATGAGAGTAAATCAGAATGTCGTCAATAAAAACGACTACAAAGCGGTGTAGATAGTTAATAAAAATCCGATTCATCAACTCCATGAATACAACTGGTGCATTAGTTAATCCAAATGGCATCACCATGAACTCATAATGCCCATAGCGAGTACGGAAGGCCGTCTTCGAAATGTCAGACTCTCGAATCCTCAACTGATGATAACTGGATCTCAAGTCAATCTTAGAAAACACAGCAGCTCCCTGAAGTTGGTCCAATAAATCATCAATATGAGGCAACGGATATTTGTTCTTGATGGTTACCCTGTTCAGCTCACGTTAATCAATACATAAACATAGAGATCCGTCTTTCTTTCGTACAAATAACACTGGTGCTCCCCAAGGGGACGCACTAGGTCAAATATAGCCCTTTTTAGTCAACTCCTCAAGCTAGTTCTTCAACTCCTACATCTCAGTCGGAGCCATACGATACGGCGCTTTTGAAAGCGGGGACGTACCTGGCTCTAACTCAATAGTAAACTCCACCTCACGATGTGGAGGTAAGCCTAGCAACTCGTCTGGAAATATGTCTGTGTAGTCTCGGACTACCGGAATGTAGGCCAATTCAACTGGTCGATCTGTTGTTTTGGTCATGTATCACCAATAACCAATACAACCTTGATTAAGCAGTTTCACTGCCTTCATAGCACTGATAACTCTCCCGAAATGGCTGGGATTATCACCTCGAAAAATACACTCGAAACCATCATCAGAAGTGACGGTTACCATCCGCTTGCGGATACTAAGTATGGCATCATGATGATCCAACCAATCGATACCCAAGATTATATCATCCTTAGGTAAATCGAATACAATCAGGTTTGACAACCACTCACGATCGTTCATACAAATCGGACAGTCCTGGACTTCACGATTTCTAATAATTTTTCTACCATCGGGTAGACCAATCACATAAGGCTCACAATTGACAACATGGTATAGAGGCAAACAACTTAAACAAGAAGTAGATATAAAGGAGTGTGAAGCATCGGTATCAAAAAGAACACACACCGGCTGAGAGTGGATCTCGAGTATACCTGCAATCATGCTGGCCTCAGGATCGTTAGCTTTCTTCATTTCGTAGATCCTGGGTTTTGCGGCTCCTGCACCATGTGTATCACTTTGATTCCCACGACCCATCCCCCTATTTGCTGCGGTAGTCTGATAAGAAGCGGACGGAGGCACCCGGTCCTGGACAGCAGACTGATTTGGAGCATGAGACGCTATTGGTTCACGTTCGGGTCCATTCCTTCAAAAACGAGCACGATGCCCATTCTTCCCACAAGTGTGGTATGCGATGGCTGGCTTCAGGCATTTGGAGCTGACGTGCCCCTGATCTCCGCAGTTATAGCACACAACAAATGAGGGGATAGCTCGAGAGTGCGATCCGTCTGGCTTCGACGCCATGGATGGTCGATCAGAAGGGTTTGGCAATGACTGTGGCTTCCTGAATGTCCCCCGGTTACTCTCAGTCTGGTTCTGGTTCCGAGATCTTTTGTTGTTGGGCTGTGGTTGCTTCTTAGAAATCTCCTTCGCGGTGAGTTCGTATTCCAGAGCTTTCTCGATGAACTCCGGCAGGGTCGTACAGTGGTGATTCAACACCTGCATTCTCATTCGGGGTTTAAGCCTCTTGAGAAAATACTTGATTTTATCAGCCTCCGTTCGGACAATCGATGAGGCAAAAGGAAGAAGTGCCTGAAATTTCTCGGCAACATACAATACATCATCATCCTCGGACGGGTCCGGGTTTAGCAATTCCGACAACTTGGCCTCACGGAGCCCCGGATAATGTGATGCTAGCATGAGGTTTTTAAATTCCTCCCAGGTATAAGCACCATAAACTGGCCTCACTGAAAGCCACCAAGTGTGAGCGCCCTTGCTAAGATAGTAAGCTGCTACGGAGACGCGATTATCCTCCGGGCAGTCCACCATCTCAAATAATTTCTCAAAATGCTCGATCCAATGCACAATGTCAGCAGGCTCAGAGGAGCCTTCAAAGGTCGGAGGTCGCTGGCGAGAGATATCGCTGATGATCCGACTCACGGGTCCGCCAAGCACAGGAGATGGAGGATGAGGCCCCTGCTGCTGTCCAGTAGTGGCCCTCTGCATAGCTTCCATTAACTGACCCATCTGGGTCATCTGAGTCATCATGCTCTGCATGACAATGTAAGGATCGACACGCGCATCCTCACGCCCACTGTGGTGCGATTGGTCCCTAGAAGGCGAACCACCGTCTGCGGAACTATGATCCACATTTGCGTGTATGTTGGCTCGAGGTATCGGGATTCGGCCCCTTCCGCGGCCTCGTCCCCCTCTGCCACAACCTCTCAGATTTCTTTCCATACTGAAAGAATCAATCATAATGATAATCATAAGTACAGTTCAAGATACTATTCAAAATTATCGACACCACGAATGTCACATAGAATGTTACATCGACATCAAGTCGACAATTTCAATCATATAATCCATCCAGCATTTACCTCGAATTATTAATCAGATAAATCCTGCCACAGATCCTCGAAATAACAAGATCAACAAAGAGATCCATTCCGATATCAATATCAAGCCAGTAATTAAATCATGGCTCGAAAAGTACAGAACGTATTTAGCTCGTAGGGTCAGGCGCTTGCACAGGTCACACGTGACACGAAGGTCTTTGGATACTAGTTCATTATACAACGACTCTTAAAGAGAAAACAACACTCTCTGATACCATCTTCTGTAACACCCCAAAAGGCGACTATTACAGTATCGTGGACCCCACACTGGGACCCACCAGGCGATATCAAAATACAGATTAAATCAGTATTACTTTGTGATACCGAATCACAATAAATAGTCATTTCTCCGATTAGGAGTTCACTAATAGTATGGCCAGCGGCCTTATAATACACAAGATCCGAAATACAAGTACAAACCATATAAAGATGGAATATACTTCAAAATACAACCGAACGATAATATAAATAAAGCGGAATTAAAGTAACATTACACGGTTTGAAAAATAACCGGACAAAAGACATGGGCCTCCCGAACTAGTATCCCTCGAACTCTTCACCGTCACCGTGCTCTTTCCGTGCCTTGCCTTTGCCTCGACCTAAAATACAACACAAGTATTTCGCCCAAAACACAGGGTCAGATATACATGATAAATGATTCTCCCGACATTGCACAATCCACATATATTAGATCTCAAAGAAAACATCCCGACTACTGAACATACCCCTCGGGCGTATGAACAATCAGTCCCAAATCATCGAACATATACAATCATACACGGACTATGAACGATTAAACAATATGGCTCAAGATGGACATCACAGTACGCTCGATCCGGAAATGTGTTCGTGTACATGTCCACCCCGTATACGGAATCCAGGATATACGTGTGACAATGTACCTAATTAGCCTCACGAGCTACGTCTCGTGTGCACAGTCTAAATACGGAAAACATCCACATATGATTATATAAGTGCCCGGCTAAAAATCCTACACAATGACCAAATGACACGCAGATATGATTCAAGATATGTCACGATACAACATGAAAATGAATTCAATAAATCACATATCCAATTAAGGATCAAGAGAAAGTCACCGAAATGACAGCGAGGACCAAACGAGATCAACGATTCAAAGTAACATACTTGGGAATGCAATCCCATGATGAAAAACGGAATAACGTCAAGGACAGTATCAAATTACGAGACACCAATTCATAAACATTTCATACACATGAAACGTATAATCATCACAAGAATCTAATCATCATTATAACCAAGCAAGATAACTTGCCTCAATACGGAGACGAGAATAATCCTCCCTTGTCGAAACGAACGCACGGTCCTCGACTAATATCATTTACTCGAACAATCAACCTTAAACGAAATACATTTTACTCAATAACATATCCGTATAATTATCGATATAGAATTAGTAAGACAACACCCTACAATCCATTAGAATAATTTCGCTATCTCAAAATATCGAAGTCTTATACCAAGAATTCTTTTTACCTCAATTCAACCTTAAAATCGATTCACAAGACATTTACCGAATGTTTGTATGATTCTTCATAACTAAGAATTTATCAAGAACATGTTAAACAACCACTTATGGTGTCAATATCATCCTATGTTGATTAAACTTCCCAAAAACATTACAATGTTGAAATGTAAAAATCTGCACAACTATGTTCATCAATACATCTCGTCTAAATTGAATATTAAGCTTATAATAAGGTTATATTAGTTATGAGATTACACCATATTCATGAAGATTATCAAAACCATCCTTACAAAGCTAGAAGATCCATTAATATCATTTATGAAACCACCTAGCTTAGGTTTTAGAATTACCACATTAATCTTCTAACATTCAACAAGGTGTTCTTATCATTCCTCATGGAGTTGTGAATCTGAACCATAATGATGTTAAAAATTCTAAGGTTTCTGAATAAGAGAACATCATTCTATCTTCAATATTGTCAAGTTCTTCCCAAGGTAAATGAATATCAAGTATGGTGTTTTAACACTTTATGATAACAATTCCATCGATCAAACCCAGTTATGAAGAAACTAAATGATTATCTATGTTCTACTGAGGTTACTTCGTCCAGCAAGATGAGCATAACATTTATATCATAGTTACTATCACCATAGAATCAAGAACACATCCATTTTAAAACCCTCATTTAACATATTCATCAAGAAGTGTTTAAAAAGTTTAATTATAACCATGTTCTACTTGGTTAATTAAACTCTAAGTGAAGTATTCTACACTACTAACATTAATATATGAAGAATATAGAGGATAAACATATACATACCTCTAGAAATGAAGAACAACTCTCAACACCACAAGAAACACACTTCAAGCTCAAGAACACCTTCTAACTTCGAATCAATGTGCTCCAATCCAAGTTACAAGACTCAAAACCAAGGTGGAGGAGGTTAATATCGGTCTAGGGAGGCAGGAGAGAGAATATACGGAGAGGAAATCGAGTTGAAACTGAAAGAAATGAAAAACAGGCTGGTCCTATAAATAGACTGCGCAGGCTTAACGTACGCTATCGAACAAATTTAGCGTATGTTAACACTCTTACGTACGCTAATTGGTTAATGTTACGTACGTAAGTGGCTTACAGTGGCTACTGTCTCGAATCCACAGGCTATTAGCATACGCTAATTAAAAGGGTGTTATGTATGCTATTAAAGGTTGACTCTGACCGACACGACAGCCCAGACATCATATAATTGCATGCCAGCAGATAACAGGTTCACGTGCGGAGTCAACTGATGTCAGATTCTCTCTTAGCGTACGCAACAGAGAAAGCATTACGTACGTTAAGGCACACGATTAACGTACGTTAATCCTGCTACGTAGCGTACGCTACACCGCCAGAAAAGGCCCAAAAATGCAACTCTCCCATAACATTGAATCATCAAGTATGAAGTGAAATAACAACGATACGAAGCTCAGATATATAACACCTCAACATAATACTGAATGAAACGATCTACGATATTCAAATTACTCGAGTAATACAACGACAAATAAAAAATGAAGAATTACAGTTGGATATTGCACTCGAGGCCTCGTCGGACCCTCCCAAGGTGAGCAGAACACATTCACAAATCATATATTCAAACTCATGAATCCAGAGTGAAGTCATAGATTCCCTCGAGGCCTCGCCGGACCCTCCCAAGGTGAGCAGAACACATTCACAAATCATATATTCAAACTCATGAATCCAAAGTGAAGTCATAGATTCCATCGAGGCCTCGCCGGACCCTCCAAGTGGAGCAGAACACATTCACGCAATTAACATATCACACCAAGGATATCCAAGCAATTCACCCAAGGGCAACAAACACAAGCACGACACAATTGTCGAATCACAACGCACCGAAATGAGATAATATATGCATATATATTATCAAAGCACAACAACAACACCAAGAGTATTCATAGGGTTAACTTAACCATTCACGAGACACAACATTCACAAAACACACGCGTTTTGAAAGTGAGCCTTTGACGAGGCTAAACCGAACCTTTGAAAGTTCAATTCAAACGGCCAAACAAACATATTTAGACGATCGCCAATTATCATATCCACAAAACAAGAATTGTATGGACAAGGTACTTGCCTTGAATCAACACGCTAATACTCTGATGGACACGGTCCAAACGGGAAAACCACGAATACCTACAATCCTCCGGCAAAAACAACGAAGATACGATTACAATGAGAATTAAGGTAAAAAACAATAGAAATCCCACCAAACTATCGAAAGGAAACTCATTGGGACATTTAATCGAACACTCCACGTTCGATAACTCCCAAGAACACTCGAATCACCATTCGAGTAGAGCAAACTCAAAATATGGATATACAACCCATAGAACACGATTATTAATGCTCAATAACATCAACCGATTCATCAAAATCGGACGAACAACGAAAATCAAGAAGGAAATCTCGAAAGTCAATTCTAGGAGATTTCAAGAATTTACCTCGATCCGACGAAGAACAAGGATTAGAAGATGATATAGTCGACAATAATCTTCCAAAATGCCTAGAAATCTAGTGGAATCAACCAAAAACTCCACTCCTCGACTTCTCCCATCGCCAGCCGCCACCCGGGTGAAGAAATGGGGTAAAAATGAGGTCTGGCCCATTCCTTGCCTATATATGGCCGACAGAGTTACGGCCGTAACTGGAAGGTCCTTACGGCCGTAACCGGCATTCGTCAAAATCCTGCCCAGCGCCTGCCGATCACTTACGGCCGTAACCGACACCCCCTTACGGCCGTAACCAGTACCGTACGGCCGTAACCAGCACGCCTTACGGCTGTAACCGGCCTTCGTCCAGCCCGTGTTTTCCGATCACTTACGGCCATAACCGGCACCTTACGGCCGTAATTCGGCCAGGCCAGGACCTCCAAAATGTGCGGTCGTGACTCGGTCGTGGCCACTCCGACGACCCGGACAACCCCGAAACCCAAACCTAAATATAAACCGAAGATACAGTTACGAAGTACTTGTAAAGACGAATCCAAGTGCTAGGAGAACACACGATTCCGACCACCCGAAGGCTCGAAATTCAACAACGGAAAGTAATTACCCCAAACTTTGGGAAATTACGAAAACGGCCCAAAACGTCCGAAATACACGATACACGATCGAAACACTAAGCCAAAGCTCGCAACATGAATAATAACATTAAATGAACTTACGAGAAACTCGAAACAACAGTTTCACACGAGATTCGCAAGAATCGAACTCAAGTGCGGAAAAGCCGCTTTAGAATATGGAACTCAACAAAACGACACCGAAACGAACTCGGATGATAAAAAGTGTAGAATTAATCATTCTCGGAATGACGAAATGGTCACAACAGAATCGCTAAGATGTACTTCCGCCAAAAATTTTTTACCGAAAATCGAAATTGCGGATATTACAGATACCACGAGCCAACAGGCGTGCGAATGCAGAGCATAGTTCCGCAGGCAGTGATTCGCCTTCTAGGGACCAATCGCTCCACACTGGATGCGAGTATACATGTGTCGATCCTTACGCTGTGATGCAGGGCATGATGGCTCAGATGACCCAGATGGGTCAGTTAATGGAAGCTATGCAGAGAGCTACTACCGACCAGCAACAGGGGCCACCTCCTGTATATGGCGGACCGGTGAGTCAGATAATCAGCGACATCTCTCGCCAGCGACCCCCGACTTTTGAAGGTTCCTATGAGCTTGCTGATATCGTTTATTGGATTGAACACTTCGAGAAATTATTCGATATGGTAGACTGTCCAGCAGAGAATCGCGTCTCCATAGCAGCTTACTACCTTGGCAAGGGAGCCCACACCTGGTGGCTTTCGATGAGGCCAGCTGATGGCGTATGGACTTGGGAGGAATTTAAAAATCTCATGCTAGACCGTTACTATCCGGGTCCTATCCGCGAGGCCAAACTGTCAGAATTGCTGAATCTAGACCCGTCCGAAGATGATGATGTACTATCTGTTGCCTAGAAATTCCAGGCACTTCTTCCTTTTGCCTCGACGATTGTCCGAACGGAGATCGATAAGATTAAATATTTTCTCAAGAGGCTTAAACCCCGAGTAAGAATGCAACTGTTGAATCACCATTGTACGACCCTACCAAAGTTCATCGAGAAAGCTCTGGAGTATGAACTGACCGCGAAAGAAATTTCCAAGAAGCAACCTTAGTCCGACAACAAGAAATTCAGGAACCAGAACCAGACTGACAGCTACCAGGGAACATTCAAGGGGCCCCAACCAGTGCCAAATCCTTCCGAACGGCCACCCATGGCGTCGAAGCCAACCGGATCGCAACCTTGAGCGGTCAGCCTATCTGTTGTGTGTTATAACTGTGGAGACCAGAGGCACATCAATTCTAAATGCCCGAGGCCGGCTGTCGCATGCCATACTTGTGGGAAAAATGGACGTCGTGCTCGTTATTGTAGGAGTGGACCAGGACGTACTCCAGCAGCACCTCATGCTCCAATCCAGTCTTCCGTCTAGGACCGTGTACCTCCGTCTGCTTCTTATCAGACTACCGGGGCAAACAGAGGGATGGGCCGTGGAAATCAAGCTGGTACATCTGGTACTGGGGCTGCAAAACCCAGAGTCTACGAGATGAAGAAGGCCAACGATCCCGAAGCCAGCATGATTCCAGGTACTCTCGAGATCCGATCTCAGCCTGTCTGTGTTCTTTTTTATACTGGTGCTTCACACTCCTTTTTATCTGCTTCTTGTTTGAGACGTTTGCAATTAGATCATGTTACTAATTGTGAACCTTATATAATTGGTCTACCCGATGGTAGAAGAATTATTGAGAATCATGAAGTGCAGGACTGTCCGATTCGCATGAACAACCGTGAGTGGTTGTCGAATTTAATTGTGGTCAATTTACCTAAAGATGATGTGATCTTGGGTATCGATTGGATGGATCGTCATGATGCCATACTTAGTGTCCGCAAGGAACAATGACCGTCACATCTGACGATGGTGTTGAGTGTACTTTTTAGGGTGACAATCCCAGTCATTTCGGGAGAGTCATCAGCGCTATGAAAGCAGTGAAACTGCTTAATCAGGGGTGTATTGGCTATTTGTGTTTCATGACCAAAACAGCGGATCGACCAGTCGAATTGGCCAATATTCCGATAGTCCGAGACTACCCAGATTTACCTCCACATCGTGATGTAGAGTTTACTATTGAGTTAGATCCAGGTACGTCCCCGCTTTCGAAAGCACCGTATTGTATGGCTCCGACTGAGATGCAGGAGTTGAAGAACCAGCTTGAGAATTTAACGGAGAAGGGCTATATTCGACCTAATGCGTCCACTTGGGGAGCACCAGTGCTATTTGGACGGAAGAAAGATGGAACTCTGCATCTGTATATTGATTATCGTGAGCTGAACTGTAATATCCGCAATTTCGATTTTCCGGTAATTTTTTTTGGTGGAAGTCCATCTTAGCAACTTCGTTGTGACCGTTTCATCATTCCGAGAATATTTAATTCTGCACTTTTTGTCATCCGAGTTCGTTTCGGTATCGTTTTGTTGAGTTCCATGTTCTTAAACGGCTTTTCCGCACTTGAGTTTGATTCTTGCGAATCTTGTCTGAAACTGTTGTTTCGGGTTTCTCGTAAGTTCATTTAATGTTATTTGTAACACCCAAAATTTATTTATATTTTTTTTTTTTTTGCGGAAATAATATAAAGTTTGACACCAATTCATAAAGGAACTTCATTTATTTAATTTAATAAGCCAATAATGGCAGTCAAGTTATCAAACTTCTAAAGAAAACAACATAAGTAAAACTTTCTAATATAGAAATGTCAAAAGCGGAAGTACTAAAAATGTTCATTGACTTAAAATAAATCACAATTGTCACGAATGCTCCCGCTCCTTAGCCTCCTTAATCGTAATACCAAAATGTTAAGTAAAACCGTAAGCACAAAGCTTAGTGAATTCAAACACAACATTATACCAATATCCACAATCACTAGACCTAGATTAAAATATATCGTTATAACATTTAAACATAAGCCAAGAACAAATCAAGGCTTATAAGGAGGGCTAGTAGGTTACCCGCATCTCACAAACCGAAGAGTATTGGGTTAATCTTACCCTCACCTCACATCCCGGAGGGTATTGGAGTAATTATACCTAACCACGCGCACCGGACAAAAGCCGGATAATTGCTATGATCCCTCAACAATAAACATACAAAGGCACATGTATGATTAACAATTTAAGCATGCATCCACATTATCATACCATAATAATAATTTAACACTCACGTGCTAACCTAGCAATCATAAATATTGAGACAATGGAGTGAGAGAACTCACCTTGAATACTTAAGGGAGATTGCTAAATCAAAACAGGCTACCACACTTGAGCAAATGCCAAAACTTCACCTATTATAAACTAGGAGTTAGGATATACCCAAAGATGAAGCTTAAAGACTTAAACAAAAATCTGGACAGCAAGGTCTAAAAACAGACCCGCTGTTAAAGATGGATTTACTTAATTTTCCTAAGTATTAACATATCAATATTAAATTTTTCTAAGAAACTAGAGTCTTTCCCCTTTTTAAAACAGTAAAGAACTCACTCTAACTCCAAAACATGAATTTATTATGATGCTTTTAAAAAGACATCGCAGTGCAGTCCCAAATCATAGGAATCAGTAGTGTTGGCCAATTCTACCCAACTTGTGGGTAGACATTGTCCAAACTAAAAATCACAGAGATAATAGACATAAATACCAAAGTCTCAGAGTTGGAACCGACCAAAAAGGGTTTCCCAAACTCTAGATATGAAATTCACAACATGACTAATTACAAAACCCTTAAAAGCTGATGACAGAAAACTGATCTGGAGTGTGAACCCAATATGACCAAGAAATACTTGGAGATAACATCCCATAAACTCCAGATCACAACTTTAGGTCATAACACACATGTGGGAACTTGGAATCCCATTAGATCATTTCCCAAGCCCTAGAAACGAATAAAACAAGTTGACCTATCAGATCAGACCCGGATCAGACCTACCAGCAAAGGTGCTGTTCTTGCCCATGGATAAATTCCTAATTAGTGAGAGTGACCTTCATAAGAAAGTTACCCAACACAATTTGTAAACTTTTGGCACAGGGTTGAGATCCGTTTGAGTTATAGAATTCAAGTTATGATTTTTGTAAGATGACTACAAATCTGATGGAAACAGAATCGTAGCCAACCCTTAATCTTTTTAACCAATCCATTCCTCTCCCTTTTGAAACACATTCCTAGATGTGTTTATCACCCAAATTCAGTCCCCTATGAACATGGTGGCACCAAAAAGGGCTAGGGTCATTGGCATTTCATTTAGTCACAAGGAAAAGAATTAAATCAACATAATATATGACAAACCATTTAAACTCATAATTTTCCCCTTTCTTAAGGGTTCCTTGATCTTTCAAATACACAAACATTTATATACACATCTTAGAAGATGCTATAAAATTGTATACTTAGATCTAAACATATTGATATGGATATGTTGAGAATCAAAATAATAATTAACAAGAATTATAACCATTCACAAGATCTATCACATTTTATCACCTAAATAAAACTTGGTGATTTCCATGGTTCATTTAGACCTTGTATTTTGTATAATCATCTAGATCCATCATACACCATGTATAGGGTGTAGATATAATCTAGAGATGATGATAACATACAACTTATAACAATAACAACATTGGTTAAAACCATAAGATCTATCTTCTTTAAATCACACAAGTTACAACTTGATGATTTTTATGAATCATATAGATCTTTTACATAATATGATCATCTAGGCTCATCATACACCATGTATAGGAGATGGTGATGAAATTTCTAGATGATAATCAACACTTAAAACAATTAATTGAATATAAATCAAAAGAAAAGATTAAAACACCTTAAAAGATCTTACCTAAGCTTGTTACACCAACAAGGAAGTGAAGGAGAAGATGATTGTGGCTTTGGAAGAGAAAAATGAGAGAGAGATGGGAGAGAGGGATCGGCCGAAAATGAGGGAGAGAGGAGGGAGTTTAGGGTTTTGTGATATTTTTATAAATCATTTAAGGATAAAGCCTAATGACTTCACTAATGGGCTAGGCTCAAAACTCATTTCTTACTAGCCCAATATAATTAAATCTTTCAATTAACTTAGCCCAAAACTTGTATTTTAATCTAACTTGGCTAATTAATTAAACCCATCATTTAAATAACTAAATACCATGAAAATAATTAACGTAGAAAAAACCCGGGCGTTACAACTCTCCCCTACTAAGAAGGGACTTCGGCCTCGAAGTCATCCCTCTGAATAACTCGGGATAATGCGCCTCATCTCGTCTTCGTGTTCCCATGTACACTCGGATCCCTTCCTATCCTTGCCACCGAACCTTAACAGAATAAACAGTCTTACCGCTCAGAAGGGTCTTTGACTTTCGATCAACAACCGCGATAGGTTTCTCAACATAGTTGAGCCGTTCGTCAATTTGGATGTCTTCCCGGAGGTACTACGGCGGTATCGTCAACAATGCACTTCCTCAACCGAGACACGTGGAAGGTGTTATGAATCAAACTAAGCTCGTCGGGCGGCTCCAAGTAGTACGCTACTTTACCAACGCGAGCTATGATCTTATAAGGTCCAATAAACCGAGGTCCCGGCTTCCCACGCTTGCGAACCTAATCACACCCTTCCAAGGGGAGACCTTTAATAGCACATGATCCCCAACACGAAACTCAAGATCGGAGCGTCGCTTATCTCGCATAACTCTTCCGACGACTCCTAGCGGTGACCAAATGATCCCCGATCATTTTGATTTTCTACGTGGTCCGCAAAACAATATCGGTGCTACCGAGCACCCTCTGTCGACCTCACCCCAACACACCGGGTTCTACACTTCCTACCATACGGTGCTTCATACGGGGCATGTCGATGCTTGAAAGATAAGCTGTTGTTATATGAAAACTCGGCTAAATGAAGATGATCATCCCAATCGCCTCCAAAATCAATTGCACATGCCCGAAGCATGTCCTCCAAAGTCTGTATCGTCCGCTCACTCGCCCATCGGTTTGCGGATGGAACGCAAGATCTTGAAATGCAATCGGGTACCCAATTCTTCTTGGAATTTCGCCAAAATCGAGAGGTGAATCGAGTATCTCGATCGGAGACAATAGATACGGGCACCCGTGCAATGAAACTATCTCCCGAACAAAAATCTCGCCAATTTTTCACCAAGAACTTTCCTTGATGGCCGGAAATGAGCACTCTTCGTCAATCGATCCACAACCACCCATATCGTATCCGCTCCTTTGCGGTCTTAGGAAGTTTTGTAATAAAGTCCATGGTTAAGTGCTCCCATTTCCACTCGGGAATCTCCAAAGGTTGCAATTTCCCATGAGGTTTAAGTGTTCGGCTTTGACCTTCCGGCATGTTAGGCATTCTTCTACATATCGAGCCACATCATTCTTCATCCGTGCCACCAATAACCCTCACGAAGATCTCGGTACATTTTTGTAGCACCGGATGAATAGAAAACTTGGACTGTGAGCTTCTTCCATAAGAGTTTTCCGGTTCCCACCGATAAATGGAACCCAAACCCTACCATAACGAGTTAGTAATCCACGCCCATCTCGCTCCATCTTAGGTAACTCATTCACAATCCTTTCACGATTTGGGTTCCCCTCTTGAGTCGACACATCTTGAGCATCTCGAATCATACCCAATAATGATGTCTCCATAGTCATCCGAAGACATTTAGCTCGAATCGGTTCGACAGATTGCTTACGGTAGGTGCGTCGGCTACCACATTTGCTTTACTGGGGTGGTAGTGAATCTCACGGTCGTAATCTTTCACCACATCTAACCATCTAACTTTGCCTCATATTCAAATCCCTGATCGAAAAGGTACTTCAAACTTTTATGGTCGGTGTAAATGATACACTTAACCCGTAAAGGTAGTGCCTCCATATCTTGAGAGCAAAAACAACGGCTCCTAATTCCGGTCATGAGTGGGGTAGTTCCTTTCGTGAGGTTTTAGTGGCGAGACGCATAAGCTATCACCTTACCGTTGCATCAACACGGCACCAAAACCCGGGAGGGATGCGTCGCGATACACTACCATGTCCTCCACTCCTTCCGGTAAAGTCAAAACCGGGGCATTACACAACCGCGTCTTAAGATCTTCAAATGCAAACTGTTGTTCCGGACCCCAAACAAATTTCTCCGACTTCTTGGTCAATCGCGTAAGAGGTAGAGCAATCTTTGAGAAATTTTCAATAAACCTACGATAGTAACCGGCCAAACCCAAGAAACTACGAATCTCCGAAGGCGATTTAGGAGCTTCCCATTTCTTAACCGCATCAATTTTGGCCGGATCGACCTTGATACCTTCCTTGTTCACCACGTGGCCCAAGAATTGAACCTCTTCTAACCAAAATTCACACTTAGAAAATTTAGCATAAAGCCGTTCTCTCCGTAGTGTCTCTAGAAGTTCCCGAATATGCTTTTCATGCTCCTCCCTGGTCTTAGAATAGACCAAAATATCGTCAATAAACACAATGATAGTGAGCAGTCGAGCATCGGACCACACACCCGATTCATAAGATCCATAAAAGCGGCGGGTGCATTAGTGAGTCCGAAAGGCATCACCAAAAATTCAAAGTGTCAGTATCGGGTTCGAAACGCCGTTTTATCAATTTCACATTCAAGATCTCGAATCTGATGATAACCGGAACGCAAATCAATCTTGGAAAACAATGACGCTCCTTGGAGTTGGTCGAAAAGATCGTCGATACGAGGTAAAGGATAACGGTTCTTTATCGTGAGTTTATTCAACTCCCGATAATCTATGCTCATTCTTTGAGAACCGTCCTTCTTTTCGCGAAAAGTATAGGAGCACCCACGGCGAGAAACTTGGCCGTATAAACCCCTTATCACTAAGCTCCTGTGGCGATCTTGAAGCTCTTTCATCTCGGTGGCGCCAAACGATAAGGAGATTTGGCGATCGGAACAGCGCCGTGTACTAAATCAATGCGAAACTCCACTTGCCTAATAGGTGGCAAACCCGGAGTTCCTCAGAAAGACGTCACCAAAGTCGGAAACAATGGAACATTATCGAGCGCAATAGCGAGAGGTACAAGAAGCAATATCCAAATGGGGAATATCTCCTTGAATAATAAGTTCTCCACCCTAGGGTTTTGAACACGAACTTGTCTCTTGCGACAAAGAATTTCGCATCGAATGCATCGAGCCAATCCATACCCACAATAACGCAAAGTTCCCTCATAGCAATAGGGATAAGATCAATGGGGAATTCAACTCCCGAAAATTCATGGGTACAACCCGATAAACATCGATCGAAGATAGTTCGATTGTCGGCAACTTCGATAACCATGGGACGTGCTAGTTTCCGACACCACGCCCCAAACGATTTATGAACGTGCGTGACACGAAGGAGTGAGTAGCGCTTAATCAAACATAACGGCGGCAAAGTTGAGAATCTACAGATAAGTGCACGATTCATAATATTTAAGCAATAAAACAATTACTCTATGGCATAGCATAAGATAAAAGATAAGGAAGAGATGTTTACCTTTCTGATCGCAGCTTCGCAGCTCCTCCTCGTAAGTGGTGGACACGTCCTCGTGTCAACATAGTTGGTCCGTTAGAGGTCGGCGATTGGGATTTGCATTCCCATTCTTCTTGACTTTGGGCAATCAGGCATCTTGAGCCACTTCTCTTGCCAATAGTAACAAACCGTACCGCTGCAATGTAGTAACACGGGAGGTCAGAATGGCTTTTGGAGCCTTGCAATTCTTCCAGTGATGCCCTTCCTTCTTACAGTTATAACACACCAATGGGGGTCGATCACCCTGCTTCGCAGATGGCTTGTATTCATATCTTGGTTTATCCCCAAACTTTGTCTTCTTATGAGCCTCATTAGAAGTTTTAGAAAAAGTGCTCTCCAGTTTCCTCTTAGATTGAGTTTGCATCTAAATCTCTCTCTTTCAGGCCGCCCCCATGACTGCACCCAAAGTCGTAAAGTCTTGCATGCTCACAAATTCCCGGATGTCGGTACGTAAAATCGAGATGTACCGACTAACAAGCCATGCTTCATCTCCAGCAAAAGTAGGACAGAAAGAAAGCATCTCCATGAACTTGGCGTTCAGATCACTAACAGACTCAGTGGTCTGTTGTAACGCCATGAACTCCTGCATCATTCTTTGTTGCTCCACCCTAGGCACATACCGTGCCTCGAACCACTCCACAACCAGGCCCAAGTAATCGCCCTTACAGCCTTCTTGATCATTTTTCCCGTGGTGGTGTTCCACCATGTCTTACCCGCTTCCTCGGTGGTTCTTTGCTACCAACACCCTAAATCTGTGCAGGCACCCTATAGTCATAAAGGCGCCCTCCACGTCGGATAACCAAAGGCTTAGCTTCCACTGGATCGTCCTCCCCATCCCAATGAGGTGGTGCACTTGCCGAACTTCTCGTAGTAGTACATTAAATCACGAACGGGAGGATCGAGCCCCCGTGCGGAGGTGCATCGCCATACGCTCATCTAGCAGAGCACGAACTTGATCAATGATGTTAGCCGTGACATTCGAATGATCTCGTTAAAAGCATTATTGAACTCCTCGGCAACGAGTTCCCTAACTTGAGCTATTTGAATTGCATTGAGGCGGCAGCGGAGCCATCTAAAATTGATAAGAAAAGAAAAAACGATTCAACCTATGCATGTCTAAGAGATCGAAAACACTCGACTTGTCAAAACTTTTCAACCTTGCCCCGTCCCCAAAAACCGGCTCCCATATATTGAATAATAGGGGCCCTTCTATTATTCAATATAGAAGTTCCAATTTCGGTTTCAGTCTAGTTTCAAAATTTCACTTGCTCCTAGCCGTAATAGTTTAATTCACACTCATGGTAGATCTAAAAGGCCTAAATTCTCACATGGTAGATAGTAGCACTAAAGGCATATAATTATCCTCCTAGGCTAGTCTTTGGGATATGTCATAAATGGAGCATAATATTGTGTTTGATAAGTAATAAAATTTAAACTCAATTAGTAAATAAAACTTACTTGGTGGTGGCCGATGCACCGTGACATCTTCATCGCTAGTTTTTAATAAACTTTGTACAAGAGAAATAAAATGTTTTAAATTTGAGTCTAGACATCCTTAAGAAGGCCTAGTTCACTCAAATGAAAAGCTCGATACCAACTTGTAACACCCAAAATTTATTTATATTTTTTTTTTTTTTGGAAATAATATAAAGTTTGACACCAATTCATAAAGGAACTTCATTTATTTAATTTAATAAGCCAATAATGGCGGTCAAGTTATCAAACTTCTAAAGAAAACAACATAAGTAAAACTTTCTAATATAGAAATGTCAAAAGCGGAAGTACTAAAAATGTTCATTGACTTAAAATAAATCACGGTGTGTCACGAATGCTCCCGAGTCCTTAGCCTCCTTAATCGTAATACCCGAAAATGTTAAGTAAAACCGTAAGCACAAAGCTTAGTGAATTCAAACACAACATTATACCAATATCCACAATCACTAGACCTAGATTAAAATATATCGTTATAACATTTAAACATAAGCCAAGAACAAATCAAGGCTTATAAGGAGGGCTAGTAGGTTACCCGCATCTCACAAACCGAAGAGTATTGGGTTAATCTTACCCTCACCTCACATCCCGGAGGGTATTGGAGTAATTATACCTAACCACGCGCACCGGACAAAAGCCGGATAATTGCTATGATCCCCTCAACAATAAACATACAGGCACATGTATGATTAACAATTTAAGCATGCATCCACATTATCATACCATAATAATAATTTAACACTCACGTGCTAACCTAGCAATCATAAATATTGAGACAATGGAGTGAGAGAACTCACCTTGAATACTTAAGGGAGATTGCTAAATCAAAACAGGCTACCACACTTGAGCAAATGCCAAAACTTCACCTATTATAAACTAGGAGTTAGGATATACCCAAAGATGAAGCTTAAAGACTTAAACAAAAATCTGGACAGCAAGGTCTAAAAACAGACCCGCTGTTAAAGATGGATTTACTTAATTTTCCTAAGTATTAACATATCAATATTAAATTTTTCTAAGAAACTAGAGTCTTTCCCCTTTTTAAAACAGTAAAGAACTCACTCTAACTCCAAAACATGAATTTATTATGATGCTTTTAAAAAGACATCGCAGTGCAGTCCCAAATCATAGGAATCAGTAGTGTTGGCCAATTCTACCCAACTTGTGGGTAGACATTGTCCAAACTAAAAATCACAGAGATAATAGACATAAATACCAAAGTCTCAGAGTTGGAACCGACCAAAAAGGGTTTCCCAAACTCTAGATATGAAATTCACAACATGACTAATTACAAAACCCTTAAAAGCTGATGACAGAAAACTGATCTGGAGTGTGAACCCAATATGACCAAGAAATACTTGGAGATAACATCCCATAAACTCCAGATCACAACTTTAGGTCATAACACACATGTGGGAACTTGGAATCCCATTAGATCATTTCCCAAGCCCTAGAAACGAATAAAACAAGTTGACCTATCAGATCAGACCCGGATCAGACCTACCAGCAAAGGTGCTGTTCTTGCCCATGGATAAATTCCTAATTAGTGAGAGTGACCTTCATAAGAAAGTTACCCAACACAATTTGTAAACTTTTGGCACAGGGTTGAGATCCGTTTGAGTTATAGAATTCAAGTTATGATTTTTGTAAGATGACTACAAATCTGATGGAAACAGAATCGTAGCCAACCCTTAATCTTTTTAACCAATCCATTCCTCTCCCTTTTGAAACACATTCCTAGATGTGTTTATCACCCAAATTCAGTCCCCTATGAACATGGTGGCACCAAAAAGGGCTAGGGGTCATTGGCATTTCATTTAGTCACAAGGAAAAGAATTAAATCAACATAATATATGACAAACCATTTAAACTCATAATTTTCCCCTTTCTTAAGGGTTCCTTGATCTTTCAAATACACAAACATTTATATACACATCTTAGAAGATGCTATAAAATTGTATACTTAGATCTAAACATATTGATATGGATATGTTGAGAATCAAAATAATAATTAACAAGAATTATAACCATTCACAAGATCTATCACATTTTATCACCTAAATAAAACTTGGTGATTTCCATGGTTCATTTAGACCTTGTATTTTGTATAATCATCTAGATCCATCATACACCATGTATAGGGTGTAGATATAATCTAGAGATGATGATAACATACAACTTATAACAATAACAACATTGGTTAAAACCATAAGATCTATCTTCTTTAAATCACACAAGTTACAACTTGATGATTTTTATGAATCATATAGATCTTTTACATAATATGATCATCTAGGCTCATCATACACCATGTATAGGAGATGGTGATGAAATTTCTAGATGATAATCAACACTTAAAACAATTAATTGAATATAAATCAAAAGAAAAGATTAAAACACCTTAAAAGATCTTACCTAAGCTTGTTACACCAACAAGGAAGTGAAGGAGAAGATGATTGTGGCTTTGGAAGAGAAAAATGAGAGAGAGATGGGAGAGAGGGATCGGCCGAAAATGAGGGAGAGAGGAGGGAGTTTAGGGTTTTGTGATATTTTTATAAATCATTTAAGGATAAAGCCTAATGACTTCACTAATGGGCTAGGCTCAAAACTCATTTCTTACTAGCCCAATATAATTAAATCTTTCAATTAACTTAGCCCAAAACTTGTATTTTAATCTAACTTGGCTAATTAATTAAACCCATCATTTAAATAACTAAATACCATGAAAATAATTAACGTACCGAAAAAAAAACCGGGCGTTACATTATTATACATGTTGCGAGCTTTGGCTTGGTGTTTCGATCGTGTATCGTGTATTTCGGACGTTTTGGGCCATTTTCATAATTTCCCAAAGTTTGGGGTAATTACTTTCTGTTGTCGAATTTCAAGCCTTCGGGTGGTCGGAATCATGTGTTCTGTTTGTGAGTACTTCATAACCGTTTCTTCGATTCAAATTCAGGTTCGGGTTTCGGGCTTGTCCGGGCCGTCGGGGGTGGCCACGGCCGAGTCACGGCCGCACAGTCTTGTGTTGGTACTGGCCTGGCCTAGTTACGGCCGTAAGGTACCAGTTACGGGCGTAAGGTACCAGTTACGGACGTAATTGATCGGTAGGCATGGCCTGACGAATGCCGGTTACGGCCGTAAGGGCCGAGAGTTACGGCCGTACGGGCGCTAGGCAGCTTCCGAACGAATGCCGGTTACAGCCGTAAGGACCTGCCGGGTACGGCCGTAAGTGCCGAGTTACGTCCGTAAGGCCCTGCCGGTTATGGCCGTAACTCTGTCGGCCATAGAAGGCCTGAGCGATGGGCCAGACTTCAATTCACCCCATTTCTTCACCCGGGTGTGGCTGGCGACGGGATAAATCGGGGAGTGGAGTTTTTGGTTGATTCCCCTCGATTTCTAAGCATTTTGGAGGATTCCTGTCGATTTTATCAACATCAAATCCTTGTTTTTCGTTGGATCAAGGTAATTTCTTGAAATCTCCTAGAATTTGATTTTCAGGATTTCTTCTTGATTTTCATTGTTCGTCCGAATTTGATGAATCAGTTGATGTTAGTAAACATTATTAATCGTGTTCTATGGATTGTATATCCATATCTTCAATTCATTCAACCCGATTGATGATTCTTAGGTTCTTTGGGAACTTTGAACATTTAGTGTTCGATTAAATGTCTCAAAGAGTTTCTTTCGGTCGTTGTGTTGATTTGGATTGATATTGTGATATTGAATGAATTGTATTTTATTCAAGGTTGTTCGAGTACTTGTGTTTATCGGAGGACGTCGTTCGTTGTTCGTGGAAGGATTTCATCACCTTCGGTTGAGGTAAGTTTTATACTTGTACTAGTCAATAAGATTAATGTTATCATATATGTGTATGAATGTATTGTATCATTCCGAGACTTAGTCTCTTCATAAGTTCATTGATATTAGGGGATCGTTTGATACGATACTCTTAGGCAATTATGCCAAATGTTTATTATCATTCATTAATGGCCGGTTCAAGGCATTGGGATACTCGTTGTTAATGTTATTGTCGATAGCCGGTTCGCGGTATCGATGTATCGATTATTATTGTTAATATTGATGTCGATCTAAGACATTGTTGTAATCATTGTTATTAATGTTGGCGTCCTGTCATTCATGTTGTATTGGCCGATTAAAGGCATTCGGGTATTCGTTCTCATCTTCGTCGTCGGTAACCGATTAAAGGTGTCGAGGCATTCATTGTATCATTGTTATCGATTGGCCGTTCTAAGGCAATTGAGGTACTCAATCATTCATTGTATAATTGTTATCGATTGGACGTTCTAAGGCAATCGAGATGCTCAATCATTCATTGTATCATTGTTATCGATTGGCCATTCTAAGGCAATCGAGGTACTCAATTATTCATTGTATAATTGTTATCGATTGGCCGTTCTAAGGCAATCGGGGTACTCAATCATTCAATGTATCATTGTTATCGATTGGCCGTTCTAAGGCAATTGAGGTACTCAATCATTCGTTGTGTCATTGTTATCGATTGGCCGTTCTAAGACAATCGAGGAATTGAATCATCCGCTACATCATTGTTATAGGTTGGCCATTCTAAGGCAATCGAGGTATTGAATTGGGGCTGTCGAGGATAATTCCCATCCGTTGTGTCATTGTTATCGATTGACCATTCTAAGGTAATCGAGGTATTGAATTGGGACTGCCGAGGATGGTGCCCATCCGTGAGTCATCATTATCTTGTTGGCCGACTCAAGGCAGCACACTATCTTTCTGGTGAATTCGGTAATCTTTGAATTTTGGTCGATTTTGTTTTTATGACCTTCGGGATTATGGTTCTTGGCTGGGTGGCGTATGTGTGGAATTTTTAGTCGGGCACACTATGGTCATATGTATATGCGGGACTCCAGACACATTTAGACTGCACACGGTAAAGTACCTCCGTGAGACTAATTAGGCCAAGTTGCGGGTGTATATGCGGGGTTCCAGACACTCGGCTACTTGTGCACTCACACATTCCATTTGGGCATACCATGATATTCCACTATGGTCATGTGTATATTTTGTTTTTGTGACCTTCCGGGATTGTGTTTCGTGGCCGGGTGGCGTATGTATGGAATTTTTAGTCGGGCACACTATGGTCATGTGTATATGCGGGACTCTGGACACATTTAGACTGTGCACACGATAAAGTACCTTCGTGATACTAATTAGGCCAAGTTGTGGTTGTATATGCGGGGTTCCGGACACTCGGCTACTTGTGCACTCACACATCCCATTCGGGCATACTATGATATTCCACTATGGTCATGTGTATATGCGGGACTCCGGACACATTTAGACTGTACACACGGTAAAGTACCTCCGTGAGACTAATTAAGCCAAGTTGCGGGTGTATATGCGGGGTTCCGGACACTCGGATACTTGTGCACTCACACATTTCATTCGGGCATAATGTGATACTCGTCATTCAACTCTAATACTTAATTCAATTCTGGTTTGGTTCATCCTCATGTAATTCATTGTGATTCACATTTAATTCAGTTCTGGTTTGGTTCATCATCATGTAATTCATTGTGATTCATATTTAATTCAGTTCTGGTTTGGTTCATGTCGTGTAATTCATTCTGGTACTCTGTGATTATGATTCGCCGTTGGGCACTTATGTTCTAACCTATTGAACAGGTATTAATAGTATGTCGTAGGCATAGTATTTCACGAATGCTCGGTTCTTACCTTGGTTTGTGAGCATCTCGTATTATTATTATCATTGTACCGTTTCATTCCGCCTTTGGATGCAGATCATGTCATACATGTATTTGATGTTCATTATCTGGATGATTGACCCAGTGGGAGCGGAACATGTTTTCATGTTTTAGGTGCTTGCGAGGAGAGAGTTGAGACACAGGGGCATGATGATGACGACGATGCATTCGAGCGATAGTAGTTCGAGTTGTTCATATTGGTCAGTCAGTTGGAGTGTACTACAGTCTATAATGCACGGATTCTTCAAAATTGGGCAGTATGCAGTATCGGATACTGCATGGGTGCGGGTGCGGGTGCGATTCGCGTGGGATTCGCACGGGATTCGCCACGTGGCGAATCCGTGCAAAAAAAAAAAAAAAAAATTCGGACTCGCGTATCCTGGCACAGGATACGCGTCTGCAGATACGCGTATCTGTGCCGTGATACGCGAGTCCGAATTTTTTATGTTTTTTTTTTTAAGATTTTTTATAATTTTTAAAAAGTAAATCAAATAAATTAAAATACAAAAAGTAAATCATTTAATAAGTAATTACTTTTACCTTTAGCAAGATTCACGGACAACATTAGAAAGCTCATTGCTCAAAGCCATTTGAATTGTTTTTGTATGACTTGTTTTATATATTTGAATTGATTTTATGGTGATATTTGAATTGTTGTTTTTTATATTTAACAAGTGTTATATATAATAAAATATAAAATAAACAGACGTATCCTTGCCGTATCGCACCCTAACATTTTCAAAAAACCGTATCCCCGCACCCGTATCTGCCCGCACCCGCACCCGCCCCCCCGCACCTGTGCAACATAGACTACAGTTTGTCAGTCATTGTCATTATGTATTACCCGAGCAAGGCTCGTGGGTGTTGTTGTATTTTATTTTTGGCCATGTAGGCCCATCGTTGTCGTTGAAATTCCCTATCGGAATATTGTGTCGGATATCATAGTAGGGACTGTGATCTCCCTTGTTAGCTAATTTGATGTAATTTAGTCATGTTCGCCTGGTGGATCTCCTGGCGTGGGGTCCACGGCACTGTAATGACCCAATAGGATTTGAGGGTGTTACAGAAGATGGTATCAGAGATTTGGGTTGTGAGATACCCTGATATGTGAGTTATGTGGCTCTACCGATGCGGTAGTAGTGGGACTGTCAGGTTATGACAATCTGGACAGTCGGGTTTTGTGAGTCATGAAATTTGTACGACTGCACGAGTCATTCATTCATCGAGTCGTCGTTAGTGAAGACTAGTATCGTGAGACCTCGAAGCTTCGTATGACCTGTGTAAGGACTTGATTCTCTTTATGTTCATACATTCATTATGTCATTAATTATACATGCTTTGTTGAAACCTAGATGTGATATTATTGTTACGATTGATTCATGACTAATTGTGTTGGAGCACGTTTGACTATGCAAGCGATAAGGATCAACTCATTCATCAGTTAATAATCCTCAATCATCACTCAGTCAATCTCATTGTTCAGTTAATTCATTCATCACTCAGTCAATCTCATTGTTCAGTTAATTCATTCATCACTCAGTCAATCTCATTGTTCAGTTAATTCATTCATCACTCAGTCAATCTCATTGTTCAGTTAATTCATTCATCACTCAGTCAATCTCATTGTTCAGTTAATTCATTCATCACTCAGTCAATCTCATTGTTCAGTTAATTCATTCATCACTCAGTCAATCTCATTGCTTAGTTAATTCATTAATCATCCAGTCCATCTCACGGTTCAGTTGTTGATCTTGTGGATCGAATTTTCAACCTTGTTAACTTGTTCAAGATAATCATTTCAGGAATTTCATCAGATAATCATGTCACCTCACTTGATCTTTCATGCGATCATATCATATTCTGGCGTCATATCGACGATCATTCTATTGCATTATTAATGCATTCATTGTGTTAGAGCGTGTATGCTCATTATTATCATTCCGTCTCGTAATCATAATGCGATCTTCATACGGGATCTGTAATTATCATGTGACTTTCCTGCCTCGGTATGGAAAGAGCTGTCGGAGGGACATCGGACTCCGATGTCCAAGAGATCGTTTTCTAGTCGTCTTCGTGTTGGGAGAGCATTTTCTTCTCAGACGACGAGTTCGACTGTTGTTTGCTTTAACTGTGATACTATAGGACATCGCAGTACCCAGTGCTCGATGCAGGCCGTTGTTTGTTTTCTGTGTGGGAGACAATGACACCTTCAGAAATACTGTAGGAGTTCTAGTGCCAGTAGATATCGAGAGGGCTCACAAGCCTCGAGAGATTTTGTTACTCCAGCCCGTGCATCATCCTAGGGGTCCTATCAGGCTTCGAGAGCCAGAGGTAAGGACATTCATCACCGGTTATGAACAAGTTAATTCTTGCTCGGTAATAGGATAATCATTCATTTCATCGTCATTCAATCATTCGTATAATTCATTCATCGTATGTCAATCACGTTGAGACTTATAATTATCAAACTAATCATTCACTTCACGGGGAACAATAGTTCCAATCATTTCATTTGAGCTATCACTCATTACGTTATCATTTCACCCCGGTGAGTCATTCTTGATCCTTGTGGGATTTCGATTCATTATTATTCATTGTGATCATTCTTGTTCTTGTGAATCTCGTTGATTTTTCCTAGCGGGATATTGCTTTTCCCTACTTGTTTTAAGTTTCGGGACGAAACTTCTTTTAAGGGGGGTAGTATGTAATATCCGCAATTTCGATTTTCCGGTAATTTTCTTTTTTTGTCGGAAGTCCATCTTAGCGAGTCCGTTGTGACCGTTTCGTCATTACGAGAATATTTAATTCTGCACTTTTTCTCATCCGAGTTCGTTTCGGTATCGTTTTGTTGAGTTCCGTGTTCTTAAACGGCTTTTCCGCACTTGAGTTCGATTCTTGCGAATCTCGTCTGAAAATATTGTTTCAAGTTTCTCGTAAGTTCATTTAATGTTATTATACATGTTGCGATCTTTGGCTTGATGTTTCGATCGTGTATCGTGTATTTCGGACGTTTTGGGCCATTTTCGTAATTTCCCAAAGTTTGGGGTAATTACTTTCCGTTGTCGAATTTCAAGCCTTCGGGTGATCGGAATCGTGTGTTCTCTTAGCGCTTGGATTCATCCTTACGAGTAATTCATAACCGTATCTTCGATTCATATTCAGGTTCGAGTTTCGGGCTTGTCCGGGCCGTCGGTGGCTACTGGCTGCCAGTCACGGCCAGCCTGATCTTGTCTTTGGCCGAAGTTACTGCCGTAAGGTGTGCGATTACGGCCGTAAGGGCCGAGAGTTACGGCCGTACGGGTGCCAGGCAGCTTCCGGACGAATGCCGGTTACGGCCGTAAGGACCTGTCGGGTACGGCCATAACTCTGTCGGCCATATAAGGCCTGGGCGACGGGCCAGACTTCATTTCACCTCATTTCTTCACCCGGGTGCGGCTGGCGATGGGATAAATCGGGGAGTGGAGTTTTTGGTCGATTTCTAAGCGTTTTTGAGGATTCTTGTCGATTTTATCAACATCAAATCCTTGTTTTTCGTCGGATCGAGGTAATTTCTTGAAATCTCCTAGAATTTGATTTTTGGGATTTCTTCTTGATTTTCATTGTTCGTCAGAATTTGATGAATCGGTTGATGTTAGTAAACATTATTCATCGTGTTCTATGGATTGTATATCCATATCTTCGATTCGTTCAACCCGATTGATTATTCTTAGGTTCTTGGGGAACTTTGAACATTTAGTGTTCGATTAAATGTCTCAAAGAGTTTCTTTCGGTCGTTGTGTTGATTTTGATTGATATTGTGATATTGAATGAATTGTATTTTATTCAAGGTTGTTCGAGTACTTGTGTTTATTGGAGGACGCCATTCGTTGTTCGTGGAAGGATTTCATCACCTTCGGTTGAGGCAAGTTTTATACTTGTACTAGTTAATGAGATTAATGTTATCATATATGTGTATGAATGTGTTGTATCATTCTGAGACGTAGTCTCTTCATAAGTTCATTGATATTAGGGGATCGTTCGATACGATACTCTTCGGCAATTATGCCAAATGTTTATTATCATTCATTAATGGCCGGTTCAAGGCATTGGGATACTCGTTGTTAATGTTATTGTCGATACCCGGTTCGCGGTATCGATGTATCGATTGTTGTTGTTAATATTGATGTCGATCTAAGGCATTGTTGTAATTATTGTTATTAATGTTGGCGTCCTGTCATTCATGTTGTATTGGCCGATTAAAGGCATTCGGGTATTCGTTCTCATCTTCGTCGTCGGTAACCGATTAAAGGTGCCGAGGCATTCATTGTATCATTGTTATCGATTGGCCGTGCTAAGGCAATCGAGGTACTCAATCATTCATTGTATAATTGTTATCGATTGGACGTTCTAAGGCAATCGAGATGCTCAATCATTCATTGTATCATTGTTATCGATTGGCCATTCTAAGGCAATCGAGGTACTCAATTATTCATTGTATAATTGTTATCGATTGGCCGTTCTAAGGCAATCGAGTTACTCAATCATTCATTGTATCATTGTTATCGATTGGCCGTTCTAAGGCAATTGAGGTACTCAATCATTCGTTGTGTCATTGTTATCGATTGGCTGTTCTAAGGCAAACAAGCAATTGAATCATCCGATGTATCATTGTTATCGGTTGGCCATTCTAAGGCAATCGAGGTATTGAATTAGGGCTGTCGAGGATAGTTCCCATCCATTGTGTCGTTGTTATCGATTGACCATTCTAAGGTAGTCGAGGTATTGAATTGGGATCGCCGAGGACGGTGCCCATTCGTGAGTCATCATTATCGTGTTGGCCGACTCAAGGCAGCACACTATCATTCTGGTGAATTCGGTAATCTTTAAATTTTGGTCGCTTTTGTTTTTGTGACCTTCCGGGATTGTGTTTCGTGGTCGGGTGGCGTATGTGTGGAATTTTTAGTCGGGCACACTATGGTCATGTGTATATGCGGGACTCCAGACACATTTAGACTGTGCACACGGTAAAGTACCTCCGTAAGACTAATTAGGCCAAGTTGTGGGTGTATATACGAGATTCCAGACACTCGGCTACTTGTGCACTCACACATTCCATTCGGGCACACCATGATATTCCACTATGGTCATGTGTATATTTTGTTTTTGTGACCTTCCGGGATTGTGTTTCGTGGCCGGGTGGCGTATGTATGGAATTTTTAGTGAGGCACACTATGGTCATGTGTATATGCGGGACTCCGGACACATTTAGACTGTGCACACGGTAAAGTACCTCCGTGAGACTAATTAGGCCAAGTTGCGGGTGTATATGCGGGGTTCCGGACACTCGGCTACTTGTGCACTCACACATCCCATTCGGGCATACTATGATATTCCACTATGGTCATGTGTATATGCGGGAATCCGGACACATTTAGACTGTACACACGGTAAAGTACCTCCGTAAGACTAATTAAGCTAAGTTGCGGGTGTATATGCGGGGTTCCGGACACTCGGCTACTTGTGCACTCACACATTTCATTGGGGCATACTGTGATACTCGTCATTCAACACTAATACTTAATTCAATTCTGGTTTGGTTCATCTTCATGTAATTCATTGTGATTCATATTTAATTCAGTTCTGGTTTGGTTCATCTTCATGTAATTCATTGTGATTCATATTTAATTCAGTTCGGGTTTGGTTCATGTCGTGTAATTCATTCTGGTACTCTGTGATTATGATTCACCGTTGGGCACTTATGTTCTAACCTGTTGAACAGGTAATAATAGTATGCCGTGGGCATAGTATTTCACGAATGCTCGGTTCTTACCTTGGTTTGTGAGCATCTCGTATTATTATTATCATTGTACCGTTTCATTTCGCCTTTGGATCCATATCATGTCATACATGTATTTGATATTCATTATCTGGATGACTGACCCCGTGGGGACGGAACATGTTTTCATGTTTTAGGTGCTTGCGAGGAGAGAGTTGAGACACAGGGGCATGATGATGACAACGAGGCATTCGAGCGATACTAATCCGAGTTGTTCATGTTGGTCAGTCAGTTGGAGTGTACTACAGTTTGTCAGTCATTGTCATTATGTATTACCCGAGCAAGGCTCGTGGGTGTTGTTGTATTTTATTTTTGGCCATGTAGGCCCATCGTTGTCGTTGAAATTCCCTATCGGAATATTGTGCCGGATATCATAGTAGGGACTGTGATCTCCCTTGTTAGCTAATTTGATGTAATTTAGTCATGTTCGCCTGGTGGATCTCCTGACGTGGGGTCCACGGCACTGTAATGACCCAATAGGATTTGGGGGTGTTACATGAACAGGGTAACCATTAAGAACTAATATCCATTACCGCGTATTGATGATTTATTGGATCAGCTTCAGGGGGCTGCTGTGTTTCCTAAGATCGACTTGAGGTCCGGTTACCAATAACTGAGGATTCGTGAGTCTGACATTTCGAAGACCACTTTTCGTACTCGCTATGGGCATTATGAGTTCGTAGTGATGCCTTTTGGACTGACTAATGCACCGGCAGTAGTCATGGAGTTGATGAATCGGGTCTTTATTAATTATTTGGATCGCTTTGTAGTCGTTTTTATTGACGACATTCTGATGTACTCTCGTGACCATGAAGAGCATGAGCGTCATCTCCTTCAAGTTCTCGAGGCGTTGAGGTGTGAGCAGCTTTATGGAAAATTTTCCAAATGTAAATTCTGGATGCGTGAGGTTATTTTTCTCTGCCATGTGATATCAGCCGATAGAGTGAGAGTTGACCCTCAAAAGACAGAAGCTATTCGAGACTGGCTACCTCCGAAGAACATGAAGGAAGTTCGTAGTTTCTTGGGGCTAGCAGGTTATTACCGACGGTTCGTGGAAGGTTTTTCCAAGGTTGCGCAACCAATGACTAACCTGTTAAGGAAGGATAAGAAGTATTTATGGTCAGAAGCATATCAGCGGAGTTTTGATGAGAGTCGGTTGATTTCAGCACCTATTTTGGTTCTGTCGAAAGGAACGAAAGGATTCGTGGTGTATAGTGATGCGTCTAAACAGGGCCTTGGATGTGTACTAATGTATAACGGGAAGGTGATATCCTGTGCATCAAGGCAGCTACAACCTTACGAGGTCAACTACCCCACCCATGATTTGGAACTTGCAGCCGTGGTGTTTGCTTTAAAAATCTGGCGTCACTATCTGTATGGAGTTACCTGTCAGATTTTTACTGATTGCAAGAGCCTGAAGTACATTTTTACTCAGAAGAAGTTAAACATGAGGCAGAGAAGATGGATAGAACTCATCAAAGATTATGATATCGAGATCATTTATCATCCGAGCAAAGCAAATGTAGTTGCCGACGCTTTAAGTCGTAAAACAGTACAGGAGCAGATGCTTGCCCGCTTGATAGTTCAGAGAGAATTGCAGTTAGAGTTGGTGAGGCCGGAAATTGAAGTCTGGTTACAGCGTATTCAAGGACAACTCTGCACACTTGAGATTTCATCGTCCCTTGAGGATATAATTAGATCGAAGCAGGTTACGGACCCATTCTTATCTCGAGTTCGGGATGAAGTAACTCAAGGGAAAACCCCTGGATTTGTGATCCACGAGGATGGATTGATACGCTTCAGGAATCGAGTTTGTGCACCCTCAGGCGACGAATTGAGGAACTCTATCCTGAGAGAAGCTCATGCTACCCCGTACTCCATTCACCCGGGGTCTAGCAAAATGTATAAGGATTTGAAGCAATGTTATTGGTTGGGGAGTATGAAACGTGAAGTTGCAGAGTTCGTTTCGAGGTGTTTAACCTGTCAACAGGTTAAGATTGAGCATCAGCGACCCGCAGGAATGCTGAAACAACTCCCGATTCTTGAGTGGAAATGGGAGGACATATCGATGGATTTTATCACTAGCTTACTGACAAGTCGTCGAGGGATGAATACGATATGGGTGATTGTGGACCGTCTGACCAAATCAGCCCACTTTTTGGAGATAAAAGACGTATGGGGACCCGAGAGATTGGCTCAGCTATTTATCAAAGAGATCGTAAGGTTACATGGTACCCCCAAGAGTATTGTATCAGATCATGACGAGCGATTCGTGTCACATTTGTGGAAAGCAGTTCATCGTGCGATGGGTACGCAATTGAACTTCAGCAGAGCATTTCATCCGCAGACTGATGGTCAGACTGAGAGGACTACCCAGACTCTAGAGAATATGTTGAGGGCGTGCATTCTTGATTGAAAGGATGATTGGGAGGCCCAACTTACTTTGGTGGAATTCACTTATAATAATAGCTGGCACGCTTCGATTCAGATGGCACCTTATGAAGCATTGTATGGCCGTCATTGTAGATCCCCTCTATGTTGGGACGATCTGTCTGAATCTTTGGGTACGGAACCCGATATGTTATTAGCAGCCCGTGAGAAGATTGCTCCGATTAGGAGTCGTTTGTTGACGGCTCAAAGCCGACAGAAGTCTTACGCAGACAACCGTCGACAACCACTTGAGTTCGAGGTCGGCGACCATGTACTAATGAAGGTGTCCCCTACTCGAGGTTTTTTTCATTTTGGGAAGAGAGGCAAGCTGAGTCCGAGGTATATCGGGCCGTTTGAGGTTTTGGAATGAGTAGGCGATCTAGCCTATCGCCTGGCATTGCCACCAGCTCTGAGCCGGATTCATAACATGTTCCATGTCTCCCAGTTAAGGAAATATGTTGCTGGTCCGAGTCATATACTTCAGTTCGATGAGATCGATATAGCGGAGGATCATTTGTACGGAGAGCGCCCCGTACGGATAATTGAAAGGAGGATCAAACAGTTGCGAAACAAGACGATTCCCCTACTGAAGGTTCAGTGGTCACGACATGGATTAGAGGAGGCCACGTGGTAGACGGAGACCAGCATGCAAGAGAGGTATCCCAAATTGTTTACCCCTTAGTTTTGGGGACGAAACTCCTTTTAAGGGGGGGTATGTAATATCCGACGGAAATTCTTACCTACTGTTGTATTATTCGGATAATTCAATACTATTGTAGTCTTGTTGCATTTTTTTAATGTTTATTGATGTTGGAATATATCATAATAGACTTGAATATAACTATCATTCGCACTATGATTGATTTCTCGACGTTGTATAGATAAGTGCATTTTTGGGCTAGTAATTCTGTATTTAACATACGCTAACCCTTTAGTATAACGTATACATAAGTGTATTTTTGGGCTAGTAATTCTGTGTTTAACGTACGCTAACCCTTTAGTATAGATAAGTGCATTTTTGGGCTAGTAATTCTGTGTTTACGTACGTAATGCTTGTAGTCTTATCCGATCTCAACTTTCGGCGTGTGGGATCGGGCGTGATTCGAATATCTGACCTTTTTGTAGCAGTCTAGTTGACCTACATTACGTACGTAATGCTCCAAGTCATAACGTACGTAATGTTGTTCGTGTTTTCAGTCAGTAGCCTCTGGAACTAGCTTACGTACGTAACACTTTTGGTGTAGCATACGTAAAGATGCTAATGTACGTTATCCACTTGTGTATAACGTACGTACCGAACTGTGCAGTTATAAAAAGATAACTTGTGTCTTTCATCTTGCATGTCCAACTCCGATTTTTCTCCCCTATAATCATCCCCCTGCCTCCCTAGACCAATTCTACCTTCTTCCAACTTGTGTTTGAGCTTTGCATCTTGAATGGGATCTTGTTGATTGGAAGTTTAGAGTCATTCTTGAAGCTTAGAGTGTGTTCTTGTGGTTTTGTTGTATTGTTCTTCATTTCTGAAGGTATGTTATACGATTTCACTCTATAATTTTGTAGTTATAAAGTTAGTGATAAAGTATACTTCACCTAATGTTGAATTAATCAAGCAAAAACATGTTTGTAGTTAAGCTTTTAACAACTTAATGATGAATATGGTGATTAAGGGTTTGACATGATGTGTTCTTGATGTTTTAAATGGTGGTAATCATGTTTATTAGAAACACACTCTCCTTGCTGGACTATTAACATCACTAGGACAATAATAATCCTTAGTTTCATTTTAGATAGGTTGATTTGTAGAATTTTTATCATTATATCGAATCAAACTATCATGCTTAGGAAGATTTTGAACTAGATGAACTTAGGTTTTTCATCGGATTTGGTTGAACCTTGAATTATATCAACACAAGGTTATAGTTCAGAGATGTTTAATTCACCTTGATGATGATTTCGTGATGATCTTGTGATGAATAACTCGACTATATCATTAACCTAACTGGGTGAACTCATAACCGATGAACATAGTAATAATTTTACAAATTCATGATTCGTTCGAACGATGATAATTGCTGAGTAACCTTCATTTTGATCAATGTTTTATGTAACGTAGTTGTTTGGATTATATCTTTCAAAATATTGATGTTGTTTTTAAGAAATTCTACCGGCATATCAATTTTAGCAAAGTTCTCCTTGATGATTGTTCTTGATAAATTCTCATCCGTTTGAACCATACGAATAATCGAGAACACCTTGAATGATAACCGATAATGAGAATAAATTGAAGCTAGTATGAATCCTTGAAATGGAATTATGATACAAAGATAGTTGAACTAAGCGAATTGAATTTAGGATATCGATTCGTTGAACTAGATATCGATAGTTATGAGAATGTGTTATTGAATGGATTGTATCCCTTACAAGGTTGATTGTTCGAGTAACCGATATTAAGTCGAGGACCGTTCATTCGTTCGACAAGGAAAGATTATTCTCGTCTCCGTATTGAGGCAAGTTATCTTGCTTGGATATAATGATGTTTGGATTCTTGTGATGGTTATGCGTTTCGTGTATATGAAACACTTATGATTTTGTGACCCGTGATATTATTCTTGATGATGTTCCGTTTTCCTCGTGGGATCGCATTCCCAAGTTCGTTACTTTTGAACCGTTGATATCATTGATCCTTATTGTCATTTTGGTGAGTTTCTTGATCCTTAAACGGATATGCGATTCATTGAATTCGTTGTCATGTTGTATCGTGACATTTCCGAAATCATATCTGCGTTCCGATTGGTCATTGTGTAGGATTTTTAGCCAGGCACATATATAGTCATGCGTGGATATTTCCGTATTGGGCTGTGCACACGAGACGTAGTTCGTGAGGCTAATTAGGTACATTGTCCCACATATATCCTGAATTCCGTATACGGGGTGGACATGTGCACTGAAACATTTCCGGATTGGGCGTACTGTGATGTCTATCTTGAGCCATACTATTTTTGTCGTTCATAGTCCATGTGTATTTGGATGTGTTCGACATTTTATGACTAACCGTTCATACGCCCGAGGGGTATGTTCGTTAGTCGGGATGTTTTTCCTTGAACTCTAATATATATGTGAATTGTATAATATCTTGAGAAATCATTTATCATGTATATCTGACCCTGTGTTAGGCGAAATACTTGTGTTGTATTTTAGATCGAGGCAAAGGCAAGGCACGGGAAGATCATGGTGACGGCGAAGGGTTTAAAGGATACTAGTTTGGGGGGGCCAAGTCTTTTGTTGTCCGGTTTTGTTCGAAACGTGTAATGTTATCTTTCCGCTTTATTTAAATTGTGGACAAATGTATTGTTATTTAATATATATTCCATCTCCATATGGATTATACTTGTATTTTGGATCCTGTGTATAAAAAGGCCGTTGGCCATACTACTGTAAACTCCTAATCGGAGTAAGTACTATATATTGTGCTTCGGTATCACAAGTATAGCGTATTTAATCTGTATTTTGGGTATCGCGCAGTGGCCCAGTCATGGCCCACGGCATCAGAATTGGCCGCTTTTCGGTGTTACAAGGATTTGGCTCTGCAGGATCTGACTTTTCACTAGAAGAAACATCAAAGAAAATAGTTAAACAAGATACCAAGACACTGTACCATAAATACAAACTTCCAAGGTACTAGGATCTTCTAATTAAAGTTGTATTAAAATACTTCATAAGATAAGTTAGAATTTTTGACGTACAAATCTTCTCTAGTGATGTGCATGGCCCAATGATTCATTGGACTTTTATATCCTTTGAGCAGTTGATCTCCAATGTGCCACTAGAACATATTAGGTGTTAAATATTATGTCCCATCAATATAATTCCTCATAAGTAATAACATAACCATTGTTTTCAAACATCAAGCCAATAAAAGGATCCCAGTCAATGTAATACCCGGTTGTAATTCAGTCATTATCATTCAGTAATTTCATTAGGTGATTGTCACTCAGTGGATTTTCACTCAATTTTAATCATTCATCAATCATGTTCATTCACCGTGTTCACCGTTCGGAAAAACTTCGAGTTGTGTATCGTTATTGTTCATTGTTTCAACTTTCCTCATATGAGTTCGACTTTGTTAGATCACCATTAATTTTTGGTAACTCCAAAAATTCTAAATCTTTGCAATATTATATAGCATCGAGTTAGCTTTCCAATGGTTCAGACGGTGAGTCAATCGGAGTCCGGACGAGAGAGTTATGGTCGTTTTAGCTCAACCGCTCACTTTTCAGTTGTTGGCCGATCACTGCCGAACGAACTCGGCCGTGTCGTCCGACACGCCGCCGTGCATTTCGCCCGGATAATGCCGGAAGTGTCGCTCGTGACCGGCCGTGTCATCAGCACGGCCGAAGTCGCACTTCTTCCGGATAGGCGAGCCCATGCGCCGGAGGCCGGCCGTGTGCGGTGACACGATCGAGTCAATGCCGAGCGCCGCGGACGGGTCACTATCGGTAGGCCCCTTCGCGCCGCGACCGTGTCATGCAGGACACGGTCGAGTCCCTGCCGGCCAGCTGCGCGCCGCGACCGTGTCAGGCGGACACGGTCGAGCCTGTCAGCCGAGTCAACCCCTATAAATTGTTTTTTTGAGCATTTCAGCTCATTTTTTCCATCTTCTTCACCTGCAACCGAGAGAGAATAACTTGAGGGAGAGATTTCTTCATCAATTATCATTTGAGTGTGTATTTTTCATCACCTTCAATCATTTGGGAAGCTTGGATAGTCGTTTTTACACGTTTTCATCGGATCGAATTGGTTGGATCTTCAAGAGGTAAATTCTTCGACACTTTGGACTTCGATTTTGTGTTGAGATGATGTTTTGGACGTTATAATCATGTTATATGAAGGGATATGTATATGATTATGAGTTTGTATAAGGATTCATTGGATTATTGAGGAATTATTCAAGAACACCTTGAATATCGAGTTGGAATTGGGGATTTTCGATTAATTGTCGTTATAATCACGTTTTCGGATATTCGTCTTGGATTATTAATCATATTGAAGATGTTTTGTTGGTTTGAAACACTTCTTGGGGGATTTGATATTGGTATATTGAAGTTTGATTGTAAACAATCGGAGTTTGGACGCAACGTGTTTGTTTTAATGCCTCAATGGACTTAGTTTAATCGTATCGACGTTTTGAGTTCGTTATATTCGTGTTTAATTCGTGTTTTGATCGGATTGTTGGTAATTGTATTGAATTAAGGTTGTTCGTGCGACCGACACTTCATTTAGGACGTTGTTCGTGGAAGGATAATTATCACCGGTGTTGCGTAAGTTAATTCTTACTCAGTTAACAGGATATTCATACCTTTTGTTGTTGATCATTCATAATCATAACCCATTCATCATTGTATTAATCATATTAAAACTTGTTATTGTCAATTAATCACTTCAGTCATAAGGAACGACGGTTCCAATCTTTTCGTTGAGCTATCATTCATTTCATTATTACTCTCATCTCGGTGAGTCATTCTTGACTTTCAGTCATAAGGAACGACGGTTCCAATCTTTTCGTTGAGCTATCATTCATTTCATTATTACTCTCATCTCGGTGAGTCATTCTTGACTTTGTCAGATTATTATTTATTCATTGATATTCATTACGGTCATTCTCGTTCATATGACCTTCTGGGTTCATATTGCGTGGCCGGGTGTGGCTGTGTGGAATTTTTAGTCGGGCACGTTATGGCCATGTATAGGGAGTGATACATAGATCGTGCACACGGAAAGCGTTACACCGTGAGACTAATTAGGTACAAGGACGGGTGTGTCCGGCCATTCGTCTTGTACACTCGCACGCAACACTACGGCGTATTTCATGATACTCCTCTTCAGCCGTAATTCGTAACTAAGGATATTTCATAACTTCGCTTAAATCTTGATTGTGTATTTTTCAACCCTTGAGGATTGTTGTTCTTTGAATCGACCCCGTTTGGGGATTTTGTTTTTCGTGTCATGGCAAGGCAAACGCACGGAATAGCATGTTGATGTCGAGGAGTCCTAGTGATACTAGTAGGGGCCCCCAAAATCCTTTCACCATTCCTATTGTTGTCAATTATTTTCCGCTGCAGATTTTCACTTGGTTATTCCGTTTCATTCGGTGTTGTGTATTTTATCTTCATATAAAATATACATGTATTCTGTATTAACTCCAGGTGTGTTGTATGAAACTCCTCATCGAGTAATTAATGTTCTAATGTGGTTCGGTACTACATTCACCCCGTAATTCATTCATTTTCATCCGCCCGGTGGGTCCTAATGGGGTCCACAGACCGTAATATCCGCCTAGTTTGGGGTGTTACAGAGTTGGTATCGGAGCGTGGTTTTGAATACTACCTTCCGAGTCATGTCTCATTTGAAGTCATCGTCATCAGACTAGTATCATTGGACTTTCCTGTCACGTGTGACCTGTGCAAATGCCGAGCCAATCAGACCGAAAGAACTGTAAGACTTCTAACGCCATGGTTTAATTTATGGCAATAGTCATTTATTCATCATTCATCATTTAACAATCCTCAAACATCATCATTCATTATGATCAGGACGATCATATTAACTCATTAATCACTTAATTCATTTCAATACTTAGTTAATGATCAGGACGATCATATTAACTCATTAATCACTTAATTCATTTCATTACTCAGTTGTCAATCTGGATGATCATATTATCTATCTTGTTAAGTTATTCAAGATAATTATTTTAAGAATTTCGTCAGATAATCATGTAACTTCAGTAAATCATTCATATAATCACTAAGTTAGAGCATGTATACTCATTTTCATCATCTCATGACATAATCATAACGTGCTAATCATGCGGGAAATATAATCATTATGCGACCTTCCTACTTCAGTATGGAGAGAGTCCGCTGTGGATGCACGGGAGAGACATGGCGGACCGAAACCCGAGAAATAATCACTCGCTGCCGGGAGATCGTGCCGAGGACTCGGCTCGATCGGAAGATGTTCGGGTTGATCCACTCACTTTTATGCAGGCCATGATGACCCATGTGCAGTTGCTCAATCATCATTGCGCCACTCTGACCGGATTAATAGAGAGAACTCTCCCGTATGAGACGGTTGCTAAGGAAAGTGCTGAACAACAACCTTCATCTTTCAGCAAGAAATCAACGAAGCGTAATCAACCCAAAGGCGGTCAGTCAACCTTCAAGAAGCCTCGTGTAGGTCCTATCGTTTCTGAGCGACCTCCTACGGCGCATAATCGTGCGGGATCTCAATCCCGAGCGGCCAGTTCGGCCATCACCTGTTTCAACTGTGGAGAACAGGGTCATGTCAGTGCTAAGTGTCCGAGGCAGACTATCTCATGCCATAACTGTGGAATTGCGGGGCATAGGGCCCGTTTTTGCCGAAAGGACTCCAAGTCGGCTCCGGCGTCATCTCAGGCCCCGAAGCAACCAGCGTTTCAGAATCAGACTACTTTGTCATCATCGTTTAAGACAATGGAAGCAAATAGAGTTGGAGCTCGTATTTATGAGCGTCCGGTTCGGGGGCCGGAAAGTCCCAGATTCATATGATGAGGAGGATCGACGATCCGGTGGCCCGAATGATTTCAGGTATACTCGTAATTTTATTTCAACTTGTGTGTACCTTTTGATGCTGGTACACCGCATTCTTTCATTTTCGAATCATGCTTGAATAGACTTATTTCGGGATAGTTCTATTGCTTGTGGACCTCATACCATCGGTCTACCCGACGATGGAAGAATTTTCCGAATCATACCGAATTAAGCTTAATGACCGCGATTGGTTGATGGATCTAATTGTGGTGAATTTATCTTAGGACGATGTAATTTTCGGTATTAGTTGGTTTAACCGTCTTGATACTATCCTCAGTGATTGTTAGCGTTTGGTCGCTATCTTTCCATCGTTTGTTGTCGAATGTGTGCTTCAGGGAAGTAATCCCCGTTGTTCCAATAGAATTTCTATTATGGCGGAAGCAGAGAAATTCCGCAATCGAACTATTCAATCATTCATTGTATCATTTCCATCGATTGGCCTTTCTAAGACAATCGAGTCATTCAATCATTCATTGTATTATTTTCATCGATTGGCCTTTCTAGGGCAATCGAGTTATTCAATCATTCCTAGTATCATTTTCATCGATTGACCTTTCTAGGGCAATCGAGTTATTCAATCATTCATTTCATCATTTCCATCGATTGGCCTTTCTAAGGCAATCGAGTTGTTCAATCATTATTGGTATCTCTTTTTATCGATTGACCATTCTAGGGCAATCGAAATGTTCAATCATTCGTGGTATCATTGTCATCGATTGACGATGTATTTCCGATGAGTTATCCGTTGCCTTCACATAGAGTAGGGAATTCGTGAGTGAGTCGAGCCAGACGCCCCTTTATCGAAGGCACCGTATCGGATGACCCCGACTGTAATGCAGGAGTTGAAGATTCAACTTGAGGAATAGTTCGAGGAAGGTTATCTCCGACCGATCGTTCCCGTGAGGAGCACCGGTGTGATCTGTCAAGGAGAAGGATGGCTCGTCTCGTGTATGTATTAATTACCGTGAGTTGAACAGAGTGATGATCAAGAGTAGTATCCTTACCCCGTATTGATGATCTTTTAGATCAACTTCGTGGAGCCTCGATTTTCCAGATCGACTTAAGATCCGGATATCACCAGCCATGGATTCGAGAGCCTGATATCGCGAGGACAATGCTGCACACACTATGGTCATTATGAGTTCGTAGTTATGCCGTTCGGGCTAACTATTGCACTCGGTATTCGTGAGTTAATGAATCGGGTTTTCATCGACTTTTTGGATCAGTTTGTTGTTGTCTTCATCGAAGACATTTTGATTTATTCTCGTAGCCGAGAGGAATACGAGGTTCATCTTCATCAGGTTCTCGACGTGTTGAGACGAGAGCAACTTTATGGAAAGTTTTCCAAATATGAGTTTTGGAGGTCCGAAGTGACTTTCTCGGACATGTAATTTCATCTGACAGAGTTTGTGTCGACCCTCAGAAGTCGGAGACTATCCGAGATTGGCAACCTCCGAAAGATATTAAGTAAATCCGATGTTTCCTCGGATTAACTGGTTAATTATCCAACCCACGACCTGGAGCTAGCAGCCGTGGTTTTCGCGTTGGGGATTTGGCGTCGTTGCCTTTATGGCGTTACCTGTCATATATTCACCGATCATAAGAGTTTAAAGTATATATTTACTCACAAGGAGTTAAATATGCGACGGAGGCAGTGGTTGGAACTAATCAAAGATTTTGATATTGAGATCCTTTACCACCCGGGCAAGGCGAACGTTGTCGCCGACGCCTTGAGTCGTAAGTCCGTGCAGGAGCAGATGCTTGCTCGTTTAACAGTTCAGAAGAATCTTCAGCAGGAATTCCTTAGACCCGAGATCGAGGTCTGGCTTCAGCGAATTCAGGGACAACTTTGTATGTTAGAGATTTCATCATCTCTTGAGGATGCAATCAGAGAGAATCAGAGTTCAGACCCAGCATTGATGCTCATCCGTGAAGATGTGGCTCAAGGGAAAGCCCCTGGATTCGTGGTCCACGAGGATGGACTTTTGAGGTTTAAGAACTGGTTGTGCATACCGGCGAATGACGAGTTGAAAAACTCTATTTTGAGAGAAGCTCATGCTACCCCTTATTCTATTCATCCGGGGTCCAGCAAGATGTACAAGGACTTGAAACAAAATTACTGGTGGAGTAATATGAAGCGAGAAGTCGCAGAATTTGTTTCGAGATGCTTAACTCGTCACAACAAGTCAAGATGGAACCTCGGCGATCGGCGGGTATGTCAAACCTCTCCTATTCCAGAGTGGAAGTGGGAAGACATTTCTATGGATTTCATCACGAGTTGCCGACGAGTCGTCGTGGCATGAATACGATCTGGGTGATTGTGGACCGCTTAACTAAATCAGCTCATTTCCTTGAGATCAAGGATACGTGGGGTCCCGAGAGACTGGCCCAGTTATTCATCAAGGAGATAGTAAGACTGCACGGTACTCCTAAGAGTATCGTTTCCGATCGTGACGGACGATTTGTGTCTCATTTTTGGAAATCAGTTCATCGTGCTATGGGAACTCAGCTTAATCTCAGTACTGCCTTTCATCCTCAGTCCGACGGACAATCAGAGAGAACTATTCAGACATTAGAGGACATGTTGAGGGCATGCGTCCTCGATTGGAAGGACGATTGGGAAGCCCAACTACCGCTGATCGAGTTCACGTATAATAATAGTTGGCATGCCTCCATTAAGATGGCACCTTACGAGGACTTGTACGGTCGTCGTTGTCGATCTCCTTTGTGTTGGGATGACTTGTCAGAATCAATCGGCACCGAACCCGATATGCTTATAGCCGCCCGGGAGAAGGTAGCTTTGATCAAGAGTCGTCTATTGACTGCTCAGAGTCGACAGAAATCATATGCAGATAATCGTCGTCGACCACTAGAGTTCGAGACGGGTGACCACGTGTTGGTCAAGGTATCCCCAAGTCGAAGTATTTTTTTTTTTCGTTTCGGAAAACGGGGGAAGTTGAGCCCAAGATTCATTGGACCGTTTGAAATTTTTGATCGAGTAGGCGAGTTAGCTTATCGATTGGCGTTACCTCTGGCGTTGAGCCGAATTCATAATGTGTTTCACGTCTCTCAGTTGCGGAAGTATGTTTCCGACCCGAGTCACATACTTCAATTCGACGAAATCGAGATCGTGGATGATCATTCGTACGAGGAGCGTCCTGTACGAGTATTGGAGCGGCGAATCAAATAGTTGAAGAATAAGTCAATTCCTTTGGTCAAGATTCAGTGGTCTAGACACGGAGTCGAAGAGGCTACTTGGAAAACCGAGGATAGTATGTGGGAGAGTTATCCCGAGTTGTTTGACCCTTAGTTTCGGGGACGAAACTCTTTTAAGGGGGGGTGTATGTAATACCCGGTTGTAATTCAGTCATTATCATTCAGTAATTTCATTCGGTGATTGTCACTCAGTGGATTTTCACTCAATTTTAATCATTCATCAATCATGTTCATTCACCGTGTTCACCGTTCGGAAAAACTTCGAGTTGTGTATCGTTATTGTTCATTGTTTCAACTTTCCTCATATGAGCTCGACTTTGTTAGATCACCATTAATTTTTGGTAACTCCAAAAATTCTAAATCTTTGCAATATTATAGAGCATCGAGTTAGCTTTCCAATGGTTCAGACGGTGAGTCAATCGGAGTCCGGACGAGAGAGTTATGGTCGTTTTAGCTCAACCGCTCACTTTTCAGTTGTTGGCCGATCACTGCCGAACGAACTCGGCCGTGTCGTCCGACACGGCCCGTGCATTCGTCCGGATAATGCCGGCAAGTGTCAGACCCGACCGTGTCATCTGCACGGCCGAAGTCGCACTCTTCCGGATAGGCCGAATCGTCGCTTGCAGGCCCGACCGTGTGCCGTGACACGATCGAGTCAATGCCGAGCGCCGCGACGGGTCACTATCGGAGGCCCCTTCGCGCCGCGACCGTGTCATGCAGACACGGCCGAGTCCTCGCGCCACAAGGCCATGACCGTGTCAGGCGGACACTGGCCGAGCACACCGAGTCAACCCCTATAAATTGTTTTTTTGAGCATTTCACCATTTTTTCCATCTTCTTCACCTGCAACCGAGAGAGAATAACTTGAGGGAGAGATTTCTTCATCAATTATCATTTGAGTGTGTATTTTCATCACCTTCAATCATTTGGGAAGCTTGGATAGTCGCTTTTACACGCTTTCATCGGATCGAATTGGTGGATCTTCAAGAGGTAAATTCTTGACACTTTGGACTTCGATTTTGTGTTGAGATGATGTTTTGGACGTTATAATCATGTTATATGAAGGGATATGTATATGATTATGAGTTTGTATAAGGATTCATGGATTATTGAGGAATTATTCAAGAACACCTTGAATATCGAGTGGAATTGGGGATTTTCGATTAATTGTCGTTATAATCACGCTTTCGGATATTCGTCTTGGATTATTAATCATATTGAAGATGTTTTGTTGGTTTGAAACACTTCTTGGGGATTTGATATTGGTATATTGAAGTTTGATTGTAAACAATCGGAGTTTGACGCAACGTGTTCGCTTTAATGCCTCAATGGACTTAGTTTAATCGTATCGACGTTTTGAGTTCGTTATATTCGTGTTTAATTCGTGGTTTTGATCGGATTGTTGGTAATTGTATTGAATTAAGGTTGTTCGTATGACCGACACTTCATTTAGACGTTGTTCGTGGAAGGATAATTATCACCTGTTGCGTAAGTTAATTCTTACTCGCCAACGCGATATTCATACCTTTTGTTGTTGATCATTCATAATCATAACCCATTCATCATTGTATTAATCATATTAAAACTTGTTATTGTCAATTAATCACTTACCATAAGGAACGACTTCCAATCTTTTCGTTGAGCTATCATTCATTTCATTATTACTCATCTCGGTGAGTCATTCTTGACTTTGTCGATTATTATTTATTCATTGATATTCATTACGGTCATTCTCGCTCATATGACCTTCCGGGTTCATATTGCGTGGCCGGGTGTGGTCGTGTGGAATTTTTAGTCGGGCACGTTATGGCCATGTATAGGAGTGATACATTGATCTGCACACGGAAAGCGTTACACCGTGAGACTAATTAGGTACAAGGACGGGTGTGTCCTGGTCATTCGTCTTGTACACTCGCACGTAACACTACGCGTCATGATACTCCTCTTCAGCGTAATTCGTAACTAAGGATATTTCATAACTTCGCTTAAATCTTGATTGTGTATTTTTCAACCCTTGAGGATTGTTGTTTCAGAATCGACCCCGTTTGGGGATTTTGTTTTTCGTGTCATGGCAAGGCAAACGCACGGAATAGCATGTTGATGTCGAGGAGTCCTAGTGATACTAAGAGGGCCCCAAAATCCTTTCAGTCATTCCTATTGTTGTCAATTATTTTCCGCTGCAGATTTTCACTTGGTTATTCTGTTTCATTCAGTGTTGTGTATTTTATCTTCATATAAAATATACATGTATTCTGTATTAACCTGGGTGTGTTGTATGAAACTCCTCATCGGAGTAATTAATGTTCTAATGTGGTTCGGTACTACATTCACCATGTGTAATTCATTCATTTTCATCCGCCTCATGGCCCCAATGGGTCCACAGACTGTAATATCCGCCTGGGGTGCCACATATACCAATGTTACTTAAAACTTATTTTTTGCGACATTAAAGATATCACCACCAATTCAGCTCACAAGATCTAAATATTACCCCTTGCAACAGGAATTTTCTCTCATGTCAAAAAAATCATTACAACTTCAAATTTAATCAATAAAACCAACATGAACAAGGACAAGCAAGCTGATTAGGTGGGGGGGGGCTCTAAAAACAAACCAATCCAGTAAATAAAAGATAAAGGGATAGATGCAAAAAGCATCTGATATACCTACATTCGCACAGAGGTCAAATTAGGCATCGTCGAAAGACTGCTCAGTTGCAATCTGGTGAGCTAGAATTTCCACAAGATGCAGGAACTAAAATGAATTTTATAATAAAAGACCCAATAGTAAAAGATAAACATACAGAATAAATCAAGATTGCAAATATAACAACAGGAGAAAATGGTTATAGTCAAGTTCTTAAACCACATGCCTAACTCCAATTAAAAGTTGGTGAATCTGAGATGAATTTTATAATAAAAATAGCTTTTTTTGTCAACAACAACAACTCACATGAACGAAAGCCCCATCGACTGTTCTCCATCTTCAAAAATGTGCTTGAATGAATCCTTGAAAATAGAATGATCGAAAATTTCAGACAAAACGACGAGTCCTCCAGATTTTTCAATAAAATCTGGAGGAAACACAAAAATAGAAAAGAAAGAACTCAAAGATGAAATTCACATCTTCAATTTGTCAATCTTCAAATTCAAGTAAGATGAAATTGTAATACCTTTAGTTTCAAACTCCAGTGAGTCTAGAGAAGTAAAGTGTTCCCAAAATAGTAAAATTAATAGCTCCACTCTAGAGTCCTAAGTTTCCTAAGATTGAAATCAAAACCCTAAATCGAATCAAATAAGATTAACATCTGAGATAAAGTTTGATATACCAAATCAGAGATGAATATACTAGCAGTAGCAGAAAGATTAACAGCCGTAACAGAGATTGGCAGCATTAGAAAAGAACACAAATCCCAAATGGATTAGCTGAGATTGAGAAGAACACTACCCATTTGCAATCATCTTCAACCGCGGAGATGCATACGATATACCCCCAGGCGATATGTGGTTACAAAATCGAATCACAAAAAGAAACCCCATCCCACCCCCCACCCAAGCTGAGATAGAGCAGCAACGATTTTAGGCGGAGATGGAGACGATATGTAGGCGGCTGGACATATAAGGTTTTACAAAATAAATAAAAAACACATAAACAATTATTAGTTAGGATATGTGGACTTCAAAAACACTTTTGAAAGCGCTATTGTAGCATTAAAAACTAATAAAAATATCAAACGAATTACTTAAAAATTGCTAACTAGCATTGCGCTATCCAAAATGCTATTGAAGATAAAAACTAATACAGCGTTTTCAAAATAAACGCTATTGAAGTATATTATTTTATTTTCAATTTATTTTTAAAAATTATGATGATAACTTGAATAGCGCTTTTCTCGTGAACGCTGTCTAAGTGCCTTACTTGCATATTGTTTTTGAAAAAGCGCTATGCAAGCAGCGTCTCGTAAGCCCATATTTGTAGTAGTGATGTTAAAATTTGGTTTTTATTTTCAAAAAAAAACGTAATGATAAAATACAGAATATATTGGAGTAGGTGAATTATTTTGATTCTCTTAATCATAAGTCTCACATTTAGAGTATACTTTTCGAACGAGTATGTCTAAATCATTTAGTGTATAATTTTTTTAGTGTATAATTTTTTTTGATTTGTTGGTAAAGTTTGTTCAGAAAGTGTAGGTAATATTTTCTTGGTAAATTATGTTGTTAAACTTGGTTGTGTGAATTATTAAAAAATGCTTACACCTGACACATTCATCAAATCACTTCTAATGAAATAAATGTTATTAGTCCATTTGATTTCTCTAATGAAGTTTTGTGATTAGTCAATCTCTTAATATATCTCAATTATAAAGTTTTGTGAATAACTAATAATCATGTTATAGAGTATTAGTTATTCATATGTTTCAGATATTTATTTGTGACTAGCTTTATAAAATTTTATTTGAAGTAAAAGGCAAATGAATAGCATTGTACGAAACAATGAATTATAATGACGAAACCATGTTCTCAAGTAGTACAATATTTAATGTGATTTAGAAATAAGGCAAGTATTATTTGTAGATTATATGGAATTAGTATGTTAGTTTTTATATAACAATCAAATAAGTGTTGTCGGCTTAACTTGACGCCCCAATTTTACCTATGGGGAGCTATTATCTCTTTTAACAAGTGAACAAAACCGACTCACATGTTTAGTAGATGGTCTTTGCAATGCTCATTAATGGACAAGGGCAGGCTGGGCGATGGCCCAGTGTCCAGGAGAAAAGGACGGCACAATATCCCCTTTTTCCCTTTCAAATATTATATTAAAAAATAGTAAATAAAGTAAAGAAGCCCGAAAGGTCTGGACATTACAAAGTAACGACATTAATATTATAGCAATAAAAGGCGACTGGCCTCATTCCCCAATGGCCCAAACAAAAAAAATAAAAGCAACTCATAATTCTGCTTCTTCCTTTATGTCCATATGTGTTCTTTTCTTCTCCGTGAGATTTCGCCCAGTGCAGCAAAGCAGAAATCAGATCCCCTTCGCAGAGAAACTCTAGCCCATAGCTGTTAGGATCAAGTTGTACAAGGTTTGTCTTTCTTTCTCCCTTGTGTTGTATATTGTGTCTCAATATAGGTTGCTATGAGGTCAGCAAACTCTATCCAGATCGGAGTTAGCAAACTACATTAAGACACAATATACAACACAAGGGAGAAAGAAAGACACAAACCTTGTACAACTTGATCCTACCAGCTATGGGGCTAGAGTTTCTCTGCGAAGGGGGTCTGATTTCTGCTTTGCTGCACTGGATGAAATCTCATGGAGAAGAAAAGAACACGTATGGACATAAAGGAAGAAGCATAATTATGAGTTTCTTTTAGTTTTTCGTTTGGGCCATTGGGGAATGAGGCCAACTGCCTTTTATTGCTATAATATTAATGCCATTACTTTGTAATGTCCAGACCTTCCGGGCTTCTTTACTTTATTTACTGTTTTTTAATATAATATTTGAAAGGGAAAAAAGGGATATTGTTCCGTCCCTTTAACTCCTGGGCCATCGCCCAGCCTGCCCATGCCCAGGGTCGATCTACTAAGTTCTCCATGAAAAATAATAGCTTCAAAGAAGGATTTGTTTTATTTAATGATGTGGTAAGTTGAAAATCTTTCAGATTGTTGAAAAAGATAACATCTGAACAAAGGCAGATCTACACTAGAGCGCCGCGCTACAGCCAGCCCGAAGTGAAATTTTTCAAAATTCTTTGATTACCTGTTAATCCGGTCACTTGCAAGTGTTATCACATGCAGGTATGCAGAGAGCCAGCTCCGATGACAGATATTGGTCGGAGCGAGATCAGGTGACTGAATAGAAACAGAATTCCAGGACACGCGAGTACGATATCACGGTTCGTGTCTAGTAGTAGACCAATTTTAGGTTTAAGATTGGGCTAGGATGACAAAAAAAGCCACGTTTCGGATAGTAGATGAATTTTAATAACAAGTGTTTATGGTCCGAGTATTGTATGACTAATTTTCATAAATTCAACTGTTTTTATTGATTTTTTAAAAATCAAATCTTAAATCCACATATATATTGTAAATAAGTCATGTATTTAGTGAATGACTAATATATCCCTGAAACCCTAGATGTGTCTCCATAAAGGCCTATGGCCTTCATAATGATATATACAATTTCATTGGTGTCTCCCATCTTCTCTCATATGTTTCTCTTTCCCTTAATATTTATAACACGTTATCAACATGATATTCTAACCAGTAAATTTTTTATTTTCTCCGATTTTCGAAATCCAAAAAAAAAAACGCGAGCAAATTTTCTGCACTGCGAGACCGCGCTGAAATCGCGATTCCTGCTTTATTAACCGTCAGATCAGCATGAAATTTTTAAAGTATATTCCTGAAAAACAGATCTACAAATTCAACGGTGGAGATCGGATTCTAAAACGTATTGCATACATAAAGAACAATATCCGAACAAAAATAGTTTTTTTTTACATTAGTGAACGATATCAATTCTATTTATTCCTTCAAAAACTTTCTTGCATATGATGATTTTGAGAAAAAATATATGTTCTTTAGTTATTAAATTTTATGTTTCTGTGTGCATCATATATAAATAAGGGGATATTACATCCAACTACCTTATTAGATGACCTGTTTATATTTTAGTCCCTATTGTTTCATAAATTACAGCGGATGACAAAAATCTGGCTTGGTGTTGACTTTCATTAAAAAGACAAAAATGCCCTCTAGTTACTTGAATAAAATATTTTTTTAAAAAACACCGGGTGTTTGTCTTCTTTGCCGAAAGGCCCTTTTGATTTTTTCTTTTCCAGGAAATAAATTTGTTGGTACATCACATATTATCTCTAGGTAGAGACTTGGTCGGAGCTGATCAACGGATCAGGTCGAAATTGGTCGAAGCAGCACAGATCTACGGATTAGGTAGAGGAAATTGGTCGGAGCAGATTGAAGGACTGGGTAGAGGGAGCTTAGATCCATATTAGGCAGCGGATTGAGCTCTTTCTTTTTGCAATGAAAAAAATGAGGCAAAACGCAAAGGTCAGCAATACTTAAATTCAGATTTGCTGTAATCTGACGGGGAAACCATCCGTTGGCTCTTGGAACAAGCCGAACCAGCCATCATCTCCGGTGGAGACGACCCCGAAAACCTCACACGCAAGCGCCCGTATGGCAGCGAATTCATCGGCGCGAACGCCATTGGCAGGATTCTGTTGGTGGTGGGTCCAAATGGAAACTGGTGGTAGAGGGTGGAGTCAAAATATTTTATATATATAGTAATTGACTATGGTGGAAATACCCTTAATGGTGAAATCTAGAAACCAATTGCATTATTAAGTAATTTCATTGCATATTTGTTATTATTTGTCAGATCGTTCGGTCGCTAGTATATGCAACAAATAATGCAATAAAAAAATATATAAATGCATATAATTCTACTCATCTACAGCCGTTAGATCACTAATATCAATGGCCTACAAAAGTTTCTAGATTTCACAAGGTAATTAGTTTTCATATGATCTATTTCCTATATATATATATATATATATTACAATGAGGTCCAGCATGTGTCACTCACGTGAGGCCAAAAATAAATAGGTAAAAATAAAAAGGAAAAATAAAATAGCAAATCCGAGGCGGACGAGGCATAAGCCTCGAGGCACTATGAGGCGTAAGCCTCAATTTATTAAAGGAAGTCATAAAAACCATGTGGAACTTTCGCATATTGATAGAAATTACTAAAAAAAAGCAAATAAATTCACAAATACAATATCAATCCCAAATAATCATACAAAAATAATATCACTACATCAGCATAAAGTTGTCGGTCATAAAAAATAACCCAGTTTCAATATTTTATTTTCTGTGTTAAAAAATAAAAATTTTTATTATAAAAAATCAAATTCAGTGCAGCGGAAAAGAAAATTGAGAAATTGATGCTCTTTATTTTATTGAGAAATTGAGGAGCCTAGAAGAGAGGAGGGTGTCATTGCCGTACATTAGAGCGATCCAAGACATGTACTCCCAAAGCTAGGACTTGCGTTAGAACCCCAATTGGTGACACCCAGTATTTTTCGGTTGAGATACGGCTACACCAGGGGTCGGCGCCTAGACCTCTTCTCTTCGCTCTAATCCTTGACGTCAGTTCGCGGGGGATACAAGATGGCATCTCGTGGTTCATGCTTTTTGCTGACGACATTGTGTTAGTGGCGGAGTCGATGGGGAGGTGAACTCGAAGTTGGAGCTATGGAAGTCTAAGTTAGAATCCCAAGGCTTGCGTGTGAGCCGGTCTAAGATCGAGTATCTCTGGTGTAACTTTAGTAGTGAAGCCAACGAGGAAGAAGTAGAGGTAATGATTGCGGATCAGATCGTACCTCATACGGATAAGTTCAAGTATTTGTGTTCGATCATTCAGAAGGAAGATGAGTGTGCAGATGATGTCGCTCATCGTATCAAGGCGGGATGGGTAAGGTGGAGAGCAGCGACAGGGGTCCTGTGCGACAAGAAAGTCCCTCTAAAGTTGAAGGGTAAATTCTATAGAGCGACCATCAGACCTGCAATGTTGTATGGCTCCGAATGTTGGGCGATGAAGAAGTCGCTTGAGAGCAAGTTGGAAGCTGCTGAAATGAGAATGTTACGTTGGTCGTGTGGTCGCACAATGTTGGATAGGATCTCGAACGGGGTTTTCAGGAACGCGCTAGAAGTGGCGCCAATTTCTGCGAAAGTTAGGGAAGGGAGATTGAGATGGTTTGGCCACGTTCGCAGGAGGCAGGTATCTGCTCCGATGAGGAGGGTCGAGAGTTTATTGGTTGCCGGGGGGAGGAGGAGAGGCAGACTGAGGAGGACGTGGGAGGAGCAAGTGAGATTAGATTTGAAGGCCTTAAACCTTTCCGAGACCATGACTGTGGATAGGTGCTCGTGGAGGCGCCAGATCAGAGTTGTGGATTCTTTGGTAGGGAGCGGTGCTGTAGTAGAGAGCCTCAGGGTTGGGTTGTCTCGGTTAGCTTTGGCCTAGAGCATTGCATTGTATACTTTTACTCTTATTGCATATTTTATCCTATTGCCTTTTGCGTGTGGTATATTTTCTACAGGGAGCTGTGCGCAGAGTCAACCTCTCTTCTGTTAGAGCAGCGTTCATAGAGAGTGTAGTTGCCAAAGTCCCCTTAGGTAAGTCTCATGTGAATTAAGCCATGGGCTCTGGTATGGTTTTGAGCTTTTTCGAATCATATGCTTTTTTGTATATATCACTTATTACTTTATTGTGCACTAATCTGGGGGTCTTCACGGAAACAGCCTCCCTACCGTAAAAAGTAGGGGCATGGTCTGCGTACATCTTACCCTCCCCAAACCCTGCTCTGTGCGGGATATACTGGGTATGTTTGGTTTGGTTTGGTTTATGCTTGAAAAAGCGGTCTGCTAGCAGTATTTCATTTCACACAAATTGGTGCTATTTATTTTATCATCACACCTCAATAAAAAAATAAAATTAAATAAAATAAAACATAAAAGATAAAGAAATTGTGCTTATTTTCCCAAAGAAAAGCACTATTAGCATAAAAAAGAAAAAAAACAAATGAGTGCAAGTAGTATGCAACCGTTCAATAATTAAGTGCTGGAAAAAATTACGTCAAAAAAATTTATTGAGCAGCATAAGAAATTGGTGTTAGTCAATATTTTATTATAAAAAATTGAGTGCTGGAAAAATAAAATAATCTACACAATAATTAAAAAAAGAGAATAATCCTTCTTCTCCGCTCGTTTGAGTTATTGATCAAAAAAAAGAAAGAGTTTTGAGTTAGAAAATACAGACCCAGTACCCGACCGTCCAAGGACAATCCTTCTTCTCCGCTGCTTACATCCCGTAAGTTGCAATCACTCTGCTGCGTTTTTAAGTTTTTTTCTCTTTCTGTTAGCCCAAATGGTTGTTTCTCTGGCTGGCCAATTTATCTAAGGCTAACTTTTTTTTAAAAAAAAAATCAGCGGTCGTTGACAGCCTCTTGCACCTCCAAGGCTAACGCCTCAAAACGCACGCCTTACCAACGCCTCGACAGAGTGAGACGTTGGTCTCAATTTTTCATTAAATTTTTACGCCTCGGAGCATTTTTGTCCCGCCTCGAGGCGTGCGCCTCGAACGCCTTTTTAAACACTGCCATAAAGGCCTATTACCTTCATAATGATATATACAATTTCAAGAATGTAATCTACATCAGTGTTTAATTTGATGCATACTAATTGCAAATATTGTTTGAGACATAGTTGTCAATAGAGATGTTAAACGGCCGCCCAGAGGTCAGCCCGCTTAACCCGCCAAAACCGTTAGTAGATATTTCCTGGCCGTTTAAATCGAGGCTTTTTTTACTTTGACCATGAAATTAGTTCTGCTAGGCTGGCCGCTAAGTGGCTAGCCGCTTATATATATATATATATATATATATATACACTATATTAATATTATATATATACACTATATTAATATTATATAAAATATATATTAATATTATATATAATATATATTATTACTGTAGTTGTTACGATAGTGTGCATATATATATATACATAAAAGTGTATTTTTTGTTATATTTATTATAGTATAGTTGTTACTATATATATATATAAAATATATTGTTATTGTTTTTTTTTTACTTATAAAAATAAAAAATAGATTTTAAATATTTAAATTTCCGTTTAGCTTAATTTAGAAATCCGCAGTAAGTTAGGGTTAGTAGGCCAATATTTCTAAATTGCTTAAATCCGCTTTAATGGACCGTTTAATAAACCGCAGATTAAATTTCAAACCGCTAGAACTAACCCGTTTAACATCTCTAGTTGTCAATAGCGGCGTTTAGCAACGTTATAGCGTTTAGTGACGCATAGCGGTCCATCATTGCTAAGTGGGTTATAGTGTCGTTATGGCCTTTTAGGGCAAAATATCGGAAATTAGCGGATAGCGGTGCCCTGAGCGCTACAGGCCGCTATTCGCCATCGCAACTATGGTTTGAGAGTGTTTTAGCTAAACTACTGTGTGCTTAAAGTGCTTGGTCGTAAGTTACTTAATATTCAACAGAAAACAAAAAACATTTAAGACCTTGTTTGAAGGACTTGTTTGAAACAAATGGATACATTACGGTCTTGTTCGAGACAACAGCAAGAGCAACCAAAGAGGATACTTGAGAATGGACGGCTAAGAGATGGTAAAACAAGGAGGCTACATTCAGATCCATCAACACTATTGGAAGAAGAGGAGAATATAACAGAAGAAAAGCCTTTCTCAAGCCAACATGAAAGTATTCATGTTATATCTTCTTTCAGAGTTCAAAGAAAGCTCGGGTCACATTTCTTCTAGATAACGCTTCTTTGAAAAAAGGTGTTGTCAGAAAGGTACACCAATTATTGCATCTAATTACAGCCTTTTCTTTTCCTTTATTTCTTTTCTTATTTGGAAGGTTCACTTAGAAGTTTGGCGTTGGACTATGATCTTACTTAATTGATTCTATAAATATTATTGTAGCTTCCAGATTGTTGATACCAATCTATATGATCAAATGACTATACAAATATACAAACACGATTATTGAATTATGAAGTAATAGAAGAGCTATTGAACTTAACCTTAAAATCTGAATGGATTTGATAAGATTAGAATTGAATAGCAATTTTTAGCAATCACAAGTGGTACATTGTTTCTAGATACAAGCAAACTTCATGTGAATAATGGAAACCGGTGACAAAGTTGTAGATCATATTTCTGTTGTTACCCAAAATATTATCCGGAGATAGATATTGCTGGAATGGATGGATAGCAAACAAATACGAGAACACTTCCGTGAGAAAATAAATAACACAAGATTTGCCGGGGTTGTTAGTCCCGGGCTTGAATGCTCTCGCGAGATATTATTAATACAAATATTCGGGGATACAAGTATTAAATTAAGAATACAATTAAAATGAGTGTAAAGATTCTTGTTATCTTAGCTAGTGAGCGTGTAGATTGCCGGAAGAACCAGATTGGATGCTCTGTGAGTTCTTGTAACAGCGTAGATGAGCTGTGACGGCGATGAGAGATCGACAGTCTCTCACGACGTGTATTAGCTGTAAGCTTGAGCTCCTGGGCTTGTGAATCTCTTTGAATCTGCACTGTGGAGACTTCTTGTCTCTGCCGATCGTCTTCTGGATGAGAAGTTCTGAGAGAGAAATCCTGAGGTAGATTCAGGAGAGGAAGCTGGGAGATTGATGGTATGTATGTTCTTCTGTCTTTCCGTGAATGAATTCGGAATGTAAGTGAACGAATTGGGAACTGAAAGCGGAACCTTTTTCCGGTAGGAGGAGGTTCTCTATTTATAGGACTTGGACCTGCTGGGCGATCGCCTTTGCTGTATTATAATAAGCGGGCGATCGTCTTTTAGCACATGGGCTTGTCTCCTTAAAGTCTGCAGGAGTTGCTGGCAGTCAGTCGCGCGGTCCAATGAGAAGCCTGCACGCGTCTGAGTCGTTGTCACGGGCGGTCCCACCTTGTGCCTTTCGGCGGGCTTGTCGGTAGGTAAAGCTGCCCTTGTCAGAGACAGCTGTTGGTGGTCAATGGTCCATGAAACGCGGATCTTGTCTTGGACCTGCACATGGGTGCTGTTTTGAGATCCAGTCTTCGTGGACTTTGATGGACGATCGTCTCTGTTCGGCGCGTAGGACGGTCGTCCTTAGCCGGGCACTAGAGTCGATTGCTAGGTGACAAAGGGCGATCGCCTAGGGTGCCGATCGCTGGATACCTGAAGGCGGTCCGGTATCTTCGCTTAGGCGAGTTCGCCATAGTTTAATTGGTTGCGGACTCGGTCGCTCGGCCTTGTAGTCGATCGCCTGTCGAGATGAATAAATCTCGATACAACAATTGCCCCCCAGCTCGCTCCTATGTTGGAAACGTGGGGTGAGGTGGTTCTGCTGGCGATCGCTGAACTCCGACGAGCGACTCTGCGTTTCACTGAACTGGCGATCGTCTTTGAGTTGATTGATTCTGAATTTGGACGATCTTGAAGGTTGCTGAAAAGAGCGGGAAACGGCAGCGGATGCGGAAGGGTCTCTGGGACACGTGTTGGGCTCCTGTTGGGGTAGACCGACGGTCATTTACGACTCCTCGACTGACGTGTCCTTGAAAAGACGCGTACGCGGGTTTCAAGGGGGTCAATAAATGCGACGGTTGCACTCCGACCCCTGAGATTCTCCTTAATTGCACAAGAGCCCGTGCCACCTCCTATAAAGAGGCGTAATGTTGCAGTTTTCATTCTGCTGCCGACGTGTTGGGCTCCTGTTGGGGTAGACCGACGGTCATTTACGACTCCTCGACTGACATGTCCTTGAAAAGACGCGTACGCGGGTTTCAAGGGGGTCAATAAATGCGACGGTTGCACTCCGACCCCTGAGATTCTCCTTAATTGCACAAGAGCCCGTGCCACCTCCTATAAAGAGCCCGTGCCACCTCCTATAAATCGTCGATCGATTTAATCTTGGGTAAGACGAACACTCCTTTTCTCCTCTTTTCTTCAAAAATGGCTGGAACATCTTCTTCACCCGGAGTGGGCACTTCCTCCGCCGCTGGGACTTCTAATGTCCGGGGAGGATTCTCCGCTGAGTTTCATCTGGAGACGGCCGCTGAGGCTATTCGGGCCGGAATTAACCCTGCGGAGGTCGAGGCGCTGTTCAACGAGGCCGACGTGGCTAAGGAGGCGGCCGTCGAACACAGGTGCTCGCAGATGGAGAGAGATCTTGCGGTCAGGGCCTACTGGGAGCGGCACAGTGCCTTTGGCCAGGCTTATGTGGCATTTGCTGAAATAATGGAGAGGTTGGCCGGCCCGTCTCCAAGATTTGACTTCTGGGAGTATTCGATCGCTCACCCTTATCAACCTCCCAAGTGATCGCTATTTCGGGCTGTTCAGCGATCTCTGTGGTCTCTTGGACAAATCAGGAGTTCGGCGACCAGGAAGGATCTGGCCGTCTGGAGGACGAGGTTTCATATCCCTTCAGATGTGGATCTCTTTGTGCCGGCTGAGAATGAGAGAGCCGATCAGCCTCCGGAGGGGATGGTCGCTGTGAACGAAGCGATCATGGAGGCAGGGTTGCGATTTCCTTTGTCTTTTGCTGTTTCCAATCTGCTGACCGCTTAGAACGTGGCGCCTCTCCAGTTGACGCCGAATGCTTGGCTCCAGATAATTTGCACCCTCACCTTGTTCGGCGGTCACCGACTGTACCGCCTCCCTTCGCCATCGGAGATGAACCACCTATTCAAGCTGACGGTTCGGAAAGGGTTGGTCGGAGGCTACCATATACAAGGCCGATCCGGTCGGGTGATCCTTGGAGTCCCGAACAAGGCGCGGGGCGATCCGGCGAAGTGGTTCTGGGTCGCCGGTGCTTGGAAAGCCTCAGCGAGCGACAACCCCACTGGCGAGCTGGAGATTCCCACTGGTTTTCGGGAGAGAAATCCCGGTAAGGGTTTAGACTCTCCCTTTGTTTGGATATATTCTGAACTGATCTAATTTGATTTCGTTTTTGCAGGTTTCCACATTCCGGCGATCGAGGAGTTGCCTTTTTATTTCTTGGTCATTTGGGAGCGGATACGAAGTTTGCCGGACGACGACTTGAACGCTAGCCGGATCAACAAGGAGAGTCGCTGGTTGTCCGCTCGCCTATTCCGTTTTCCGAGACATCTCTCGGTCTCAGGTACGAATTTTCACGATTTCCATTTGCTTGGCGATCGTTATGTTGGAGGAATATGACTAACTGTGGCTTGATTGTTCTGATTTGTACAGGTCCGTTTTCCTCGCTTTGTGGAGCCCCCACCGGAGATTGCTATGTCGAACCCTGGTGTTTTGGGTCGTCTCCGCCAGACGAAGTCATCGCGAGCTCCTCCTGTGGCGTTACCTATCATCCCGGAGGTGGAGCCTCGCGTAGAGCCGATCGTGGCTGAGGAGGAAGTCCGGGAGGAGGGGCTTCAGACGAATCGCAAACGGCAGAGGTCGGGAGAAACTCCAGTTTCTGCCCCTGCCAGTGAGGTGCCGATCGCCGCGCCTCCGATCACCGTTGTTCCTCCGGAGAATGAGCCTACTCCTTCCGCGGCTTTTCTGCGGGAGATGGCGATCGCCGAAGCTGAGACCCCTCGCGGGAAGCCATACTTCGGTCGCGATCCTGAGAGAGCCGATAGGTAGACTTTGCTTGCTGAGTTGAAGCTTGCCATTTGCGTGGGAGATGTGCTAACTTTGTGTTTTGATGCAGGATCCGTAGTACTGATCCGACTTGTCCGCCGATGGTGCGGGATTTCCTGGCGAGCCGGTCTCCTCGCCAATCCTGTGATATCCCGTTGTACGTCAACCGGGCCGTCTCCGCTTTACCGAAGGCCTGGACGACCGATCTGGATGCGATCGCTCGTCAGCGATCTGGGAGTACAATGCAGGCTGCTTTTGCCCTTTCTCTCCAGGCGGCGACGATGGCGGCCCAGGCTGTGCAGGAGTTTGAGGGGCGTCCTTCCACTACTCGTCTGCAGGCGGATCTCGAGGCTGCTCGGAAGGAGATCGTCGAGTTCGCCGACAAGATTGTGGCAATGGAGAAGGACTCCTTGGATGCAGCCAAGCGGGCGAGCCAAGAGCTTGAGCTGGCGAGGAAGGATGCCGAGATGTCTCGGTTGATGGTTGACCGATTTCGGGACTGAATGACAAATGTTGTCCGGGGGCAGAAGGCCGCTGAGACGGAGGCCGATCGTCTGAAGGTGACGATCGCTCGGTTGACTAGCGAGCTGGCGGAGTCGAGGGAAAAGACGGCTGCAAGGGAGGCCGAGCTTCAAGGTGCACAGCATGCGATGGCGGAGCTAAAAGGAGAGGTAGAGGCGACCAAGGCCGATCCCTTTAAAAACTTGGAGTTTGTCAGCGAGTTCGCCTATTATATGGCGTTCGCCGACTCGATCCGAGCTGCTAAGAAGGGAGGTTTGGAGGTTGCCCCTCTTGCTGAGAACTTCAAGGCGTACGCGTTGGAGCATCCTCTCCATTCTGCTTTCTCCTTGCCGATCTTAGATCTCGCGGATATCGGCGTGGATTTGAGCTGGTATTCGACTCCGGCCAACCTTGTTCATCCCGACGCTCCGGAGGGTGGGGAGGCCGTTCCGGAGGCTGAGGGCGAAGGCCAGGCAGGGGCCTGAGGCACTTCGTTTTTAAAGTTTTAGCTTATTGCCTTGTAATTCGTAGCTTTCTTTTTGTAGCATTTAGGCCTTCGGGCGACCATGTATTCTGATCTTTCAAGTAATGAAATGAACGTTTGATTCTCTGATTTTTCACTTGAATGATTGCTATTTTTGAGTCTTTTGCTTGACTTTGTACAAATGTGTGAGGAGAGATCGTTGCAAGTGTAAGTCTACGTGAATTGATAAACTCATATAGATAACTTTTACAACAAATTCGATCGCTGCACGAACATCTGAATAATTGCCGATCTCCGTATGTGACTGGATAGGGACGATCGTCGCATAGGTAGTCCGCACTATTCCCCCTTGTTTTTGTTCACTTAGTGAAAGTAAGGGGATGAAAATAATTCGTTGAGTGAGCGGTCTTCAACTTTGTCGAATCCTCGAGGACGGTCGTCCATCTTGAGGAACCGTGCATAGTCGCGGAGTTCGATGGACCGACTCCATGACCATGTCTTATGCGCGAGCGACATTGTCTGTCTCGTGACTCATTTTATTGTGAGGGTCCTCCGTTAGGCTGCGCCTCGCCTCGTATTTAAACGAAGGGCGTGCGGTTTTGGTCTGGAGGAGTCCTTGCGCGGGGCGTCGTCGGATTAATCAACTCCACTTCCGCGGCTTGTTAGCTCTGCTTCCACCTCGGCCCGCCATGAAGATGGCGACCCTCGACGGTGTACGTTGAGACGGGGGTAGTGATGCGTCGCATTGTCCGGGTTCACCACGTTAAATGATGAATCTTTGAGGGCGGGCGATCGTGTCCACTGATTAGTTTTGGAGGGCCCTCAGACTACGCCGACCTCGTATTTAAACGAAGGGCGGGCGATCTTGGCCCAAAGGGACCTTGCATGGCCTAAGCAGTCGGTTCCATCGACCACCAGGACTATGGATGCACTCTTCCACCTCAGATCGTCATGTTAAATGCCGACCTTTGACAGTGTACGTTGTGCGGTGGAGGCGATCTCATGCCGTAGTCCACCATGTTAGATGATGAACTGTAGATGGCGAGTGAGTCCTCCGGTTTTGATGATGTTGCTTGATACCGGCGATCGGGCTGGAAGACTGGAGATCGTCGTTCGGGCGCCGATCGCGCTGCTCATAGGCTAAGAAGAAACCTTTGTCTGGCCAGAAAATCTGCGGCCTTAGCGCGGAAGATCGCGTAGGTCGTGGGTTGGTCCTTCGTAAGATGCCTGAACATAGGCGAAAGACCATGGAATCCTCCTAGGACCGAGTATAGGGCGATCTCATCGCTTACGGGCTCGCCGTTGAGGATGATCTCGTCTACCCGGTCGATGTAGTCCGAGTCGGACTCTTCTTCCCCTTGCCTGATCTGCATCATGCGATGGGGACCTTCTGGTCGAGCGACCTTGGTGGCAAAGTATGTTGGGAAGTCGTTCGCCAGTTGATTAAAGGAACCGATGGATCGAGGCGGCAATGAGGTGTACCACCTGTCGGCAAGGTCGTCCAGCGTCAGAGGGAACATTCGACACCTGGTCGCGTCTGATGCCCCACACCCAGTCATGTAGATGTGGAACTTGTTCAGGTGAGTTTCGGGGTCTGATCTCCCCTCGTACAGAGGTGTTTGCGGAGGAGCGATCTTATGCTGTACGGGGGCGAGCTCGATGTGGACCGCAAGCGTCTCGCTCGGCCCGGCGATCTTGCTCTTGGCGCCTGCCCTAGATTCCAGGAGCGCCTTTATGTCGTCGAGCTGGCGTTGCATCGCGGCCATTGCTGTAGCTTGGTCGCTCGTGGATCGGCTTCTGGAGCGGGAGCCGAGGCGATCGTGTACCGATCTCGTGACTCCGCTGCTGCCGACCTCGGCTCTTTGGCGAGGGGGAGCCAGATGGCTGGCCTGCCTTCTGGGAGTTGGATACGCCGAACACCTGGTGACGGACTCGAGCTCCGTCATCTCGTGGCTGGGGCCGGACTGCCCCGGCCGCCAAGATGGGTCGCTTCCTAGACGATCGAAAACAGAGGTGCCCCGGCTGGCGAGCGCCTCTTCTTGCGAATGGGAGCCTCCGTGATCGCTGGTCGATGCGCCTTGTACTTCCGTTTGGTCATGCGGCGGATGGCCGAGGGGGTGATAGCGGGCGGCGCGTCGAGAGCACTCCGTCGCTCCTGTAGGATGGCCATGGCCTCCTTGATCTGTTCCGCGGTTTGGAACTGATCGAGCGAGAGACTTGGGTCGTCCCTCAGGGGCGGGATCGAGCGTCTCGGACCGCGGCGGCTACCCTCCGCCATCGGCTGTGGCTCGGACTGCGACGGAATGAGGCGCCTGGCGGATCGGCCAGCGGCTTTCTTCGACGAGGAGGCAAAAGTCATGATTCTGAAAGCTTTCTCTGAAGAACAGTGAGTGTTTCTTTAGGTATATGCCCCGGAGAACAGTGAGTGTCCTTCAAGACGGTAGGAATAAAAAATTGAGGGTTAGATTGCCCTCCTTCTAGCGCCAATTGTTGCTACCCAAAATATTATCCGGAGATAGATATTGCTGGAATGGATGGATAGCAAACAAATGCGAGAACACTTCCGTGAGAAAATAAATAACACAAGATTTGCCAGGGTTGTTAGTCCCGGGCTTGAATGCTCTCGCGAGATATTATTAATACAAATATTCGGGGATACAAGTATTAAAGTAAGAATACAATTACAATGAGTGTAAAGATTCTTGTTATCTTAGCTAGTGAGCATGTAGATTGCCGGAAGAACCAGATAGGATGCTCTGTGAGTTCTTGTAACAACGTAGATGAGCTGTGACGGCGGTGAGAGATCGACAGTCTCTCACGGCGTGTATTAGCTGTAAGCTTGAGCTCTTGGGCTTGTGAATCTCTTTGAATCTGCATTGTGGAGACTTCTTGTCTCTGCCGACCGTCTTCTGGATGAGAGGTTCTGAGAGAGAAATCCTGAGGTAGATTCAGGAGAGGAAGCTGGGAGCTTGATGGTATGTATGTTCTTCTATCTTTCCGTGAATGAATTCGGAATGTAAGTGAACGAATTGGGAACTGAAAGCGGAACCTTTTTTCGGTAGGAGGAGGTTCTCTATTTATAGGACTTGGACCTGCTGGGCGATCGCCTTTGCTGTATTATAATAAACGGGCGATCGTCTTTTAGCACATGGGCTTGTCTCCTTAAAGTCTGCAGGAGTTGCTGACAGTCAGTCGCGCGGTCCAATGAGAAGCCTGCACGCGTCTGAGTCGCTGTCACGGGCGGTCCCACCTTGTGCTTTTCGGCGGGCTTGTCGGTTGCCCTTGTCAGATACAGCTGTTGGTGGTCAATGGTCCATGAAACGCGGATCTTGTCTCGGACCTGCACATGGGTGCTGTTTTGAGATCCAGTCTTCGTGGACTTTGATGGACGATCGTCTCTGTTCGGCGCGTAGGACGGTCGTCCTTATCCGGGCACTAGAGTCGATCGCTAGGTGCCAAAGGGCGATCGCCTAGGGTGCCGATCGCTGGATACCTGAAGGCGGTCCGGTATCTTCGCTTAGGCGAGTTCGCCATAGTTTAATTGGTTGCGGACTCGGTCGCTCGGTCTTGTAGTCGATCGCCTGTCGAGGTGAATAAATCTCGATACAATAATTTCCACATTGACATTTGTGCCTCAAGTTAAGAGAGATAAAAACAGTTTGTTGAGAGTGTGAGTACGTAAGCTTAGGCTATTGGTGTACCTGGGATAGGTTCAGATAACGACGAGCATAACCAACCCGACCCTTAGCCCGGTGCAAAGTTTAAACCCCAAACCTGACCCAAATCTATATTATATGTGAGAAGCCACTTTGTATCTTTTTGTGAGCATTAGAGCGCTCGCAATTTTTTTTTTTTTTGTAATTGTGTAGAGAGGGTGGCAATATAAAGCATCTGTCTATCACTCACCCTTTGTATGGGACTGTGCTGACTCATTTATTAATCATAATCAACTATATAGTTTCTACAGCAATATGGCATCTTGTTGCCATTTTGAATGATGCATATGTTATCACACTCAAGTGAGAGACTCCCTCGAGTGTATTTTGTTTGTAAAATTTGTAAAGTGAAAGTAGGACTTCAATATAACTTATATTAATAGATTGAAAATAAAAAAATAAGACAAACAAGCATAATAGGTAAAGGCGAAAAGGGCACCTAGGCGAATATGGCACAAAGGCGTAAGGTGAGGGGCACAACTGACAGAAGTGAAGCGCAGAAAGATGTAAAAATTAAATTAATTTAAAATAAATTAAATTATAAAGCTCATAAACACATAATGACAAGAAAATATAACTATCCACAAAAAACATACTCACTGCCAAAAACTTGCCACAGTTTCTTTATTGGGTGTCCCCAAAAACTTGCCCACTTACAAGAGGAAAGTTTTTCTTTTTTTTTTCTTCTCAAATGTGGGACCCTTTCTTAATTAAAATTATTTTATTCGTACCCTCCCAACTGGATCAAGTTTTTTCGCGGACCGCTAGTTAACCAAAATAAAATGTCAGAACAATAAAAAACATTTAGAGGTGTTATAAAGAAAGAATTAATGTTACGGAGGTGCGCCTGCACTGAGTCGCAGGTAAAAGGCGCACTGAGGCGCGCAGCAAAGCAGGCACGCTGAGTATGATAACACCAATACTCCCACGTCAACTATTTTCTCCAAATCCTGGGTTGCGCAGAAGCAAAACATCAAAAGCATGTCTGAAGACCTCGATTTGACATCTTAGTCTGTCCATCTGTTTCGGGTGGTTTGACTGCCCAAATTTGATTTATTCTCAATAGAGAATATTAACTCACTCCACTAGTTGCTAAAAAATAAAGGATCTTGATTGCTGAGCCTGGTGTAAATTTCACATATAGATATTTCGGCCACAGAGCAGGCTGTAAATGAATGGTGAAGCCCAATAAAATGCACATGCTTGGATAGTCGATCAGTCATCACAGTATACAATCATACAATCGATTGTGCGCATACGAGGTACTCAATAACTAAATATACCGGCCATATGTCATATGTGTCCAGGATTGCAACAAACCAGCTGGCGCCATTTCTTCATGTTTTGTTGACATGTTAACAAGCAGAAACATAAAATTTTGTACTGTTTTCTACATTTGCAAAACGTCTTCAATAAGTACGATATGCGCCAGCATGTCCTGCATAGGTGTTGCGTGGAATTTGTTGAGTAACTTGCCAATCCATGGAATTGATGGGCAATGTTGCCCTTGTAAAATAGTCGCCCATGTAACATTTCTTACGGCGGCATGGTAGGAGACTTTTGTAGCGCTTGGAAAAAACCACTCAGTTTGTGGGGTCTTTAGAAAGTAGAGGAGCTAATTCCTCCCATTGTGGGATCTGAGATTGTATATAATAACATTATGTTCCAAATCTTCCCACATTTGTAAAGTGCAGCTGGTGCTCTATATGAAATCCCAGACTTATAAACAATCTCAAAATTATACACGAGGAGTTTAATGAATCAATATTTTGTGGCGGAGTGGTGATATGTTGCTCCAACAAATGGTTTAAACTTTTCTGGTCACTATGAACCTTCTCTTTACTGAATAAGGCCTCCAACATTAATTTGCTAGCACTAATGCCAATGCTTGTCCGAAAGTGCCTTCATTAAAATATGCAATTGCTCTCTTATCGTGTATTAGAACAGCAGTCCAATTCCAAGTCCAGGGGCATCCGCTTGAAGAATAAAGAGCCTAGTGAAATCTGGCATTGGTGCATTGCTAATAGCCTAATACTTGGAAGTACTCCTAGTTTTTCTTCAAAGCAGAAAAGCATTGTTGGCTTCTTGATTCTGACTGAAAACTCCATGAGCATCCTTCATACGTCAGTTGGTGGTCTTGCGATATTCCAATAATCCGTCACGAGTTGTCCGTAGTGTCCATTTAACCCTGGAAACACTGAACACCTTTGATTGAAGTAGGTGTCGGCCAATTAAGGATCCACTTTTTAGGATCCATAGCAACTCCTTCAGCTGAAATTAGATGTTCCCAACATGCATTTCTTCCTGTGGGCTACAAATGCATTATTATCCAATAGAAGTTGTAGCGCAATTCTTAAGGGCTTGTTTGTTGTCTGTTCTTGGGATTTACAATTCTTGGTATTCAGAATCCTGGGTATTTCAAATGTTGTGAATAATACGCATGGTTAGAGAAATGAGGTGATTAGAGAGAAGGTAAGAGTTGCGTCTATAGAAGACAAGATGATGGAGAATCGATTACGATGGTTTGGTCATGTGAGAAGAAGGCTTGTTGATGCCCAGTGAGGAGCCTGAAAGTTGGGGAACAAGTAATATTGTGAAAGGTAGAGGAAACCCAAGAAAACTTGGATAAAAATGATTGAAAATAAAATGCGGTTTCTTGGAATTGGAGAAAGTATGACGATGGAGAGGCAAATGTGGCGGGAAAAAATACGGATGGTGGATGGAATCTGATTCTTTTTTTTTTAATTCCTATTTTCTTTTTATTCCTATTTTCTTTTTTTGTTAACATTCATTCTCCTTTTTTTTCTTCTACTTTTTTCCCTCTTTTTTTTTCCTTTTGTGTTATTTATGTAACGATCATTGACGGTTTCAAAGTTTGATTCATGTTAGCCGACCCCAAATCATTTTGGGACCAAGGCTTAGATTTGTTGTTGTTGTTGAATAATACACATACTTGTTTGTTTATAGGGCTGTAAATGAACCGAGCCGAGCTCAATTTTTTTCCGTGACGAGCCGAGCCGAGCCGAGCTTTGTTATCGTACAAAAAACGTGTTCGAGCTCGTTAATAAAACGAGTCGAACTCGAGTTGTTCACGAATAATTATATATTTTTAAATTATTTAAATAATATATTTGAATTATTTAAAATAAATATTTTAAAATAATCATTAAAAATTATATATATTTTTAAATATATATAAAAATTAATATTTTAATAAATGAAAATTATTTAAAAAATTATTAATCTATAATATAATATATAAATATTATTAAAATAAATTTAAAAATATATTTATTAATCGAGCTTAACGAGCCGAACCGAGCTCGAGCCGATCTAGAGTCGAGCTCGAGCCGCACATGCCCAAGCTCGGCTCGAGCTCGTTTTCTTAACGCACATATTTTTGTGTTCGAGCTCGAGTTCGAGTTCTTAACGAACCGAGCCGAACCGAGCTCTTAACGAGTCGAGCCGAGCTTTGTTCGCGAACAGCTCTGTTCGTTTACAGCCCTATTTGTTTAGGATTGAGAATTCTTACTTTTGACCGTAGATGTCAAATCATGTCTTAAAAAGTAGATAATGTTAGTATATTGTTATATTATTTAAGGATAAAAAGAGGAGAAGGGAAGTAGTTGTATTTTTTTAAATATAAAAAGAGGAGGAAAGTTGTACTTTTTTAAGTATAAAAAGGGGAGAGGGGGAGCTGATGTGAGATAAAATAGATATAATGTGTGTAAGAAGTTGTTGGTTGGGTATTTGAATTTTGAGTTCTAGTACAACTGGTATTGGGATTTACGATCCGAATCCAATAATTTGAGTCTTGGAGCAAAGAGGGCCTAGATGATTAATATGTTCCTGCCATGATTTAGAATATCATACAAAAACACCTGAATAAATCGATGTAAATAATGTGGGAAAATGTCATTCATCATCACCTAGAATGTAGCTGGAGATAATGTGGGAAAACGTCATCATCACGCTATCGACGGGAGATAAGATGCGAGTATGGAATGCAAATGCTAATACATGCTGTGGTTTCTGTTCGAATCCAAATGAAACGAGAAATTATTTATTTTTTGTGTGTCCTTACACAAGGAAGATATGAGAGAAACTGGCCAAAAAATTGATGGGAAGAAGATACTTTTACATGTGGGATAGAGTTACCCAAGAGCTTGAGACTGGTTTAGGAGGTAAAGTCCACACTTTTCTTCTACGTTATGTCTTTCAAGTAGTAGTTCATAGCATTTGGATGGAGAGAAACAACAAGAGACATGGAGAATAGAAAACAGAAGAACAGCTGGTTACTTTCATTGACAAGAAGGTTCGCAATCAACTCTTTCTCATCATTCGGCAAGGCGACTTGAAGTTTGATGAAGCCCTCCAACTCTGATTTTCATTAGTTTAAATTTTTCAAATTAAACTTATGAGTTAAACGTTATGGAAAAAGTTGTAAAGAGTATTTTTTCTTTCAATATAATTTAACATAAAATTCCAAAAAAAAAAAAAAGAATTTCATTTACCACGGGAATGGGTATTTATTGGCACTGTAGCCTTGTTTAACTCGACGATAATCCTTGCAAAATCTCTAAGCACCATCTTTTCTTTATGCAAGCAACACATGGACTTGAGAAGGGACTCGAGCTCGGCTGAATATTTCCATCACCAAGCATCTCAGCCACCAAGTTTTCGGTCTCATTCTTTGAGCATGTCCATATCTATATGGTCTGACACTAACAGGCCCATATCCCGGCTTAAGCGAAATCTGGACCTCTATTGGGTGATGAGGCAAGGTTGTGAAATCATGAATTTTTGTAACAACCCTATCAACTCTATGGCTCGTGAAGGAGTAAGTTTATTGCGCTCTTGCTCACGTGCTCTTCCTTTGAGTCCTCTGCTCAGACTTTCCACAACTGCGCAAAATACTCCACATTTTCTAATTTACTGATGCTTGATAGAGAGACATGAATTTTACTGATTTTGGGGGGAATTATGGTGTTTCCCTGTGAACTAATATTAATAGATTGAAAGCCCTCAAAAGAACTGATAATAATTCTGTTTCTGTAATGTGAAAATAGGATTTCAAGAGAACTTATATTAATAGATTGAAAGCAAACAATTAACAGCCAGGGGAAAGCCCCCCCTCCCGTATAGACAAAGTTCTGTCCCAGATTCTGAACATAAAGTTAAAAAATAAAAACTGCTGACCTAATTCATTATCCCCACTAACTAATTGTGCCACTCCTAACTCAAACTTACTAACTGAAACTGATTAGAGACAACTGTCATAGATAAATTTCCATAATCATCTATATGTCTACATTGGTTGCCACTTGTTGCCACCCATTTCTTTATGCGTATGGACTTCCAATAATGCTGGGCCTCGGTCGATTTTACCAAGTCTGTATCAGCATAGCAAATGGAAAAGATTATCACCACAGCGAGATGCTCAGCTTATGTTACTAAAGCTCAAATGTTGTGCTTTTTTCTTAATATTTTGCAGACTGTAAAGATCTTGAACTCAGACCAGGATGCCAATTTCTTGCTTAAACAGAAAAAGAATCTCAATGATTACAGACCTGACATACTCTACCGGGTTAGTGCACATCACATTTTTTTTAGTCTTTGATATGTATTCTTTATTAATTGTATTAAAAATGTTTTCTTTTGAAAATATGGCATGCAGGCAGTCCTTGCAATTTTTGACAGTCCAGTTTGTAAAGCTGGTTTGGTACATGCCATCTATGTGAAAGTTAATGGTGGAGTGCTTTTTGAAATCAAGTCACACGTTCGTATACCAAGAACCATCAAACGCTTTAATGGGCTCCTGTGTAAGTTAACTTGTATACTCGCTTATGATTCATTTTTCTGGATTTCATCCATGCGTACACATGCGTTGTTGCATATGATGCAATGGAACCATATCTGCAGATTATCTGCGTTCATTTTTACTTTTCAATTATGGCAGTGGATCTGTTACAGAAATCCTCCATAGCAGCAAAAGATACACGGGAAAAACTTCTCCGTGTGATCGAGCAACCCGTAACACGGCATTTACCTCCAAACTCTCGTGTAATTGGTGTGTCTCATTGAATTTTATCTGTATGACCACATAATGTACAAGAGCCTAACGATTTTTTTTTTGGGGGTGGGAAATTTCAGGTCTCTCGCATGGTTCGAAAGAAGTGGTTAATTTAACTGATTTTGTTCCTGATATTAGCAATGATGTCAATATTGTCTTTGTGGTATGTCAGAATCCATCTTTAGAGTTGCATTTGTTGTTTCTGAAGTGTGTATTTATATAATACTGTTGTACAGTATGAGCTAACAATCTTGAGGAACTGTTTGTCTGACCAGGTAAGTGTTACGCCTCCAGGGTCAATCGACAAGCTTTATACAGATGAAGTCATATCTAGTAAGTGCTGGAACACATATTTCAGTATAAAATGAGTGTAATTCGTAATGAAACTTAAAATATATCTGAAAACTTAGTGCCAAGAGTTTAGTAGCCACTGGATGCCGGTGGCACTATTATTTGCTTTATCAACACTATTGAATTATAGGAGACTTGATGTTTATGGTGTCAGTTGACACCTGCGTAAACAGAGTGGCTGAACATGAACACACAGAAGAAGATACCTCTTCAAGGCATTACGGACACGTTGTTTTTGTCATATGTTCAAAGAAACTTCAATTTCCACAAGCTTTAATGCGCTTAGTTTTTTTATATTATAATTGATTTGTAGCATAATATTTCGAGAGGAGGCATGTGACTAACCTTTAGCTATTTCATGTACCTGCAGTCTCCAGTTATCCTTTGAGTGCGTCGCGGTGTGTGGGGGAGATATGTGATGCTTTAGAGGATAAATGGGAGATTATGTAGCCTAACCATGGAGCTTACCAAGACAGTTTTGACAAACAGGAGAAAATGTTTAGTGGTATGTGAATTGTCGTATGATTAGTTTTAAGTTGTATCCATGGTTTTACGAACCCATTTTTACGAAGGGATTGATTAGGAGCGGTCCTCGTTCAACCTGCCGATTTCTTAATCGCATGATTCATTGTTAGAGTAATTATTCGTCATTTTTTTTTTATTTCGAATACTTTTATCCATTACTCTTGATTTGCCATACCTCTTTCACTTCTTTTTCAAATTATTAAAGCTTTGGTTGCATTGCATGTGAACCATATTAATACCCTTTGTTTAGAATAAATATCATTATAGACTTTTTCAATTTACTTTTTCCCTTATAATTCCAAAACTACCCCTTATTAACTTACCTTAGTCACTATTCACCAAATTCAAATTCAACATTCTGGCAAACATAAATTTTTTTATCAGGAGGATTGTACCAATTAGGTGTACATGATTGCACGTGAACCGTATTTTCCTACTAATTTAATTAACGGGATGTTATTATTATATGATCTGATTTTGTATTCATGCAGTTTGCTTTGAAGACAAATTGTAATATTAAGAACATTTAAATAAAATGTAATATGAGTGTATTACATTTTGGGTATAATGGTCGACACTCCCTGTGATAATTCAGAATCTCATTTTATTTTATTTTTAAGTTAAATAAAATTCAATTCAGTTTAGTTTTGGTGTTGATCTTATTATTATAACAAAAAATATATATTCCGTTACAATAAATTCAAAATAATTTAAAATACTTGTCTAACATTGCTTCCGCCAGTGGCTTAATCTTTTGATTGTAACTACATCATTTAACTTGCTTGTGCTCAATAACTTCCACCGCTTATTCAATCCATAATACTCCACATGGTATTTTTTTTGATCGGTAAATGTTTGTAATTTGTTAGTTGTTATTAAAAATTAATTCACCAAGCACCGAACACTCCTGGATTTCAACATCCTTACCATCAATGACTCCTTAATTCGTCCCCAAAAAAAAAAATCAAACCCGGGTCTTCACAAAGGGAAGAACCCGATCAGTGAGCTATTAAAAATAACCTCTATTAGGAATAATTTGTTGCAGTTTCAAAAATATAATGAGTCGCAGTCCAAAAGATATGACTTTTTAAAGATTTTATTGTATGTCTAAATTTGATAAGTTATCTAATCTCGCTAACTACGGGCATCCCTAATAATCTTTCTACACAAGCCTCATTTCTCAATATTCAATGTGCGATATCACGTAAACACAAACCTCACTCCTACTAATCCGAACTTCATTTAACTCTAAACCTCTCACATCTAATATTTTGGGTCCCACACATTTTTCATTAAATCTTCAATTTTTATGTTTTATATTTCACCAATATTGTCATACTTATGTTTATATTTTTATTAGTAAGGAAAAACTCAATAAAATAATATCTATATTTAAGATCACATTTAGTTTATAATACTTCCCATAAATATTTAATGAATTAAATAAAAATAAAAATGGAAAAAAAATGTAGAAGAGAAAAATAGAATAAAAAATTAACATTACATATTTATTAGCATATTATTTCAATATTTATGATCATATTACCCGAATATATACTACGGTTTATCTCAATCTATTTAAAATTTATTTTATATTTTATTAATCTTAATATATATTTTTTAGGTATCATATCCCTTTTTATAAACTGGAAAACTATACAGAAAAATAATAATTACATGTACGAAAAAAATTATAGAAAAATAAAGAAACTGTTTACAAAAGATATGAAGTATGTTATAAACATTGAGAGAAAGAAAAAACATGAGAGGATGGGAGACAATAATAAAATTGTGTATAACATTATGAAGGCCATAGACCTCTATTTATAGGTACACATCCAGGGTTTCATGGGCATATTAGTCATTCACTAAATACATGATTTATTTACAACACTTTCCCTTGAATGACTGTTTACATAAATGTCTGCTGGACTAATTTGAAGAAAAAACCGAATGAGAGAAAAACTTCCAAACTATTTGGAGTGAGCTTGTAACACGCATAACTTGCTGCATCATACCGCTGTTAGGAAAAGTCATGAGCAATATATAATCGAACTTTCTCCCCCTCATATCGATCATTCTTGTATGAATATTCATTTTCCACCTCAGTAAGACATCATGAGATAAAAACTGAGTGATCATAAGAGTATAAGTTTCTTCGTATAGAGAATATTCTTATATGAGTATCCATGTGTTGCCTCATCAAAACATTGTCAAGAAAACCATGTGGCAAATATTTGATCGAAGGAAAAAGAGTACAACTACTTCTTACTTTAAATCATGAGGTCTAATACCGATATTTGTAATATTCTTATTATGCCATGAATATGCCTCGTCAAAACCTTATTCGGAAAAATCCCGTAGGAAAAATCCTAATGAAGGGAAAAGAGTACACTATTCATGTTAATACGCCATCATAGTTGCCTCGTTAAAAATCTTGCTAGGAAAACCCAATGGATAAAACCTCAACCAAGAAAAAAAGAGTGCAACGCGTATTTTTATATTAATATGCCTAAGGCATTTCAAAAATACTCCACAAATTAACATATCTATCATATTCAGTACAAGTTGCAATCTCGAACTCACATGTTGGTGAGACGTGTCATCTCTTCTGGAGATGTCATATTAGTTGTGGTTGAACTCATCAACTATGCACATTCTTAGCTTACTTCATGTGTTGCAATAATTTCATAATGATTGGGAGATGTTGCTAGTAAGACATACTTCATAGATTTTCAGTGGCAGTTTTATTGAACTCTTCAGAAGTCCAATTAAGTTTAAATCATCAAATTATACTACTATAATTGCAAATCCATTATTTGTTTTCTTTATAAAAATTCATGATTAGACAACATATCTATATCATCTCTCCCCTTGATCCACACATCAGTTATAGATCATGAATGGAAAAAAATATGCTTCATCATATCTTATTCTCACCAGACACCACATTGACTTTATGCAAATAGTTGGGAGAACTTCACTCTTCTATATAGCCCATAATTCATTCAGATCTAGTGGGTGATTGATCTTATTTCAACGCACTCTCAATGCATTATAAATGCAGAGAAACATATAAATAAACATATCTTTGCAAAGTTGTAAGGACATATAATCAAGGCTTAATTCATCATCTAATGGTCAACATTGAAAGAAGGTATTGAAAACATAAACTCTATTAGTAAGATATACGAGTGCAACAATTGCACTGAGATGTGATGCTTCCGGACCATGAATATCTTCATCATCATTTGGTATAAATGTGTCCTTAATATGATCATGTGACTGATCTGTAACACCCCCGATCCACTTAGGGATATTACACGCCGTAGACCCCTTTCCGCAAGGATCTACCAGGCAGGAGACTACAAAACAATACCCACACGTGGTCAACTCGACTAAAACATAAAACCGTAGACCGATTAGGTATCTCAAAACACAACTTAGCAGTACAACTGATAAACCAAAATACAACTCGATCACATATTACACAACATGTCCATCCTCTTTAAGGATGACAAAGAAGCTAGAAATAAACACTCAGATCGACAAATCACTGACGGACAACCGACTACGACTGTGACTAGTATCGCTGCTTTGTTAGGAGTATGCCCTCGAATGCCACTCAGAGGATGTTGAGTGAGGGCATTGTACTTGTTATTATGTAAATCATCAATATAAGGCAATGGATGTTTCTTTATTTACTGGTAGTTACTGGCATTCCTAACTCATAAATATACATGTAGAAACTAGTCCCTGTATTTGAGAGCAAAACGTTCCACTCCTTATTGGATAAGGGGGTCGGCACTGGAAAGGTTTATAGCTCAAATACTTAATCGTTCGCAAGTCAATGAAACTTGACTGGGCGTTAAGTTTATGTGAAGACTTGTATGACGTGTTCTTTGACAAGGAGAGTGCCTGTCGAACACTAATAGTTAGTGGGAGCACACGTTATAGGTATGCTAATTGGATTAGTATATTCGAACCGACTCACCCTCGATTCGTTACACGGATTTCACTCCGGGACAGTCAATGATGGAATCGAAAGGTTGTGATAGGTATTCGTGAACCTTCTACTTGAGGATTTAGTAGGGATGTGCTTATGACGTCAAGATTTTCATTAGAGTAGTTCGACCCTATAAACCGAAAGACGGGGGTCAACCTCGACGTGCATCTTGATGGGAAAGTAGCAGGTCCTACTGAATACCAAGATAGAATTCTTTCTCCTGTTAGTGAACGGGTTATATGTCCTATGCGGTTATTGGCAGATGAGATCATAAGTCTTTGGCCAAAGCATTGGAGCTAGCTGTATTAGATACACGAGAGCTCGATGATCTCAGTTTGCATTAACACATGCATAGGGTCAAGTACAAATGGGGTTTGACTGACCGTGACCCCATAACTTGATCGGGACATTTGAAAGAAGGGTTTATACGTTTACTGGTATTCACGATAGAATGGTTCTTGAATGATCCCAATCATTCTTTCTCAGTTGGGGTATAGTGTAGGCCGCCAGGCTGGCTAGGTGGTGCTATTATTTTGTATTTGATATGTTTAATTAATTGGATTAATTAATCGACATAAATACATCGATACGGAATCAGAGTTTATCTATTTAGACCCTCGGGAGTCCGAAACGAACTGAACTCGTTCGATTTCTAACATGGGCCGCCCCAACCCCTTCCACCCACCTTCCCATTGTCTTGTTGTTTCCTTTTTTATATTAAGAAACATGACTTGTGGGGCAAAATGTCACATGGGATGATTTGTTTTGCATGTGAGTGGAAATAGAATAAAGAGAGGAAGACTTCTCACCTCATTCACTTCATTCACTTGATTCCAACGTGAGGTTGCAAGAGGAGAGAGAGATAGAAGTCTTCTTCATCATCTTCTTCTTTATTCATCTTCTTCATTCACTTGATTCCTCGGAGGATAGCAAGGTGTTGTCATTCCGTTCGTTTTTCCGGCGCGTGGCAAGTAGAGACGCGGTGTTTTCGGCGTTGGATCGTTCAGGGGCTTGAAGCGGAATAGATTCGTAGAGATCAAGCAAAGCTTGGGGAATAGCTCAAGAGAAGGTTATCCATCTAATCAACGGACTACAAGGGTGAGTTTCTATATCTCTTGTGAATTCGTTTTTGATATTCGTATATATGTAGCTCGATCGATACTCGTAGGGATTCAGATCGAACTAATTTTCATTTTACCGCTTCCGCTGGGCCTTCGTTTTAGGCACCGAATCCCAATAGTGGTATCGGAGCATAGGTCTTGCGATCGTATATACGATATTGGCATTTGGAATGCTCGATTAGATGGTGAATGATTTGGAATCATTTTAGTCATAATCGTGGTATATATTTTACGTTCGTTGTAGTTATATTTTTCGTAAGTTTATGTCTAAATATAAATCTTAAATTTCTTGGAAATATGATTTATATTGAAGATATGAATGTTGGAGGATATAGATATTGGATATCCGGTTGAAAAACTAGCCCCGAAATGCCGTTGGAGGGTCCGGGAGGGGTCCGGGAGCAGGGGGCCGCGGCCTGTGGTCAGCACAGGCCCGGGGCGGATCAGACTGGGGGCCGCTGGCCGTGTCGTGGCCGGCAGCTTCCGAGCGTGACTCGGCCATGCCAGGCCTGTCTGCCGGTAGGCTACCGAGGGTGACTCGGTCAGGCAGGCCTGTTTTCACCCCGGCTCGTTTTTTCCGTGTATTCTTGAAAATTAATCTCCCACATGTTAAATTGGATTTAATATGATTAAAATGATTTATGGTATTTCATTTTATAAGGGAAATTTGATTAATTGGAATATTTATGGTCGACCGAATTATTTTGAACGTTATCATATTACCGATTGTGTGAATCGATTGGATCGGTTCGTATTGTTGATTGGATCAATGTATCTCTACGCTTTTCATTTATATAGTATTTATTAGATAAATGCTTTTGAATGGGGATGTGGTTCGTGGACTTAGTTTTGAATCGTTCGTTTTATTCGATTAGGTTGTAAAGGCCGTTTTGAGCCTATTTATTTTACTATAAATGTTTGTATCTAGGATGCAATTTTCGATGTAAAATTTATATGTAATGACAAAGACCGGGGGAAGATCCATTTCGAGAAGACGAAGATTCAAGACGAAGACTTGTAATTAGATTACGAAGTTTTTGTTTTGTAGGAACGGTCCATGAACCACATGTTGCTAGCAACTAGGTTGTGAATGGTTGTTTCATATTGTATGAATGCCACAAAACGTGCTTAAACGATTAATGTGCAAAGTGTAACGTTAATCGCGAAAATTCTCCCACGATAAATTATTAAGTTTATAAGGTTTCAAGGTTTTCCTTCCCTCCATCGAGTTTTCGGGAAATTGAAATCCAAACCGGATGTGCTATGCTTCCGAGTTATCGGGGTAGTCGTTCGGGGAGGACGGATAAAATAACCGGAGCCCAAAGGATGCCTTCGGTTGGAGCAAATTTTATCCCTAGAAACCTGATAGGTTGCCGGATAAGATTCAATTGTGAAACTGATTTGCGTCGATGGTATAAACTTAACTTGTTCACGAACCATAGAAACCGTATAGGTTGGGAGTGAACAAGGGAAAAAGAAGATCGAATCATCCATTAGATGGGTTGGTGTTGGACACCACTTTATGAAAATTAATAGACTAGAAACCTGTTCGGTTGCCCTGTATTAAGATTTATAAAGAACTCGATCACCACTATGAAGTAGAGCGACGATACTTCCGGATTTCACATGGGAGTGTGTTATTCCGATAAAAATAGTGGGAGCTGGGTAACAAGAATAGACAAGACCTTAATTCTATACTTAGAACATAATTGAAAGAGTCACTAATTAATCTATCGTACTTAATGCAGACTCAAATCTCAATATGACAATGAATCCACTCACAATTCTGCTCGAAAAGAACACCTTAATGGGACCTAACTTTGTGGATTGGCTCCGCAATCTGATGATTGTCCTCAGTATAGAGGCACTGGGATACGTCTTGGAGACGGACATTCCGGCGCCTCCTGTGCGGACCCGAGCCAATCATGAAGAGATTGAAAACCACGAAAAGTGGGTTAAGGATGACGTGAAAGTCCGTGTTTATATGATGGCTTCCATGTCTAATGAGATTCATAGAGCTCATGAGAAAATGACTTATGCTAGGCAGATTCTATCTCACTTAACCGAATTTTATGATGAGCACAGCAGAACTGCTAGATATGAGATATCCAAGCAACTGTTCGGTACAAGGATGAAGAAAGGTGAGAAGGTTGGGGAACACGTCCTCAAAATGATATCCATGATCGAGAGATTGGAGGCTCTTGACTTTAAAATGGATACTTCTCTCCAAACCGACCTTATCCTACAGTCTCTCCCTGATTCCTTCTCACAGTTTGTTATGAACTTTAACTGCAATGAGATTGCATGTAACTTAGCTGGGCTAATGAACAAACTGGTGACCGCTCAGTCTCAGATGAAGACTCCGCAAATGAAGGAGTCTGCCCTTGTGATTTCTTCTGGACTTCGGAAGTCTAAGAATAAGAAGAAAAAGACCAAGAAGCGGACTGGACCACAAGCTAAGGTCCTTAATGGAAAGGGCAAGGCCCCGATGGTTCTGAAGAACAACAAGAAGAAGGATGCTTGTCTCAAGTGCGGTGAGATGGGCCACTGGGCTAGAGACTGTCCGATTCTTCATGGCACTTCAGGTACAGAACTTTTAGTTTTGGAAACAAATTGTTCTGCTACTGTATTTTCTACTTCCTGGATACTAGATTCTGGTGCTAGTTCTCATATTTGTACCGTGAATCAGGATCTGGAACAAAGTAGGAAGCTTGGAGCTGGAGAAGTTATGATCACAGTCGGAAGCGGGCATAGTGTCGAGGCGACCGACATAGGATCACTTCTTTTGGATTTAGAATCCGGCTTTGTTTTGACTTTAGAAGATGTACTTGTTTTGCCCAAGGGGCACAAAAACATTGTATCCATTCCGATCATGGACCGAAAAGGCTTTTCATTTTTCATTGGTGATGGTTCCTGCAAAATTTATTTTAGAAATAAACTAGTGGGTACTGCTACATTGTTAAATGGATTGTATCATCTAAATCTCAGCAACAAAGTAGTTGTGAATACTATGACAAGAAAACGTGGTAGGGATGAAACCAATCAAGTTTTGAAATGACATCTTAGACTTGGTCATGTTGGTCAGACCAAGGTTTACAAGATGGAAAAGGATGGACTTATGGGTCCATTGGGATCGGATCCCTTTCCTACTTGTGAATCTTGCCTTAAAGGCAAAATGACTAAGTCCCCCTTCACAGGGACTTTTGAAAGAGCCGCTGATAAACTGGGATTAATCCATACTGACGTTTGTGGTGCTTTGTAAGCAGCACGTGACGGATATCAATATTTCATTACGTTTACAGATGATCATACTAGGTATGGTTATGTATACTTAATGAAACATAAATCCGAGGCCTTTGAGAAATTCCAGGAATTCAAGGCCCTAGTCGAGAAACAAACTGGTAATCATATCAAAGCACTTCGGTCGGACCGAGGTGGCGAGTATATGAGTATGGAGTTTGACGAGTTCCTTAAGGAACATGGAATAGTTTCACAACTAACACCTCCAGGTACTCCTCAGTTAAATGGTGTGTCAGAAAGAAGGAACCGGACCCTGTTGAACATGGTCCGTTCCATGCTGGGCAATACTGACTTGCCGATTTACCTGTGGGGGTATGCACTCCTGACTGCCGTGTATATCTTGAACATATGTCCTTCCAAATCCGTTCCTAAAACTCCACATGAGATGTGGGAGGGAAGGAAACCAAGTCTTAATCATATTAGGATTTGGGGATGTCCCGCCTATGTCAAGAAGACTAAGGTGGAAAAGTTGGAAGCAAGGTCTGCAAAGGGACGTTTCATTGGATTCCCGTCTGGTACGATGGGATATCTATTCTACATGCCCGAAGATCGAAGGATCATTGTTGCTTTACTAGCACACTTCCTGGAAGATGAGTTCATTCAGGAAGGCGGAGCAGGTAGAAGTATTTCTCTAGAAGAATACAATGAAACTCCTCGAAAGACACCTATGCAAGAAACTAGAACCGAACTTTCTGAAACACAAGTACAACCACCTCGTAGGTCTAGTAGGGTGTCTCATTTACCTGAGAGGTATGGGCTTGTGCACTTAGAGGAGCTGGGTCTCCATGAGGTTCCAAGTGATAGCCAAGAGACCGACCCAACAACCTATGACCAAGCGATGGTGGATGTAGACTCCGCAAAATGGCGTGAAGCTATGGAAGTTGAGATAGACTCGATGCATGTCAATTAGGTCTGGACTCTAGTAGACCGTCCCAAGGGCATAGTGCCTATTGGGCACAAGTGGATCTACAAGAGAAAGACTGATGGTGATGGCAAGGTTGACGCCTATAAGGCCAGGCTTGTGGCAAAGGGTTATACCCAAAAGGAAGGGATCGATTACCACGATACCTTCTCGCCCGTAGCCATGATCAAGTCTATTCGCATGATGCTTGCTATAGCTGCCTACCACGATTATGAGATATGGAAAATGGATGTAAAGACGGCTTTCCTTAATGGATTCCTCAAGGAGGAAATCTATATGGAGCAGCCTAAAGGCTTTGTGTCCGAAGTCGATATTCAGAAAGTGTGCAAGCTTCAGCGTTCCATTTATGGACTGAAGCAAGCGTCGCGTAGTTGGAACCTTCATTTTGACGAGGCGGTCAAAGAGTTTGACTTCGTGCAAAATGAAGAGGAACCTTGTGTATACAAGAGGGTTAGTGGGAGCAAGATCGCATTCTTAGTACTATATGTAGATGACATTCTACTAATAGGAAATGATGTGGGAATGCTCGATTACGGAAAGCTTCGCATACGAGTAATTTCTCCATGAAAGACTTGGGAGAAGCAACCTATATTCTTGGAATTCGACTCTACCGGGATAGAGCGAAGAGAACAATAGGCCTTTCCCAAGCCCTATATATAGATAAGATCTTAAAGCGATTTAAGATGGATGATTCTAAAATAGGGTTCCTACCGATGCAACATGGAATAAAACTCACCCTGAAGATGTGTTCTCAAAGTGAGGAACAACGAAAGGAAATGAGTAATATACCATATGATTCGGCCATGGGTAGCCTTATGTATGCTATGTTGTGTACAAGACATGACATCGCGCATGCTGTAAGCGTGGTGAGTAGGTTTCAGGAAAACCCAGGTAGGGAACATTGGACTGCCGTAAAGAACGTTCTCAAGTACTTAAGAAGGACTATAGATATGGTTCTGATGTATGGCGGTGGAGAATCGGATGTGGTGGGATTCACTGATTCGGACTTCCAAGGACTGAAGGACGACTTGATGTCCACTTCTGGCTACATATTTACTCTTAATGGAGGAGCAATATCTTGGCGTAGTGCCAAGCAAAGCGCGACTACTGATTCCACCTGTCAGGCTGAGTATCAAGCAGCCTCGGAGGCTTCCAAGGAAGGGTTCTGGATTAAGAAGTTTCTGGGAGAACTTCAAGTGATACCATGTGCTGAGCTACCTGTTCCGCTGTACTGCGACAACGACGGAGCTGTAGCACAGGCCAAGGAGCCGAGGTTACACAACAGCACCAAACATATTGAGAGGAAGTATCATCTCGTAAGAGAATTTGTTCGCAAGGCATACATTGTGCTGCACAGAGTAGACTCGGCCGACAACGTCGCCGATCTACTGACCAAGACACTTTCTCAGACTAGCTTGGAGTGTCATCTGGAGAACATGGGTATTAGATACCATAGTATGTGGCATTGAGTGCAAGTGGGAGATTGTTAGGAGTATGCCCTTCAATGCCACTCAGAGGATGTTGAGTGAGGGCATTGTACTTGTTATTATGTAAATCATCAATATAAGGAAATGGATGTTTCTTTATTTACTGGTAGTTACTGGCATTCCTAACTCGTAAATATACATGTAGAAATTAGTCCCTGTATTTGAGAGCAAAACGTTCCACTCCTTATTGGATAAGGGGGTCGGCACTGGAAAGGTTTATAGCTCAAATACTTAATCGTTCGCAAGTCAATGAAACTTGACTGGGCGTTAAGTTTATGTGAAGACTTGTATGACGTGTTCTTTGACAAGTAGAGTGCCTGTCGAACACTAATAGTTAGTGGGAGCACACGTTATAGGTATGCTAATTGGATTAGTATATTCGAACCGACTCACCCTCGATTCGTCACACGGATTTCACTCCGGGACAGTCAATGATGGAATCGAAAGGTTGTGATAGGTATTCGTGAACCTTCGACTTGAGGATTTAGTAGGGATGTGCTTGTGACGTCAAGATTTTCATTAGAGTAGTTCGACCCTATAAACCGAAAGGCGGGGGTCAACCTCGACGTGCATCTTGATGGGCAAGTAGCAGGTCCTACTGAATACCAAGATAGAATTCTTTCTCCTGTTAGTGAACGGGTTATATGTCCTATGCGGTTATTGGCAGATGAGATCATAAGTCTTTGGCGAAAGCATTGGAGCTAGCTGTATTAGATACACGAGAGCTCGATGATCTCAGTTTGCATTAACGCATGCATAGCGTCAAGTACAGATGGGGTTTGACTGACCGTGACCCCATAACTTGATCAGGACATTTGAAAGAAGGGTTTATACGTTTACTGGTATTCACGACAGAATGGTTCTTGAATGATCCCAATCATTCGTTCTCAGTTGGGGTACAGTGTAGGCCGCCAGGCTGGCTAGGTGGTGCTACTACTCTTTGGTTCCTCCCATTGCTAACTGAGACTGACCTACCGAGTCGCGCAATAGGATTGACGACGGAATGAATAAAGCTAATTCTCTCATTATGAATATTAGATATTGAATATCTAATTTTGGAACATTGGATGTTTAAATCGATTTATTGGATAAATTGATTTACGGCCTAATGAATTAAATAAATTACTGGGTGATTAATTTAATTCATGTATATAATTATTTCTTGGAGAAATTAATTATATTATTTTGTATTTGATATGTTTAATTAATTGGATTAATTAATCGATATAAATACATCGATACGGAATTGGAGTTTATCTGTTTAGACCCTCGGGAGTCCGAAACGAACCAAACTCGTCCGATTTCTAACATGGGCCGCCCCAACCCCTTCCACCCACCTTCCCATTGTCTTGTTGTTTCCTTTTTTATATTAAGGAACATGACTTATGGGGCAAAATATCATATGGGATGATTTGTTTTGCATGTGAGTGGAAATAGAATAAAGAGAGGAAGACTTCTCACCTCATTCACTTCATTCACTTGATTCCAACGTGAGGTTGCAAGAGGAGAGAGAGATAGAAGTCTTCTTCATCATCTTCTTCTTTATTCATCTTCTTCATAACTTCTTAGAGAAATTTTGTGAGGAAATATTGAGAGAGATAGATATTCATACACTTAGAGCGATATTAATATCTATAACAAGCTTCATCTCCTAGCTCTAGCCGCATCCTCGGAGGATAGCAAGGTGTTGTCATTCCGTTCGTTTTTCCGGCGCATGGCAAGTAGAGACGTGGTGCTTTCGGCGTTGGATCGTTCAAGGGCTTGAAGCGGAATAGATTCGTAGAGATCAAGCAAAGCTTGGGGAATAGCTCAAGAGAAGGTTATCCATCTAATCAATGGACTACAAGGGTGAGTTTCTAAATCTCTTGTGAATTCGTTTTTGATATTCGTATATACGTAGCTCGTTCGATCCTCGTAGGGATTTGGATCGAATTAATTTTCGTTTTACCACTTCCGTTGGGCCTTCATTTTAGGCACCGAATCCCAACATGCTTTACATCATCCTCCAAGCCGATCCTGTGGTTGCTCTCTCCAATCAAGACGCCTGAAAGGAATGTAAATAGTTCCCAACGAGGGGTTAGCGATGGAAATCGCTACCAAGTAACCAAGCTATAAAGTTATACATCAAGAATACAACCGTTATGAAAATAACCTGTCAACAAGGTAGCAACACGATCCCCGAGTCTAAATTCTTTTCGAAAACAATTTCTATTAGGAAGGTAATAAAAATAACTTCAAAACACATTTAAAAGAATAATTGAAGACATTGGGGGTCTCAATGTAAAATCATGAAAAGATTTATAATTCTTCATTTCAAAAGGGTTTTCTTTCAAAAGCATATAAATAATTCAATTCTCAACCAAGCCTCAAAGACAAAACCAAATTCACCAATATAACCGGGACCTAATATTCAAGTATTCACAATTCAGAGATATCAAATCAAACACAAAAATCGCCTCCGTGGCCTCGATGGGACCCACCCGGATTAACTAATCATAAACAAACTCAAACAAACCCATAAGTTATCTTGACATCGCACTCGCAAGTGATAATTCTCGGAGCCCTCTCCAGACCTACCCGATTAGATAACCTTATGGTCAAATCGCATCGTTTGGCCGTACTCGCAAGCACGCGCTGCCGGAGGCCACACGGGTCCCTACCCGGATAACATCATTCAAACATGCCCATAAGTTATCGTGACATCGCACTCGCAAGTGACGATTCTCGGAGCCCTCTCCAGACCTACCCGAATTGATAACCTTATGGTCAAATTGTATCGTCTGGCCGTACTCGCAAGCACGCATCGCCGGAGGACACATGGGTCCCTACCCAGATAACATCTCAATTCACTAAGATACACCACAACAAAGGTACAATATTCACCACAACCGCAAACACGTAAAGTTAACGCATCATAACTTCCACAAAGGCGCAATATTCACAGCACACCATCATTCAGGAAAAAGTCTAACAAGTGAATAATATAAATATTACGCGATTCCACAATTCTTCGGATAACTCCTCATTTCTAATATCCATTTCAAGCACAATGTAACATGAAATGGTTGTTATCGTTCTTCTCGAAACTCAAGTTTACGTTCGTATTTACTTTCATAGGAATCACATATTCATTTAAAAGTAAGTTACGGTTCAATCTTCAATCACTAACAAGTCCACATTAAATTCACGACAAATCACATTCTCGAAGTATAAAGAATATAGACGAGATACTCGCCTCAAGTCCAAAGCACGCGAAGCAACGGGAAAGCTCGACAGGAAGCCCTCGAATCCTCCAACTAGGTCGAAAACACAAGAACAACATAATCACTACAAGGTCGATCGCAAGGAAGATGCAAAACACATGAAATTCTCAACAAGAATTCATAGAAATATAGGACCGAACACTTGGGGTTCAATACTTCCCCAAGAACATCAAGAACATCACCCAAACCCGAATACGATAAGAAATACGAATCAAATCATGGGGATAGGATCAATACAACGGATTGATGATATACAACAACACGATTCATGAAGAACAACTCGAATCTTAACGACTCTCAAAATACATCGAGAAGGGTTTCAAGAAAATTACATCGAATCAAAGACGAAGAACACGGATTGATGATGTTAATCAAAACCAAGAACTCAGGGGAGATGGAAGCTTGGAGTTACAAGGCTTCGAAATCGCCCCAACATCACCCACAAATCGCCTCGGCCGCGGAAGAATGAATGGAGGATGAAAATGACGAACACGGTCAACCCATGGGTATTTAAACCCGCGCCGGCATAACGTACGTTAAAGAAGATGGTTAATGTACGTTAGCAGTCTCACGTACGTAAGGCAAGCAAGGTTACGTACGTAATCGATGGCCAGAACCTTCTGTCCGAAACTGTGAAGACCCTTACGTACGTTATGAGTAGGGCTTAACATACGTAAGTCACACGAAGTTAACGTACGTTATGCTCATCTCATAGCGTACGTAAAGCACTTAGCAGTTCCAAACTGCTAAGTTCAGCTCGTTGAGTACGAGCGCGATGAAACCGCGAAACGACAACAACACAAGACGAAGATATGCACACGAAGAGTGTGCAACGATGAACTCAAGCGCTAAAAGAAAACATGACTCTAACTCCCCGAAGGTTTGGATTACGACAACGGAAGTAATTACCGCCAAACTTTGGAAAATTACAAAACAGCCCAAAACGTCCGAAAATCACGATATGGCATCAAACAATTAAACCGAGGTTCACAACACGTCTAACAAAGTTAAACGAACATATAAGAAACACGAAATGGTAGTTACAAACCACCACCACACGAAATGAACCAAATAGCGGAAAAAGTCGCTCAAAACACGGATTCGGGTAAAACAGCCCCGAAACAAACTCGGATGACCAAACACGCAGAACAAAACATTATCCAAATATCAAAATGCTCGCAAGCGAGTTCTGGAAATCAGAATAGTACCAAAAATTAAAAATTACCGAAAGAGAAAATCACTGGTATTACATTCTACCCCTCTAAAAAGAAGTTTTGTCCCGAAACTTAAAAAAAAGAAAGGGTGGAGTCACGAAAAACAAAGCACGGACGACAAACTCTCAGCGGCCCCGACGAATCGATCCTGATACCGATGCCAAAGCACGATTCTGGAAAACTTCATGGAATATTTCATAATACTGAACTCTGTGGCCCTCGAGTCCACAGTTATAACAAGTAATCGTCTGCGAAGGACAATTAGCTTGCACATGACCAACAACATTGAAATTGAAACACCTTACAGTCCGACTGAGAGTCAAAGAAGATGGATCGGAACTCTTGGTTCCACCACATGAAGAAAAGGAAGGTTTCACCGTATGACTACATGAAACTCGATGGGAAGAGGTTCCGACTCCCATACTATTCGAAAAATCTCCATACGTCCTATGACTCTTCGTCTTATGTAAAGGCCCAGTAGATAACGATGCCATCTCGTACGCCATATCTCGATTCTGATACTCTCTCAAAGTAGCACAAGTGAAACCCGACATGTACTGTCGAATCTCCGGTCTCATCCACATATCGCAATGACAGATTTTGTCTTCCTTGGTCCTCACCTGTCCCTTCACGTAAGAGCTGTCGACTATAATCGATAATAGCCTGCGACAGGGTATATCCTGCGGCTAGGCTAGATAAAAATCTCGGATCCTCTGCTCTCGGATCGACTCCGGACAGAACTCTGCTTCCATCAACTTCTTGAACTCTTCCCAAGAAACAACATGCTCCTGAGTCTCAACGGCCTCCCACCAATTAGCAGCGTCGCTATTGAGAAGGAACTGAGCGATATGAATCCTCCATTCCTCTGGAAAACCAACCGCCTTGAAAATCTTCTCCAGTTGGAAAAGCCAACCTTCCCAGCCCAAAGTGTCGCCTGCTCCTGTAAAACGAGGAGGACCATACGAACCACTTCTCTAAGCCACTGAGTCGCCCCGACGTTCTCAGTCACAGTAGTGTTACGTTGAACTGCCTGGGTCAAATGAGTCATCTGGTCTGCCACCTGCTGAAGTATAGTAGCAACACCAATACCAATGCCATCATTGGCAGCATGATGCTGATCGCGCGACTGATTGCCTCGACCTCTCGCCATACTGAACGGACAACCGTTCAGAACGACAAAATAAACACCACATAATCAATATATGGCAACCAACAGTAACACAATAAAATACTCATTCTGAGTCATAACACGAATACACGAACTATCACCGCAACGATAGAATTCAAACTCATAAGTCATCCACTTAGCTACATCAACAAAAACGTATGACCTTTACCAAAGCAATCACGGTCAAAACCACATACATATCATCGTGGTCAAATATGGGTAATATTTTTAAAAACAAAATTTTCCAAGGTACCTGTCCAAATGATAATATTTTAAAATTCCTGAGTTTGAATAATTTTGCTGAATGAGTTTTTGAAAAGAAATATTTTTAATACCTCGGTCTTGATCAAAACTATGAACCCATTATCATAACTGTTTCGTTTTGAAAGTCATTTGCAAAACAACATTTTGAAACATCAATCTACTCGATAAACGATATCCTCAAAATGACCTTATCAATATATATCCATCATTACTACCAATCAACTATCACATCCGGATAACGTCATAGAATAATACAATTAGAACCAACTATGTAGTCATAATATCTAGTTGTACAACCAAAATTCGCTAACAAGAAAGGCAATGGTTAATAATACGCCAGTAATATCCATACAGGATAAATAATGGAGTACGACATTACTGACACAGTAGTTAAAGTTCACGATCGTCAAAAACGGACCATATGACTAGGTCGACAGGGATTAAACGACCGATAATGAGCACAGATATAATTGTAACAACAAAGTTACTACCGTGACAGTCAGAAGCTTACGGGCATAACAACTAACTGTAAGACAACAGAATCAACTCAGCAGCCTCAAAATGGCTCCGAAGGTTAAGGATCGACTCCTAACAATGTATCCTGACATTAAGAAAATACTGTAAAAATTCTCCAATGGGCATAACAGCATATCAATCTTGTTGAAACGACTCAGTCCCAACACACAAACACACAATGTTTTTAATTCAGAAAATCAAAGCCGTTTTGCAAATTAAAAATTTTCCAAAAATCCTTTTGATCATATCCAAAAATGACGGTAATGGTTTGCAATGTCTGAAGTATTTTAAAACGCCTCCTTCAAATACCGTCTGAAGGTGTCATTTGAAAATAGATGACTAACTCATCAAAGTTCAACGATTTCAAAATCCATACAAAATTGTTGTTTACAAACATACTCAAGCTCATAATTACAATTTAGAAAATCGTTTTCAAACCTACACGCACGGACATAATTACAACTATTCACAAGCAATCGAACCCGAAACTACATGCCCAATCGGTAAATGAGATTATAAATCCAACCAAATATAATTCGCGAACACCAAGTTTAAACATAAGTCAAAACTACCCATCTGAGTTCCTCACGAACTCTACCGTCGATACATTCTATGGAACACATCAAGATTCACAGTTTTCACATTGTATTGCACCATTTGGTGCCCAACCATCAATACATTCGACACAATACATAAACGGTGTGCAACGAATATCAAACACGGATTCCATTTCACAACACTACACAAACAAAATTATGCACCACAATCATCGCACATAAGGGAAATCATGAAATACCAATACCTCGCATGAAAGAGGAGATTTACGTCCACATGCTGCATGGAGATGATGGCTGAACCACGATACTAATCACAACTAATCACAATCGATCACAACGGATCATAATGATCACACTTGTTCACAATTGCTCACTCGGATGACACGACAAGACACGACTCGACAAGACCCAACTAGACCCGACTGCCTAGGTTTTCGCAAACCTTGCTCCGATACCATTTATGTAACACCCCCGATCCACTCAGGGATATTACACGCCGTAGATCCCTTGTCCGCAAGGATCTACCAGGCATGAGACTACAAAACAATACCCACACGTGGTCAACTCGACCAAAACATAAAACCGTAGACCGATTAGGTATCTCAAAACACAACTTAGCAGTACAACTGATAAACCAAAATACAACTCGATCACATATTACACAACATGTCCTTACCTGATGGCTTGTATCCTTTATATTCCCCTAAAACTTCCTATGCCGCTTCCTTCATGTTATGTTGCAACGTAGCCCAAGTTGAATCTATATCTATCGTCATGCACTCGAAATCATTATATGTAGCGACAACCTTATCCACAGAAGTTTGCCGACTCTCCCATTGAAGCTTCCACCATCTAACTCGAGGGCCCACTTGCGGGCTTCTCTTTTTATAATACCTCTTACCTTGAAAATCAAGCACGACAAGTCTATGATTTTCGCTTCAATAAGAAAATATTATTTCAGCAATTATATCACGTATTTTTTATAGTTATAAATTCCCCATTGCTTTGTAATTATTGATATAAGTTAATTTCTTTGATTATCTATTTTTCATTAAATAGGATACATATAATGCTTATAAATTATAATTATCAAGCGAAGAAAAATTAATATTCAATAATAATTTTGTACTTATTCTTAATTCTATAGAGAATAGTGAGATTGATTTCAAAATCTATTCCCTAAATTTTTTGGAATTAATATATAAAACAAATAATAAATAGACATTGGTGGATTCTAAACCCTAGTAAATTATTTAAAAATCTATTTATCTAAATTTCACTTAAAAATTATCGCTACTTATTGCAATTATTTCAATCATTCCAACAATCAAATTATTTTGCACTAGATTAGAATTTAATGTAATTTGATAATACGATATAAATGTTAATATATTTTTATTAGTATTATACTAAACTTTACCCTACACATTCAAAAATTTAATTTAGTGATATAATTAACTCTAATTCTTGTTTGATCTTATTAGTGTCCAAATTGGACAGTTGTGAACCATGTTAATACTGTAACACCCCAAATTAGGCGGTTATTATAATGTCGTGAACCCTAACTGAGATTCACCAAGCGAGCCATAATACAATAGTCGATATAACATAATTGTAGTACCGAACCACATTATGCTACAAAATACTATGACGAGGAGTTTATACAATATTCTGCCTAACATGCGCTAATAAATCCAAAATGAACAATATAAGTATATTCCATATGGAGATGGATATACCAAAACAATACAAATATACAAGATTACAAGTGTAGCAGAAATGAATATTACATCTGGAAACAAGAAGACTCGGGACCCTAACTAGTATTCTTGAGACTCTTCGTTGCACCTTGATCCTATGTGCTTAGCCTTCCCTTGACCGAAAGTACGGTAAAATATATTTCACACAAAACCACAAGGTTAGTTATAGAAGATAACAAATCTCAATATACCGAACATAAGCAATCACACATGTTGTATGAACCATCAAAATTATCATTTAACCAGAACACAACCAGACATGTTGTATAATCCCAACATGATTATAATCTCAAATCATCAAACATACACAATCAAACATGTAGTATGTATCAACCAAGTTTACGGCTCATAGGATAGACACCACACTATGCCTGAGATGAATATGCATTCGTATACGTATCACCAATGTATGCGGAATCCTGATAACCTACGTGTGATAATGTGCCTAATTAGTCTCACGAATGATCCCCATCCATGTGCACATTCCAATGTGAATCATTACACATGACTATATGTGCCCGACATGAAAATCCGACACATACCAACCGGCACAACAATATGACTCCAAAATATCATGATAATAAAACTGACAACAAAATTTAATAAGGACCAATAATTATAACAAGAAACAAAATGAGTCACCGAAGTGAAACACGAATCCAACGACGGCCAAACAACTCACCAAATTGGAATGATGACAACAAGAAGAACCCACTACCACTTTTCCTGAATGATCGAAATGATCAACAATATTATTAATATAAATTGTAATTCACAAGGCATAAACGTAACAACATAAAAAAGACAATTACCCTCATAACCGAGCAATAATTAACTTGCTTCAATACCGACTAAAAATACTCCTGCACGATCAAGACGTCCTTCAACAAAACGAACGAACGAATAACAAACTCAATCAATCACACGAACAAACTTTAATGAAATATAATTTATTTAATAACACAATTCCACAATACCGATAGCTAATTCAACACAATAGCTGTAACACCCCCGATCCACTCAGGGATATTACACGCCGTAGACCCTCTCCTCGAGGATCTACCAGACTGATAACTAAAATCAAACATCTAAACATCGCCTTTAAGGCTAAAATGACTCAGTAGACCGACTTGGTCTTTCAATAATAACATACAACTCATTCCCAAACACATACCCACGCAGGGGTCAAAATAAAATAAACTCCCGTAACGGGAAAAGATACCGCAATGAAAAAGAAAATACAATCGACCAATACGACACCAACGGAACCTCGTGTGATTAGTATCGTTCATCTTTCATCATCCTTCGTGCCGACCTGTGCTATGCTCCAAAACCCGAATGCAAAATAGACATCCACCCCCGAATACTCGGGGTTAGCAAACTCCACCGTTTTGCTAGTGCAAGTACAAGTGCAAAAATACGGGCCATACAATACAAGTTCCAAGAACAATAATAATCAGGAATCCTCAAAGATCCAAACGTAAAGAAAAGTACTTCCCGAGGCAAGAGTTTGGGTAAACATTTCCAAAACCGAAAGATCGCAAATAAGGGAAACAATTTACAAAACAGTTTAAAATGCCATCGAGAGTTTTAATAGAAAACAATTTAGGGTTATAAAATCCTTCTCTTTCCAAAAGATCGATAGGGTCACAGCCCAAACGTTTGTTTTCGCAAATAGGAAATCACCAACAATTTACAGGGTCAAAGCCCAACATCACGTGTCCTCAACGGACGTAAAATCAACGAAACATAATCACGCACGCGCATCGCCTAGGACCGGGACGATACCACCGACATCCCACTCGAGGCCTCGAAGGACCCTCCCGAGCTGGCTAGCGAAACAAATCACATACATCTCACGGTTGGATCAATCGCTTGTTGCATCCTGGCCACATGATCACATGCCATGTGCCACCGTAGATTATCTCAGGCTCTCACGGTTGGATCAATCACTTGTTGCATCCTGGCCACATGATCACATGCCATGTGCCACCGTAGACCTTCAACCATATCCACACATTCACACAAATAACACAATGCAACAAAGATATCCAAACAATTCACTCAGAGGCATCAAACACTTAGCAAAACACCACGTCAAACCACAACGCACCGAAATGAAATAGTATACGTCCACACGCAAATGCCAAGTGCATCATCAACACAAAATATATCCATAGGATTCACATAGTCATATACAAGACACAACATTCACAAAACACACGCGTTTTGAAAGCAAGCCTTTAACAAGGCTAAACCGAATCTTTTGAAAGTTCGAAACACACGATCAAATAAACACATAGAGACGGTTACTAATTATCATATCCACAAAACAAGAATTGTATGGACAAGGTACTTGCCTCGATACCACGAGCACGGAACCACGAACGGATACGGCTCAACCGGGAAGCTTCGGAACGCCCGATGCTAACGAAAAGGAATACGACAACGAACGGAACGGAAGAATCAAGCACGACCGCGAGGAACCGACGAAAATGAACCTAACGATTCGAATAGCACAATCACAACCACTTCTAAACGATTACGGAAATGGAATACACCCGGAAACCCGCCTATGATTCATGTATATTCGCACAAAAATAACAACGAGGGCGGACCACAACCAAACCCTCTCGATTCCGTAAAACTATGAAAATATACCATGAATCCGTAGGAAAACTAATGATATCAACAAGATTAATCATATTCATCAAGAATCCATCAACAAAACGGAAAGAATCGGACAAAACCCCAAAATCCCCAATTATCCAAAAAGGTAGGGTTAAAGGAATTCTTACCTCTTGATGAATCAAGCATTCAAATCCAAAAACCACGGGTTAGATCCGCAATCCGAGCCACCCGATCGAAAAGGAATGAAGAAATTCGACCCCCGGATGAAGAACTCTCTCCCTCTCTATGTCTCTCTCTCGCGACGCCGTGCAAAATGGGGAAGGAAAATGAGCGATTCGCTCAAAACAACACATTTATAGGGTAACGCAATAGAACCTATCGGCCGCCTATCGGCCGATAGTTCACCGATAGCCATACGGAATGCCGATAAGAGGGTCTATCGACCCCCTTATCGGCCGAAAGGCTACCGGAAGTTCAAGGTGAAGAAATTTACATATCGGCCGGCCTATCGGCCGATAGCCCAACCGATACCCATACGAATGCCGGCAGAGAGTCTATCGGCCCCCTATCGGCCGAAAGGCTCCCGGGAGTGCTCGGCCAAAACCGAAACGCCCATAACTCTCTCGTCCGGACTCCGATTGACTCACCGTTTGAACCATTGGAAAGCTAACTCGATGTTCTATAATATTGCAAAGATTTATAATTTTTGGAGTTACCAAAAATTAATGGTGATCTAACAAAGACGAACTCATACTTAGAAAAGTCGTTTAGAAATCCTGAATTCAACAAAACGACACCGAAACCCGAACCCGAATACGAACCGAAGATACGGTTACGAAGTACTCACAAAGACGAATCTAAGAGCTAGTAGGACACACAATTCCGACCACCCAAGGCTCGAAATTCGACAACGGAAGGTAATTACCCCAAACTTTGGGAAATTACGAAAATGGCCCAAATGCCCGAAAATCACGATACGTGATCGAATAACCAAACCGAAGTTCACAACACGTCCAACAAAGATAAACGGACTTGCGGGAAACTCAAACGCAGCTTCGGTCGAGATTCGCAAGAATCGAACTCAAGTGCGGAAAAGTCGCTAAAAGCACGTAACTCAACGAAACGACACCAAACGAACTCGGATGTCAAAAGTGTAGACTTAATCATTCTCGAATGACGAAACGGACATGAGCGAGTCGTCAAACAGACTTCACTAAAAAAGAAATTACGAGAATCGAAAATTGCGGATATTACATTCTACCCTCCTTAAAAGAAGTTTCGTCCCGAAACTTAAAACAAGTAGGAGAAGAAATATTCCGCCAGAAAACTCAACGAGATACACAAGAATGCGTAACTAACGCCCAACGGCGAAATGTTACAAACAACGCAAAGGAGTATACGGCGTGAAAACACGCTCCACGGCGACCAACACAACGTCGCCGTTAGGGATATAATAAAAACAACAAGTGACAACGTCATCAAACGGATAATATAGCCAAGTCAATTATCCGACAATCACAAATCACAACGAACGAAAATCAATATGATTGACCAACCCAACGGTACACCAATCAAAACGCGAGTCAACCGCTGAACAAACACGAAATCCCACCGCCTAAGGGCTGGAAGATCGAAAACGAAAATAATTTCCCGAACTGAAGGGAATTACGAAGGAGCCTGAATGTTCGCCAATCACGGAACGAGGTCAATATAAACCGAACAATCAAACGATCAAACCACAACGATCGAGACAACAAAGATCGAAGAATCATGTTCGAATCACAAAGAACAATAAAGTTCAAACAACAACTCCCAGGATGATCTGGTGAGAACTACAAGACATGCATTGCCGAAGATCCGCAGGAAAGGGAATAGCGATTGAAAAGTCACAACGACAACGAGTTATTCCGAAATAACACCACACTCGTTCGATCAACAAAAGCAAGGAGAAGGACAAGCTCAGAAATGTCAACGAACATAAATGAGTCGACAGAGTCGAAAACACAAGAGTTCCAAAGCCGATCCACTTCGAATAAAAGAACTAGTAGAACCAGATGATGTCACTCCCAAACAAGGTTCACAAGAATCGAACTGAACCCGAAAAAGTAACATCGATAACCAGATCGACCCACAACAAGATCACAGCTCGTTCGGACGATGAAACCGAAATATAGAACAAGTTCATAAAGTACCAACGATCACGAGCGAATCGGCAGATCGAGAAAGAGAAAATACGAAGTCTAAAAACAACACGGGTACTACATTCGACCTCTTATAAAGGAAGGTGACGACACAAGAAGCAACCGATCGAAACATCCTTCAAAGGCCTCTCAAAGCCGATTCTCGATATCTCTGTCAAGCGCGAACTCCGAAAGTCTCGTAGCCAATTCACAAACTGAATTCGTGTCCTCGAGTCCACACTTGAAATGTGTCATTGACGAAAGACAATTTACACGTGCATGCCCCGGCACATCACGATTGAAACGCGTCTCGGCTCGGCATACCGAAAATATAAATGCTCGATACAATGGATCAAAACACCGCAAAACAACATACCGGAGATGCCAACTCGGCATAACATATCAACGCATACAAGAATCACACAACAACGGCATCATTCGAAGATTACAACATCCCGAACGGCCATCACACAATCACAAACATCATGAGACAATCACCCATGTGTATAACGCATAAAAATCCAGCTTTAACAACTCGCACTAGTGCGACAATACGCAATCACCACGAGGCGATAAACGGTAAACACCGGTTCACACCTCTCACGAGGGCCAACAAAACATATGCGTGGCGAACGACTCGACACTCACGCCACCAATTCAATCACAATTCGGGGTTGACACCGTAACGAAAGTTCAAAACCATACACGCATTTCCGGTCCGCAAACAGAATGATAGGTTTTAAAAACGAGAACCACCTTTTGAAAACAGTTTGGAAACAACAGTTGATCTTAGTATCATTTTACAAAAAGTAGTACAAACACCATTATCGAGACTTTGAAAATCATCTTGCGTTTGAACAAAAATGAGGACACCTTTCCTTTAGTGAAAAACTTTCAAAAATATTCGACCCTTGGGTCTAAGCAACTGCATTTGAAAATATCTCAAAAACATTTTTGGTCCTCAACCGGAAATTTTTTTGAAATGTATTGCGGCATTAGAAAACACCTTGAAAACACCGCAAGAAAATAATTCGTTTTAAAAGTACGTCTCGAATTTCAATTTTCTAAGATACTCAAGGTTTTCAAAAATAATTCAATGGGTTAGAATGCCCAAAAAGGTCAATGACGGTAGTACTTATCAAAACTCACAAAATCATTTGAAAACACCCAACTACCGTCAAAACGGTCAAGGTCAACAACTCGGTTAAAGGAATCGATTTTCGAAATAAAATTCAGTCGGTAAGATACCGCAAGCTATTACAAAGGAACTCACGCAGCGGAAAAAAAAAAGAAATAGAGTCCAACATGCACAATCCAGCAACTACTCCTCACATGAAAGAAATATGAGAGTCAAATAGTCACGTATCAAGAAATCAAAATCCATAAGAGGATTCCGTCACTTAGCAAATAAATCATAAAAATAGCTCGTGTCACACGAGGCACAACACAAAGAAGGGAGACTTACAGCCACAGGTCGCACGAAGATGATGATTGCCCCACGATACTAATCACGACCAACAAACTCAGACGACGCGTCGCGACACGACTCAGTCAGATAAAATCCGACGAGACAAAAACTCGATAGACACCACTGACCCGACAGCCTAGGTTTCCACAACCTAAGCTCCGATACCATTTATGTAACACCCCCGATCCACTCAGGGATATTACACGCCGTAGACCCTCTCCTCGAGGATCTACCAGGCTGATAACTAAAATCAAACATCTAAACATCGCCTTTAAGGCTAAAATGACTCGATGGACCGACTTGGTCTTTCAATAATAACATACAACTCATTCCCAAACACATACCCACGCAGGGTCAAAATAAAATAAACTCCCGTAACGGGAAAAGATACCGCAGCGGAATAAGATAATACAACTGGACCAATACGACACCAACGGAACCTCGTGTGATTAGTATCGTTCATCTTTCATCATCCTTCGTGCCGACCCTGTGCTATGCTCCAACACCTGAATGCAAAATAGACATCCACCCCGAATACTCGGGGTTAGCAAACTCCACTGTTTTGCTAGTGCAAGTACAAGTGCAAAAATACGGGCCATACAATACAAGTTCCAAGAACAATAATAATCAGGAATCCTCAAAGATCCAAACGTAAAGAAAAGTACTTCCCGAGGCAAGAGTTTGGGTAAACATTTCCAAAACCGAAAGATCGCAAATAAGGGAAACAATTTACAAAACAGTTTAAAATGCCATCGAGAGTTTTAATAGAAAACAATTTAGGGTTATAAAATCCTTCTCTTTCCAAAAGATCGATAGGGTCACAGCCCAAACGTTTGTTTTCGCAAATAGGAAATCACCAACAATTTACGGTCACAGCCCAACATCACGTGTCCTCAACGGACGTAAAATCAACGAAACATAATCACGCACGCGCATCGCCTAGGACCGGGACGATACCACCGACATCCCACTCGAGGCCTCGAAGGACCCTCCCGAGCTGGCTAGCGAAACAAATCACATACATCTCACGGTTGGATCAATCGCTTGTTGCATCCTGGCCACATGATCACATGCCATGTGCCACCGTAGATTATCTCAGGCTCTCACGGTTGGATCAATCACTTGTTGCATCCTGGCCACATGATCACATGCCATGTGCCACCGTAGACCTTCAACCATATCCACACATTCACACAAATAACACAATGCAACAAAGATATCCAAACAATTCACTCAGAGGCATCAAACACTTAGCAAAACACCACGTCAAACCACAACGCACCGAAATGAAATAGTATACGTCCACACGCAAATGCCAAGTGCATCATCAACACAAAATATATCCATAGGATTCACATAGTCATATACAAGACACAACATTCACAAAACACACGCGTTTTGAAAGCAAGCCTTTAACAAGGCTAAACCGAATCTTTTGAAAGTTCGAAACACACGATCAAATAAACACATAGAGACGGTTACTAATTATCATATCCACAAAACAAGAATTGTATGGACAAGGTACTTGCCTCGATACCACGAGCACGGAACCACGAACGGATACGGCTCAACCGGGAAGCTTCGGAACGCCCGATGCTAACGAAAAGGAATACGACAACGAACGGAACGGAAGAATCAAGCACGACCGCGAGGAACCGACGAAAATGAACCTAACGATTCGAATAGCACAATCACAACCACTTCTAAACGATTACGGAAATGGAATACACCCGGAAACCCGCCTACGATTCATGTATATTCGCACAAAAATAACAACGAGGGCGGACCACAACCAAACCCTCTCGATTCCGTAAAACTATGAAAATATACCATGAATCCGTAGGAAAACTAATGATATCAACAAGATTAATCATATTCATCAAGAATCCATCAACAAAACGGAAAGAATCGGACAAAACCCCAAAATCCCCAATTATCCAAAAAGGTAGGGTTAAAGGAATTCTTACCTCTTGATGAATCAAGCATTCAAATCCAAAAACCACGGGTTAGATCCGCAATCCGAGCCACCCGATCGAAAAGGAATGAAGAAATTCGACCCCCGGATGAAGAACTCTCTCCCTCTCTATGTCTCTCTCTCGCGACGCCGTGCAAAATGGGGAAGGAAAATGAGCAGTTCGCTCAAAACAACACATTTATAGGGTAACGCAGCAGAACCTATCGGCCGGCCTATCGGCCGATAGGCCCAAATGATACATTTTAATGCCGACAAGAGGGTCTATCGACCCCCTTATCGGCCGAAAGGCTACCGAAGTTCAAGGTGAAGAAATTTACATATCGCCGGCCTATCGGCCGATAGGCCCAACCGATACCCATAGAATGCACGCCGGTAGAGTCTATCGGCCCCTATCGGCCGAAAGGCTCCCGGGAGTGCTCGGCCAAAATCAAACGACCATAACTCTCTCGTCCGACTCGATTGACTCACCGTTTGAACCATTGGAAAGCTAACTCGATGTTCTATAATATTGCAAAGATTTATAATTTTTGGAGTTACCAAAAATTAATGGTGATCTAACAAAGACGAACTCATACTTAGAAAAGTCGTTTAGAAATCCCGAATTCAACAAAACGACACCAAACCCGAACTCCGAATACGAACCGAAGATACGGTTACGAAGTACTCACAAAGACGAATCTAAGAGCTAGTAGGACACACACCCGACCACCCGAAGGCTCGAAATTCGACAACGGAAGGTAATTACCCCAAACTTTGGGAAATTACGAAAATGGCCCAATGCCCGAAAATCACGATACGTGATCGAATAACCAAACCGAAGTTCACAACACGTCCAACAAAGATAAACGGACTTGCGGAAACTCAACAAAGCAGCTTGGTCGAGATTCGCAAGAATCGAACTCAAGTGCGGAAAAGTCGCTAAAAAGCACAGAACTCAACGAAACGACACCGAAACGAACTCGGATGTCAAAAAGTGTAGACTTAATCATTCTCAGAATGACGAAACGGACATGAGCGAGTCGTCAAAACAGACTTCCGCCGAAAAAAAGAAATTACCGGAAATCGAAAATTGCGGATATTACAATAGCTATCCATGAATTGATCAAACTACTCAAATGAATACCATAGTCCAAAACTATGAATTCCAACATTCTCAATTCATCTCAATGATCATGCCAATATGATGATAATGTTCATAATACTTATAACAATCGAGTTCTACAAGAATTATCAAGAACACTTATCATACTTTTAATTCAGTATGATAATATCACGCTATATTATATTAATTAATTCAAGAACATCATTGACACCTTAATCATGATATCGTATGCTCAACAATCATCAATTCAACAAGAATTTTGGGTTAGTCATTAAGATTATCTTAATCATTTTAAAATTATGATAATTACTTCATACCTAATCATAATCTTGTATCAAAATGATATATAGTCTTCGAACAATACAACTATAAATAATCACTTCAAAATTATGTTATTCATTTAACAAACTTAACCAATCCTTCCAAATTATGATTATTGTAATATCCGACAGTAATTTCTTATCTATTGTTGTATTATTCGGATAGTTTGAGTATCGTTGTAATCATGTTACATTTAGTTTAGTGATTATTAATGTTGGGGTACATCAGAATAGAATTAATTATAATTGTCATTTGCATTGTGGTTGATTTCTAAACGTTGTGTAGATTGCTGCAATTTTTTGGCCAAGTCTTTTATGCCTAATGTACGCTACTGTTGTAGCATAGTTTACGGTATTTCCTCAGTGTACTTTAGTTTACGTACATAACAAAGGAAATCTGATTTGGTCTCAACTTTCGGCATGGGGTGCCATCCAGGATCCGGATAATTGGGCCTTTCGAGACAGCCAAGATGACCTGCATTACGTACGTAATGCTCATTCTGTAACATACGTAATGTGATAGGTGTTTTGAGGTAGTAGCCTTTGGAGGCTGATTACATACGTAACAACTTGTGTGTAGCGTACGTAAAGGGACTAACGTACGTTAGCTTCATGCTATAACGTACATAATGGTTGTGCAGTTTATAAAAAAGACAGCTCTTGTCTTTCACTTTGCACAACCCAACCTTGATATTTTCTTCACGAAATCACCCCTCTGTCGTCCTAGATCGACCTTGCACCTTTCCATCTTATCTTGGAGCTTGCATCTCGGATTGAAGCTTATTGATTGAAAGCTTGGAGTGTGTTCTTGATAGTCTTGGTATTGTTCTTCTTTTTCTTGAGGTATATTATTCAATTCTACTCTATCTTTCATAATAATTATGATATTGATATAGAATACTGCTCATAATGTCGATTTGATCAAGTAAAACAAGATTGTGGTTAAGATGTTGAATACTTATTGAAGAATATAGTGATTAAAGGCTTAAAAGGAAGATGTTCTTGATGTTTAAATAATCATGTTTATAAGAATCATACTCAGCTTGCTAGATTGATTAACATTATTGACAGATGATGATCATAAGTCTCGATATATTTGAGGTAAAATCGATGGATTGATAACATAGGATGTGTTAGAACATTATGTTAGGTTTTAACAAATATCTTGGGAATGAATTGATGAATGATGAAGGTTAGGATGATGTTCTTATGATTCAAAAATCCTAAATGTTATAACTATGTTTTGATATGGCTTAACAAATTCTTTGGGAGATAATAATGGATTATGAAGAACACAAATGTAACCTTTATATATTCAAGTTAATCAGATGCTTTGATGACTTAAGAATGTATTAATCACCGTATTTATAGGCTGGTAATGTTCTTAGGAAGATTTCAGCGATTATTGATAATAAATCCTTGTGTAATAGATGAAGTAGATGTTGAAGAACCTTAAGAACTTGGTTAGTCCGATTGTTAATGGTGAATTGAAGATGTTTAATGCATAAGCTTGTTCATAGTGATAACAAGAGTATTAAAGACACTTTGATATAATAAACCAATTGTGGAAGACAAATAAGATGTATTGAAATTCATCGATAGTCGGTAGAATGTTCATTGGGATAGAATGAATTATTCGGGTAGGTTTCGGGTATCGTTTCATACGAATTGATATCAATATTGTGTGAACGTATTGTTGAATGAATTACATTTCATTCAAGGTTGCTTGTTCGAGTGAGTATTTAGTCGAGGATATCATCCGTTCGATCATTTGGAGAAGGGCTATTTGTCTTTAAAGATGACAAAGTAGCGAGAAATAAACACTCAGACCGACAGATCACTGACGGACAACCGACTATGACTGTGACTAGTATCGCTGCTTTACATCATCTTCCAAGCCGATCCTGTGGTTACTCTCTCCAATCAAGACGCCTGAAAGGAATGTAAATAGTCCCCAACGAGGTGTTAGCGATAGAAATTGCTTGCAAGTAACCAAGCTATAAAGTTATACATCAAGAATACAACCATTATGAAAATAACCTGTCGACAAGGTAGCAACACGATCCCCGAGTTTAAATTTTTTTCAAAAACAGTTTCCATTAGGAAGGATCATAAGAATAACTTCAAAACACATTTAAAAAAATAATTAATGACATTGGGGGTCTCAATGTAAAATCATGAAAAGATTTATAATTTTTCTTTTCAAAAGGGTTTTCTTTCAAAAGCATATAAATAATTCAATTCTCAACCAAGACTCAAAGACAAAACCAAATTCACCAATATAACCGGGACCCAAGATTCAAGTATTCATAATTCAGAGATATCAAATCAAACACTCAAATCGCCTCCGTGGTCTCGATGGGACCTACCTAGATTAAATAATCATAAACAAACTCAAACACACCCATAAGTTATCTTGACATCAAACTCGCAAGTGACGATTCTCGGATCCCTCTACAGACCTACCCGATTAGATAACCTTATGGTCAAATCGCATCGTTTGGCTATACTCACAAGCACACGCCGCCGGAAGCCACACGGGTCCCTACCCGGATAACATCATTCAAACACGCCCATAAGTTATCGTGACATCGCACTCGCAAGTGACGATTCTCGGAGCCCTCTCCAGACCTACCCGAATTGATAACCTTATGGTCAAATTGTGTCGTCTGGCCATACTCGCAAGAACGCGCCTCCGGAGGCCACATGGGTGACTACCCAGATAACATATCAATTAACTAAGATACACCACAACAAAGGTACAATATTCATCACAATCGCAAACACGTAAAACATAAGTTAACGCATCATAACTTCCACAAAGGCGCAACATTCACAGCACACCATCATTCAGGATAAAGGCTAATGAGCGAATAATACAAATATTACGTGATTCCATAATTCTTCGGATAAGTCCTCATTTCTAATATCCATTTTAAGCACAATATAACATGAAATGGTTGTTATCATTCTTCACGAAACTCAAGTTTACGTTCGGATTTACTTTCATAGAAATCACATATTCATTTAAAAGTAAGTTACGGTTCGATGTTCAATCACTAACCAGTCCACGTTAAATTCACGACAAAACACATTCTCGAAGTATAAAGAATATATACGAGATAATCGCCTCAAGTCCAAAGCATGCGAAGCAACGAGAAAGCTCGACCGGAAGCCCTCGATGTAATACCCGAGGCTTTTATTCTGGTTACCTTGAACTATTTGTCGGTTGGTGTCGATTATTTCGTGTCGTTATGATTATGTGGAATTCAGTTTTCTATCAGGAATGGTATGCTATACATTGTTGTAGTGTTAGTCGAGTGAGACTTGTTGTTGCGTGCGTTTCCTTGATTAAATGTGTGCGTGTGATGTGGTATGTTATGTTTCGTAATTTGCTCGTTATTGTTTTGAATCATAGCCGGTGCATTAGTGTGACCAAGACGTTGTCGAACGTCTAACCGGACTGTCGGAATGATCGAGTTTCGACTGTAAGGGCCGAGTTACGGCCGTAAGGTGCCGCCTGTTACAGCCATAAACTGCGCAGCTATATATAGGCCTGCCGAGGGGTTTTTGTTCATTCTTCACCATTCCTCCTTCTTTTTCCGCGATTCTCGGCTGAAACTCCTGGGTGGTGATCGGAGGTATCATCGTGCATCGTTTTGGGAAGCTTAGTTCGTGTTAATCATCATCTAATCCTTGTTCGTCATCGGATCGAGGTAAATTCTTGAAATCTCATAGGGTTGACTTTTGGGATTCCTTATTGATCTTCGTTGTTCGTCCGATTTTGATGAATCAGTTGATGTTATTGAGCATTATTAATCGTATTCTATGGGTTATATATCCATATTTCGAGTTTGTTTAACTCTATTGGCGGTTCGAGTGTTCCTGGGAGTTATTGAACATTTAATGTTCGATTAAATGTCCAATGAGTTTTCCTTCGATAGTTTGGTGGGATTTCCATTGTCTTTGGTCTTAATTCTCGTTGTAATCGTATCTTTGATGTTTTTGCCGGAGGATTGTGGGTGTTAGAGGTTTCTCGGTTGAGCCGTGTTTGTCGAAGTGTTCAGTATCGGTTATCGAGGCAAGTATCTTGCTATACGATTTGTGTCTTGTAAATAGGGACTTCGTGTTAGGGTTATGATGAATTGGTTTACTTTCGTGAATACGCTTCGTGTGAATTGATTACTGTGAACGATTGATGGTAGTGATTATATCCTCACTTGGTTAACATCGTGGAATTGTGTTGGTTGTGTTAATCATATGGTTTGTGTCGGGCGTGGCTGGTCATGGTTGAGTTGTCATGATGATTGTGATATTTGTGTCGTTTTGATTTACATACTTGAATATTCATTACGATGTATTGTTGAATATTTTGACATATTTATAATAATGTGTGGTACTCATGGTGATGTGTTGAGTTGATCAATGTGAGTTGTGTCGTGATAACGTGTGTGTTCCAGGTAAGGTCTGACGAGGCCTCTGGAGTTCGGTACATGATGTGTACGAACAAGGTATGTGATCTAGGTAGGGTCTGACAAGGCCTCTGGAGTTCGGTACATGATGTGTACGAACGATGTGTGTGGTCCTTGTAGGGTCCGTCAAGGCCTCTGGAGTTCGGTACATGATGTGTACGAACAATGCGTGTGGTCCGGGTAGGGTCCGTCGAGGCCTCTGGAGTTCGGTACATGATATGTACGAACAGTGATCGTGTATCAGTGATTGATTGGATAGTGTTTTAAAGTTGGGTCACGGACTCATGATGATATCTTAACTAGCGTGTTTTGAAACGAAAATTGGGCTGAGGCCTTAACCCTTTCGAAAAGGTTTTGTTAAATGGGACTCGAGGTCCAAAAGAATTCCTACTTAAAGAATCCCCGAGATGATGAGTTCTTTTCAAATACTTCTTTGCTTGAGTTCAAAATTCTAAAACTTCTAGGGAACATTTTGATAGTTGATTTCCGTATCAAATTCGTGGTTGCTATTTACTTGTTGCATTTCGTACCGTATTATACTTGCACTTGCAAAATAGTGGAATTTTGCTAACCCCCGAGTAATCGGGGAGTGGATGTCTGTTTTGTGTCCAGGTGCTTTCAGGTTCGGGTGGGCAGTCATAGGATCGGCACAGGAAGTGACAGGCTACGATACTAATCGAGAGTTGGGAGTTAAGTCGAGTTGTGTTGTTTTCTCAGAGTCGTATTTCGCCTTCCGCTATTTTGTATCTTTACCCCTGTGCGGGCATTCATTGTAAAGAGTTATATTTTTCTATTTACGTCAGTCGTACGACCTCACCGGTCTGTGTAGTTGTTTATAATTGACCTTAACGGTCCGTATCATTGTATTGTTTGCCCCGGTCGGGCAAACACTTGGCCGTTTTGTGATGTTTTGCCTGGTAGATCCTCGTGGGAAGGATCTATAGCGTGTAATATTCCCAAACGGTTTTGGGGGTGTTACATTTATGGTATCGGAGCTTAGGTTGCGAAAACCTAGGCTGTCGGGTCAAGTAGAGTCGTGATTTGTCGAGTAGTGTGTCGTCGTGTCATTCGAGTTTCCGGATAACAAATTGAGTTGTGCGTAGTCACAACGTGTCAGATATATTTTCAGATGAGATTAGTATCTTGGGCGACCGTCATCCCCGTGCGTCATGTGGACATAAGTCTCCTCTTTTATGCGAGGTATCTGTGTTTCATGATTTCATCTATGTGAGTTGTGGTGCATAAGTTTATGTGCATGGTGTTGTGTGATGGAGTTTGTATTTGATACTTGTGACACACTGTATGTGTATAGAACTGGACGTAATGATGTTTTGCCTTTGAACCATCGTGTGGGGTGGTATGATGTGAAAGTTGTGAACCTTGATGGGTTTCAAAAAAAGGTATCGACAGTAGAGTTTGTGAGAAACTCCGATGAATGGTTTTGTTGTATGTTTAAACTTGATGCCCACGAGATGTATTTGATTGAATTGGCGATCCTGTTTGCCGTTTGGGCATGTGGTTTTAAGTTCGACTGTTTTTGGATTGTTGTAATTATGCCCGCTGCGGGTAGGTTTGAGAACGTTTTTCTGGAGAACTTCATGTTGGAATATAAAACGCAGCGGAAGCTAGTTGGTGAAAATATTTTATGACAAGTTTTATAAACTAACCAACATAAAAACGGGATCTATTTAGGCTTCTCAATTAATTAACTAAACAGATTAATAAATAATCAAATAAATATATTTACGCATGGGAGTCGGTAATTAATACCTTTGATGCTAAGTAGTTGAAATTTCCTCCTTGGATCGATCGAACTACTCCCTTTATTCTTCTTCGATCTACCTGTATTTCTACCTCAAAGTCTTCTAGAGTATATCCCGCCTATGATCCAGATATCGTGTGGGCGATAATCTACCGGACTACTTGGACATCAACAGGGATCGACCGAAATTATTCTTCCAAAATTCCTTTCGATTTTCTCTCTATTTTTCTTGAATATTTGTGATATTTTAGAAAAATATTGTTTTAACTAAATTATGGAATCCAAGACACAAGTCAACATCCACGATTAAACATATACACAAAAAATCAATTTTTCTTGGAGAATGAAGGTGTGAAAATCGAGCAACACTCATATCCTATTTATAGGTATTTTGGGCTACCCTAGGGACCTTAAAGAGGATATGGTAAGGACTCTTAATAGATGTCATCTTCCTATATTAGAACTCTTCCTAATATAATGACTCTATTAAATATCAACTTAGTCCACCAAAAAGTTGATATTGCACTTCCTACCAAAATCCCAAATTATGAAATTGGGCTCCATTTTAAATTAATTATTTCCCGTATTTAAGATATTCGATGTCCATTAATTAATTTAAGCTACTGACAGCTTTTAATTAATTAATGTGTTATACACGAGTATACCACTCGACCTTTATTATTATATCGAAAAATTAAATTTCACCTGCAGGGTTTAATATAATAATCCTTTCGAGTGCCTCAAGTGTTAGGAGTATGCCCTCGAATGCCACTCAGAGGATGATGAGTGAGGGCATTGTACTTGTAATTATGTAAACCATTTATATAAGGCAAATGAATATTTCTTATTTACTGGTAGTTACTGGCATTCCTAACTCGTAAATAAACATATAGAAACTAGTCCGTGTATTTGAGAGCAAAACGTTCCACTCCTTATTGGATAAGGGGGTCGGCACTGGAAAGATTATAGCTCAAATACTTAATCGTTCGCAAGTCGATGAAACTTGACTGGGCGTTAAGTTTATGTGAAGACTTGTATGACGTGTTCTTTGACATGGAGAGTGCCTGTCGAACATTAATGGTTAGTGGAGCACACGTTATAGGTATGCTAATTGGATTAGTATACTCGAACCGACTCATCCTCGATTCGTCACATGGATTTCACTCCGGGACAGTCAATGACGGAATCGAAAGGTTGTGATAGGTATTCGTGAACCTTCGACTTGAGGATTTAGTAGGGATGTGCTTGTGACGTCAAGATTTTCATTAGAGTAGTTCGACCACCTAAACCGGAAGGCGGGGTCAACCTCGACGTGCATCTTGGACGGGCAAGTAGCAGTCCTCAATACCAAGATAGAATTCTTTCTCCCGTTAGTGAGCGGGTTATATGTCCTATGCGGTTATTGGCGGATGAGATCATAAGTCTTTGGCAAAGCATTGGAGCTAGTTGTATTAGATACACGCAGACTCGATGATCTCGATTTGCATTAACGCATGCATAGCGTCAAGTACGGATAGGGTTTGACCGTAGTGACCCTATAACTTGATCGGGACATTTGAAAGAAGGGTTTATACGTATCTTGGTATTCACGACAGTTGGTTCTTGAATGATCCCAATCATTCGTTCTCGGTTGAAGTGCAGTGTAGGCGCCAGTGGCTAGGTGGTGCTACTACTCTTTGGTTCCTCCCATTGCTGACTGAGACGGACCTACCGAGTCGCGCATGAGGATTGACAACGGAATGAATCAAGCTAATTCTCTCATTATGAATATTAGATATTGGATATCTAAATTTAGGACATTAGATGTCTAAATCGATTTATTGGATAAATTGATTTACGGCCTAATGAATTAAATATATCACGGTGATTAATTTAATTCATGGATATAATTATTTCTTGGAGAAATTAATTATGTTATAATGTATTTGATATGTTTAATTAATTGGATTAATTAATCGATATAAATACATCGATACGGAATCGGAGTTTATCTGTTTGGACTCGCGGGAGTCCGAAACGAACCGAACTTGTCCGATTTCTACATGGGCCAAACCCCACACTTCCACCCACTTTCATATGGACCCATGTTCCATTCTTTAATGGTTGATCATTGAGGTGGTGGGGCTTTGATTCTCATAATTATGAGATGTGCATGTGGAGAGTTGAATAAATGAAGATGAAGACATCTCTCTCTAATTATTCCAAGCAACTTTCATTTCCAACGTGAGGTTGAAGAGGAGAGAGAGATAGAAGTCTTCTTCATCATCTTCTTTATTCATCTTCTTCATTCATCTTCTTCACAACTTCTTAGAGAAATTTTGTGAGGAAATATTGAGAGAGATAGATATTCATACACTTAGAGTGATATTAATATCTATAACAAGCTTCATCACCTAGATCTAGCCGTATCCTCGGAGGATAGCAAGGTGTTGTCATTCCGTTCGTTTTTCCGGCGCGTGGCAAGTAGAGACGCGGTGCTTTCGGCGTTGGATCGTTCAAGAGCTTGGGGAATAGCTCAAGAGAAGGTTACCATTTAATCAACAGACTTCGAGGGTTAGTTTCTTACGACTCTTGCTTTTCGTTTATATATTCGTATATACGTAGCTCGATCGATCCTCGTAGGGATTCGGATCGAATTAATTTTCGTTTTACCGCTTCCGCTGGGCCTTCGTTTTAGGCACCGAATCCCAACAGTGGTATCGGAGCGTAGGTCTTGCGATCGTATATACGATATCGGCATTTGGAATGCTCGATTAGATGGTGAATGATTTGGAATCATTTTAGTCATAATCGTGGTATATGTTTTTTCGTTCGTAATAATTGTATTTTTCGTAAGTTTATGTCTAAATATAAATCTTAAATTTCTGGGAAATATGATTTATATTGAAGATATGAAAGTCGGAAAATATTGATATTGGATATCAGGTCGAAAATCTAGCCCCGAATCGTCGTCGGACGATTTTTTGGACAAAAAGGGTAATCTGGCCGAGAGTGACTCGACCGTGTCCTGGGAGACACGGTCGTGTCCGGCAGTCTACCAAGTCACTGCCAGGCGACCCGACCATGTCCTGGGTGACTCGGTCGTGTCCTGGCCGGCATCTTCCGAGCGTGACTCGGCCGTGCAAGGCCTGTCTGCCGGTAGGTTGCCGAGGGTGACTCGGTCAAGCAGGCCAGTTTTCACCCCGACTCGATTTTTCCGTGTATTCTTAAAAATTAATCTCCCGCACATTAAATTGGATTTAATATGATTAAAATGATTTATGATATTTCATTTTATAAGGGAAATTTGATTAATTGGAATATTTATAGTCGACCGAATTATTTTGAACGTTATCAAATTACCGATTGTGTGAATCGATTGGATCGGTTCGTATTGTTGATTGGATCAATGTATCTCTACGCTTTCCATTTATATAGTATTTATTGGATGAATGCTTTTTGAATGGGGATGTGGTTCGTGGACTTAGTTTTGAATCGTTCGTTTTATTCGATTGGGTTGTAAAGGCCATTTTAAGCCTATTTATTTTACTAGAAATGTTTGTATCTAGGATGCAATTTTCGATGTAAAATTTATATGTAATGACGAAGACCGGAGGAAGATCCATTTCGAGAAGACGAAGATTCAAGACGAAGACTTGTAATTAGATTACGGAGATTTTGTTTTCTAGGAACGGTCCATGAACCACATGTTGGTAGCAACTAGGTTGTGAATGGTTTTTTCATATTGTATGAATACCACAAACGCGCTAATATGATTAATGTGCAAAGTGTAACGTTAATCGCGAAAATTCTCCCACAACAAATTATTAAGTTTATAAGGTTTCAAAGTTTTTCCTTCCCTCCATCGAGCTTTCGGGAAATTGAAATCCAAACTGGATGTGCTATGCTTCCGAGTTATCGGGGTAGTCGTTCTGGGAGGACGGATAAATTACCGAGAGCGCATTGGATGCCTTCGGTTGCAGCAAATTTTATCCCTAGAAACCTGATAGGTTGCCGGATAAGATTCAATTGTGAAACTGATTTGCGTCGATGGTATAAACTTAACTTGTTCACGAACCATAGAAACCGTATAGGTTGAGGGGAATGAACAAGGGGAAAAAGAAGATCGAATCATTCATTAGATGGGTTGGTGTTGGACACCACTTTATGAAAATTAATAGACTAGAAACCTGTTCGGTTGCCCTCTATTAAGATTTATAAAGAACTCGATCACCACTATGAAGTAGAGCGACGATACTTCCGGATTTCACATGGGAGTGTGTTATTCCGATAAAATAGTGGGAGCTGGGTAACAAGAATAGAAAAGACCTTAATTCTATACTCAGATCATAATATAACTAAGTCACTAATTAATCTGTTATACTTAATGCAGACATAACTCTCAATATGACAATGAATCTACTCGCAATTTTACTCGAAAAGAACACCTTAATGGGACCTAACTTTGTGGATTGGCTCCGCAATCTGATGATTGTCCTCAGTATAGAGGCACTGGGATACGTCTTGGAGACGGACATTCCCGCGCCTCCTGTGCGGACCCGAGCCAATCAGGAAGAGATTGAAAACCACGAAAAGTGGGTTAAGGATGACGTGAAAGTCCGTGCTTATATGATGGCTTCCATGTCTAATGAGCTTCAGAGAGCTCATGAGAAAATGACTTCTGCTAGGCAGATTCTATCTCACTTAACCGAACTTTATGATGAGCACAGCAGAACTGCTAGATATGAGATATCCAAGCAACTATTCGGTGCAAGGATGAAGGAAGGTGAGAAGGTTGGGGAACACGTCCTCAAAATGATATCCATGATCGATAGATTGGAGGCTCTTGATTTTAAAATGGATACTTCTCTCCAAACCGACCTTATCCTACAGTCTCTCCCTGATTCCTTCTCACAGTTTGTTATGAACTTCAACTGCAATGAGATTGCATGTAATTTAGCTGGGCTAATGAACAAACTTGTGACCACTCAGTCTCAGATGAAGACTCCGCCGATGAAGGAGTCTGCCCTTGTGATTTCTTCTGGACTTCGGAAGTCTAAGAATAAGAAGAAAAAGACCAAGAAGCGGACTGGACCACAAGCAAAGGACCTTAAGGGTAAGGGCAAGGCCCCGATGGTTCCGAAGAACAAGAAGAAGAAGGATGATTGTCTCAAGTGTGGTGAGCTGGGCCACTGGGCTAGAGACTGTTCGATTCTTCATGGCACTTCAGGTACAAGACTTTTAGTTTTGGAAACAAATTGTTCTGCTACTGTATTTTCTACTTCCTGGATACTAGATTCTGGTGCTAGTTCTCATATTTGTACTGTGAATCAGGATCGGGAACAAAGTAGGAAGCTTGGAGCTGGAGAAGTTATGATCACAGTCGGAAGCGGGCATAGTGTCGAGGCGACCGACATAGGATCACTTCTTTTGGGTTTAGAATCCGGCTTTGTTTTGACTTTAGAAGATGTACTTGTTTTTCCCAAGGGGCACAAAAACATTGTATCCATTCCGGTCATGGACCGAAAAGGTTTTTCATTTTTCATTGGTGATGGTTCCTGCAAAATTTATTTCAGAAATAAACTAGTGGGTACTGCTACATTGTTAAATGGATTGTATCATCTAAATCTCAGCAACAAAGTAGTTGTGAATACTATGACTAGAAAACGTGGTAGGGATGAAACCAATCAAGTTTTGAAATGGCATCTTAGACTTGGTCATGTTGGTCAGACCAAGGTTTACAAGATGGAAAAGGATGGACTTATGGGTCCATTGGGATCGGATCCCTTTCCTACTTGTGAATCTTGCCTTAAAGGTAAAATGACTAAGTCCCTCTTCACAGGGACTTTTGAAAGAGCCGCTGATAAACTGGGATTAATCCATACTGACGTTTGTGGTGCTTTGGAAGCAGCACGTGACGGATATCAATATTTCATTACGTTTACAGATGATCATACTAGGTATGGTTATGTATACTTAATGAAACATAAATCCGAGGCTTTTGAGAAATTCCAAGAATTCAAGGCCCTAGTCGAGAAACAAACTGGTAATCATATCAAAGTACTTCGATCGGACCGAGGTGGCGAGTATATGAGTACGGAGTTTGACGATTTCCTTAAGGAACATGGAATAGTTTCACAACTAACACCTCCAGGTACTCCTCAGTTAAATGGTGTGTCAGAAAGAAGAACCGGACCTTGTTAAACATGGTCCGTTCCATGCTGGGCTACACTGACTTACCAATTTACCTGTGGGGGTATGCACTCCTGACTGCCACGTATATCTTGAACAGATGTCCTTCCAAATCCGTTCCTAAAACTCCACATGAGATGTGGGAGGGCAGGAAACCAAGTCTTAATCATATTAGGATTTGGGAATGTCCCGCTTATGTCAAGAAGACTAAGGTGGAGAAGTTGGAAGATAGGTCCGAAAGGGACGTTTCATTGGATTCCCATCTGGGATGATGGGATATCTATTCTACATGCCCGAAGGTCGAAAGATCGTTGTTGCTTTACAAGCACACTTCCTGGAAGATGAGTTCATTCAGGAAGGCAGAGCAGGTAGAAGTATTTCTTTAGAAGAATACAATGAAACTCCTCGGGAGGCACCTGTGCAAGAAACTGGAACCGAACCTTCTGTAAACACAAATACAATCACCTTTTAGATCTAGTAGGGTATCTCAATTACCTGAGAGGTATAGTTTTATGCACTTGGAGGAACTGGGTTTCTACGAGGTTCCAGGTGATAAACAAGAGACCGACCCGCGACCAAATGACCTAGCAATGGTGGATGTAGACTGCATGAAATAGACTGTAGCAGTTTTCATGTAGTTGGGACCTTCGTTTTGACAAGGCAGTCAAAGAGTTTGACTTCATGCAAAACGAAGAGAAACCTTGTGTATACAAGAGGGTTAGTGGGAGCTAGATCGCATTCTTAGTACTATGTGTAGATGACATTCTACTAATAGGAAATGATGTGGGAATGCTTAGTTCTGTGAAAGCTTGGCTTTCGAGTAATTTCTCCATAAAAGACTTGGAAGAAGCTACCTATATTCTTGGTATTCGACTCTACCGGGATAGAGCGAAGAGAACAATAGGTCTTTCCCAAGCCCTCTATATAGATAAATCTTAAAGCAATTTAAGATGGATGATTCTTAAAGAGGGTTCCCACCGATGCGACATGGAATAAAACTCTCCTTGAAGATGTGTCCTCAAAGTGAGGAACAACGGAAGGAAATGAGTAATATACCATATGCTTCGGCCGTGGGTAGCCTTATGTATGCTATATTGTGTACGAGACCTGACATTGCGCATGCTGTAAGCGTGGTGAGTAGGTTTCAGGCAAACCCAGGTAGGGAACATTGGATTACCGTAAAGAACGTTCTCAAGTACTTTAGAAGGACTAGAGATCTGGTTCTTATATATGGCGGTGGAGAACTGAATGTGATGGGATTCACTGTATTGAACTTCCAAGGACAGAAAGACGATTCTATGTCTACTTCTGGTTACATTTACTCTTAATGGAGGAGCAGTATCTTGGCATAGTGCCAAGTATAGCGCGACTGCTTATTCCACCTGTTAGGCTGAGTATAAAGCGGCCTCGGGGGCCTCCAAAGGACGGACTTAGAAGTTACTGGGTAAACTTCACATGACACCTTGTGCTGTGCTGCCAGAGTGGTAGTACAGGCCTAGGAGCCGAGGTTTCATAACAGTACCAAACATATTGAGAGAGAGTATCATCTCGTGAGAGAATTTGTTCGCAAAGAGATACATTGTGCTGCATAGAGTAGAGTCAGCCGACTACGTTGCTGATCCACTGACCAAGCCACTTTCTCAGATTAGCTTAGAGCGTCATCTGGAGAACATGGGTATTAGATACCATAGTGTGTGGCATTGAGTGCAAGTGGGAGATTGTTAGGAGTATGCCCTCGAATGTCACTCAGAGGATGATGAGTGAGGGCATTGTACTTGTAATTATGTAAACCATTTATATAAAGCAAATGAATGTTTCTTATTTACTGGTAGTTACTGGCATTCCTAACTTGTAAATAAACATATAGAAACTAGTCCGTGTATTTGAGAGCAAAACGTTCCACTCCTTATTGGATAAGGGGGTCGGCACTGGAAAGATTATAGCTCAAATACTTAATCGTTCGCAAGTCGATGAAACTTGACTGGGCGTTAAGTTTATGTGAAGACTTGTATGACGTGTTCTTTGACATGGAGAGTGCCTGTCGAACACTAATGGTTAGTGGGAGCACACGTTATAGGTATGCTAATTGGATTAGTATACTCGAACCGACTCATCCTCGATTCGTCACATGGATTTCACTCCGGGACAGTCAATGACGGAATCGAAAGGTTGTGATAGGTATTCGTGAACCTTCGACTTGAGGATTTAGTAGGGATGTGCTTGTGACGTCAAGATTTTCATTAGAGTAGTTCGACCCTGTAAACCGGAAGGCGGGGATCAACCTCGACGTGCATCTTGACGGCAAGTAGCGTGTCCCACCAATACCAAGATAGAATTCTTTCTCTCGTTAGTGAGCGGGTTATATGTCCTATGCGGTTATTGGCAGATGAGATCATAAGTCTTTGGCCAAAGCATTGGATCTAGTTGTATTAGATACATGACAGCTCGATGATCTCGATTTGCATTAACGCATGCATAGCGTCAAGTACAGATAGGGCTTGACTGACCGTGACCCTATAACTTGATCGGGACATTTGAAAGAAGGGTTTATACGTATACTGGTATTCACGACAGAATGGTTCTTGAATGATCCCAATCATTCGTTCTCAGTTGGGGTACAGTGTAGGCCGCCAGGCTGGCTAGGTGGTGCTACTACTCTTTGGTTCCTCCCATTGCTGACTGAGACGGACCTACCGAGTCGCGTATGAGGATTGACAACGGAATGAATCAAGCTAATTCTCTCATTATGAATATTAGATATTGGATATCTAAATTTAGGACATTCGATGTCTAAATCAATTTATTGGATAAATTGATTTACGGCCTAATGAATTAAATATATCACTGGGTGATTAATTTAATTCATGGATATAATTATTTCTTGGAGAAATTAATTATGTTATAATGTATTTGATATGTTTAATTAATTGGATTAATTAATCGATATAAATACATCGATACGGAATCGGAGTTTATCTGTTTGGACTCGCGGGAGTCCGAAACGAACCGAACTTGTCCGATTTCTACATGGGCCAAACTCCACACTTCCACCCACTTTCATATGGACCCATGTTCCATTCTTTAATGGTTGATAATTGAGGTGGTGGGGCTTTGATTCTCATAATTATGAGATGTGCATGTGGAGAGTTGAATAAATGAAGATGAAGACATCTCTCTCTAATTATTCCAAGCAACTTTCATTTCCAACGTGAGGTTGAAGAGGAGAGAGAGATAGAAGTATTCTTCATCATCTTCTTTATTCATCTTCTTCATTCATCTTCTTCACAACTTCTTAGAGAAATTTTGTGAGGAAATATTGAGAGAGATAGATATTCATACACTTAGAGTGATATTAATATCTATAACAAGCTTCATCACCTAGCTCTAGCCGTATCCTCGGAGGATAGCAAGGTGTTGTCATTCCGTTCGTTTTTCCGGCGCGTGGCAAGTAGAGACGCGGTGCTTTCGGCGTTGGATCGTTCAAGAGCTTGGGGAATAGCTCAAGAGAAGGTTACCATTTAATCAACGGACTTCGAGGGTTAGTTTCTTATGACTCTTGCTTTTCGTTTATATATTCGTATATACGTAGCTCGATCGATCCTCGTAGGGATTCAGATCGATATAATTTTCGTTTTACCGCTTCCGCTGGGGGCCTTCGTTTTAGGCACCGAATCCCAACATCAAGGACATGATCAACCCGACTGATCGGGACACGATTTCTAGCTATAATATTAATTATCATATAAATAATAATATTGCCCAAAATATCGAGCATATTGAGTCAATCATTGTGGCTCTCACTCATGACAAATCAAAACAATAAATATTAAGTATATATAATTAAATATTAATCACTAGAATTAAAAAATAATAATTGTCCGAGATGTACGTTCTTCTTATAGTCAGTACAGAAGAATCTATTGTAACACCCCCAAGATATTCGAGGTGTATTACAGCGCCGTGGACCCCTACATGGGACCCACCAGGCTAACACAAGAAAAACACCACTCGACTAACCGTCTCGGTTAGCAAGGAAACAATTGTTAACAACAATAACATAAAACAACACGTCCGATACAATCGGCATAATAAACATCAACCGACAAATATAATAACTCCAACGAAGACCAATCACAATCCGAAAGGAATAGCCTAAGTACTCGCGAGTACATCTATAAGTTTACAATTTGGAAAACATCCACATCAAAAGAGACAGTAGAAAATAACAAGACTCAATTGCACATGTCAACAACCTTGGCCGACATCCTCGTACCATCCCATCGCCCGATCGTCTGACTGAACATAACCTGAAATCCATAATAAGAATTTCCCCAAAACGGGTCCCCAACGGGGTTAGCAATTACGCTAGTACAAGTATTCAAGGCAAACCAATCGCTTACACATTTCATAGTACATGCACCAATATCAATTTCAAAAGTCAAAACCAGACATGTCTTTTCCGGAAACAAACAGTCAAACAATTTGCCTTGGGAACAGAGTAATATCATAGATCCCGCCCGAGGCCTTTAAGGACCCTCCCGAACTGGCTAGCTATACAAGCTCATGAATCCAGGACTCAACCCTTTGGATTCCCTCCTTGATCCCGTCGGACCAACACGAGGTGAGAAAATCACACACAAAATACATTACCATTCCACGTTAAGCATAAAGGTTTCCAAAAATACTTGCCTTGAATAATTGACGACGCAACGAACGGAAAGGAAAGTCACCAACGAACGCTAGGAACCAACGAAACCGAACCTAACGATTCGAAGAATACAATCAGAACCATTTCTAAATGAATACGGAATTGGAATACACCCGAAAACCCGCCTACGATTCATGTATATTCGTATATAAACAACAACGAGGGCAGACCACAACCAAACCCTCTCGATTCCGTAAAAACCACGAAATATACCATGAATCCGTAGGGAAACTAAGAATACCAACAAGATTAATTATATTCACAAAACAAGAATAGTATGGGCAAGGTACTTGCCTCGAAATCACGATCGCAACGAGACGACGGATAGGACGCGGTCGAATAGCCCCGAACCCCCGAACAATATCAAGAACGCGATAGCACCACGAGTATTACGAGAATAACACCACACGAATCATCAATCACCAAACGGGATTCAACATCGGAATCCTCGAACACCTATAAACCTCCGGAAGGAACAATAACACATGGTTACGACGAGAATCAAGGCCAAAACAACGGAAATCCCAACAAACTATCGAAGGGAAACTCATTGGGACATTTAATCGAACACTCAATGTTCGATAACTCCCAAGAACACTCGAATCACTAATCGAGTTGAACAAACTTGAAATATGGATATACAACCCATAGAACACGATTAATAACATCATACTACACCAACCGATGTATCAAAATCGGACTAGAATCGAAATCAAAAACAAATTCCCCAAAAAGTCAAGTTGAAGGAAAATCAAGAAATATACCTTGATTCGACGAAATACACGGATTGGATGATGGTATAATCAACAAGGATCTTCCAAAATGCCTTGGAATTGATTAGAATCGGCCAAAAACTCGATTCCCCGTCGCACCCGTCCGATAGCCGCAAGAAAAGTGAGGAAATGAACAAAAACGGGCTGCCAGGCCTTATATAGCCGGTCACTGCCGGACACTTACGGCCGTTACGGGCAGTGCCTTACGGCCGTAACTCGGCCCATACGGCCGTACTCGGCAAGCCTTATGGCCGTAACTGGCATTCGTCAAAAAATCTGCCCACCACCTGTCGGACACTTACGGCCGTAACTGGCACACATTACGGCCGTAACCGGCCTTCATCTGGAAGATGCCCAATGCTCGTACGACCGTACTCGATCACGCCTTACGGCCATAACTGGCATTCGTCCGGAAGCTGCCAGGCACCATACGGCCGTAACTCTTGGCCCTTACGGCCGTAACTCGGCCAGGCCAGGCCCTGCTCCGGCCGTGACTCGGCCGTGGCCACTCCGACGGCCCGGACGACCCCGAAACCCGAACCTGAGTATAAATCGAAGGTACGGTTACGATGTACTCGCAAAGACGAATCTAAGAGCTAAGAGAACACACAATTCCGACCACCCGAAGGCTCGGAATTCGACAATGGAAGTAATTACCCAAAACTTTGGGAAATTACGAAAATGGCCCAAAACGTCCGAAAATCACGATACGTGATAGAATAACCAAACCGAAGTTCATAACACGTCTAACAAAGTTAAACGGAAACAGCAGTTTCGAACGAGATTCGCAAGAATCGAACTCAAGTGCGGAAAAGTCGCTAAAAAGCTCGGAACTCAACAAAACGATACCGAAACGAACTCGGATGACAAAAAGTGAGGAATTAATCATTCTCGGAATGACGAAACGGTCATGAACGAGTCGTCAAAACGGACTTCCGCCGAAAAAAAGAAAATTACCGAAATTCGAAATTGCGGATATTACATTCTACCCTCCTTAAAAGAAGTTTCGTCCCGAAACTTAAAACAGGTAGGGGGAAGCAACATACCCGCCAGGAAAACTCGACGAGATACACAAAACTGAAAACTCGCGCCCAACGGCGAAACGCTGCAAGAAACGCAAAGAGACATACAGCGTGAAAACACGCTCCACGACGACCAACACAACGCCACCCGTAGAGACATAATAAAATTAACAAGTGACAAGCATCATCAAACAGATAGTACAATCAAGTCGATTATCCGAACAGTCAGAAAACACAACGAACGAAAATCAACACGATTGACCAAACCAACGGTTCATCAATCAAAACGCGAGCCAAACGCTGAACAAATACGGAATTCTACCGCCTAAGGGTTGGAAGATTAAAAACGAGACTAATTTCCCGAACTTAAGGGAATTTCGAAGGAGCCTGAATGCTCAACAATCACGAAACGAGAACAAAAACTGAACAAACAAACGATCGAACCACAAAGATCGAGACAACAAAAATCGAACGATCATGTTCGAATCACGAAGAACAATAAAATTCAAACAACAACTCCAAGGTTCACATCTCGACTCGAGACAATATATGATCCGGTGAAAACAACAACATATGCATTCACATAAGATCCACATGAAAGGGAATAGAAATTGAAAAGTCACAACGACAAACGAGTTATTCCGAAACAATACCACGCTCGTTCGATCAACAAAAGCAAGGGGCAGGACAAGCTCAGAAAATGTCAACGAACATAAATGAGTCGACAGAGTCGAAAATACGGAAGTTCAAAATCCGATCCACTTCGAATAAAAGAACTAGTAGAACCAAAAGATGTTACTTCCGAACAAGGTTCACAAAAATCGAACCAAATTCGGAAAAGTCACAGCGATAACCAGATCGATCCACAACAAGATCACAGTTCGTTCGAACGACGAAACCGAAATACAGAACAAGTCCGGAAGGTATCAACGAACATGAGCGAATCGATAGACTTGAGAAAGAGAAAATGCAGAAGCCAAAAATAATACGGGTATTATACTCGACCCCTTCTAAAGAAGTGTCGTCCCCAAATTCACAAAGAACGAAATCAAGGTGACGACACAACAAACAACCGACAGAAACATCCTTCAAGGCCTCTCAAAGACGATTCGATAATCAGTCTGAAGCGTGACTCCAAAAGTCTCGGCTCGACATACTGAAAATACAAATGCTCGATACAATGGAACAAGACACCGCAAAACAACATACCGGAGATGCCAACTCAGCATAACATATCAACGCATACAAAAATCCAAGCTTTAACAACTCACACTGGTGCGACAACACGCAAATCACCACGAGGCGATAAACAGTAAACACTAGTTCACACCTCTCACAGAGGGCTAGTACAACAAATGTGTGGCAACGCCTCGACGTTCATGCCACCAATTCGATCCTACTCGGGAGTTAACATCATAGCGACAAAGCCAACATCATACATACATACCCAGCCCTCAAACGGGAATGGATAGGTTTTAAAAACGAAAACCTCCTTTGGAAAATAATTTAGAAAAACACCGGTCGATCTTGAGTATCACCTTTAAAAGAAAAATACAAACGTGAAATATCATTATCGAGACTTTGGAAAACTATTTCGCATTTGATAAAAATGAGGACACTTTTCTTTTAGTGAAAAACTTTCAAAAATATTCGACCCTCAGGTCTAAGCAAAGCATTTCCAAAATTACTGGAAAGAAAAAAATATATTTTGGTCCTCAAGGTAGAAGAATTTTGAAACAGATAGTTGCGCTAGTAGGCGCCTTGAAAATACGATCCATTTAAAGGTACGTCTCGAATTTTAGTTTCTAAGATACTCAAGGTTTTCAAAGATAATTCAATGGGCTAGAATGCCCAAAAATTTCAGGTAATTAAACGGAACATTATAGCGCCGTGGGTCCCGCGCCGGAACCCACCTGGATGAAACCATTTACAAAAATGCCAAAAAGGCTGATGACGGTAATATTTCAAAAACTTACAAAAGCCATTTAGAAAATACTAAATACCGTCATAAGAATTTTGCCAAGACGATCAAGGCCATAATGTCAAAAACTCGGTTAAGGGAATCGGTTTTCGAAATAAAACTCAGTTGGTAAAATACCGAAAGCCATTACAAAATAACTCACGCAGCGGATAAAAGAAATACAGTTCAACATGCACAATCCAGCAACACTACTCCTCACATGAACGAAATATGAGGGTCAAATAATCGCATATCAAGAAATCAAAATCCATAAGAGGATTCCATCACTTAACAAATAATCATAAAAATAGCTCGTGTCACACGAGGCACAACACAAAGAAGGGAGACTTACATCCACAGGTCGCACGTAAGTGACGACCGCCCCTCGATACTAATCACAACCAATGATCTCAAACAACGCGTCGCGATGCGACTAAGTCAGACAAAATCCGTCAAGACAAAACTCAACAAATACAACATGATTCGACAGCCTAGGTTTCCCCAAGCTAATTTGATTTTTAAAAATCGTATACTCTAGTTATTCGAAAATAAAACCGATAAGTTAAAAATCGTTTTCAAGACCCTTTCAAACACGACAAGGGTTTAACAGTGGTAGCCTTTTATAAAATGTCCTAAACACTTTTATACACGACCCTTAAATACCGACACAAGATTTTATTTGGAAATACAAGGCTGGCTCGCCCAAATTCATGTCACTTTTCAAAAACCTACAATACGATCAAGTCTAAGAAATTTTCAAGCATGCACGCCGCATGTATTATTATTAATAGAAACACATTGGTTGTAAATAATAATAATTAGCCAAGTACTAACGATTTCCGAACACACGCATATACGGCATTCAAAAATCACCAGTTCAACAAGCGCAACTCGGAAATACCAATTCCAAGCATATGTCAAACTATCTCTTCAAGTTTAACAGCATAACCAAAGAACACCGATTTGGACATATGTCGAAACCAGCTATGTGAGTTTCTCAACAAACTCTGCCATCGATACCTTTCCCAGAACATTTCAATGTTCAAACTTCTGCATCATACTGCACCCTACGGTGTCCAAACCATCGGTACATTCGGCTCAACATACATTTAGTATATCGCAATTACCAAACACAGATTCCATCATACAACAAAAGACTAGAGAGTCAAGCCCTCTCAAAATATACCACGGAGCAAATCTCAGATCTTTCGATCACCAACGATCCCACCAACGCTAGGAAGTTAGTGATGGAAGGCTCGCAAAACGACAAACGGTCAAGCCCAGAATGGCGCACATACTTCAGAGAGATAAAGGACTGCGCAATACTAGAATCAAAAGTACACGAACCGGATGGATCAAAAAAAAAATAACTCGACGATAAGTACGAGAGAGACAATCACAGTTCAAGAAGTGGAAATACAATACGAGAAAACAAGAGGATCGAGTAAGGAAAACTTACAAGCATTGGATGTACTGAGATGTCGGCAGCGGTGTGACAATGTGCAAAACAAAATGCAAATAGACCCAATTAACCGACAAACCTAGGTATCCATAAACCTAGAGCTCTGATACCATTTTCTGTAACACCCCCAAGATATTCGAGGTGTATTACAGCGCCGTGGACCCCTACATGGGACCCACCAAGCTAACACAAGAAAAACACCACTCGACTAACCGTCTCGGTTAGCAAGGAAACAATTGTTAACAACAAGAACATAAAACAACATGTCCGGTACAACCGGCATAATAAACATCAACCGACAAATACAATAACTCCAACGAAGACCAATCACAATCCGAAAGGAAAAGCCTAAGTACTCGCGAGTACATCTATAAGTTTACAATTTGGAAAACATCCACATCAAAAGAGACAGTAGAAAATAACAAGACTCAATTGCACATGTCAACAACCTTGGCCGACATCCTCGTACCATCCCAGCCCGATCGTCTGATCAACATAACCTGAAATCCATAACAAGAATTTCCCCAAAACGGGTCCCCAAAGGGGTTAGCAATTACGCTAGTACAAGTATTCAAGGCAAACCAATCGCTTACACATTTCATAGTACATGCACCAATATCAATTTCAAAAGTCAAAACCAGACATGTCTTTTCCGGAAACAAACAGTCAAACAATTTGCCTTGGGAACAGAGTAATATCATAGATCCCGCCCGAGGCCTCTAAGGACCCTCCCGAGCTGGCCACATTATAAAAACAAAACACGCACATGCATCGCCTTGGGAACAGAGTAATATCATAGATCCCGCCCGAGGCCTCTAAGGACCCTCCCGAATCAAGCTAGCTATACAAGCTCATGAATCCAGGACTCAACCCTTTGGATTCCCTCCTTGATCCCGTCGGACCAACACGAGGTGAGCAAATCACACACAAAATACATTACCATTCCACGTTAAGCATAAAGGTTTCCAAAAATACTTGCCTTGAATAATTGACGACGCAACGAACGGAAAGGAAAGTCACCAACGAACGCTAGGAACCAACGAAACCGAACCTAACGATTCGAAGAATACAATCACAACCATTTCTAAATGATTACGGAATTGGAATACACCCGAAAACCCGCCCACGATTCATGTATATTCGTATATAAACAACAACGAGGGCGGACCACAACCAAACCCTCTCGATTCCATAAAAACCACGAAATATACCATGAATCCGTAGGGAAACTAAGAATACCAACAAGATTAATCATATTCACAAAACAAGAATAGTATGCGCAAGGTACTTGCCTCGAAATCACGATCGCAACGAGACGACGGATAGGACGCGGTCGAATAGCCCCGAACCCCCGAACAATATCAAGAACGCGATAGCACCACGAGTATTACGAGAATAACACCACACGAATCATCAATCACCAAACGGGATTCAACATCGGAATCCCCGAACACCTATAAACCTCCGGAAGGAACAATAACACATAGTTACGACGAGAATCAAGGCCAAAACAACAGAAATCCCAACAAACTATCGAAGGGAAACTCATTGGGACATTTAATCGAACACTCAATGTTCGATAACTCCCAAGAACACTCGAATCACTAATCGAGTTGAACAAAATTGAAATATGGATATACAACCCATAGAACACGATTAATAACATCATACTACACCAACCGATGTATCAAAATCGGACTAGAATCGAAATCAAAAACAAATTCCCCAAAAAGTCAACTTGAAGGAAAATCAAGAAATATACCTTGATTCGACGAAATACACGGATTGGATGATGATATAATCAACAAGGATCTTCCAAAATGCCTTGGAATTGATTAGAATCGGCCAAGAACTCGATTCCCCGTCGCACCCGTCCGATAGCCGCAAGAAAAGTGAGGAAATGAACAAAAATGGGCTGCCAGGCCTTATATAGCCGGTCACTGCCGGACACTTACGGCCGTAACCGGCAGTGCCTTACGGCCGTAACTCGGCCCATACGTCCGTACTCGGCAATCCTTACGGCCGTAACCAGCATTCGTCAAAAAATCTGCCCAGCACCTGTCGGACACTTACGGCCGTAACTGGCACACATTACGGCCGTAACCGGCCTTCGTCTGGAAGATGCCCAGCGCTCGTACGGCCGTACTCGATCACGCCTTACGGCCATAACTGGCATTCGTCCGGAAGCTGCCAGGCGCCATACGGCCGTAACTCTTGGCCCTTACGGCCGTAACTCGGCCAGGCCAGGCCCTGCTCCGGCCGTGGCCACTCTGACGGCCCGGACGACCCCGAAACCCGAACCTGAGTATAAATCGAAGGTACGGTTACGACGTACTCACAAAGAAGAATCTAAGAGCGAAGAGAACACACAATTCCGACCACCCGAAGGCTCGGAATTCGACAACGGAAGTAATTACCCAAAACTTGGGGAAATTACAAAAATGGCCCAAAACGTCCGAAAATCACGATACGTGATAGAATAACCAAACCGAAGTTCATAACACGTCTAACAAAGTTAAACGGAAACAGCAGTTTCGAACGAGATTCGCAAGAATCGAACTCAAGTGCGGAAAAGTCGCTAAAAAGCTCGGAACTCAACAAAACGATACCGAAACGAACTCGGATGACAAAAAGTGAGGAATTAATCATTCTCGGAATGACGAAATGGTCATGAACGAGTCGTCAAAACGGACTTCCGCCGAAAAAAAGAAAATTACCGAAATTCGAAATTGCGGATATTACATTCTACCCTCCTTAAAAGAAGTTTCGTCCCGAAACTTAAAACAGGTAGGGGGAAGCAATATACCCGCCAGGAAAACTCGACGAGATACACAAAACTGAAAACTCGCGCCCAACGGCGAAACGCTGCAAGAAACGCAAAGAGACATACAGCGTGAAAACACGCTCCACGACGACCAACACAACGCCACCCGTAGAGACATAATAAAATTAACAAGTGACAAGCATCATCAAACAGATAGTACAATCAAGTCGATTATCCGAACAGTCAGAAAACACAACGAACGAAAATCAACACGATTGACCAAACCAACGGTTCATCAATCAAAACGCGAGCCAAACGCTGAACAAATACGGAATTCTACCGCCTAAGGGTTGGAAGATTAAAAACGAGACTAATTTCCCGAACTTAAGGGAATTTCGATGTAGCCTGAATGCTCAACAATCACGAAACGAGAACAAAAACTGAACAAACAAACGATCGAACCACAAAGATCGAGACAACAAAAATCGAACGATCATGTTCGAATCACGAAGAACAATAAAATTCAAACAACAACTCCGAGGTTCACATCTCGACTCGAGACAATATATGATCCGGTGAAAACAACAACATATGCATTCACATAAGATCCACATGAAAGGGAATAGAAATTGAAAAGTCACAACGACAAACGAGTTATTCCGAAACAATACCACGCTCGTTCGATCAACAAAAGCAAGGGGCAGGACAAGCTCAGAAAATGTCAACGAACATAAACGAGTCGACAGAGTCGAAAATACGGAAGTTCAAAATCCGATCCACTTCGAATAAAAGAACTAGCAGAACCAAAAGATGTTACTTCCGAACAAGGTTCACAAAAATCGAACCAAATTCGGAAAAGTCACAGCGATAACCAGATCGACCCACAACAAGATCACAGTTCGTTCGAACGACGAAACCGAAATACAGAACAAGTCCGGAAGGTATCAACGAACATGAGCGAATCGATAGACTTGAGAAAGAGAAAATGCAGAAGCCAAAAATAATACGGGTATTATACTCGACCCCTTCTAAAAGAAGTGTCGTCCCCGAAATTCACAGCAACGAAATCAAGGTGACGACACAACAAACAACCGACAGAAACATCCTTCGAAGGCCTCTCAAAGACGATTCTGATAACTGTGCTGAAGCGTGACTCCAAAAGTCTCGGCTCGACATACTGAAAATACAAATGCTCGATACAATGGAACAAGACACCGCAAAACAACATACCGGAGATGCCAACTCAGCATAACATATCAACGCATACAAAAATCCAAGCTTTAACAACTCACACTGGTGCGACAACACGCAAATCACCACGAGGCGATAAACAGTAAACACCAGTTCACACCTCTCACAGAGGGCTAGTACAACAAATGTGTGGCAACGCCTCGACGTTCATGCCACCAATTCGATCCTACTCGGGAGTTAACATCATAGCGACAAAGCCAACATCATACATACATACCCAGCCCTCAAACGGGAATGGATAGGTTTTAAAAACGAAAACCTCCTTTGGAAAATAATTTAGAAAAACACCGGTCGATCTTGAGTATCACCTTTAAAAGAAAAATACAAACGTGAAATATCATTATCGAGACTTTGGAAAACTATTTCGCATTTGATAAAAATGAGGACACTTTTCTTTTAGTGAAAAACTTTCAAAAATATTCGACCCTCAGGTCTAAGCAAAGCATTTCCAAAATTACTGGAAAGAAAAAAATATAATTTGGTCCTCAAGGTAGAAGAATTTTGAAACAGATAGTTGCGCTAGTAGGCGCCTTGAAAATACGATCCATTTAAAGGTACGTCTCGAATTTTATTTTCTAAGATACTCAAGGTTTTCAAAGATAATTCAATGGGCTAGAATGCCCAAAAATTTCAGGAAATTACACGGAACATTATAGCGCCGTGGGTCCCGCGCCGGAACCCACCTGGATAAAACCATTTACAAAAATGCCAAAAAGGCTGATGACGGTAATATTTCAAAAACCTACAAAAGCCATTTAGAAAATACTAAATACTGTCATAAGAATTTTGCCAAGACGATCAAGGCCATAATGCCAAAAACTCGGTTAAGGGAATCGGTTTTCCAAATAAAACTTAGTTGGTAAAATACCGAAAGCCATTACAAAAGAACTTACGCAGCGGATAAAAGAAATACAGTCCAACATGCACAATCCAGCAACACTACTCCTCACATGAACGAAATATGAGAGTCAAATAATCGCATATCAAGAAATCAAAATCCATAAGAGGATTCCATCACTTAACAAATAATCATAAAAATAGCTCGTGTCACACGAGGCACAACACAAAGAAGGGAGACTTACATCCATAGGTCGCACGTAAGTGACGACCACCCCTCGATACTAATCACAACCAATGATCTCAAACAACGCGTCGCGATGCGACTAAGTCAGACAAAATCCGTCAAGACAAAACTCAACAAACACAACATGATTCGACAGCCTAGGTTTCCCCAAGATAATTTGATTTTTAAAAATCGTATACTCTAGTTATTCGAAAATAAAACCGATAAGTTAAAAATCGTTTTCAAGACCCTTTCAAACACGACAAGGGTTTAACAGCGGTAGCCTTTTATAAAATGTCCTAAACACTATTATACATGACCTTTAAATACCGACACAAGATTTTATTTGGAAATACAAGGCTAGCTCGCCCAAATTCATGTCACTTTTCAAAAACCTACAATACGATCAAGTCTAAGAAATTTTCAAGCATGCACGCCGCATGTATTATTATTAATAGAAACACATTGGTTGTAAATAATAATAATTAGCCAAGTACTAACGATTTCCGAACACACGCATATACGGCATTCAAAAATCACCAGTTCAACAAGCGCAACTCGGAAATACCAATTCCAAGCATATGTCAAACTATCTCTTCAAGTTTAACAGCATAACCAAAGAACACCGATTTGGACATATGTCGAAACCAGCTATGTGAGTTTCTCAACAAACTCTGCCATCGATACCTTTCCCAGAATATTTCAATGTTCAAACTTCTGCATCATACTGCACCCTTCGGTGTCCAAACCATCGGTACATTCGGCTCAACATACATTTAGTATATCGCAATTACCAAACACAGATTCCATCATACAACAAAAGACTAGAGAGTCAAGCCCTCTCAAAATATACCACGGAGCAAATCTCAGATCGTTCGATCACCAACGATCCCACCAACGCTAGGAAGTTAGTGATGGAAGGCTCGCAAAACGACAAACGGTCAAGCCTAGAATGGCGCACATACTTCAGAGAGATAAAGGACTGCGCAATACTAGAATTAAAAGTACACGAACCGGATGGATAAAAAAAAAATAACTCGACGATAAGTACGAGAGAGACAATCACAGTTCAAGAAGTGGAAATATAATACGAGAAAACAAGAGGATCGAGTAAGGAAAACTTACAAGCACTGGATGTACTGAGATGTCGGCAGCGGTGTGACAATGTGCAAAACAAAACGCAAATAGACCCAATTAACCGACAAACCTAGGTATCCATAAACCTAGAGCTCTGATACCATTTTCTGTAACACCCCCAAGATATTCGAGGTGTATTACAGCGCCGTGGACCCCTACATGGGACCCACCAGGCTAACACAAGAAAAACACCACTCGACTAACCGTCTCGGTTAGCAAGGAAACAATTGTTAACAAAAAGAACATAAAACAACACGTCCGGTACAACCGGCATAATAAACATCAACCGACAAATACAATAACTCCAACGAAGACCAATCACAATCCGAAAGGAAAAGCCTAAGTACTCGCGAGTACATCTATAAGTTTACAATTTGGAAAACATCCACATCAAAAGAGACAGTAGAAAATAACAAGACTCAATTGCACATGTCAACAACCTTGGCCGACATCCTCGTACCATCCCAACGCCCGATCGTCTGACTGAACATAACTCAAATCCATAACAAGAATTTCCCAAAACGGGTCCCCAAAGGGGTTAGCAATTACGCTAGTACAAGTATTCAAGGCAAACCAATCGCTACACATTTCATAGTACATGCACCAATATCAATTTCAAAAGTCAAAACCAGACATGTCTTTTCCGGAAACAAACAGTCAAACAATTTGCCTTGGGAACAGAGTAATATCATAGATCCCGCCCGAGGCCTCTAAGGACCCTCCCGAGCTGGCCACATTATAAAAACAAAACACGCACATGCATCGCCTTGGGAACAGAGTAATATCATAGATCTCGCCCGAGGCCTCTAAGGACCCTCCCGAACTGGCTAGCTATACAAGCTCATGAATCCAGGACTCAACCCTTTGGATTCCCTCCTTGATCCCGTCGGACCAACACGAGGTGAGCAAATCACACACAAAATACATTACCATTCCACGTTAAGCATAAAGGTTTCCAAAAATAATTGCCTTGAATAATTGACGACGCAACGAACGGAAAGGAAAGTCACCAACGAACGCTAGGAACCAACGAAACCGAACCTAACGATTCGAAGAATACAATCACAACCATTTCTAAATGATTACGGAATTGGAATACACCCGAAAACCCGCCTACGATTCATGTATATTCGTATATAAACAACAACGAGGGCAGACCACAACCAAACCCTCTCGATTCCGTAAAAACCACGAAATATACCATGAATCCGTAGGGAAACTAAGAATACCAACAAGATTAATCATATTCACAAAACAAGAATAGTATGGGCAAGGTACTTGCCTCGAAATCACGATCGCAACGAGACGTCGGATATGACGCGGTCGAATAGCCCCGAACCCCCGAACAATATCAAGAACGCGATAGCACCACGAGTATTACGAGAATAACACCACACGAATCATCAATCACCAAACGGGATTCAACATCAGAATCCTCGAACACCTATAAACCTCCGGAAGGAACAATAACACATGGTTACGACGAGAATCAAGGCCAAAACAACGGAAATCCCAATAAACTATCGAAGGGAAACTCATTGGGACATTTAATCGAACACTCAATGTTCGATAACTCCCAAGAACACTCGAATCACTAATCAAGTTGAAAAAACTTGAAATATGGATATACAACCCATAGAACACGATTAATAACATCATACTACACCAACCGATATATCAAAATCGGACTAGAATCGAAATCAAAAACAAATTCCCCAAAAAGTCAACTTGAAGGAAAATCAAGAAATATACCTTGATTCGACGAAATACACGGATTGGATGATGATATAATCAACAAGGATCTTCCAAAATGCCTTGGAATTGATTAGAATCGGCCAAGAACTCGATTCCCCGTCGCACCCGTCCGATAGCCGCAAGAAAAGTGAGGAAATGAACAAAAACGGGATGCCAGGCCTTATATAGCCGGTCATCGCCGACACTTACGGCCAGAATCGCAGCGTTTTACGGCCATAACTCGCCCATACGGCCGTATTTCGCAAGCCTTACGGCCGTAATCGCATTCGCCAAAAATCGCCAAAGACTGCCGGACACTTACTACGTAATCGGCACACATTACGGCCGTAACCGCCTTCGTCTGGAAGATGCCCGGGCCGCATCGACCGTACTCGATCACGCCTTACGGCCATAACTGGCATTCGTCCGGAAGCTGCCAGGCGCCATACAGCCGTAACTCTTGGCCCTTACGGCCGTAACTCGGCCAGGCGAGGCACTGCTCCGGCCGTGACTCGGCCGTGGCCACTCCGACGGCCCGGGCGACCCCGAAACCCGAACCTGAGTATAAATCGAAGGTACGGTTACGACCTACTCGCAAAGACGAATCTAAGAGCTAAGAGAACACACAATTCCGACCACCCGAAGGCTCGGAATTCGACAACGAATGTAATTACCTAAAACTTTGGGAAATTATGAAAATGGCCCAAAACGTCCGAAAATCACGATACGTGATAGAATAACCAAACCCAAGTTCATAACACGTCTAACAAAGTTAAACGGAAACAGCAGTTTCGAACGAGATTCGCAAGAATCGAACTCAAGTGCGGAAAAGTCGCTAAAAAGCTCGGAACTCAACAAAACGATACCAAAACGAACTCGGATGACAAAAAGTGAGGAATTAATCATTCTCGGAATGACGAAACGGTTATGAACGAGTCGTCAAAACGGACTTCCGCCGAAAAAAAGAAAATTACCGAAATTCGAAATTGCGGATATTACATTCTACCCTCCTTAAAAGAAGTTTCGTCCCGAAACTTAAAACAGGTAGGGGGAAGCAATATACCCGCCAGGAAAACTCGACGAGATACACAAAACTGAAAACTCGCGCCCAACGGCGAAACGCTGCAAGAAACGCAAAGAGACATACATCGTGAAAACACGCTCCACGACGACCAACACAACGCCACCCGTAGAGACATAATAAAATTAACAAGTGACAAGCATCATCAAACAGATAGTACAATCAAGTCGATTATCCGAACAGTCAGAAAACACAACGAACGAAAATCAACATGATTGACCAACCCAATGGTTCATAAATCAAAACGCGAGCCAAACGCTGAACAAATACGGAATTCTACCGCCTAAGGGTTGGAAGATTAAAGACGAGACTAATTTCCCGAACTTAAGGGAATTTCGAAGGAGCCTGAATGCTCAACAATCACGAAACGAGAACAAAAACTGAACAAACAAACGATCGAACCACAAAGATCGAGACAACAAAAATCGAACGATCATGTTCGAATCACGAAGAATAATAAAATTCAAACAACAACTCCAAGGTTCACATCTCGACTCGAGACAATATATGATCCGGTGAAAACAACAACATATGCATTCACATAAGATCCACATCAAAGGGAATAGAAATTGAAAAGTCACAACGACAAACAAGTTATTCCGAAACAATACCACGCTCGTTCGATCAACAAAAGCAAGGGGCAGGACAAGCTCAGAAAATGTCAACGAACATAAACGAGTCGACAGAGTCGAAAATACGGAAGTCCAAAATCCGATCCACTTCGAATAAAAGAACTAGTAGAACCAAAAGATGTTACTTCCGAACAAGGTTCACAAAAATCGAACCAAATTCAGAAAAGTCACAGCGATAACCAGATCGACCCACAACAAGATCATAGTTCGTTCGAACGATGAAACCGAAATACAGAACAAGTCCGGAAGGTATCAACGAACATGAGCGAATCGATAGACTTGAGAAAGAGAAAATGCAGAAGCCAAAAATAATACGGGTATTATACTCGACCCCTTCTAAAAGAAGTGTCGTCCCCGAAATTCATAGCAACGAAATCAAGGTGACAACACAACAAACAACCGACAGAAACATCCTTCGAAGGCCTCTCAAAGACGATTCTGATAACTGTGCTGAAGCGTGACTCCAAAAGTCTCGGATCGACATACCGAAAATACAAATGCTCGATACAATGGAACAAGACACCGCAAAACAACATACCGGAGATGCCAACTCAGCATAACATATCAACGCATACAAAAATCCAAGCTTTAACAACTCACACTGGTGCGACAACACGCAAATCACCACGAGGCGATAAACAGTAAACACCAGTTCACACCTCTCATAGAGGGCTAGTACAACAAATGTGTGGCAACGCCTCGACGTTCATGCCACCAATTCGATCCTACTCGGGAGTTAACATCATAGCGACAAAGCCAACATCATACATACATACCCAGCCCTCAAACGGGAATGGATAGGTTTTAAAAACGAAAACCTCCTTTGGAAAATAATTTAGAAAAACACCGGTCGATCTTGAGTATCACCTTTAAAAGAAAAATACAAACGTGAAATATCATTATCGAGACTTTGGAAAACTATTTCGCATTTGATAAAAATGAGGACACTTTTCTTTTAGTGAAAAACTTTCAAAAATATTCGACCCTTAGGTCTAAGCAAAGCATTTCCAAAATTACTGGAAAGAAAAAAATATATTTTGGTCCTCAAGGTAGAAGAATTTTGAAACAGATAGTTGCGCTAGTAGGCGCCTTGAAAATACGATCCATTTAAAGGTACGTCTCGAATTTTATTTTCTAAGATACTCAAGGTTTTCAAAGATAATTCAATGGGCTAGAATGCCCAAAAATTTCAGGAAATTACACGGAACATTATAGCGCCGTGGGTCCCGCGCCGGAACCCACCTGGATAAAACCATTTACAAAAACGCCAAAAAGGCTGATGACGGTAATATTTCAAAAACTTACAAAAGCCATTTAGAAAATACTAAATACCGTCATAAGAATTTTGCCAAGACGATCAAGGCCATAATGCCAAAAACTCGGTTAAGGGAATCGGTTTTCGAAATAAAACTCAGTTGGTAAAATACCGAAAGCCATTACAAAAGAACTCACGCAGCGGATAAAAGAAATACAGTCCAACATGCACAATCCAGCAACACTACTCCTCACATGAACGAAATATGAGAGTCAAATAATCGCATATCAAGAAATCAAAATCCATAAGAGGATTCCATCACTTAACAAATAATCATAAAAATAGCTCGTGTCACACGAGGCACAACACAAAGAAGGGAGACTTACATCCACAGGTCGCACGTAAGTGACGACCGCCCCTCGATACTAATCACAACCAATGATCTCAAACAACGCGTCGCGATGCGACTAAGTCAGACAAAATCCATCAAGACAAAACTCAACAAACACAACATGATTCGACAGCCTAGGTTTCCCCAAGCTAATTTGATTTTTAAAAATCGTATACTCTAGTTATTCGAAAATAAAACCAATAAGTTAAAAATCGTTTTCAAGACCCTTTCAAACACGACAAGGGTTTAACAGCGGTAGCCTTTTATAAAATGTCCTAAACACTTTTATACACGACCCTTAAATACCGACACAAGATTTTATTTGGAAATACAAGGCTGGCTCGCCCAAATTCATGTCACTTTTCAAAAACCTACAATACGATCAAGTCTAAGAAATTTTCAAGCATGCACGCCGCATGTATTATTATTAATAGAAACACATTGGTTGTAAATAATAATAATTAGCCAAGTACTAACGATTTCCGAACACACGCATATACGGCATTCAAAAATCACCAGTTCAACAAGCGCAACTCGGAAATACCAATTCCAAGCATATGTCAAACTATCTCTTCAAGTTTAACAGCATAACCAAAGAACACCGATTTGGACATATGTCGAAACCAGCTATGTGAGTTTCTCAACAAACTCTGCCATCGATACCTTTCCCAGAACATTTCAATGTTCAAACTTCTGCATCATACTGCACCCTTCAGTGTCCAAACCATCGGTACATTCGGCTCAACATACATTTAGTATATCGCAATTACCAAACACAGATTCCATCATACAACAAAAGACTAGAGAGTCAAGCCCTCTCACAATATATCACGGAGCAAATCTCGGATCTTTCGATCACCAACGATCCCACCAACGCTAGGAAGTTAGTGATGGAAGGCTCGTAAAACGACAAACGGTCAAGCCCAGAATGGCGCACATACTTCAGAGAGATAAAGGACTGCGCAATACTAGAATCAAAAGTACACGAACCGGATGGATCAAAAAAAAAAATAACTCGACGATAAGTACGAGAGAGACAATCACAGTTCAAGAAGTGGAAATACAATACGAGAAAACAAGAGGATCGAGTAAGGAAAACTTACAAGCACTGGATGTACTGAGATGTCGGCAGCGGTGTGACAATGTGCAAAACAAAACGCAAATAGACCCAATTAACCGACAAACCTAGGTATCCATAAACCTAGAGCTCTGATACCATTTTCTGTAACACCCCCAAGATATTCGAGGTGTATTACAGCGCCGTGGACCCCTACATGGGACCCACCAGGCTAACACAAGAAAAACACCACTCGACTAACCGTCTCGGTTAGCAAGGAAACAATTGTTAACAAAAAGAACATAAAACAACACGTCCGGTACAACCGGCATAATAAACATCAACCGACAAATACAATAACTCCAACGAAGACCAATCACAATCCGAAAGGAAAAGCCTAAGTACTCGCGAGTACATCTATAAGTTTATAATTTGGAAAACATCCACATCAAAAGAGACAGTAGAAAATAACAAGACTCAATTGCACATGTCAACAACCTTGGCCGACATCCTCGTACCATCCCAACGCCCGATCGTCTGACTGAACATAACCTGAAATCCATAACAAGAATTTCCCCAAAACGGGTCCCCAAAGGGGTTAGCAATTACGCTAGTACAAGTATTCAAGGCAAACCAATCGCTTACACATTTCATAGTACATGCACCAATATCAATTTCAAAAGTCAAAACCAGACATGTCTTTTCCGGAAACAAACAGTCAAACAATTTGCCTTGGGAACAGAGTAATATCATAGATCCCGCCCGAGGCCTCTAAGGACCCTCCCGAGCTGGACACATTATAAAAACAAAACACGCACATGCATCGCCTTGGGAACAGAGTAATATCATAGATCCCGCCCGAGGCCTCTAAGGACCCTCCCGAACTGGCTAGCTATACAAGCTCATGAATCCAGGACTCAACCCTTTGGATTCCCTCCTTGATCCCGTCGGACCAACACGAGGTGAGCAAATCACACACAAAATACATTACCATTCCACGTTAAGCATAAAGGTTTCCAAAAATACTTGCCTTGAATAATTGACGACGCAACGGACGGAAAGGAAAGTCACCAACGAACGCTAGGAACCAACGAAACCGAACCTAACGATTCGAAGAATACAATCACAACCATTTCTAAATGATTACGGAATTGGAATACACCCGAAAACCCGCCTACGATTCATGTATATTCGTGTATAAACAACAACGAGGGCGGACCACAACCAAACCCTCTCGATTCCGTAAAAACCACGAAATATACCATGAATCCGTAGGGAAACTAAGAATACCAACAAGATTAATCATATTCACAAAACAAGAATAGTATGGGCAAGGTACTTGCCTCGAAATCACGATTGCAACGAGACGACGGATAGGACGCGGTCGAATAGCCCCGAACCCCCGAACAATATCAAGAACGCGATAGCACCACGAGTATTACGAGAATAACACCACACGAATCATCAATCACCAAATGGGATTCAACATCGGAATCCTCGAACACCTATAAACCTCCGGAAGGAACAATAACACATGGTTACGACGAGAATCAAGGCCAAAACAACGGAAATCCCAACAAACTATCGAAGGGAAACTCATTGGGACATTTAATCGAACACTCAATGTTCGATAACTCCCAAGAACACTCGAATCACTAATCGAGTTGAACAAACTTGAAATATGGATATACAACCCATAGAACACGATTAATAACATCATACTACACCAACCGATCTATCAAAATCGGACTAGAATCGAAATCAAAAACAAATTCCCCAAAAAGTCAACTTGAAGGAAAATCAAGAAATATACCTTGATTCGACGAAATACACGGATTGGATGATGATATAATCAACAAAGATCTTCCAAAATGCCTTGGAATTGATTAGAATCGGCCAAGAACTCGATTCCCCGTCGCACCCGTCCGATAGCCGCAAGAAAAGTGAGGAAATGAACAAAAACGGGCTGCCAGGCCTTATATAGCCGGTCACTGCCGGACACTTACGGCCAGAATCGGCAAAGGCCTTACGGCCGTAACTCGCCCATACGTCCGTACTGCAATCCTTACGGCCGTAACCGGCATTCGCCAAAAATCGCCAAGACTGCCGGACACTTACTACGGCCGAATCGCACACATTACGGCCAGAATCGCCTTCGCCTCGAAGATGCCTGCTCGACGGCCGCATTCCGATCACGCCTTACGGCCGTAACTAGCATTCGTCCGGAAGCTGCCAGGCGCCATACGACCGTAACTCGGCCAGGCCAGGCCCTGCTCCGGCCGTGACTCGGCCGTGGCCACTCCGACGGCCCGGACGACCCCGAAACCCGAACCTGAGTATAAATCGAAGGTACGGTTACGACTTACTCGCAGAGACGAATCTAAGAGCTAAGAGAACACACAATTCCGACCACCCGAAGGCCCGGAATTCGACAACGGAAGTAATTACCCAAAACTTTGGGAAATTACGAAAATGGCCCAAAACGTCCGAAAATCACGATACGTGATTGAATAACCAAACCGAAGTTCATAACACGTCTAAAAAAGTTAAACGGACTTACGGGAAACTCGAAACAGCAGTTTCGAACGAGATTCGCAAGAATCGAACTCAAGTGCGGAAAAGTCGCTAAAAAGCTCGGAACTCAACAATACGATACCGAAACGAACTCGGATGAGAAAAAGTGAGGAATTAATCATTCTCGGAATGACGAAACGGTCATGATCGAGTCGTCAAAACGGACTTCCGCCGAAAAAAAGAAAATTACCGAAATTCGAAATTGCGGATATTACATCTATCTCACCTCGATCCTGTTCAACGTATACCGAATATGCTAATATGTGCTAATGGTCAAGACCAACCAACCTCAAGCATATATTACAACATCTCACGTAACGGTCTAATGTTATATAGGTTGTGACACGACACACCACATTATCTACAATATAAAGTAATTTAGACTACATTTTCATAACCATAGCGTGAATAAATATGCAAAACATGTGATAAATGAATTAAATATTCACTTAGATAAAGACCGTGAAATTAGGTAATAGAAGCATAAAGTATGCTTTGACGTAAACAACCCTTAACAATCTCCCACTTATACTCAAAGCATGCTTTTGAAGTATACTATCTAGACTATTTCTATCTATTTCCCACTTATACTCAAAGCAATGCTGCCATACATCTCAACCCCATTCCTTCCACATGAAAGAATCAACTAAGTTGTTTCCAGATGCAATCTTGAACAACACTACGTTCCCTCGTTTTACAACGTTACTTGCGACTGATATGTTTCCTTGCTCTATGGGCTCGTGGTTCCTCCGTGTTTATAAATGCACCAGTATTGCCACAATAAAATTGTGATACTTCTATGCAAACCAAGAACCACATCTAAGTCCAACAAAAACATATCTCGAGGTTAACTTAAGCTTAACTTTGTTTGACTGGAAATCTGAGTTAGTGTAATCCAAAAGACAAAGTGTATCCGATTGATATACAAGCATATGCTCCCTAGTCCTTTTCAGGTACTTGAGTATATGCTTGACAGCAATCCAATATCCTGGTCCTGGGTTCGACTGATATCTCGCCACCATGCCTACAGCATGACAGATATCACGCCTAGTGCAAAGCATAGCATACATGAGGCTTCCCACTGCCGAAGCATAAGGGATCAGCTTCATGTCATCTACCTCCTTCTGTGTCCTAGGACACATTGCCTTAGATAGCTGAATTCTATGCCTGTAAGGTAAGAAACCTTTCTTGGAATTCTCCATGCTGAACCGCTTTAGCACCGTATCAATATAGGATGCCTGAGATAAGCACAACATCATTTTCTTGTGATCTCGAAAGATCTTAATACCAAGGATGTGCCCGACTTCTCCCAATTCCTTCATATCGAACTTCTCAGATAGCCATACCCTTATGTCTGATAATACATTCACATTGTTACCAATTAAAAGTATATCATCTACATACAGTACAAGAAACACCAACACGTTTCCATCGCACTTTTTGTATACACAAACCTCACTAGGACACTGTTCAAAACCATACGATTGAATGACTTCATCAAATCACATGTTCTAAGACCTTGATGCTTGCTTGAGACCATAAATGGCTCTTTTAAGCTTGCACACTAAGTGCTCATCTCCTTCAGCAATGAATCCCTCAGGTTGGCGCATGTAGATTTCCTTATCAAGACTCCCGTTTCAAGAATGCAGTCTTGACATCCATCTGCCAAATCTCCATATCCAAATGTGCAACTATAGCTAAGAGAATCCGGATCGATTTAAGCATGGATACTGGCGAAAAGGTCTCATTGTAGTCGATGCCCTCCTTCTGAGTGTAACCTTTCGCAACAATCCTTGATTTGAAGGTTTCAACCTTCCCTTTTGATCATCTCTTACGCTTGTAGACCTACTTACTTCCAATGGGTTTTACCCCACTGGGTAGCTCTACTAGTTCCCACACTTGATTAGAATCCATAGATCCCATTTCGGATTCCATTGTCGTTTGCCAGGATTCAGCATCCTTGTCTTGAACTGCCTGTTTATACGTACATGGATCCATTTCATCCTGGTTTGGGGAGTGGTCTGAAGACGCTCCCACACCGATGAAACGTTCAGGTTGACGAACAACCCTCCCACTACGACGAGGCGTGTCCCTGGTTTGCGTATCCATAATAGTGTCGATACGTGGTACACTAGGTGTTTGTACAATTGGTATTGTCGAAATCTCGCCCCTAAGTTCTTCTAGAATGACCTCACTCCTAGGCTTGTGGCTTATTACATAGTCCTCCTCTAAGAACCGGGCATTGGTGCTAACAATGACCTTCTGGTCTTTAGGACTGTAGAATAGGCCACCCTTCATTACCTTCGGATATCCTACAAACACTCGTACTTCTGTACGAGATCCCAACTTATCAGCTTTCTTATTCAGCACGTGTGCTGGTGAACCCCAAATCCGAACATGTCCTAGACTGGGCTTGCGCCCATTCCACAGTTCTGTGGGTGTTTTTGGAACTAATTTTGAAGGTACCAAGTTTAGAATGTATGCCGCTGTTTCCAAGGCGTATCCCCAAAACGAAATAGGCAAATCAAAATAACTCATCATTGACCTAACCAACTCTAATAAAGTATGATTCCTTCGTTCAGTAACATCATTTTGTTGTGGTGTACCAGGCGCTGTGAGCTGGGAAGTAATCCCCTCATTTGCCAAGAAATCCAAAAACTCTCCACTAAGGTACTCGCCACTATGATCAGATCGTAGCGACTTGATACTCTGTCCATGACGCTTCTCCATTTCAGCCTTGAATTCTTTTAACTTATCAAAAGATTCAGACTTACGTCGCATCAAATAGATGTATCCATATCTCGAATAATCATTTATAAACGTGATGAAGTATTCGAAACCACCTTTAGCCTGGATGTTCATTGGACCACATACATTGGTGTGCACTAATTCTAATACATTTTGTGCACGATTTCCTTTGCTTTGGAAAGCCCTTTTAGTCATTTTACCTTCTAGACAAGATTCGCAGGTTGGAAATGACTCAACTTGGAGCGAATCCAATGGGCCATCGCACACCAATCTTTGAATCCTTCTAAGGTTAATATGACCCAATCGTAAATGCCACAAATATGTTTGATTTATGCTCGAAGGTTCCTTTCTTTTATTAGGATTAATCAAAGAATTAAGCAATTTATAATTATGCAAGGGAGCTGGTGCAGCATTAATGATATAAAGTTCTTCACTATAAGTACTCGCGCAAACATATTCACCGTTTATTTTAATAACTGCATTATCTTCAAAAGAAACTGAATATCCATCACGACGCAATTTAGAAACTGAAATTAAATTCATTCTAAAATCGGGTACCAATAATACATTATTTAGAACTAAAATCCTATCATCAACTTTTAACTGCACGACTCCCACTGCAACAACCTTCAGCCTGCGCCCCAGCTTATTGTAATCTCATCCGCACTAAGTACCAAAGTTACTTGGAACCCCTGCGAGTCATAACAAACATGATCAGTGGAGCCTGAATCCACTATCCACAAAGTGATAGAACAGGCAGCCAAACATGTTTTGACTACTAGTGCATGCGACGTACCTTTCTTAGGGCAGTCACTCTTGAAATGCCCTTTCAGACCGCAATTGAAGCACTTGCCCTTCGGCTTTTTGTTCGCCTCGGACTGAGGATCCTTTGACTGAGGATCCTTGCCCTTAGTCTTGAAGGTTGCCACTTGCTTCTGGCCAACCTGCTTTTACTTCATTCCTCATTTGCGTTCACAACTGGGACATTACACGCCGTAGAACCCTCGTGAGGTCTACCAGGCTAACACATGACATATAAACCACAATGTAATCCTAAATGATGCACTCAAAAGTAAATAAGGCCGTGGCCTCGGCCAAAACATTTTAACAGAGTACATGAGCAGAAGTTAAATACCAATTCATTGCCCACGCAGGGGACTTAAACCAAGTTTCAAAAATAAACAGTCTAACTTCATTACTCGACCATGCAATGACAAAACATAAAAATGCAGACTCGAGCCACATCATCAAGCCAGCCCATCCTTTGCGTGCATGTCCCGTGCCTGCTCCTCACCCTCCTGCACTAAATGCGTAAGACGCATTTCCCCCATTTAAGGGGTTAGCATTCGAATAGCTAGTGCAAGTACAAAATTACACTACATTATATACAAATACGGTTTTTACACAATCATCTCAATCAGAAATCATTTGCCATAAATATTCCGGAATACTACATTGGCAATCAACTCAGTTTCGATCATTCCGATATCACAAAATTCACAACTGGTATCCCGCGGCCGTACCCCTTAGTATCGACCCCCAGACATCCCGTCGAACGCTCTGGGTGGGATACCACTTCAGTGGCCGTACCCCTTAGTATCGACCCCCAGACATCCCGTCGGACACTCCGGGTGGAAGTTCAATCACACACGCACCCAAGTTCACTTCCGCGGCCGTACCCCTTAGTATCGACCCCCAGACATCCCGTCGGACACTCCGGGTGGAAGGAACACAACTCACGCACCCGAAAATCACAATTCATCATTCATTTCGATAATCACAACATACATAACGAAATGTAATACATGTACTTGCCTTGAATAAGACGAAATGAAGGAAACAACGAAGGAATAGGTTTTGGTCCGAACAATCCTCCCAAATCCATTCCTAACACAATAACTGTATACAACAAGTCTCAATAATGCGGAAAGGTAAGAATTAATCCTAATTCTACCCGTTGGGGCAATTCATCGGACACCAAGAGTGCATAAGGAAATGAAATCTGTCAACGGTGTAATAACGGGATTTCATCCCATCCAATAACAAGAAAACCAAGGGTCACGAGTATACTATCAAAATCTAACAACAACATCGGTTAAATCGGATTAAAATACAAGATCACCACCAAACCCTCCCCAAAATCATACTAGGGTTAAAGGAGTTCTTACCTCTTGAATATTCAAGCACTCTAATCCGAAGAACACGTGTTAGACCCACAATCCGAGCTACACGGTCGAAAGGAGATGAAGAAAACCACACAATCAACTGGTAGAATGAGAAAAATCCCCCCTCAAACCTCTCTCTCTCGTACGGTGGAAGGAAGGAAGAAAAATGAGGGACTCACGCTGAATAAAAACGCAGATATAGCGCTGACCGCATTGTGTGCCGCGGCCCAGCTGAAGTGTGCCGCGGCACAGGGCCAAAAATTGCGCCCAGTGATCGGCAGACCGCTCGGTGTGCCGCGGCCCAGTCGAAGTGTGCCGCGGCAGTGACTCGGCATTGTGCCGCGGCACACGGTACAGTAGGTTTGGCCGATAAGTGCAACACGAGTGTGCCGCGGCCCGGACGAGTGTGCCGCGGCAGTGACTCGGCAGTGTGCCGCGGCCCTGCCGGCATGTGCCGCGGCACACGGTACAGTCTGCTCGGCCAGAAACTGGACAATGTGTGTGCCGCGGCGCACAATCCTTGTGCCGCGACCCACACCCCCCCTTGGGTCCCAAAATGACGAAAAATGATCCGGGAAGAGAATAAAAGCAATAGGAATCGATATTTGGGCAACAATAACACGAAATGGAAGTACGGAAACCCAAAACGATCCGAGGTACGCAACCACAATCGAACAAGAAACAAATTCCCTAAATTTCTAGGAAATTACAAAAATAGCCCAAACATCCGAAAATCACGGTACAACGTCGGATTAACAATCCGAAACTCACAACATGTTCTACTCAACCATACGAACTCATAGAAATAGGAAAATGACGAAATCGAACGAGTTTAACGAGAGTCGAATACACATGCGATAAAATATAACTCAAGATGAAATTACGTAAAATCATCATCGAGACTCATCCCAACGGAGAAACTCCAAGAACTAAATAGATTCAGAATTCCAAAGCAGTGCCAAGGGAGTTGTCCGAAACAAATATACACCGAAAATAGAAATTACCAAAAATAGAAAACTCGGATATTACATTATCTCCCCCTAAAAATAAGTTTCGTCCCGAAACTTACAACACGAATAACTCGGGGTATCTCGATCTCATACTCTCTTCCGTCTCCCACGTGGATTCCTCGGACCCATGCCTCGACCATTGCACTTTAACCAAAGGAATGGTTTTGTGCCTGAGTTGCTTCACCCGATGCTCTAAGATCTGAATCGGCCTCTCCTCGAAGGTGATGTCGGGCCCCAACTCGATCTCTCCAAAATCAATAATATGGCTAGGGTCCGGTACGTACTTCCTAAGTTGGGAAATATGAAATACGTTATGAACGTGACTTAAAGACGGCGGCAAGCCTAACCGATAGGCAAGCTCTCCCACTCTCTCTAAAATCTCAAACGGCCCGATATATCTCGGACTAAGTTTACCCTTCCGGCCGAAATGGTAAACTCCCCGTGTCGGCGACACCTTAAGCAAAACATGATCTCCAACCTCAAACTCCAACGGCCGGCGACGCGTGTCGGCATAAGACTTCTGCCGACTCTGGGCCATCAACAATATATCACGAATCAGAGCAATCTTCTCTCGCGTCTCAACTATCATATCGGGCTCGGTACCAATCAGCTCGGACGCATCGTCCCAACACAACGGCAATCTACACCTTCTCCCATATAATGCCTCAAATGGTGCCATTTTAATCGAGGCGTGCCAACTATTGTTGTACGTGAACTCGATTAACGGCAAGTGCGACTCCCAATCATCCTTCCAATCTAAGGCACAGACTCTCAACATATCCTCCAACGTCTGGATCGACCGCTCTGACTGTCCGTCAGTCTGAGGGTGGTAAGATGTACTGAGTCTCAACTCAGTCCCCAAAGCTCGATGAACAGCCTGCCAAAAATGTGATACAAACCGGCCATCTCGATCTGAAATAATGCTCCTAGGAGTCCCATGCAATCTCACGATCTCTACTACAAATACTCGTGCCAGCCTCTCCGGACCCCAAGTATCCTTAATACCCAGGAAATGAGCTGATTTGGTTAGTCGATCGACAATGACCCAGATCATGTTCATTCCGGTCCGAGTCCTAGGCATCCTGGTAATGAAATCCATAGAGATGTCTTCCCACTTCCATTTCGGAATGGGAAGTGGTCTTAGCAACCCCGCGGGCTGTTGATGCTCAATCTTAACCTGGTGACAGGTCAAACACTTCGCCACAAACTCGCTAACGTCCGACTTCAAATTTCTCCACCAATAGTTACTCCTCACATCCTTGTACATTTTGCTCGTACCAGGATGTATGGAATAAGGCGTAGTATGAGCCTCACTCAAAATCTTCTGTCTCAACTCCATGACATTCGGTACACATAGTCTGCCGTGAAATCTAAAAACTCCGTCATCCTGAACCACAAATCCAGGGGCTTTCCCCTTCCTCACATCCTCCCTCAGCTGGACTAAAAACGGATCATCATACTGTTTCGCCTTGATATCATCAGTCAAGGACGAAGTGATCTCCAACGCACATAACTGACCCTGAACTCTCTGAACCCAAACCTCGATATTCTGACAAATAAAATCCCACTGGATCCTACTATGTGGTGTAAGTACCTCTAACATCTTTAATGCCATCGGTTTCCTGCTTAACGCATCAGCCACTACGTTAGCCTTACCCGGATGATATAGTATCTCGAGGTCGTAATCTTTAATCAGCTCCAACCACCTACGCTGTCTCATGTTCAACTCTTTTTGACTGAAGATATACTTCAAACTCTTGTGATCCGTAAATATCTTACACGACGACCCATAGAGATAATGCCTCCAGATCTTTAGGGCGAAAACGACCGCAGCTAACTCCAAATCGTGCGTGGGGTAATTCGCCTCATACGGTTTCAACTGGCGGGACGCATAAGCAATAAACCTATCTCTCTGCATCAAAACGCATCCGAGTCCGAGGCCCGAAGCATCACTATATACCACGAAATCTTCGTTCCCCTGAGGCAATGCTAACACGGGTGCGGTAGTCAAACGTCTCTTTAACTCGTCAAACCGCCCTGCATCTGCAGTCCACTCGAACTTCTGAGTTTTCTGGAGCAACTGAGTGAGTGGTCTAGCGATTTTAGAAAATCCCTCAACAAATCTACGGTAATAGCCGGCAAGACCCAGAAAACTCCTCACCTCCTTCACATTCTTGGGCGGATCCCAAGCCATCACTGCTTCTATCTTCTGTGGATCTACCCGAACTCCATCTGCTGAAATCACATGCCCGAGGAACATCACCTCTTCGATCCAGAATTCACACTTAGAGAACTTCGCGTATAACTGCTCAGCTCTCAAAATGTATAATACAGTCCGGAGATGTAAGGCGTGCTCCTCCCGACTCTGTGAATAAATAAGAATGTCATCGATAAAGACGACTACGAATTTGTCCAGATACTCAATAAAAACTTTGTTCATCAACTGCATGAACACTGCTGGGGCATTGGTTAGCCCGAAAGGCATAACCACAAATTCATAATGGCCATATCTCGTCCGAAAGGCAGCTTTCGGTATATCGCTGTCCCGAATCCTCAACTGGTAGTAGCCCGATCGCAAATCAATCTTCGAAAAGACTGTCGCCCCCTGAAGCTGATCAAACAAGTCATCTATCCGGGGCAAAGGGTATTTATTTTTGATGGTCAACTTGTTTAATTCTCGATAATCGATGCATAAACGAAGCGATCCATCCTTCTTCTTAACAAAAAGTACGGGCGCACCCCAAGGCGATGCGCTCGGTCGAATATACCCTTTATCTAACAACTCTCCCAATTGATTCTTCAACTCTAACATCTCCGACGGTGCCATACGGTACGGCGCTCGAGAAATAGGGGCTGCCTTCGGCTCAAGATCAATAGGAAACTCCACTTCTCGATGTGGTGGTAATCCCGGGAAGTCATCCGGAAATACGTCGGGGTATTCACTAACAACTGGAATTGACGATAAGTCAACTCCACCATCTTCCGCCTTCAGAGCGAAACACCAGTAGCCGACACAACCCTGGTTCAGAAGTTTCATCGCCTTCAAGGCGCTAATCACACTCCCCGATCTACCCGGCTTACGACGATGAGGGTATGCTCGGTGCCGTCCTCGGCTACTATCGAGATGGTACGAGTCCGATAGTTCATGATAGCACCGTGAAGCTCCAACCAATCGTCCCCGAGGATCAAATCCTCACCCTTAAGGTCTATAACAATGAGATTCGAGGGCCAATCTCGGCTCCCGATCCTCACTGGGCAATCCCTAACTTCCCGATCCCCAACCATACGATCCCCGCTAGGCGTACCCACCACAAACGGTTCACACTCAAACAAACAGTTAAAGCCAATACGATTCACACAATCCGATGCAATAAAGGAATGGGTAGCACCCGAATCAAAAAGTACGAAAACTGGATGAGTAAGGATCTGAGTGGTACCTGACGCCACCGGAACGTCTGCCTCCTCTGTGCGCCTCAGCTGATACAATCGGGGGTGAATTGAACCCGAACTCGAGGCTGCGCGGCGATCCGGCTGATCCCGACCCCTACCACGACCCGAACCCTGCGGAACATGAGTAGCTGGAATACTGTGGTCCCTCTGATCGGCAGTGGTAGTCGGAACTCTAGCGGCCCTGGTGGCTCTCTCACAATGAGCTGCCCGATGCCCGGTCTGTCCGCAATTAAAGCAAATAACTGGAGGAGAAGGGCAATCCTTCATCAAATGCTCATATTGGTTGCAGTTAAAACAAACTCTGCCACCAGAAGTAACGGACTGAACTGAACGATTACTCTGAGATCCCCCAGCCTGATGAAACGGCCTCTTCCCCGGTGTAGGAGCAGAACGAGACCTCGAAAACTGACCACCCTTACCGGTCGAGAATCCGCCGGTAGTCTTCTACTTCTTAGCTTCCGAAACCGACTCTGATTCCGGGACGGCCATCTCGATCGCTAGAGCGCGATCCTGGTATTCCTTCAAAGTGGCACACATGAACGGCGTCATACTCTGCCTAATATGCGGCTTCATGTGCATATTGAAGTAACGGATTTTATCAGCCTCCGTCCTCACTTGATCTCTCACGAAACCCAACTGCTGATTGTAAGAAATGATGGCCTGAGAAATAGGCACATCCTGAGGTGTAGCGGTGAAGAACTCCACAATTCTGCGCTCTTTGACTGGCGGCGGACAATACTCTACTTCCATAGCAGCATTGAATTCCTCCCAAGTAGCTCGACGGTCTCTAGGCACAACGACCTCCCACCATTCCGCAGCTTCCTTATCCAGGAGGTACTGGGCAATATGTACCCTCCTGTCTTCAGGACAAGCTACGACATCAAAGGTCCTGGACAACTAAAAGAGCCAATTCTCCCAACCGAGGGAGTCAGAAGATCCGAAGAAACGGGGAGGGTGCATCTTAGTCACCGTCTGGAGCCACTTACTAGCTTCCTCTTCACGTGTCGGGGGTGGATTCTGGTGTCCACCTTGAGCTATCTGAGCAAGTTGGGCTACTAACTGCTGGAGTACGGCAGTAGCCCCGGCGTCGGCATTATTACCTGACGGCACTGAGTGAGAGGCTGAGTCCGCAGAGGACTGAGAAAGTGAGCCCTCTTCATTATCAGCACCCCGACCACGGCCTCGGCCGCGTCCCCTAGCTGGTCTACCACGACCTCTCAACATACTAGAGGAAGAATGAAAAGAACAAGATCAGGAAGATTCTCAATTGACAAAGCTGGTATCACAATTCATAATTCCAAACAACGCAAGAAACGAATTACAGAAATATAAGAGTTCGAGGAGACTTACAGCCACAGGTCGCACGAAAAGATGGTAGCATGATGATATTAGGCTCAACGACTGACTCTAATGACGCAACTGACAGACCCAAAAATTTACCAACAGCCTAGGTATTCAAAACCAAAGCTCCGATACCATAAATGTAACACCCCAATTCACAACTGGGACATTACACGCCGTAGAACCCTCGTGAGGTCTACCAGGCTAACACATGACATATAAACCACAATGTAATCCCAAATGATGCACTCAAAAGTAAATAAGGCCGTGGCCTCGGCCAAAACATTTTAACAGAGTACATGAGCAGAAGTTAAATACCAATTCATTGCCCACACAGGGGACTTAAACCAAGTTTCAAAAATAAACAGTCTAACTTCATTACTCGACCATGTAATGACAAAACATAAAAATGCAGACTCGAGCCACAGCATCAAGCCAGCCCATCCTTTGCGTGCATGTCCCGTGCCTGCTCCTCAGCCCTCCCGGTACCTGAAATGCATAAGACGCATTTCCCCCATTTAAGGGGTTAGCATTCGAATAGCTAGTGCATGTACAAAATTACACTACATTATATACAAATACGGTTTTTACACAATCATCTCAATCAGAAATCATTTGCCATAAATATTCCGGAATACTACATTGGCAATCAACTCAGTTTCGATCATTCCGATATCACAAAATTCACAACTGGTATCCCGCGGCCGTACCCCTTAGTATCGACCCCCAGACATCCCGTCGAACGCTCTGGGTGGGATACCACTTCCGTGGCCGTACCCCTTAGTATCGACCCCCAGACATCCCGTCGGACACTCCGGGTGGAAGTTCAATCACACACGCACACAAGTTCACTTCCGCGGCCGTACCCCTTAGTATCGACCCCCAGACATCCCGTCGGACACTCCGGGTGGAAGGAACACAACTCACGTACCCGAAAATCACAATTCATCATTCATTTCGAAAATCACAACATACATAACGAAATGTAATACATGTACTTGCCTTGAATAAGACGAAACGAAGGAAACAACGAAGGAATAGGTTTTGGTCCGAACAATCCTCCCAAATCCGTTCCTAACACAATAACGGTATACAACAAGTCTCAATAATGCGGAAAGGTAAGAATTAATCCTAATTCTATCCGTTGGGGCAATTCATCGGACACCAAGAGTGCATAAGGAAATGAAATCGGTCAACGGTGTAATAACGGGATTTCATCCCATCCAATAACAAGAAAACCAAGGGTCACGAGTATACTATCAAAATCTAACAACAACATCGGTTAAATCGGATTAAAATACAAGATCACCACGAAACCCTCCCCAAAATCATACTAGGGTTAAAGGAGTTCTTACCTCTTGAAGATTCAAGCACTCTAATCCGAAGAACACGTGTTAGACCCACAATCCGAGCTACACGGTCGAAAGGAGATGAAGAAAACCACACAATCAAGTGGTAGATGGAGAAAAATCCCCCCTCAAACCTCTCTCTCTCGTACGGTTGAAGGAAGGAAGAAAAATGAGGGACTCACACTGAATAAAAACGCAGATATAGCGCTGACCGCATTGTGTGCCGCGGCCCAGCTGAAGTGTGCCGCGGCACAGGGCCAAAAATTACGCCCAGTGATCGGCAGACCGCTCGGTGTGCCGCGGCCCAGTCGAAGTGTGCCGCGGCAGTGACTCGGCATTGTGCCGCCGCCCTGCCGGTATGTGCCGCGGCACACGGTACAGTAGGTTTGGCCGATAAGTGCAACACGAGTGTGCCGCGGCAATTACTCGGCAGTGTGCCGTGGCTCTGTCGGCATGTGCCGCAAAGACACGGCATACCGCTCGCCGAATCGACAATGTGTGTGCCGCGGCGCACAATCCTTGTGCCGCGACCCACACCCCCCCTTGGGTCCCAAAATGATGAAAATTGATCCGGGAAGAGAATAAAAGCAATAGGAATCGATATTTGGGCAACAATAACACGAAATGGAAGTACGAAAACCCAAAACGATCCGAGGTACGCAACCACAATCGAACAAGAAACAAATTCCCTAAATTTCTAGGAAATTACAAAAATGGCCCAAACATCCGAAAATCACGGTACAACGTCGGATTAACAATACGAAACTCACAACATGTTCTACTCAACCATACGAACTCATGGAAATAGGAAAATGACGAAATCGAACGAGTTTAACGAGAGTCGAATACACATGCGATAAAATATAACTCAAGATGAAATTACGTAAAATCATCATCGAGACTCATCCCGACGGAGAAACTCCAAGAACTAAATAGATTCAGAATTCCAAAGCAGTGCCAAGGGAGTTGTCCGAAACAAATATACACCGAAAATAGAAATTACCAAAAATAGAAAACTCGGATATTACAGTGTAAGTCCTACGATTCATATTGTAGTTGAGGTGGAACTGCTCAAAGTTTCTTGGTAAACTGCCCAAGATAATATCGACCTGCGACTCTGCATTGATAGTGGCCCCCAGTATGCTCAGTTCGTTCAAATGAGACATCATTTTAAGAACGTGATCCCTTACTGGGGTCCCTTCAGACATTTGGGTTGTCATCAGAACCCTCATTGCATTTTGCCTAGCCACCCGATTTTGATGACCAAACATCTCAGTGAGATTTTTCATCATTTCCGCAGCCGAGCCCATCGTCTGATGCTGATGCTGCAATACATTTGTCAGTGAAGCCAAAATGTAACAGCGAGGCATCTCATTAGAATTTTTCCATTTCCGGAATTCAGCCAACTCTTCAGGAGTGGCATCCGTTTCTGGTTCTAAAGGGCTCTCCTCAGTTAAAACAAATTTATGCCCCTCGACAGTCAAGACAATATCAAGATTTCTTTTCCAGTCGGCGAAGTTAGTGCCATCAAGTTTGTTTTCTTTGAGAATAACAGCTAGTGTATTGAAAGACACCTGAGAATAAAATTAAAAACACCATTCATCACATAATTCGACGCAAAATATATTGAAAAACCTTAAAACACAATATATATATGCAATAAACCAACACCTTGAAAAACCGCACATGCAAGCCACGATAGTGTGGACGTTTACACATACATTTTCAAGTAGATTTTAACGTCTTTAATTTTACTATCTAGCCAAGATGCATTTTGACAAGTAAAATTAATAGTTGGTTCCTCTTGGCCATGTATTTAATTAATATAGACTCCGATGGGGAGCTTATTAATCAATACACCTAAGTGAACACCATAATTTAACAAACCTTAGAATATCATTTAATGATAATAGTCCTACAGATGGAGAGGTCCTATCATAAAAAATAATATTCACCTTTTTGTTATCAAAGTTGATGTTTAAAACTAGTGAGCCAATAATTAGCACATCCGATGTGTAGGAGGACTCTAATGTCAACGCGCATGCTAATTATTTCACAATTTAAACCAATTATGGAGGCCAATTTGATTTTGAAAAATAAATTTAAAATCACTTAGTTATTTTGAAAAATTAAGGTTTTTAATTTTCTCGTCCTAACATGCAAGGAAACATATCACGCATACATCCATACATGCCATACATCAAAACAATAAAAACCAATAAAATAAAAAAATTGGATAATTGAATCCAATTATCATGGCTTTTATTCCCCGTTTTGAATAACGAGAAAATCTTCGGCTCGTTTGCTCCCACTACTTCAAGCATCTCGTGGAAATACGAATCGAACGACCCGAATCCGGACAACTTGACCCGTTGGCTGCTGCCCGCTGCCCGAACTGTCCGACCCACTGCCCGAGCTGACCGAGCTGCCCGACCTGCCCGACCCGCCCTACCTGCCGGAGCTGCCCGACCTGCCCGACCCGTGCTGCTGGCCGAGCGCAGCAGGCCAATCGACCGAGACAGCTGCTGACCGAGCCCCGATCGGCACCTTGCTGGTCTCGATCGGTTCGTCCGACCGGGACTCTTCTTCGCGCTGGACTTCTTTCTCTTTCGTACTTCGTGTGTTCCAATTCGATTACAATTTTATTCGAAATAAAATACATAGAGTTTACAGCAAATTACAAGAAAATAAATCCTATTCTACCCGTGGATTTTCTCACGGGAAAAACTTATACATGCCTCAAAACCGGGCCAAATTACCAAAATGCGTAAATAAATAAAAACCATCATATAGCCATGATAATTGGATCATATTCTCCTGCAAGGCAAATTCTAGCAAGATATTCCAAAATCATACTATATGAATATTTAATTTCTAGCATATTAATCACCAAATTAATTAAATTGAACAGAACCTAAAGACCGGCTCCGATACCAATTGTTGGCATATAAAACGCAGCGAAAGCTAGTTGGTGAAAATATTTTATGAAAGGTTTACAAACTAACCAACATAAAAACCGGATCTATTTAGGTTTGTCAATTAATTAACTTAACAGATTAATAAACAATCAAATAAATATATTTACGCATGGGAGTCGGTAATTAATACCTTTGACGCGAAGTGGTAGAAATTTCCTCCTTGGATCGATCGAACTACTCCCTTTATTCTTTTTCGATCTACTTGTATTTCTACCTCAACGTCTTCTAGAGTATATCCCGCCTATGATCCAGATATCGTGTGGGCGATAATCTACCGGACTACTTGGACAGCAACAGGGATCGACCGAAATTATTCTTCAAAATTTCCTTTCGATTTTCTCTCTATTTTTCTTGAATATTTATGGTATTTTAGAAAAATATTGTGTTAACTAAATTATGGAATCCAAGACACAAGTCAAGATCCACAATTAAACACATACACAAAAAATCGATTTTTCTTGGACAATGAAGGTGTGAAAATCGGCCAACACTCATATCCTATTTATAGGTGTTTTGGGCTACCATAGGGACCTTAAGGAGGATATGGTAAGGACTCTTAATAGATGTCATCTTCCTGTATTAGAACTCTTCCTAATATAATGACTCTATTAAATATCAACTTAGTCCACTAAAAAGTTGATATTGCACTTCCTACCAAAATCCCAAATTACGAAATTGGGCTCCTTTTTGAATTAATTATTTTCCGTGTTTAAGATATTCCATGTCCATTAATTAATTTAAGCTACTCACAGCTTTTAATTAATTAATGTGTTATACATGAGTATACCACTCGACCTTTATTATTATATCGGAAAATTAATTCCACCTGCAGGGTTTAATATAATAATCATTTCGAGTGCCTCAAGGGACATGATCAACCCGACTGGTCGGGACATGATTTCTAGCTATAATATTAATTATCATATAAATAATAATATTGCCCAAAATATCGAGCATATTGAGTCAATCATTGTGGCTCTCACCCATGATAAATCAAAGCAATAAATATTAAATATATATAATTAAATATTAATCACTAGAATTAAGAAATAATAATTGTCTGAGATGTACGTTCTTCTTCTAGTCAGTACATAAGAATCTATACAAGCATAAAGTATGCTTTGACATATACAACCCTAACACTTCACGGGTTTGAACATTTTTGTGGAAATAGATTTTGAAAGTATTTTGATAGTGCGATTAAACCACGGTTTGTATGGATTTTTGAAATCGGTTAAATTTTGACAAGTTGGTCATGTATTTTGAGGCACTCGTAGTGCCGTCGGCTAAACTTGTCACTTTAGCCGGCGACTCGTAGTGCCGTCGGCTAAAATAGTTTAGCCGACGACCTTATCTGGGTCGTCGGCTAAAGTGCAACGAAGTAGTCGGCTAAAGGGTTAAACTTTAGCCGATGACTTTTATGATGGTTTAGCCAACGACTTCGTTGCACTTTAGCCGACGACCCAGATAAGGTCGTCGGCTAAACTATTTTAGCCGACGGCACTACGAGTCGTCGGTTAAAGTGACAAGTTTAGCCAACGAAACTTAAAAGTCGTCGGCCATTTTTTTACGTGTCGTCAGCTAAAGTGTGAATTTTGGTAGTGCGAAAAAAATGGAGTTTAGCCGACGACTTTCGTGGAAGTCGTCGGCTAAACTCGTAAAGAAAAATTGGGGTTTAGCCGACGACTTCCATCAGAGTCGTCGGCTAAACCCCTTTCGAAAAAAAAATTGGTTAAACTAAGAAACCGCCTGCCCACCTGAACCGACCGTGTCAAATGACACGGCCCGTGTCGCACCTGTCCAGAAAGTGAAAAACGACTGCATGCCTGACCCGACCGTGTTAGATGACACGGCTCGTGTCGTACTTGGGGTTTAGCCGACGACTATTGCTAAATGTCATCGGCTAAACTATATTAGTTTTTATTTAAAACTTTAGCCGATGACGTAGATCTTGTCGTCGGCTAAACCCCTAAATATTTATACATTTTTTCTCCTTCTTTTCTTACTTTTCTCTTCCCCCAACCCCATCCCCCCGACCCCCGTCTCAGACCCCAGCCCCGACCCCGTCCCCAGCCCCCGTAACCCAACCGCCAATATACCGCCGCCCGCCCGACCGACCGCCCCCGTCCCATCGCCCGCCCGACGCCCTCCGCCCCCCAGCCCCCGTCCCGCCGTCCGTCCGCCAGGTAACCATTTTCATTTTTTTTGGTTTTGTTTGATGAATTTCTTTAGATTATTTGATGAATTTAGTATTTTCCATATTTTGTGTTTAATTTAGTTTTGATCAATTGTAAGTTGTTAGTTGGATGAAATGTGATGAAATATGATGAATTTTGTGATGAATTAGTTAAATTGTTTGATGAGTTTGGGAATTGGATGAAATATTTGATAAATTTGGGAATATGATGAAATATGATGAATTTTGTGATGAATTAGGTAAATTGTTTGATGAGTTGTGAATTGATGAATTTGTTTGAGGAGGAAGGGATTGTATAGCCGGCGTTAATCGAAAGATTAACGTGGTATGGCATTGATAATTACTGTTGTGTGATTGTTAATTTACTGTGGAAACTATGTCGGATTTTTGAATATCAGTATGTTTCTTTATTTTTGAAGATAGATAGGATAAAGAAAGCGTTGGGGAAGAAGTCGATAAAGTCGGCCACTCCCGATTCGGGAGAGGGGGGGGAGTTCGGCAGCCTCTAGTAGGACGGATCACGCTACTCAGTACATATCTCAGAGTAGCGCTCATGCCCGCCAGATACTAGAAGCTACCAGCATGAACGCTGACTATTTTATGAGGCCGATAGATGAGCCCGCTGCACTAGCGCGGCGTTTATCCTTTCAGACGAACTGACCAACGATATAGACACGAATATATACATATGAGCAAACATATTTCTTCAAGCATATTGCATATCCTGAGAGAAGAAATATACAAGTGCTCAACCTTGAACAACACATCATCAGCTCAAAGCTCAAGAAAGTCAAGATGTTGTTCAACCAGTGATCGTAGCCAGACTAGAAGCCATCAGGATATTTTTAGCCTTTGCCGCCCATAAGATCTTTATTATTTACCAAATGGACGTCAAGAGTGCATTCCTGAATGGAGACCTTGCCGAAGAAGTATATGTTGAACAACGACCAGGGTTTGTCAATACAGAAGGCAGAGACCTCGTATACAGGCTAAGGAAAGTGCTGTATGGACTTAAGCAAGCACCTAGAGCATGGTATGAGACCCTGTCCCTGTATTTAACTGATAATGGATTCGAGAAAGGTGCTGTGGACAAGACCCTATTTAAAATACAGAAAGGTGATGACCTCATGATGGTTCAAATATACGTGGATGATATTATTTTTGGTTCAACTAACCTTGCTTTGTGTCAAAGGTTCTCTCATCTCATGCAAAGTAAATTTGAAATGAGTATGATGGGAGAACTTAGTTATTTCCTAGGATTGCAGGTAAAGCAGTTGCCTACAGGGATATTCATCAACCAGGAAAAATATAGCAAGGAGCTTCTCAACAAGTTTGGAATGAACACATCCAAATCATCGTCCACCCCATGAGCACTTCCGTGCAAATTAGTGATGATGAAGCTGGAAAGCCGGTTGATCAATCACTCTACAGGAAGTTTATTGGCTCACTCATGTACCTAACAGCTAGCAGGCCCGATATCCAGTTTGTTGTAGGAGTGTGTGCGCGATATCAAGTACTCCCTCGCAGACGGAGACTCGCATGCCTCCCATCCACCGACCCACGTCTAGCCCTCATATATCAGGAGATGTACGGAGTTCCTCATCGGCAGTGCCCCACGGTCCGTCGCTGAGTCATGGTTCCTACTATTCTGGAGGTTGATGAGACGGGAGTCCGAGTTCCCGTTCGATTGATTAACCCTGAGGAGGCGTACGTGTACGAGGATTGGCCAAACAGCATGCGTTGGCGGAGTTGTCGGGTTTTGAAGACGAAATTGTATGAGGAGATAGAGAGGGAGAAGGAGAAGGGGAAAAATATAGTTGAGGAGAAGAAAAATAAGAAGACTCGTGGCCCGGCAAAGGGTCTGGCGCTCGACTCGTACGTCAGTAAGCATGGCCGTTACGAGATTCCTATAGACAGATACGACCGGCCGGTGATGTCTTCTGACGCTACGGCGTCATATACCCGTAATGTGGGCTTTGTCATTCGGGACAGAGTCCCCGTTTTGTGGCCCGATTGGGGGGATGTGCCGCAGTGCGTGAAGGATGCTTTGAACAATACTGTGTCGGTAAGTTATTAAATATTTAATAAGTGTTTTTCAATCAACACACAGTTCTTCAAAATGCAATATGTGATGTTTTTAAAATATTGCGTATTTATGTTGTTCATAAGTGTGGTTTGTCATTCCCGACTCTCAACTACGTACTTGGTGTGACGAGGTGCAGTCTACCAGGTAAGTCATTTTAATTTATTTTGTATCTACATTGTTTGCGTAATTTTTTTCCTTACGAATAGTATATGTTGTGCAACGTGTGTTGTAGGTAAAAATCTTGGAAAAATGAGATGCACATGTTCTGGACAGCCTGGGGTGATACCCGAGAGGCTACCCCGGAAGAATTCAAGTCCCGGGCTACGAGTGGAAGTGGCTACGCGCCCATTTTCGCGACCCGGAGTTCATGGTATGAAATTATTTTTAATATATATGTCATTTTTTAATTGTCTGTAAAATCATGTAATTCTTGCAATATTTTTTTGAAGGCGACTAGCTTGACCAACACGACCAATCATGCTGGTCTGACTTACCATTACAGTCTGGGTTCGCGGTCATTAGCGAGAGTTGCGCACGAGGCCACTTTTTCTGATTCGGTGGATGCATTTGCCTACGTGACTCGGAAAGCATATCTGAACCGTCCCGAAGAGCATGTAAGTCTTTTTTATTTTATTTTGATAATAAACTAAATGCCTTTGTATCATACTTTTATTGATATTGAAATATTTATTTTTATAATAACTTAGGAGCGTGTGCGGGAGGAGTCTCAGAGGATGCTTGCTGAGATTGCTCGGGAGCAGTATCCGGACTTAGCGAATACCGACCTCGATTCTGCCATTGGACAGATCGATCAGGCCGATCCTTATGTTCGCGCTAGGGTGTGGGGTACCGTCTACCCTCCTAGAGGTAGTCGGTACCGCACTAAGATGATGCTAGCCGAGGGTAACAGCCTATTGAAAGATACCCCCGGCTTTCGGCGCCCTCGCGGATGGGATGCACGGACTGCCTATCTCGAGGAGCAGTTGAGGGCGCAGAGGGAGCTCAGAGCTGAGAATGATAGTAGGACTCAGACGCGGTTACATGAGAGCGAGCAGAGTACTGAGTCGCGGTTAGAGAGTTTCCAGAGACAGCAGCAGGCCACGATGGACTATATGATGACGCTAACTCAGACCATTACTCAGGCTGGACTGCAGGCACCTGCTCCACCGCCTTCTCTCTTCGGACAGACCCCATCTTCACAGCCTCGTGACGAGGATCTAGGGGATGGTGGTAATCCTTCTACTTCTACATTTGGACATTTAGATGATTTTGGTAGTGTATTGTAGTTATGTTGTTGTAGGACTCTTGTATATTTGTACTTGTGTTAGAATTGTGTAAGTGATTTTATTGACGCTACTAGTATGTTGATGAAATTTATGTTCGTGAATGTGTTGTGCGTTGTGTTGTGTTGCATATAATGTTGGGCATATTATTGATGGTATTAGTTGAATGTGTTGTGCGTTGATTGTTGTTGATAATGGGAACTAGTGTATAAAAATTGCAGGTGCAAAAAAACGCGTTTTGGGATCCCAAAATCTGAATTAATTTTTTTTATATTAGGTTTTAGCCGACGACCTTTACAAAAGTCGTCGGTTAAAGTATATTATTTTTTTTTTAAAAAAGGTTTTAGCCGACGACCGTGCTAAATGTCGTCGGCTAAAGTGTATCATTTTTTTTAAACACTTTAGCCGACGACTATAAGTAAACGTCGTTGGCTAAAGTATATATATTTTTTTTTAAAAAAAACTTTAGCCGACGACATTTTTCTCGGTCGTCGGCTAAAACCTTACCAATTTAGCCGACGGAGTAAAGTCGTCGGCTAAAGTTGGAAGTTTAGCCGACGACTACCAAAAAAGTCGTCGGCTAAACCTTGGCCGACGAATATCGGTTGACGGATTTTTAGCCGACGACTGAGGGGATTAGCCGACGACATTGACTTTTAGCCAACGACTTAAAGTCGTCGGCTGAACCCCCGATATTGGTAGTGATGTGTAATTGCATAAGTTCAACAACTTGAGATTTATTATCTAATGTAACTGACTCAGTGATTTTGAGAGAAATATAATTTTATCGTACTTTAGGTCGAGAGAAGGCAAAGGCACATGAAGATCATGGTGATGATAAAGAGTCTCAAGTACTAGTTAGGGCCTCGAGTCTTCTTGATTCTAGTTGCACTTATTATGCTATTTGTGTACTTTCCACTGCATTGTATTCATGTGTATTTTGTAATGTTATGGTATACTCATCTTCACATGGATTATACCTGTATTTTTATGACCTTGGATTGATGGACATTTGATTAGAAAGAGTACTGTATAAACTCCTCATCAAAGTATCTTGTAATATAATATGGTTCAGTACTATATTTATGTTATTTTGATTATTGATGATTACCGAATTGTGATTCGCTTGGTAGGTCCCAGTTGGGGGCTCCACAACACTATAATAGGCGCCTATTTTGGGGTGTTACAGAAGTTAGAATTGGTACATTGTTTTAAATACTTCACATCCGAATCATTTCTCCTTGCGAGTAGTCGTTGATCGGATTAGTATCAAGAGATATTCGTGACACATGTGACCTCTGCAAGTTAAGTCAAATGAGTCGGTATTCTTCCCGCAACAACTACTACAAAGCCGTGCCCTGCTTATTAAATACACGTATGTGATTCTTATGACATAGTTTAATTATTGGCAAGATGAATTTTTATTATTGATTGATCCTTCCATTGATCTTATTTCACTCTATCATTTTGTTGGTATTCTCGGTTGATATTGTTGGTCTATCATTTCATTGGTATTCTCGGTTGATATTATTGGAGTCTATTGTTTTGTTGGTATTATCGATTGATCTTTTGATCTTGTGTTAATTCCAACTTTGCGTCGATGTCCACAACTTGTTTGGCACAGGTTGTACGACTGATTTATGATACATTATGATTAGAGCATGTGGCTCATTCTTGTTATTAACTTAGTGAGTTGTTGATTGACTTGTGAGACGTGTTTGGGATGTGGTCATGATTTCTAGTTTCGTAATGTAATATCCGGATAAATTATTGAGTATTTTCGTCTGTATTTGAACCTTGTATTATTCGAATTTGTGATATCGATAATCGAAGTATGATCTTTTCCATATTCGTATGCACATGCATGATATTATCAACTTGTAATTTTTGACATGCAACTACACCATAACGTACGCTAGCTAGTAAGCGTAATGTACGTTATGTGCTACGGATAGCGTACGCTATTAATGAAGCATAGCGTACGTAAGACAGCTAAAAATTGATCAAGGCGGCGGGCACATGGGCTAGTGGTGGTGGGCTCGGATAAGATTCCCGCGGCATGAACATGGACAATTTTTGGGTCAATGGGGATTCACGTATGCTAAGTGATGTATATAGCATATGCTAATTATAGTCGATTACGTACGTAACTGTGTCGATGTACGTAAGAGAGATCAGGAACGAGGCAGTAAGCTACCATTGAACGATAACGTACGCTAAGGATATCAGATAGCATATGGTGAATGGATAACGTACGTAACGCGCTGAGGCTAACGTATGTAAGGCTCAGGACAGTATATATATAGGACATCACCCATTCCACTCCACTTCGTTTTCTTTCATTTCTCCTTCGTTTCATTTGAGTCCAGAGAACCCCCCTGCTACTTAAACACCGTTATATCATCTCTACTTGATCATTGAAGATTAGAAGCACCTTGGATTGATACTCAAGCTTCCGGTGTTGGATTTTCATCAAGTGTTCATCATTGTCTTCTACATAAAGGTATGTTAATACTTTCCAAACTCTAATCCTTGTTCTTAAGGAATGATATGAGCATGCTTATGAGATCATTAGATTAGTGAGTAACCCTTTAAATTAAACACCATCTTTTTAGAAGTTAAGATGAACTTATTTGAGACCTTCCTTGAGTAAGAAGATGATTAACCAAGCATTTTCGAGTTGAACCTATGATATAGTTTCTGAGATTTGTTACACATTTTGGATGTTGATTCTGAGCCAATTGTTTACCAATGTATTGCTAATACCATCACTTAGAATGGGGATATTCAAGGAAGATGAATTCTTAGGATTTTTCACCAAGAATAATCTGTGTGTAGTATAAAGTATTCTTCAAGCACAATTCATGACTCGTAGTGATTTCTGGAGATGATGATTTTCAGGTTGATGTTTTAGAAATGATCAAGACTTGTGATTATTGTCACCCTTGTTAATCGAACTTAGACGGATGAACATTGAGGGTTTTTGACATGCCTTGTAAGGGATGGGTTGACTAGCTAACCTTTGTGATGAAAGTTTGAAGGAAATTATGATGATGTCGATAACAATTGTATCAACCATAGATTCGTAATCGAGTTTGGAATATGGCGTTGCGATGACATGTTTATCCTTGAATTCGAAGACGTCAAACACCATATGATCATTCAACTTTGCATGAGAAATGTATTTATGAGTATAACACACGTTAAGTATCATGCATTACGTACGTTATATCATCAGGTGAGACAGTCGTCTGATCAGAGAAGAGAACTGTCAAATACATGCTTAGCGTGCGTTAGGCTTCGGAGCTTACGTACGCTAACGTACAGACTTAACGTACGTTACGTTGGATATGTAGCGTACGTTATGAAGACATCAGATGGGATCCGTAATGTTGACAACTTTCGACCATCGTTTAGGATGATAGATGTTTAGACGTTAGTTATATGACGTAAGATGAACCCTATATTATTTCTATTATTTAAGGTCTGAGCTTTGCAACGTGATTGATCGAAGGGGCGACTTTCGAGTGTGTTGCTATCCGTCGAAGTATTATCCTTGTCATCAATTTGAGGCAAGTACTTTAATTATAATTGTGCGTAATAATGTTGGTTATGTTATTGTTGTATTGTGCATACTTGTTGTGATTAATTGTCCACCATGCATTGGTCCAACGGGATCATCATGGGAATCTATAGTTGTGTGTGCTGGATCGTTGGACAGGTATTTCCACCATGCGTTGGTCCGACATGATCATCATGGGAATCTATAGCTATGTGCGCTGGATCGTTGGGGTACCATGAGTATGTTGAGATTGTCATGATTGTGTTATGTGTTGTTGTTATTTCTCATTGGAGAAACTTGTTAAGATTATTGCTGAATAAATCATTGTTGTATAATTATTGTATTTGTACTAGCATCATTGTGGTAACCCCTTCGGGGGTGAACATTTGTTTTATATTCAGGATCCAGGAGAGTCGGAAGGCAACCAATGGAGATCATGACGACTGTTGGCCACTAAGTATACATAATACAGCTTGGAAAGAGTTTTAAGCAACAAGCTGTACGATTTTAAAGTTTGAGTGCGTAGCGGAAGTCTTGTAATAGTAAGTTGCTGTAAATACAGCAACTAAGTATGAAGTGTATACTTAAGATAATCACAATTATTAAAACAGTAAATGCAGAAGGTAAATAAAATAGTAATTAAAGTGATTCGAGGTAAATCCCTCTACGTCCACTGGTCCTCCGCACAGGAGTAAAAATGTTTTTTTATAAATACTGCGTACACAACTACGTATTTATAATCAAACCTATCATGTATCGTTCACACGGATTGATACAAAGATCGTAGCTTCCAACGTTCACACAGATTGGTTAAAGCTTTCATTTGACTTTCTTCTTCACACACAGTTTCGAAGCTTCGTCTCTACAATGCAGATCCATCACACACAGTTCAGGAAAAGCAAGGTTATCTCAGTCCACACAGGGCTGATGGTTTTGTTCAATGTAAGATCACTGGTTAAACAACAGCTTGACTTTCTTGAGCTTTGAGCTGATGATGTGTTGTTCAAGGTTGAGCACTTGTATATTTCTTCTCTCAGGATATGCAGTATGCTTGAAGAAATATGTTTGCTCAGATGTATATATTCGTGTCTATATCGTTGGGTAGTTCGTCTTATTTTCGTGTAAGTGCTTCTTATTGTTGTCATGACTGATCTTCAAACTCTGGGGTATATATAGCCTTTGAATAGATCAGTTGAGAAAGATCTATTGAGCAAAAGTCCGTTACAACTGGATGGTTGACTTGTATAGACCAAGATCGGGATTTTGCGTTGTTTGAAGATCTCTGTCGGTTTTAGTATTTAAATACTTTATCCTTTCAATATTTAAATACTTCTTTTCAAACGGGACCTGACTTTAGTGAATAACAAAGATTCCTTTTCAAACGGTCCTCAGTCCTGTTTCGATAGGTATTGAGGATCTCAATACTTTACAGCTTGAATGCTGTATCCATTTATGCTGTAGGCTATATTGGAGTAGTCACTATATGGAATGTTGTTGTATGAAGAGACAGCTTCCATACTTGGCGCTTTTAGACTCTGTTGCTGTATGATGGCAAAGCGAAGGCTTGTATGAAGACAATATATACTTTCGCCGTATGCTGGCATTATGAGAAGTCTTCGATACAGGATTGACAACTTCGATCGTATTTCGATACAGCTGCTTGATGTATGCTGGGTTGGCACTTTATCAAAACTTTGATACAGGATTGTTTTATCCCAACAATTTTCCCCTTTTTGGTAATTGCCAAGTCTGCTTAAGTCTTTTTTTGATGTTTTCCAAACATTCTTGATGATGCCAAAACCTTGACACCTAATGAAACATCTTACAGGAGGGCAGACTTCTTGGTCTTCTGTCGAATGTTCTGGCCTTCAGCAATTAGTTTGACACTATGAACTGCTCGCAGGCGAGTTCAACTTTGAAAGAAAAGAGTATTACATCTTTAAACTTATGATTGACGTGCAGGCACAATATTACAGTGTAATCTAGATGCATACAACTTAATCTATGAACTGTTCGCAGACAAGTTCTTACAGTTTTAACAAGTTTTCATACTTGTTTGATTTCAGCAAATGAATTGAATATCGTAATCATACAGGAACACAGTAGATTATGAGTTGTAATCTTTTAAGACAGAAAAATATTTTATTGATGTATGGCAAAGTTTACAATGTATAGCAAGCATACAAGATTTTTGCTGTCTCAAAAAAAAAAAAAAGAATACTAATAAGAATAAGAATACAGGAAGGAATCTAGCTCCTATAATCAGAATGCCTCCAAGGCCATCTAGGGTCATTCTTGGTTCCCTTCCACCAATTTTGTAGTACGTCCCTGTTTCGATTTAGATAGATGGCTTGACCTTCATAGGATTTATCGAACACCAGGACCCAATCTTCTGGGTGGGTAACCAAGTCACCTTGCCTATGCTTGGATTTCATCTTTTGCTGAAGGGGGAGCGATCCTTCGTCCAATCTCTTTTTGAATTCCTCTGCGGCTTCCGCACCATCCTACAACTGTTGAATATTGAAGATTCCCTGATAAGAACTACGAAGTATCTTAACAGTTCATTTTTCCTCCAATTCTTTATCTCATCGGCAGTTGGCTGTCGGTTGACCGGGAGGTTTATTGCTTGTGGATTTTGCACGAGGTTCTTCCACGAAAATTTCGGGTCGTGAAATTTCGGACGATCTCCCTGTATCCTGACATTGTGAGTAGGAGATGATAATAGAGAAATTTCAGCAGTAATGCTGTCTCCAAATGCAGCTTCCATCTCCTTCTCTTGCTCGAGCCTTAATCTCCTTGCAACTTCTCTAGCCTTTTCCCCCTTTTTGGCGTCATCAAGGTAAGAGACCTTCTCATCAAGACATTCAATAATGTTCAAGGCATCGTCCTATTTAGTCTCAAAACTTGACATTTTGTCAACTAGGGAGTTGAGCACCTGCGAGATATCTTGAATCTTTTTGTCTTGTGCTCGAAGCTGGGAACCTGTATCGATAAGAGCGGATGCTGTCTTGGCCTCAAAAATACGAAGCTTTGCTTGTTCTTCCTTCAGGATCTGCTCCTGATGCTGTTGCAATTGGTTAAGGGCCTGCTTGAAGACGGTAGGCAGGATACGAAAGGCTTCTTCCACTTTTGAAACCTCGTGCCTCATACCAGTCATTTCTTCAATGGCGGATTGATGTAACCAATCAATCTCCTTTTCGACAGCATACAGGGCATTAACGGCGTCCTGCAGGAAAACGGTTTGTCGGACAAGAGCATGCAATTGCTTGTTATTCTCGATGGTTCGGGGAGAGTTGGGCTGGTCAAGGTCTTCAACTCCGTTCAGCTGTCTCAAAGCCACATTAAGAAGTGACTCGAGTTGGACATCCTCAGGTACAGAACCGTCATTGGATTCCAATACAGTTGAAGGTGCGGGAGCATCCGATATGGGCTCAGCAATAGGGGTGGTTGTATCCTCCTATTCTGGAATTGGTTCTGTAGACATAGATACAAGAGGGACTGAATCTTCCTACTGTCTCTCAGCGTCTGCCTGCTCCTGCAAAGGGACTGATTTCTCCTGCTGGATGGCATGGTTCTGGTCGTCGGTGGTGACAGGCTCGGGTGCCTGTTGAGTGACTGGTTGTTCCACCGTGGCAGGAGGGACTGAATCCTCGCTGTCTTGAATATTATCTCGTTAATGGGGAGGATATTGTTGTTGGTTTGAGGTCCCTTGATCTGGTTGGTGTTGAGTTTCCTCACGAATCATTCTCAGACCTGCCTGGAAGGCGTCGTTGTCGTCGTCCGAGTCATGATCAGATATAGGACTTTGAGGAGCTGAGTCAGTGGATTTGGATTTTCCCTTCTTGCTGGCGTCGGCTTTGTCCATGAGGTGGCTTGTTATCAACTCCTTACAGCAAAGGCTGTCCCATTGGATCAGGACTTCAACACTTTGAGAGTCTGTCACTTCCAACACAAACCTCTCTTCTTCGCACCATTCGCTCCAATTGTACAAAGTGTTGTACGGAGCAAGCCTGTAAGCTTTCCACTGGACAAAACGATCATATGCCTGCTCGATTTGCATAGAACGCAAAGTTTTGTTAATTATGGTGTCCGGGGAGGGGCTGCGTACAGCGCATCAGTCCGCTGTATGCAAAGGTTCCTCGACAGGCATGGGTTCCTGTATTGGAGCTAGATCCTGAACAGGGGTTGGTACCCTGAGGGGAGATGGATCCTGAACAGGTGTGGAATCCCGTATAGGAGATGTGGCTATTGGCTCCAACGAGGCATCCGACTCGCTAGAGTCTTTTAAGTTGGCAGATGTCTGTGTATCCGTCGTAGCCTACAAATTCTCGGGATCTACTGTCTCGACAGTAGCAGGCATCTCTTCCGCAGGGGTTGCGCCCTGGGGGCTCGATACAGAGGGTTGGGCCACTGTTTTTTATTTCGAAAGCCTCCTTAGCTTTTTTTCGTCTTCTCACCAGCAATGGGAGTTTTGCTGTGAGATCTCTTCCTTTTCTTCGAGGTCTCCTCGCTCCTTGAATTCGAAGACATGTCCTTTGGATCAGCAGAAAGGGGCAAAGTTCGGACAAAAGGTCTGTTCGAAATCAGGGGTCCTTTGTTGAAAACGGGGGGCCTGATGCTTCCAATGTATATCCAAGAGTTTATTTTCTTCGCTTCTTTAGCTTGCGGAACACCGCATTTTGTCAGACTATAATTAAGAAATAAACGAAAGGACTTCTTTTGAGAGGCAGGTTTGGATACTTCTTCCTGCAGTCTCTTGAGAATAATCTGGCACCAGTTGACCTTTTCACAGGTCATGATGGCTACCATCATCCTGAACCTCAATTTGGTGCACATCTCGAACGCACCTATTCAGGTTTCAATGACACGACAGCAAAAATCATGTAAGTAAACAAAAGGTAAGCAAATATGTTTTTTGTGACAAGAAGTATGAACTGTTTCAACTGATGCTGAACCGGTGAATAAGCCATAGTACCTCGTTAGGATTTCTTGGGACCCAAAGGTCTCAAGTTCCTCCATGGACAGGCCATCAGCAGGTAGCCTGTAAAGATTCTTCAGCACTTCTTGGTCAACGCGGATCTCCACTCCGCGAATGACAACGGTGATGTCAGCAACGTTTCCTCCCTGAGCAAGAGAAAAGAAACGGACAGCAGCGTTGAGGTAAAATTCCTCAACCATGTAAGCATCGAAATGCTCAGTGGTGTGACTCCCCAGGCGATACAGGCCTTGTTGACGAATCCTCGAAACGACAAACTCCATGGATTTGACGTCGTCTCTTTCAGAACGAACACGTTCAACCACTACAGATCTAGCAAAGATCCGCTCGTCAATGATGTTTGAGGTCTTCTTGAGAGAGAGAGGAAGTCTGTGAAGATGCCATTGTTGTTTCTTGAAGAAAAGTGAGGATGTTGGCCACTAAGTATACTGGATACGGTTTGGAAAATAGTTTAAACGACAAACTGTGCGGATTTTAAGTCTGAGTGCGTAGCTGAAGTCTTAGTAGGTTGCTGTGGATACAGCAACTAAATGTATAGTGTATACTTAATTAATCACAATAATTAAAACAGTAAAAACTGAAGGTAAATAACACAGTAATTAAAGTGGTTCGAGGTAAACCCCTCTACGTCCACTGGTCCTCCACACAGGAGTAAAAAGTTTATTATAATTACTACGTACACAACTACGTAATTATAACAACACACAATCAATATATCGTTCACACAGATTGATATAAAGATCTTAGCTTCAACCGTTCACACAGATTGGTTTTGAGCTAATGCTTTGACTTGCTTCTTCACACACAGTTCTGAAGCTTCGTCTTCTTCAATGCAAATCCTTCACACACAGTTCTGGAGAAGCACAAATTGCTCAGTCCACACAGGGCTGTTTGTTCAAAGTATAGAACAGATGGTGAACAACAACTTTGACTTTAAGAGCTTTCAGCTGATGAAGTGTTGTTCATAATGATGAGCACTGTATATCTCTTTTGATCTAAGTTGCAGTAAGCTTTGGAGATATGTTTTGCTCTGATAATAATTTCGATAGCTTGGGTAACTGATCTTCGGCATCTTTATGTGATATATATAGTCTCTGAAATTTATATCCGTTGAGATGTATCCGTTTGAGTGAGATTTCGTTCCAACGGGATTATAACACGATCCGGATTTAGCGGGATTTGAAGATCTGTTGACTGATAGTATTTAAATACTTTATCCTTGAGTATTTAAATACTTCTTTATTCAACGGGACTTGACTTCTGGAGATTCCTTCTTTGTCCTGTTGTGAGCTGTATGGGAGATAACTGTATTTGAGATTCGAGACAGTTTCCATACTTGTCTTTTATAAGACTTCTTGCTGTACTGAAGGGCTTCACTATATGCTGATTCGAGGCAGGTCTTCGATACAAGATAATGCCTCAATGCTTCGATACAGTTTCCTTTACTGTATGCGGATTGGCATATATGTCAAAACCTCTTTATCAAATACCATTCGATACAGGGATTGGATATTCCAATTTGCTTTGATCTGAGGTTCTTGTTTTCCCAACAATTTCCCCCTTTTTGACAATTTGCCAAGACTTACTTTCTTAACTTTTCAAGTCTTCTTGATGATGCCAAAACCTTCTTCATAAAGTGATCTTCTTTGATGTCTTCTGGCAGATTTCTTGGTCTTTCGTCAAAAGGTCTGTCTTAGTCTAAATGATGAACTGCTCATGACGAGTTCGATCTGATTAAGGGTTTTTACAACTTAAGCTTATGATTGGCGCGCAGGCACAATCTTACAATGTATTCTAAGCTTACAACTGAAATCATGAACTATTCGTAGACTAGTTCGTACAGCTTTATTTTCAATCAAGTTTGTATCCTTGAGATTGTTAATCAAACAATTTAAGTAATCATACATCAACATAGTAGATTACGAGTTGTAATCTTTCAATACAAACAAACACTTTTATTGATATACAAAATAAATTGAGTACATGGTTTGCTGTTTTGAAGAGAAAAATTACAAATCAAGAATAATATACAGAGATTTCAGCTCCTATCTGTAGTCCACATGCCTCCATGGCTTTCTCCCTGGATCATTCTCGGTACCACGCCACCAGTTCTGTAGGGAATCGTTGCCTCGATCCTGGTATATAGCTCTTCCTTCATAGGATCGATCAAAGGCAAGAATCCAGTCTTCTGGATGGGTGATCCGATCTCCTCTTTTATGTTTGCTATTCATATCAAGCTGGAGAGGGAGTTTTCCGCCTTCTAACATCTTCGTAAATTTTTCTGCGGCCTCCACTAACGTTTTATAGCTCTTGAAGATGGCGGATTCCCTGATGAGTTTGACAAAGTATCTCATCAGTTCGTTTTTCCTCCATTGCTTCACTTCATCGGCAGTAGGATGGCGGTTGGTCGTGAGCAATTTCAGAAGGTCTCTGGATTAGATTTTGCCACGGAACATTTGGATCATGAAATTCAGGTTGGGAGCCTGAAATCTTAAAACTTTGGGAGTGAGGGGCTAGCTTGTTTAACTCGGAAGTGATGCTGTCTTGAGCGGCCTCGAATTCCCTTTCTTGCTGTATCCTGATTCTCCTAGCAGCTTCTCTTGCCTCTTCCCCCTTTTTGGCTTCATCAAGACGTTCTAGGATTTCTAGTGCAGCATCCTATTTCGTCTCGATGTTAGTCATTCTCTCTACAAGGGCGGAAAGCGTCTGCGACATATCCTTGATACATTTGTCGTGGGCGCGCAATTGAGAGCTGTTTTTAATCATGGCACATGCGGTCTTGGCTTCAGCTATTCGTGTTTTGGTTGCTTCTTCCTTCAGGAGTTGCTCCTGCTTGTCTTCCATGATTTTCAAAGATTGTTTGAAAACTTCTGGCAGAAGAACGAATGCCTCGACAACACGAGATACTTCATGTTGTAGAGTGGTTATCTCCTCCACAGCAGAAGTATGCATCCAATTTAATGCTTTCTCAACGGAAGACAGAGCATTAACTGCATCCTGGATGAATACAGTTTGAAGACCAAGTGCGCGCAGGCGCTCTTTCCTAGCGGCAGAAATCGGAGAATCTGGTTGAGCAAAGTCTTCCGAGCTGTTCAACCTCCTTATGTTCACGGTTGGGCGTGAGGTAAGTTGGACATCCTCAGGTTCGATACCGTCCTCGGATTCCACGGTTGAAGGGGCGGGAGCAGCTTGTTCTGGTTCGGAGACAGGGGGTTGAGTGGCTTCCTGTTGTGAAGTTTCTTCAGTAGACATAGATACAGGAGGGACTGAATCCTCCTGTTGTCTTTCAGGTACAACATCTTCGGTGGTAGCAGGCTCAGGTGCCTGTTCCAAAATTGCTTCAACTTCCTCGACTTGAGGGACTAATTCCTCTTCGTCGGGAATTAACTCTTGCTGTGGCGAAGGGGGATTGCTTCGAGTAGATGGCCCTTCGTCACCTTTGGGTGGAGAGGCGTCTCTAGCTTGAGCCTCTTCACGACTCATCCTCAGACCAGCTTGAAAAGCATCGTCGTCGTCGTCTGAGTCATTGTCATCGTCTTTTGGATGTGCGGAAGAGTCCTTTGACTTGTCCTTTCCTTTCCTTCTAGCGTCAGATTTCTGCAACAGATGGCTTTCAATCAGATCCTTGCATAAGGCATTTTCCCATCGGACTAGGCTTCAATTTTCATTGAGTCCGTCACTTCTGAGACAAATCTTTCTTCTTGGCTCCAATCGCTCCAGTTGTACAATGTTTCGTACGGAGCTAGCCTGTAGCCTTTCCATGTTAGAAATCTTTCGTAAGCATGTTCAATTTGAACAGAAAGAAGGGTCTTATGAATAATGGAGTCGGGGGAGGGACTACGTACAACGTCTGGAGACGCTGTAGCGAGGGATTCCTGTACAGGTATGGGATCCTGTATGGAAGTGGGACTCCTTACAGGGGATGGTGCCCTGAAGGAAGATGGATCCTGTACGGGTGTGGGATCCCGCAGAGGAGAAGTAGCTGTTGGCTCCAAATGGGCAGCCGACTCGCTAAAGTCTTGTTCGTTGGCAGATGTCTCATTATCCGTCCTAGCCGCCAAAGGCTCAGGATCTAGTGTCGATACTGTTGGTGTCACCTCTTCCACAGGGGTTGGGCCCTGGGGTTGTTTTTCAGTGGGTTGAGCCACGGGGGAGACTTCTTCGGAGGGCTTGGCAGTTTTGACTTTAGAAAGCCTCCTAAGTCTCTTCTTGGGCTTCTCACCAGCAGTGGGTTTCTTGCTGTGAGATCTCTTTCTCTTCTTTGAAGATTCCACTTCCTGGAACTTCAAGGACTCATCTCGTGGATTTGCGTAAACTGGCATACTTCCAGTTTTTGGATGGTTGCAGACCATAGTGGTTTGATTATACGCAGTAGGCTTGACGCCTCCTAGGTATATCCTGGGGTTATTCTTCTTAGCATCAGCGGATTTCGACAGTCCGCATTTCGTCAGGATATGGTTTAACATCAAACCAAAAGATCTCTTCTGGGTGGCAGGCTTGCACACATCCTCTTGCAGGCGCTTCAGGATTATCTGGCACCAATTGACCTTTTCACAGGTCAGAATAGCCACCATCATCCTGAACCTCAGGTTGGTACACATTCGAACGCACCGGTTCGATTCTCAATTATCCTGCAGCAAAAATCATGAAGATATACATATGGGAGACAAAAAATTTTCTTGTGACATGTAGTCTGAACCATGTCGACAACTTTGGAGCCTGTGAACAGTCCATAAAATTTAGTGATTAGCTCTTGAGACCCGAATGTCTCAAGTTGATCCATAGTCAGGCCATCAGCGGGTAGCCTGTAGATGTTAAGGCGAGATCGTTATCAATACAGATCTCAACTCCCTGGATTGTAGTGGTGATGTCGGCAACATGACCTCCTTGGGCCAATGACGAAGCGTACGGCGGCGTTGAGGTAAAATTCCTCAACCGGATGAGCATCGTACTTATCGGCGGTCGACTTCCAAGGCGATAGAGGCCTTGTTGACGGCCGAGTTATGATGTACTCCATGGGTTCTGCGTCGTTGGTTTTGACAGAATGCGCTCAATGATAACGGATCTTGAAAAGATCCGGCCATCAATGATGTTAGCGATTTTCTTGAGAGCAGGAGAAGAAGTTTGTCCGGCCATTTGATGATTTCTTAAGAAAAGTGCAAGAAAATAATCGAAATATGCGGTAAAATGTAGAAAAGTATGTAGTTTGTTTTGCTTGAGAACTCTTGAATTTGCAGAAAGCGTAAAGAGTCTCTAATGGCAGATTCAGTCCTTTTATAGTTGGGCGGCGAAATAGGGTTTTGCAGAGTACGAATGGTCAGATTTTAAGGGATGGGAACCGGTTTTTGAAATCAACGGTTAAGATGGACTGAGTGTAACTAGTACGCTAATCCATTAAAATGTTTAAAAAATGAGCGGGTCCCATTTCTGACATTTGTGTCACCCTAAATGCCTAAAACGGCGGTTTTAAAATAATAAACAATTTAAAACATCGCGGCTTTTGAGATTCAGTTGTCCATATGTCGTGTAAGGCATTTAATGTACATGACGTTTGACATAAAAATAGGGCACGTGGACAAAAATCATTTTAAAAAGAAATAATATGATATTATATATATACTGAATCGAAATCCTATAGTATGTGCTGTTTCCGCGTCGATACAGCGTTCCCCCTCAAAAAGGTACGTATAGGTTTAAAATTCCATACAGCAACTTAAGGATTAATGCTGTATTCATGGGTCCTACAGTATTCCCCCTTAATTATTGCACACGTTAGCTGTAGGATTCATATGTCTTCGCTCGCTACAGTGCTATATTGATGATTCTGAGTGTACGAATAATTAACGTTGGATACTGTATTCTTGGGTCTTACAGCGTTCCCCCTCAATTTGTTGAGTAAAAACAGTAATTTACTTACAGGGAGTCTGGCTGTAGCATTCCCAATTCTTGTCTGAGCATGTTGAATCTTGCTGTGTCGAGCGGCATGGTGAAGATGTCGGCCAGCTGAACGTCTGTATGAACTTTTTCTAGGCGAACATCCTTGTTCTCGACGTGATTCCTTATAAAGTGATGCTTCATGTTGATATGCTTAGTGCGCGAGTGCAGGACAGGATTGTGCGTGATTGCAATTGCACTCGTGCTATCACACATGATTGGAGTCTCTCTGGCATCGATTCCATAGTCTGACAACTGTTGCTGCATCCAAAGGATCTGCATACAGCAACTACTAGCAGCATAGTACTCTGATTCAGCCGTGGAAAGAGAATTATCCAATTGCTTCTTACTGAACCAAGAAACGAGTCTAGGTCCAAGAAAGTGACAAGTTCCACTTATACTCTTCCTATCTAGCTTGCAGCCTCCGAGATCCGAGTCGCTGTATCCAACTAAATCAAATCCGCTTTCCTTAGGATACCATAGTCCTGCATCGACTGTTCCTTTAATGTACTTCAGGATTCGTTTAGCTGTATTGAAGTGTGATTCCTTAGGTGCAACTTGATATCTTGCACACACTCCAACAGCAAACTGGATATCGGGCCTGCTAGCCGTTAGGTACAGGAGCGAACCAATGAGCTTCCTGTAGAGTGATTGGCCAAACGGCTTTCCAGCTTCATCAGCACTAATTTGCACGGAAGTGCTCATGGGGGTTGGCGAGGATTTGGAAGTGTTCATTCCAAATTTGTTGAGAAGCTCCTTGCTGTATTTTTCTTGGTTGATGAAAATACCTGTAGGCATCTGCTTTACCTGCAAACCTAGAAAATAACTAAGTTCCCCCATCATACTCATTTCAAATTTACTTTGCATGAGATGAGAGAACCTTTGACATAAAGCAAGGTTAGTTGAACCAAAAATAATATCATCCACATAGATTTGCACCATAAGAAGGTCATCACCTTCCTGTATCTTGAACAAGGTCTTGTCCACAGCACCTTTCTCAAATCCGTTGTTGCTTAGATACTGGGACAGGGTTTCGTACCAGGCTCTAGGGGCTTGTTTAAGTCCATACAGCGCTTTCCTTAGTCTGTATACTAGGTCGATACCGTCTGTGTTGGCAAACCCTGGTGGTTGTTTAACATAAACTTCTTCTGCAAGGTCTCCATTCAGGAAAGCACTCTTGACGTCCATTTGGTATATAATAAAGCTCTTATGGGCGGCAAAGGCTAAAAATATCCTGATGGCTTCTAGTCTCGCTACAGGGGCGAAGGTTTCATCATAGTCTATGCCTTCTTCCTGACTATAGCCTTGTGCGACTAGTCTGGATTTGTTCCTTATGATAAGTTCATTTCGATCCTTTTTGTTTCGAAATACCCATTTGGTTCCTATAACCGATTGATGTGTAGGTCTGGGTACAAGATACCATACATTGTTTCTTTCGAAACCGTTAAGCTCTTCTTCCATAGATGTTATCCAATGAGAATTATTAAGAGCGTCTATGGTCGAAAGCAGTTGGAAGGCTAAGAATACAGCGATAGTGCACATATTGAGTCTTCTAAGCTCGGATTGAGATTTCCATTCAGGAAACTGTGATATCTCAGCATCAGATTCTTCTTGTGCACAAACTACATTTCCTTGTGTACTCTGTATTCTCCTACGAGTAGAAACACCAGCATTTATGTTTCCAATGATCAGCTCTTGCGGGTGATCTCTCAACCATCTTCGGTCAGGTTCTAATTCAGGATCCCGTACTGTATCGAAAGATTCTGTGGATACAGCTTCAGCTTGTACAGCGTCGGCTTCGTCCACATCGATTCTTACAGCTGCGGGGTTGATTTCTAAATCAACGACAGGTTCTATGGGAGTTGGAGGATCCAAGATAGATAGATGGTGAATGTTCTGAGTGATATCATCTACTCCTGTAGGGTCATGGTGTGGTTCGTCAAACACTACATGAACTGATTCCTCGAACGTCAGCTTCCTTTTATTAAAGATTATGAAAGCTTTGCTGACGGAGGAGTATCCTACGAATATTCCTTCATCTGATTTATCATCAAAGGTTCTAAGTTGGTCTTTCCCATTATTCAATACATAACACATGCATCCAAAAATGTGGAAATACGAAACTAACGGAGTTTTATTGTTCCATACCTCATATGCTGTTTTGTTGTGGTGGTTGTTGACGATACAGCGGTTTTGAGTGTAGCATACTGTATTGGTTGCTTCACCCCAGAAACGCTGTGGCAATTTGCTTGCGGCAATCATTATCCTTGTTGCTTCTTTCAACGTCCTATTCTTTCGCTCGGCAACACCATTTTGTTGAGGTGTACGGGCAGCTGAGTATTCGTGCTGTATTCCATTCTCCGAACAGTATTGCTCTATAAAGCGGTTAGTAAATTCTGTACCTCTGTCGGAACGAATGCACACGATACTCGATGCCTTTTCATTTTGCAACTTTCTCAGGAGCTCGGGCAGTTTTGATGTTGTTTACTTCTTCTTGCTAAGAAAGATCGTCCAAGCATACCTGGAATAATCATCAACAACAACCATGCAGTATTTCTTACCTCCCAAACTTACTGGGTCTACCGGACCGTAGAGATCCATGTGTAGCATTTCCAATACTCTTTGGGTTGAAAGGTAGGATTTGCTCTTCAGGGTTGACTTGATTTGCTTGCCTTTCTGACATGGTCCGCAGACGCTGTCCTTCTTGAATGACACATTTGGCAAACCTCTAACCATTCCCTGTCTTGAGAGCTTGTTGATTGTCTTGAAGTTGACGTGAGACATCTTCTTGTGCCATAACCAGCTAAGACCTGCAGTGCCTTTGGCAACAAAGCATGGAATTGAGGAGCTCATAGGCTTCCAGTCAGCAATATACATATTACCTGATCTGCTTCCTGTAAGCACAACTTACTTGGTTTGGATGTTTTTGACTCTACAGCGATATATATAGAACTTCATCGAGAACTGTTTATCACAGAACTGGCTAATACTAAGTAGATTATACTGTAAGCCTTCAACATATGCAAGATCGGTGACTTTGAATTTCCCGACAAGTAGGTTTCCTTTCCCTCTTGTTCTTCCTTTAGATTTATCACCGAAACGAACTTTTGGACTGCGACCTTCTACAAAATCTGATAGCTTGCTCCTATCTCCGGTCATGTTTCGAGAGCATCCACTATCAAAGTACCAGGTATCCTCCTCTATAATGTCCTGTAACAAAGAGATTAAGTAGATTTAGGTCCCCTTTGATTTTTGGGTCCATGATTGTTAGTTCCTCTTGGTACCCAAGTTTTCGTGGCAGCAATTGGTTTACTGTAGGACATACTCGGTACAGTGTTGCGATATCTACGGGGGGCATATCCATAGTTGTTATAACCATGATAATTATTATGCATGAAAAATTCAGGGTTATTATTATTATTAATCCAGTACGAGTGCCGTCTTGGAGGTGGAGCCATTTTCTTAGGCCTAACAGCTTGCCTTCTGGGTCTCCAGTTGGATTCCCAATGCTGTTGTTGATACTGAACCGGCATCTGCTGTCTCGAGGGATAACGGGGCTCCTGTATCCAATACCTTGGCGTGCTGTACTGATAGTACAGTCGTGCGGGCCTTTGGTGGTTGGATACAGCCTTCCTTCTGAACGGCTGTTGGCGCTGTTGATATGCTCTGGGAGCATGCTGTTGTGTGCGCCTCACAGGTTGGAATGGCTTATGATTCCGCTGTCTGGAATAGGATTGCGGGGGCGGAATAGCAGCCTTCGGTTTCCTCGGTACAGCAGGTTCCTTTACGGGACTAGGGATTTCTTCCGATTCTGGAATGTGTTCCACACTCTTGACGAACACTGTACTAGTTTTCCCTTTGTTTGAACATGAGCTGTATCCTAAGCCACTTTTGTCATGAGCATTTTGCCCAGTGCTCAGAATTTCTTCCATTCTTTTGGACGATTTCTCGAACGATTTCAGAGTGGTCTCAAGTTCAGTTTCTCGCTTTTCGAGAGTTGTGATTTTTGCTTGAAGTAGAGCCAAATCATTTGTCTTGCTCTCGTTGTGAGTTTTAGCCTCACTTAGTTCATGAGCAAGTTGATGATTGCTCTCCATGAGTTTTTCAAAATTGACTTTGCTGGTTTCACAGTCAAGAGACATATTTTCATAATTTATTTTTAGCAAGTCATTTTCATCTTTCAGCTCTAAATTAGTTAATTGAAGCTGTATGTTCTCAGTTTTCAGTGTCTCATGGGCCTTTTGAATGTTTTTAAATTCATTCATCATGTTTTCAAAAGTATGAGATGCATTTGACGGAATAGCTGAGGTTGAGCTTACCTCATCGTCGCTGTCTTTACCTTCTGGAATGTCTTTGGCCATAAAGCACATATATGTTTTATCATCAAACTCATCGTCAGATGAATCACTTTCAGTGACCACCTGAAGATATTCTGCTGATTTGGATGGTGTGGGGGAGGCTTCTGATTCTCCAATCAGGGCCTTGAGCTTGTCTTTCCAAGCACGTCTTCTTTCATCTCTCTCTTGTTGCTCGGCCTCCGGCAACCTTTGGACTTTGGGATGAGGACATTTATTTGCATAATGCCCTAGTTTCCTGCAATTATAGCACAGGTTAGCATCACCAAATGATGTTTCGGTACTTACCTTGTGGACAGGTTTGGGCCTGTAGGGAGTCTTTCCAGACTATTTGATGAACTTTTTGAATTTGTGCATGAGAAGCGCCATTTCATCTTGAGACAGGATGTCGTCGTCACTGTCAGCATTCTTGTGACTAGGCTTCGATGAGTTGGGCATGCTGTGTCGACGGTTCGATACAGCGGCTAGAGCTGTGACCTTTGAAGGAGATTCTTCATCTTTCTCTCTTCTGTCAATATCATACTCAAAAGCTTTGAGGTCAGAGAAGAGATCAAAAATAGATATTTCATTAAGCTTGCAAGATACACGCATAGCTGTGGTCTTAATGTCCCATCGGGCTGGGAGAGATCTGAAAATTTTTAAGTTCTTCTCCTTTTGGGTATAAATTTTGCCCAACGCTTCAATTTCACCGACAATACCAGTGAATCTGAGGTCAAGTTCCTCAAATGTCTCAGTTGGTTTCATTTCGAAAGATTCAAATTGCTGAGTCAGTTTTGAAATCTTGTTTTCTTTTGAGAGCTCAGTTCCCTCACAAATCAACTTGAGTTTATCCCAGATTTCTTTGGCTGTTTTGCAGCTCTTTACCTTTGAGAACGTGCCTTTGTCAAGAGTGACAAATAACGCGTTCTTAGCTACGTTGTCAAGGTTTGCTCGCTTTCTTTCATCTGTGGTCCATTGCTCGCGATCCTTCTCGAGCATCTCCGCATGGGCTTGGCCTTCAATCCTTGCGGCCGTGTTTACCTTCATGATCTTGATAGGACCATCCTGTATAACAAAAATCATCTCTTCGTGCATTGCTGCAAGATGAGCCTCCATTCTAATTCTCCAGTCATCAAATTCGTTAATAGAGAACATAGGAACTTTGTTAATCATAGAAGTATCCATGTGATAATACATAAATGAAAGAGACTGTTTTGAAAATAAGTGATTTTGGATCTGATTCGGTTAAAAATATGACTGATTCTTTTTAGAATCAACCGCTCCGATACCACTTGTTGGCCACTAAGTATACTGGATACAGTTTGGAAAATAGTTTAAACGACAAACTGTGCGGATTTTAAGTCTGAGTGCGTAGCGGAAGTCTTAGTAGGTTGTTGTGGATACAACAACTAAATGTATAGTGTATACTTAATTAATCACAGTAATTAAAACAGTAAAAACTGAAGGTAAATAACACAGTAATTAAAGTGGCTCGAGGTAAACCCCTCTACGTCCACTGGTCCTACACACAGTAGTAAAAAGTTTATTATAATTACTACGTACACAACTACGTAATTATAACAACACACAATCAATATATCGTTCACACAGATTGATATAAAGATCTTAGCTTCAACCGTTCACACAGATTGGTTTTGAGCTAATGCTTTGACTTGCTTCTTCACACACGATTAAGCTTCGTCTTCTTCAATGCAAATCCTTCACATACGATTCGGAGAAGCACAGTTGCTCGATCCACACGTACGTTTGTTCAAAGTATAGAACAGATGGTGAACAACAACTTTGACTTTAAGAGCTTTCAGCTGATGAAGTGTTGTTCAGAATGATGAGCACTGTATATCTCTTTTGATGTGAGTTGCAGTAAGCTTTGGAGATATGTTTTGCTCTGATAATAATTTCGATAGCTTGGGTAACTGATCTTCAGCATCTTTATGTGATATATATAGTCTCTGAAATATATATCCATTGAGATGTATCCGTTTGAGTGAGATTTCATTCCAACGGGATTATAACACGATCCGGATTTAGCGGGATTTGAAGATCTGTTGACTGATAGTATTTAAATACTTTATCTTTGAGTATTTAAATACTTCTTTATTCAACGGGACTTGACTTCTGGAGATTCCTTCTTTGTCCTGTTGTGAGCTGTATGGAAGATAACTGTATTTGAGATTCGAGACAGTTTCCATACTTGGTCTTTTATAAGACTTCTTGCTGTACTGAAGGGCTTCACTATATGCTGATTCGAGGCAGGTCTTCGATACAGGATAATGCCTCAATGCTTCGATACAGTTTCCTTTACTGTATGCGGATTGGCATATATGTCAAAACCTCTTTATCAAATACCATTCGATACAGGGATTGGATATTCCGGCTGTTTCGATACAGGGTTCTTGTTTTCCCAACAGAGGAAGATTCAAAGAAAATTGCAGTAAGGGCAATAAGACTTGTAGGATGTATGCTCAAAGACTCGTTCAATTTACAAAAAGTGTAAAGAGTCGAAAGAGGCATTAACAGTCCTTTTATAGTGGGCGGCGGTGAAGGGTTTCCAGATAGTGAACGATCAGATTTAAGGGATGGGAACCGTTGTTTAAAATGGACAAATAGGATGGACTGAGTGTAACGGGTACAGCTTATCCATCCAATTTTAAAATGAGAGCGGGTCCCACATCTGACGTATCAATTTCCCTTATTGCCCGAATTGGCGATGTGAATTTATAAAATAATTTGAAACATCGCGGCTTTTGAGATACCAATGTCTAGATGTCGTGTAAAGCATTTAATGTAAAAGACGTTTTAATTAAAACAGGGCATGTGGACTAAAAATAGTTTTAAAAGAAATAACATATTAATTGATTTCCCATAGTATGTACTGTATCCGCAAAAATACAGCGTTCCCCCTTAAAAGGTACATACGGGATTCAATTCCATACAACTTTCGGATTACTGCTGTATTCATGGGACATACTGTATTCCCCCTTAATTATTGCACACCTCAGCTGTAGGATAATTCATGTCTCTTTGTTCCTACAGTGCTGTTCTGATAGTCTGAGTGTACAGATAATTAACGGTGGATACTGTATTCTTGGGTCTTACAGCATTCCCCCTCAATTGTTGAGTAAAAGCATTAAAAATTTACAGGGAGTCAGGCTGTAGCAATCCCAATTCTTGTCAAAGCATATAGAATCTTGTTGTGTCTAGAGGTTTGGTAAAGATGTCGGCTAACTGGATATCTATATGAACTTTTTCCAGCCGAACATCCTTGTTCTCAACATGATTCCTGATGAAGTGATGCTTCATGTGAATATGCTTAGTACGCGAGTGCAATACAGGGTTGTGCGTTATTGCAATGGCACTCGTGCTATCGCACATTATTGGCGTTTCTTTGGCTTCAATTTCATAGTCTGACAGATGTTGCATCCAAATGATCTGCATACAGCAACTACCAGCAGCATAGTATTCTGATTCTGCCGTGGAAAGCGAGTTCGCTAATTGTTTCTTGCTAAACCAAGACACAAGTCTAGGTCCAATAAAGTGACAAGTTCCGCTTTTACTCTTCCTATTTGGCTTGCAACCTCCGAGACCCGAGTCGCTGTAGCCAACTAAATAGAATCCGCCTTCTTTAGGATACCACAATCCTACATCGACTGTTCCTTTGACGTATTTTAGGATTTGTTTGGCTGTTGTGAAGTGTGATTCTTTAGGTGGTAAGTGCTTCTTATTGTTGTCATGACTGATCTTCAAACTCTGGGGTATATATAGCCTTTGAATAGACCCGTTGAGAAAGATCCGTTGAGCAAAAGTCCGTTACAACTAGATGGTTGACTTGTATAGACCAAGATCTGGATTTTGCGTTGTTTGAAGATCTCTTTCGGTTTTAGTATTTAAATACTTTATCCTTTCAGTATTTAAATACTTCTTTTCAAATGGAAGTTGACTTTAGCGAATAACAAAGATTTCTTTTCAAACGGTCTTCAGTCCTGTTTCGATAGGTATTGAAGATCTCAATACTTTACAGCTTGAATGTTGTATCTATTTGTGTTGTAGGCTATATTGGAGTAGTCGTTGTATGGAATGTTGTTGTATGAAGAGACAGCTTCCATACTTGGTGCTTTTAGACTCTGTTGCTGTATGATGGCAATGCGAAGGCTTGTATGAAGACACTATATACTTTCGCTGTATGTTGGCATTATGAGAAGTCTTCGATACAGGATTGACAACTTCGATCATCTTTCGATACAGCTGCTTGTTGTATGCTGGGTTGGCACTTTATCAAAACTTCGATACAGGATTGTTTTATCCCAACAACGACGAAGGTGAAAAGTGATGTTTCGGCCGGATTTAATTGTCAGATGTTTGTGTTGTTTTATTTAAGTACTCGAGTACGTTGTCTTTTGTGATGTTAGATTTGGGTATGTATTAATATTCACCGTTGGACATTTGTATTTTCAGTGCTGATTCGGACTCGTTGTATTTTATTTATGTTGTCATCGTTTGTTGGTGTTTGTTATTGTCATTTCGTTTCCTCAGCCTTGTAAATTCTTACATAAAGGATTTACGGTGTTGTAATATTCCTGAATATATAGGGGGTGTTACACATAAGAAGTCAGATGACGTGGCCAGGGGGGCTACGAACGGCCCAACACCCTAGACCTTAGGCTCACACACAAGTAAATGCAACGATGGTGGCAGTTCGACATGAAATGATGTCGTTTACTCAGCTGATAGTGCTACCATTTCACCGCTGGCCGGTGATTCATGTTTGGGAATCATACTCAGGGAACTGGGGAGAACAAGGGTATGTGAGGCGCCCTTTTATTATCCATGCAGGGTATATTGTCCCAATGAAGTAGATGGCTTGATTAATGGAGATTATCATGCTTCTTCTACTCATGGTCAACAACAGCAAAATCCCCGACCATCGCCTTAGGTACAGGTGGAAGTGTGAGTCGAATCATTAGCGACATCTCTTGTTAGTGACCGCAACATTTGGGGGTTTGACTGAACTCACTGACATTATTTATTGGCACGAGCATTCGAGAAGCTCTTTGACATGAGTGCTAAGAGATCCACATACATCAGTATGTACTATGCCTAATAGATCACTAGCCCTTTCTCCATGCATAGTGAAAGGATTCTTCGTCATCTTACCCAATAAACAAGATTTGCATGTCCCAAGTGACTCATAGTCAAAGGAGTCTAAAAGTCCATCATGATGGATTTTAGAAATGTGTTTCTCATTATTATGGCCAAACCGACAGTGCCATAGGTAAGTCGGATTAGAATCGTTGAGCTTTGGTTTCTTGGTTGCAATGTTATAGACTTCTAATGCATTAGACTCGTCTAGATCAATATTATAAGAGCCAGTATATAACATTACAGTACCATAAAGCAAGACCTAAAAAAATATGAATAATCTTATTCTTAATAAGAAAATAGTAGCCTTCACAATCTAATGTAGAAACTGAATCCTATTCATAGCATGAATATAATAGAAATTGTTCAAAACTAACAAAAGCCCATTGGGTAAAACTAGATCATAAGTTCCAATGACTAGTGCAGCAACTCTTGCTCCATTGCGGACTTTTAGATCTGTTTTCCCTTTATTCAGCTCTTTAATTCTTCTCAACCCCTGCACATTTATACAAATGTGAGATCCATATCCAGTATCTAATACCCAGGAGTTAGAAGTAGATAAGTTAACTTGTGTAACAAATATACCTGTGGTAGTCTCACTACCCTTGGTATGCCTTAGCTCTTCCAAGTAAACCTTGCAATTTCTCTTCCAGTGTCTTGTTTCTTTTTTTTGCAATGAGGGCAATTTCCATCTTTGGGAGCTTTTGCCTTGAAAATCAGCTTAGTTAGGTCTTTAGAGTTTGCAACTTTTGCTTTACCTATATCAGTGCCTTTATTCTTGAAGGACTTCCTGTTGTTAACGGTCAACACGTGGCTTGGTTTCTTCTTAATATTTTGCCCAGCTATTTTAAGCATCCCATGCAGCTCACCAATGGACTTCTCCATCTCATTCATATTACAGTTCATAACGAACTGATCGAAATTATCGGGTAATGAGTTTAGGATCACATCCGTGGAGTGCACCTTAGAAAGTGGAAAACCAAGCCTATCAAGATGATCAATATATCCTTTCATCTTGGGTACATGAGCGCCGACAGATGTCCCCTCAACTATCTTGCAAGCATATATGGCTTAAAAGGTATCGTACTTCTCTTGCTTAGCGTGCTTTGTGAAAGTATCCTTGAGGTAAGCATTAAGCTCATAAGCTTCCATTTCTTACAGATCATTCTGAAGTTTTGGACAAATGGTAGCCAACATAAGAAAACTGACATCAACGGATATATTATCTTCCATTTGTTTTTTGTTGCTTTATTGGCATTGTCAGCAGGCTCATCAGGAATTTCTTCCTCAAGAACGTACAACCTTTTTTCTCTTTCTTGAGAACTATTCTCAAGCTCCGGATCTAATCCAGATAGTTGCTGCCATTTTCTTTGAGCTTGTACTTCTCAAGGACGAATCACAGTGAAATGGTGGATGTATTGTTTAACGCCATTCTATTCATGGGCGGACCCATGTTTAAATGGGGGGGCGACATTCCCCCAGTGAAAAAAAAAGGTATGTATATATATATATAGTATATTATTATTTAATTAAAATTAGTAATTTGTTGACTTTCCTTACAAGAAGGTCCCCCTCCCGTTCTTTACTTCTGCACTTTTTTTTTTCCTTTTCTTTTTTTTCTTCTTTCCAAGTTGCAACTTCCCTCTCTGCTTCTCTGACAACAAGAAGGAATGAAGGCCTACACGAAAAATCATGCACGCCCCAACGCCCGCCCAGCACCAGCGAAGAGCCGCCCGCCCGTCCCGCCCCAACCCACCAGACCCACTTTGAGGTATTTCTCTCTCTCTGTCTGTCTATCTATCTATCTATCTCTCCCTTTCCTTTCCGATCGAAGTGTGCTGCCAATTTTTTTTTACTTTGAGTTGAGGTATTTATATAAGTTTTTTCTTTGTTAATTGTTAATACTAATCACTAGTTATGTATAAAATTAATTTATTTTTTGTTGATTTTAATATTTTGGGTTTGTTGAAAGAATGGGAAGATTTCTAAAAAGAAAAATATCGACACCAAGATCTTCAAACGCTAATAATATTTCCCAACCTAGTTCTACTCTTTTGATGCCTATGGAAATTGATTTGGATGATCTTCCTTGGGATCCATCCGAAAGGAAAATAATTTTAGAGTATCACCCTAATCAAAGAGATGAAATAAGGCGGAAATATTTGATTAAAGGACCTTGTCAACCACGTAGCCATGACTTTCCAAGAAAAATGATAGGAAATAAGGGGAGACATTTTTGTTCGTCTTGCTTTGATCAATTTGGTAATTGGTTAGAATATAGTGTGAAGGCAGATAAAGCCTTTTACTTGTGTTGTTACTTGTTTAGAGATCATTTTGGAAAACAAGGTGGGAGTGATGCTTTTGTGTCAGAAGGTTTTAATAGTTGGAATAAAACGGAGAGGCTTGCTCTTGATGTAGGGGATGTTAATAGTTTCCACAATAGAGCATTTTAGAATTGTGAAGATTTAATGAGACAATATCGATCCATTGTTGTTGCCATTCATAAACATAGCGATACCGCGAAAAATGAGTATCGAGTCGATTAAATGCTTCAATTGAAGCTTGTAGATATTTGTTGAATCAAGCATTACCTTTTTGTGGTCACGATGAGTCGGAAAAGTCTCTTAATAGAGGAATTTTTTTGGAAATAATCGAACTTATTCGGAATCAAAATGAGATTGTTCGTAAAGTTACATTGCGAAATGCTCCATGGAATAATCAAATGGTGGCTCCAAGTATTCATAAAGGCATTATCAATTGCTTTGCACAAGAAATACTCAAACACATTTTTGACGAAATTGGTGATGATGTGTTCTCTTTGTTAGTTGATGAGTCAAGTGACTGTCTAAAAAGGAATAAATGTCCGTGGTTTTACGCTATGTTACATGTGGGATTGTTAAGGAAAGATTTGTTGGTCTTGTTCATGTGGAGCATACAAATGCTTTCTCTTAAATCTGCCATTGAATCATTATTTGCTGAACATAAAGTAAGTTTGAAAAAGGTTAGAGGTCAAGGTTATGATGGAGCAAGCAATATGCGTGGTGAATTCAATGGTTTGAAAGCTTTAATCATGAGAGAGAATAGTCTAGCATATTATGTTCATTGTTTTTCTCATCAACTTTAGTTAGTTATTGTGGCGGTTGCAAAAAGAACCTTGGCGTTGGAAACTTCTTCGACATGATAACGGTTGTGATGAATGTGGTTTGTGCTTCTTGCAAGCATAAAGATATGATTCGAGAAAGTCAAAAAGAGAAATTGGAAGAAGCCATTGGCAGTGGTGAACTTGAAACTGGAAGTGGGTTAAACCAAGAGCTTTCTCTTAGTAGAGCTGAAGATACGCGTTAGAGTTCTCATTACAAAACACTTTTGCATTTGGTTGATGTGTTCCAATTGTTGTTGGGGTGCTTAAATATGTTGAAGAGGAAGGCGATAATGCTTTTAGTCAACGTCAAGCAAATGGCTTCAGATATATTTCAAATCATTTGATTTTGTATTTTATTTGCACTTGATGTTGCACATTTTGGGGGTCACAAATTTATTGTCACAAGCCCTTCAAAGAAAAGATCAAGATATCTTGAATGCTATTTCATTGGTGAAATCAACCATGCGACAGTTGCAAAAGTTTAGAGTTGATGGGTTTTCTTCACTTTTGAAGAAGATCTCTTCTTTTTGTGAAAAACGTGATATTGAAATATTGAATATGGAAGAAAATTATGTGAATCCAAAAAATTGAAGACAAAAGACCAATCAGCACTATTATGAGTTTGATTGCTTTAATATGGTTGTGGATATGAAAATTCAACAGTTTGGTGACAGATTTAGTGAGGTAAGTTATGATTTGCTTATTTATATGGCGGCTTTGAATCCACATAATTTATTTCATGACTTTGCCCCATCAACGTTACTGAAGATGTCCGAGTTATATCCAGATGATTTTAGTTGTGTGGAAAGGATGACTCTCGAGAATGAACTTCACATCTATAGTGATAATGTGCAAGAAGATGATACATTTGCTAACTTGAAAGATATATCCGGTATTGCTAGAGTGATGGTGGAAACAAGAAAACATCTTGCGTTCCCTTTGGTATATCGATTATTGAAGATCGCATCGGTTCTGCAAGTTGCAACTGCAATAGTTGAGAGATGCTTTTTTGCAATGAAACTTGTGAGGTCATACTTGCGCAATCGAATTTCTGAAGACTATTTGAATGGTTGTGTAATTTGTACCGTTGAAAAAGAAGAACTTGCCTATGTTACAAATGAAGATGTAATGAATCGCTTTCAAAAGATGAAATTTCGTAAAGAACAACTGTAAAATATAATTTGTTTCACCTTTATAATGATGTTGTATTTCGTTATTGATATTTTTTATTACGGTAATAAAAATCGTTCCCTCAGTCTTAGAAAATTCTGGATCTGCCACTGATTCTACTATCTATAAATTTAAAGATAGAGTCCATCATATTACAATATTTGTAATTTTAGTGGGCTAAGATCCCATTTTACGCAATTCGAAACTCAGCTTTGGCATGACATCTAGAATTGAGCTATTTTAGGTGGATAACTGTGTATCGATTACATCATATATAATTCTTAGATTATATATATATGGGATTTGATATCTTATGCCCATGGATGTTACAATCCCATCTTATGCCTCAAGGTTCAAAACTATTTTAAATTCCTAGTTCATTAAAACACATAGGCGTCACCATTACCTGTCCTACCTAGATTTTCACAACCTAAGCTCCGATACCATATTCTGTAATACTCCCAGAGCCATCCGGAATTATTACAGTGTCGTGGGTCCCGAAACGGAACCCACAAGGCTAAATGACATTTTTACACACATTTCAAATACGCCTAAGCGGTGATGACGGTAATATCTTTAAAATATTCCAAGACTTTATAAATTCCATTTATCAATATTGTCGCAAAAACTCATTTGCAAGTGCAAGGCCAAGATGCCTAAACTCGACGATTTCAAAAGTATACGTTAAGCCACCGCTTACACGTACCGACAAAATAGTTTAGAAAACGATTTTCCATAATAACTTAAGTTGTCAAAAACAAGAAGGGAATTTAAAAAGACTCACACAGAGGAGATAACAAACAGTTAAAAATACTCCAGTAGCGGAATATAACAACTAGTCAACGCACTCGATTCACAAACATACACCATAGCCAGTATCCTCCGGGAATCTCATCTCTTCACGACCGCTACAAGCTCGATATCCCAAGAACCTAAAAAGAAAGCCCACGACGAGGTCAGCCATAATACCCAACAATGATAACTGTCACATCACATCAATAATTATATACCAATGAAAATACTAAGTAAAGATACTACCAATGTAATCTTACCGTCATAACTTTACCAACTCGATGATAATCCTCATCAAAATAATCCTTACCATATTGCACATCTCGTAATCTCTATTAACCAATAAACTCAAACATGACATCTATACTGTACCTCAAACAATTCCCAAGATTCTCAAAACATCATCATAACTCGCAATACGGAAATATACCAACTCTGACCAATTCGATCCATCGGATAACATCATCAAGTCCCAACACGAAAATCGATTCTCCATCAAAAGACAAAAACCAAAGGAAATACAGACATACCTCAAGATACGAAATGCCACAACAAATCACGGCAGTCTAATCCGAAACCAGATCAAAACAACATACGGACCTAGTCCTACAAGAGACCTACAAATGCATACTCACATGACGACATCAATATGCCCACAACAATAACAACAATGTATACTCAGTGTAAATCCGACAATCCAGCACACACAACATAGATCCCAAGATGATCTTGTTAGATCAACACGAGATGGATAACCAACAATATACATATGCATAACAACAACACATGGGTGATCCAATGATCCAGCGCCCTCAGCACAGATCCCAAGATGATCCCGTCAGACCAACACGAGGTGGAAAACCCGTCCAGTAATCCAGTGCCCTCAGCATAGATCCCAAGATGATCCCGTCGGACCAACACGAGGTAGACAACTGATCTAGAGCCCTCAACATAGATCACACAATCCCATCGGATCAATACAACATATACAATACAACTATGCGTACACATATGCAAATCAATATATTCATCAACATGAACAACATATGAATCAATAATATGAACGACATTATGACAAATCAACTTGGACGACCTCATGTTCAATAACATGAATGACAATATGCATGATCAAAATCATTAACATTAAACCAAAATCAAATTAAGATACTTGTCCCGAGTCCTTCAAGAGCAATCTAGATGTCAAAACCATCACCGACGATTATCCTCAATGTTCGATGATTCAAAATACCACGGACCATAGATAACTCATATCCTCGTCTTTACCATAATGTACCCTCGATTCCCAAGTATAACAATAACAAATGTAAATCATATACATTATGATTTAATTCTCAAAATCAGAAAACAACGTACAACCCCAATCTCCAGAGTCCACAATAATAATCATTGTTATATGCATTATAAACAAAATGAAACCGAAACCTATCATTAAATATATAAACTCAGCAGGTAATAACTTGCCTCGATACCGACACAACAATGATGAAGCCGTTACCAATCCCTTGCCTTTGTCTACAAGCTCCTCGGCCCCATCCAAAGCAAATCCTCGAACATACTCTAACTCGACCGCAACATATTATTCTAGTCAACGATCAATTATCACAACCTTTGAGGTAATCAATTAACAACAATCCGATAACAATCAATATAATCGATCATCAAACCCAACGGTTCCACAATATCCCGACACAAATCTGAACGACCCAAATCAATCAATCACGAATCCCTAACCACAATACGATTTATGTACACTGTCCGTGACGTCACATTGCATAGAGTGTGCTAATTGTCACTGACATGTATCTTACTCAGAACATATTTTACGTACGTAACACCTCAATATTTACGTACGTCAAATATTTCAATTTAGCGTGCGTTAGCCAGTCAGCTAGCGTGCGCTAACGTCATGCAGTTGCATGCATTACGGGTACTATAAAGACCTTGCGATTACGAATACAAATTTAAAGGAAATCATACTCCAAGATCAATCATAACCTTTCCAAATTCAATCCCATCATCATGATCCATATCTTATCAAGAACATACGAAATCGGCTACTATAATCAACACAATATTGGTTCTAATCATCAAACCTATGTTTATATCCAAAACCATTTATATCTTATCACATATTCCTCTTTGATGTGATATATACCAAGAACACCATGAATCATAACATCACTTCCATATTCTATCATTACAGGGAGTAATCATCAACAACAACATCAACATCTGAAAATGAGGAGAAGGGTTAACCAACATATCTCAAGAAGATGAATAACACAATTCAAACCACAAGAATCATATCTATATCCATATATTAATAACAACATCATCATAATCCGGTGATCCATCTTATAATCATACATATCAATTCATACATGTGATGACTATCAATTCAGGAACACCAATATTCAATCCAAGATGAGATCCCAAAGTGAAGAGTAATTACCTTTTCGAAGAAATGGGTTGATTCTCAAGGTTGAATCCATTTCCAATCGATTCCAAGCTTAATATTGTTAAAAACGATCAACTCCATAATTACTCATGTGTTTGGAACCTCAAAGTATCCTCCAAGAACTCTCTCTATCGGTTGAAAGGAAGAAATGGACAAAATGAAGAATAATGCCCAACTGCACATATATACTACACCTTACTAGTGTGCGCTACTCTCAAAAGTAGCGTGCGCTACTTGCCATAGCGTACGCTAACTGACTTTGTTAGCATGCACTATCGTAGTCCAGAGGCTACTGCCTTACTTCGTACAATGATTTATGTACGTAATACCCATGCAATAACTTACGTAAATTCTCTGTTTAGCGTACGCAAGTGTCCGACCTTAGCGTGCGCTACTCATAGTTGAATTGTTTGTCTGCACCTACTCCGAAGATGGGTCCATACGCCGAAAGCAACCGACAAATCCGAGATTCCTTTTGACCGATCTACAATTAGCGTGCGTTAAGCCCATGCTTAGCGTGCGCTAATCCTTCATAGCAAACATCCGTTGACCTTATAGGAACATGCGCCAAAAGTAGCTGGGTCCACACGTAGATTCCCTCTGATCTGTTCTGCACTAGCGTGCGTTATCCTTTGCCTTTAGCATGCGCTAATCCTGCACATTAACATGCGCTATGTCCTTCAACTAGCGTACGTTAATCAGGCTATACTTAGCCAATTCCAATTGTTCACGTTTGTCGTCTCGACATACTAGATACTTATACATGACATGCTGAATACATATACTCCTTCCAATAATGTTCTTATACAATACGCCTGACACACAATATCTTCAAATGCAATTGTCGACCAAGTACGACAATTTTACCAATACAGATGTCTCAATCCTTCAATTGTTTTATCCCTAATGTACAGATTCCACACTGTGCAATATAACTTGGATAAGATAACATTAAACAACTATAGTAGAAATTCAGGATATTACATACTACACCACTTAAAATAAGCTTTGTCCTCGAAACTTGCAATCCGGCCACAATCAAAAGTCCAACCATAATATTCATAATCATCACGAAACCGATCAATCATCATCATAAGCGAAATAACCAAAACAATATACTTACAAGTATATGAAGTCACTTATCTCCCGTATTTACTAGCAATTGACTCCCCTTCAATGCCTCAACATGCTTACAATCACAATTTCATGAGTTCAACAAAATACGCCATCTCAGTATGAAATAATCTATCCGTGTCAAATCCTTCCTGCCGGATCGCACAGTCAAATTCCAATCCTATATCGTAATTCAACCAAATACATATACCTGACTATATTATCTCTATAAATATAGCTTATACTTTAATCCAATTTAAGTACGTCAAACTAATGTTAACATCGTTCACTTAACATTCACAAACATATGTGTATATATATACACTTATATATATATATATACACATATATTTAACACATATATATATATCCGTATAAAATAATACATACACTTCAGCAACTATGATTTTACGTAGATATAATTCGTATATCAAGGTACTTGCCTTGGTAATCTTTCGCGAATACTCCAAAGAATACGGTAGATCGGAAAAATCCGGAACTCTGATGAAAACGACGATCAGAAGGGTCCAACACCAGCTCTTCGCAGGGAATTCGTCCCTAATATCCTATCATCAATTAAACAATCAATCACACGAGGAAAAAAATATCGTAAATCGGCCAAATTTCCCTCTGTGGCATTTTTCCGGACACCTTGAAGGCGTCAATTGAGAACTCAATTAAATGACAAATCGGTAACGATAAAACCGTGGAAAAATGATGGAATTGACAGAGTACAACTTAATCTTTGATAATCCATCGTTATTTAAAGCTAATTCGGACTAAATGAATGAAATCAATTGAAGTCCCCAAAACTAGATTTTTAGGAAATCATACCTTGATTCGATCGATCGAAGAAGATTATAGGATGATTAATCGATGTTAGGAACTCCAGGACTTCGTGGATTAATAGTTTATCAACATGTATACAAGTTCTCCAAGTCTTGGCTGCGGAAGGTACGGAGGTGAAATGGGAAAATGAGTGAAACTCGACTGTTGGGTCATATATATATATATATATATATATATATATATATATATATATACAGTCGCGCATTAGCCCGTGCTATGGATGCCGGGTAGCGTGCCCTAACGGTCGGCCTTGGTCCAGAACCTTCGGTCGGGACCTGCCAACACGCGCCGGTCAACCCTTCCAGAACCTCCTGGACTAATCTGCTCAGCCAGGTAGCGTGCGCTGGGCGGCCGAATAGCATGCGCTACGCCTGCCGATTAGCGCGCACAGTGACTGACATTAGCGTGTACTACCTTCCAATCCTTCCGGAGTCCAGAACCTCAAAAACATCTCTGCCTAGCCAGGTAGCGTGCGCTGGGCGGCCGAATATCGTGCGCTATGCCTGCAAGTTAGCGCGCGCAGTGACCGACAGTAGCGTGCGCTATGCCGGTTCTTGTCGATTAGCGCGCGCTGCCTTCCAATAGTAACGTGCACTATGCCAGTTCCTGCCGCACCTACTCGGCCAGTGCCCAACCGCCATGGCCCAATGACTCGATTTTCAAAAACACACGGAACGAACACGACGAAACGCTCGCAGACAACATCATCGATCCGAAATGAAAACAACATATAACAAATCACCATATATGGCCATAAACAAAAAATTAGTCGTCGAGAAAAATAATACCAACACTCGACAACCGGAAAATTTCCGGTCTAAAAAGAAAAAGTTTCAAATTAACCAGAATGAAAATATCGGGTATTACATTTGAGGGTTTTCAATATATTTTGCTATGGATTATGTGATGAATGTTTTTAATTTTTATCTCGGATGTATTTCAATCCACTTGCTGTAATTCTCAAAGAAAACAAACTAGATGGCACTAACTTTGCTGATAGGAAACGTAATCTTAATATTGTCCTGACTGCTGAAGAACACAAGTTCGTTCTAACTGAGTAATGCCCATTGGAGACAAATGCCGATTCCACACCCGATGAGGTGAAAGAATTCCACATATGGAAGAAATCTGATGATATAGCTCGATGTTACATCTTGGCTTCTTTAGCAAATGTATTGCAGCATCAGCATCAGAGTATGGGTACTGCCGCGGAAATGATGAAAAATCTCGGTGAGATGTTTGGTCATCAGAACTGGGTGGGTAGGCAAAATTCTATGAGAGTCTTGATGACGACCCAAATGCCTGAAGGAACCCCGGTAAGGGATCATGTTCTAAATATGATTTATCATCTAAACGAACTTGATATCTTAAGGGCTACTATGGATGCGGAAATGCAGGTCGATATCATTCTAGGCAGCTTACCTAGGAGCTTTGAGAAGTTCCGCCTAAACTACAATATGAATCGTAGGGAGTATACCTTGGCAGAATTGCTGACAGTGCTTCAAGGTGTGGAAGGTCTCTTCAGGAAGGGGTATCAAGTTCTGCGGCTACTAGAGTTTCGACTTCTAAATCCAAGTGGGGGAAGAAGAAGAAACAAGTGGCCAGAAGCAAGTGGAAACTCTCAAGGTGAAAAGCAAGGCTGCTCAGCTTGAGGCGAACAAAAAGCCAAAGGTAAAGTGCTACAGGTTTGGTAAAAAGGACATTTTAAAGTAGACTAGCCTGCTCTTAGGAAAGGTATGTCTCGTACACTAGTAGTCAAAACATGTTTGGCAGCTTGTTCTTCCACTTCGTAGATAGTTGATTTAGGCTCCACTAATCATGTTTGCTTTGACTCGCATGGTTTTCAGGTAACCAAGCAGCTTAGTACGGGCGAGATAACCATCAACTGGGGCGATTATTCCAGGCTTATGGTTGTTGCAGTGGGAGTCCTGCGGTTGAAGATTAATGATAAAATTCTAGTCCTCAATAATGTATTACTAGTACCAGATTTTAGAATGAATTTAATTTCGGTTTCTAAATTAAAATGTGATGGTTATTCAGCTTCTTTCGATGATAATGCTGTTATTAGAAGAACAAATGCTGAATATATTTGCAAAGGTACTTTTACTGATGGACTATATGTCATCAATACTGCACAAACTCCCACGCATAAACATAAATCACTTAACTCTTTGTCTAAACCTAAAAAGAGAAAAGAACCTTCGAGCATAAACCAAATATATCTGTGGCATTTATGACTAGGTCATGTAAACCTTAGGAGGATTCAAAGATTGGTAGATGATGGCCCATTTGATGACCTCCAAGTTGAGTCATTTCCAATTTGTGAATCCTGTCTGGAATGTAAGATGACCAAAAGGGTTTTCAAAACCAAGGGAAATCGTGCTCAGAAGGTGATAGAATTGGTTTATACGGATGTATGTGGTCCAATGAACGTCCAGGTTAGGGGTGGTTTCGAATACTTAATCACATTTATAGATTATTATTCGAGATATGGATACATCTATTTGATGCGACGTAAGTCTGAAGCCTTGGACAAGTTCAGAGACTTCAAGGCTGAAATGGAGAAAAACGTCATGTGAAGAGTATCAAGTTACTACGATCTGATTGTGGTGGCGAATACCTTAGTGGAGAGCTTCTGGATTTATTGGCGAATGAAGGGATTTCGTCCCAGCTCATTACACCGGAAACTCCATAACAAAACGGTGTTGCTGAGAGAAGGAACAAAACTCTTTTAGTAATGGTTAGGTCAATGATGAGTTACTCGTATTTACCTATTTGGCTCTGGGGGCGTACATTCTAAACCTAGTGCCTTCAAAATCAGTTCCAAAAATACCCACAGAACTGTGGAGTGGGCAAAAGCCCAGTATAAGAAATATTCAGATTTGGGGTACTCCAGCACATGTGCTGAACAAGAAAGCTAATAAGCTGGCATCACGTACAGAAGTACGAGTGTTTGTAGGATATCCTAAGGGAATGAAGGGTGGCTTGTTCTATAGTCCCCAGGATTAGAAGTTCATTATTAGCACCAATGCCCGATTCCTGGAAGGGGATTATATGATTAGTCACAAGCCTATGAGTGAAATAATTCTGGAAGAGTTGAAGGGCGAGACTCCATGTATGCCAATCGTACAAGCGCCAACTAACACTACACCACATATCGATTCTGAGACTTTTACACCAATTCAGGATTTTCCTCGTCATAGTGGGAGGGTTGTTCATCAACCGTAATGATTCATAGGTGTGGGATAGTCTTTGGACTTAATCCAAGGTGAAGATGAATCAGATCCCTGGACTTACAAGGAGGCAATCCAAGATAACCTGGAAAGTAGCAATAGAATCAGAAATTGTATCTATGGATTCCAATCAAGTGTGGGAGATAGTAGAACTACCTGATGGGATACAAGCCATTGGGAGTAAGTGGGTATACAAGAAAAAGAAATGAGGCGATGGGAAGGTTGAAACCTTAAAAGCAAGGCTTGTTGCGAAAGGTTACACTCATAAAGAGGGTATCGATTATGATGTTACCTTTTCGCAGGTAGCTATGCTTAAGTCAACCGGGATTCTTTTAGATATAGCTGCGCATTTGGATCTGGAGATTTGGCAAATGGATGTCAAGCTGCATTCGTGAATGGGAGTCTAGACAAGGAACTCTACATGCGCCAATCAGAGGGATTCTTTGCTGAGGGAGAGGAGCACTTAGTGTGCAAGCTTAAGAGATCCATTTATGGACTTAAGCAAGCATCTAGATCTTGGAACACTCGATTTGACGAGGTTTTCCAGTCATATGGATTCATCCAATGTCCGAGTGAGATTTGTGTGTATAAGAAATGTGATGAAAACGTGTTGGTGTTTCTTGTACTATATGTAGATGATATCCTTATGATTGGAAGGAATGTGAAGGAGTTGTCGGGCGTACGAGTATGGCTATCTGAGCAGTTCGACATGAAGGATTTGGGAGAAGCAGGACACATCCTTGGAATCAGGATCTTTCATGATCGGAAGAAAAGGATGTTGTGCTTATATCAGGCATCCTATATCGATACAGTGCTAAAGCGGTTTAGCATGGAGAATTCCAAGAAAGGTTTTCTACCTTATAGACATGGAATTCAACTATCTACGGATATGTGTCCCAAGACACAAAAGGAGATAGATGACATGAAGTTGATCCCTTATGTAACACCCACAAGATATTCAGGGTATATTACAGTGCCGTGGACCCCCACATGGGACCCACCAGGCTAAATAAGAAATACCACTCGTCTAACCGCCTCGGCTAGCGAGAAAACACAGATCACCAAGACGAAAATTAAATAAAACACCCAATACAACCGGCGTAATAACCATCACCAACAATCATAAATAGCATTAATGATACTACCCATAATCCGAGTAAAATGCCTAAGTACTCGCGAGTACAATCTATAAGTTTAAAAGTTAGAAAAACAACCATATCGAAAGAGACAACAGAAATAAAGAGACTCAAATGCACACGTCAACAACCCTGGCTAGCATCCTCGTACTGTCCCAGCGCCCGCTCGTCCGGCTGAACACAACCTGAAATTCATAACAAGAATTTCCCCAAAACGGGTCCCCAAAGAGGTTAGCAATTACGCTAGTACAAGTAAGGCAAACCATTCGCTTACACATTTCATAATACATGCACCAATTCATTTCAAAAACCAAAACCAGACATGTCTTTTTCGGAACACAAACAGTCAAATAATCCATTTGCCTAGGACAGGGGTTATACCACTGGTCTCACTCGAGGCCTCTAAGGACCCTCCCGAGCTGGCCATATCATAAAACAAATCACGCACAGGCATCACCTAGGACCGGGGCTAAACCACTGATCCCACTCGAGGCCACTAAGGACCCTCCCGAGCTGGATAGCGAATCAAACTCGTGAATCCGGGGCCAAACCACTGGATTCCCTCGAGGCTCCATCGGACCCTCCTGAGGTGAGCAAAGCACACACAAATACATCACCATTTCATGTTAAGCATAAAAGTTTCCAAGAGTACTTGCCTTGAATAATTGACGACGACACGAACGGAAAGGGAAATCAAGCACGAACGCTAGGAACCGACGAACCCGAACCTAACGATTCGAAGAATACAATCACAGCCATTTCTATATGATTACGAAAATGGAATACACCCGAAAACCCACCTATGATTCATGTAAGTTCGTACAAAAATAATGACGAAGACGGATCGCAACTGAACCCTCTCGATTTCACAAAACACAATGAAACTTACCATGAATTTGTAGGGAAAACAATAATACCACCAAGATTAATCATATACATCATGGATTAATCAACGATACGGAACAAATCGGACAAAACTCAAAAACCCCCAAATTTTCCAAAAATAGGGTTCTAGGAGATTACCTTGATTTATGATGAAGAACTCAAGTAGATGTTGTTAATCTTCACCAAGAACTCGAGGAGGATGATATCTCTAAGATAGAAGATGCCCAAATCGCCCAAAAATCGCCCAAAAATCACCCAAAAATCGCCCACAGAGAGAAGGAAGAAGAAAGGAGAGGAAATGAAATCCTCTCCAAAATCCCGCAGACAAAAGGGCTGGCTGACTCGCGTGCATGGCCGCAGCTAAGTAAGTGTCTGCGGCCGCACCATGCTAAAATTTGTGAGCGTGCCTTCAGCCGTGCCGCTGCGCACATACGCGGCACGCACGCGGCACATCCACACCCAGCCTGACCCTTGGAAGGGGCGTGCCGCGGCACACATTCCCTTGTGCCGCGGCGCACGCTGTTTGTGCCTAAAAGTGCCGAAATAGAACCCACGAACATGAAACACATGAACGACGCATAGTCCCGACCATTCAAAGGCCTGAATGAAAACCACAAATCCTCGTTTGTGACTTCACGTCAAAACGGTCAGTCCTAACACCACGGTAACACCAAACGACCTGGAAAGAGAATGAATGTGATTGAACCCCAAAACTTTGGGAAATTACCAAACGGCCCAAAACATCTGAAACACACAATACATGATCGAAACAACACACAAAAGCTCACAACATATATAACAACATGAGATGGATCTGTGGCAACCCCGAGACGGTGGTTTCCGAACAACAATTACGAGAATCGAACGAAATAACATGGAAAGGCAATAAACAACGAATTGTGTAAAACAAGTCTGAAACAAGCTCGGATGACAAAAAGTCCAGTATTAAATATTCTCGAAATATTAATACGGTAACAAGTGAGTCGCTAAAAACAAAAAATACACCAAAAATGAAAATACCAGGAAAAGAAAAATGCGGATACTACACCTTATGCGTCAGTTGTGGGAAGACTTATGTATGTTATGCTTTGCACTAGACCGGATATATGTCATGCTGTAGGCATGGCTACTAGATATCAGTCGAACCCAGGACCAGGGCATTGGATTGCTGTCAAGCACATACTCAAGTACTTGGGAAGGACTAGGGATTATATGCTAGTATATCAATGAGACGACCTGTGTCCCGTGGGTTATACTGACTCCAATTTTTCATCAGACAAAGAAAAGTCCAAGTCTTTCAGGTTATGTGTTTAGCCTGGGAGGTGGAGCCATTAGTTGGAGGAGTGTGAAGCAGAAATGCATCTCGGACTCTACCATAAAAGCCGAGTACGTGGCAGCCTCTGAGGCGGTATGGCTCAAGTACTTCCTGTAGGACTTAGATTTGATTCCCGATTTGCCAAAGGGTATTACACTTTATTATGATAATACCGGTGCGGTCGCAAATTCGAGGGAACTACGAGCCCACAAGGTAAGTAAACATATCAACCGCAAGTACCACATTATACGACACTTCGTAAAGGAAGGAGACGTAGTTGTAGCCAGGGTTGCATCGAAAGATAATCTTTCTGATCCTTTCACGTAGGGCCTACCCTCAAAAGTTTTTAAAATGCATGTGGAAGGAATGAGATTATGGTGTATGGTAGCATTGCTTTGAGTATAAGTGGGAGAAATGAGAGATTATGTAATAGAGTAGTATACTTAAAAGCATGCTTTGAGTATAACTGGGAGATTGTTAGGGTTGTATATCGCAAAGCATACTTTATGCTTGTACTACCTTATTTCCCTATAACTACCTATGAGAATATTAATTACATTTAATCACATGTTTTGCATATTTATTCACGTTATAGTTATACAAATGAAATGTCTAATTATTTTATATTGTAGATAATGTGGTGTGTTCGTGTCACATTCTCAAAGTATAAAGATTATAGACGAGATACTCACCTCAAGTCCAAAGCACGCGAAGCAACGGGAAGGCTCGACCGGAAACCCTCGAACACCTATAATACCCCGGCCAAAAACAACGAAGATACAATTACAACGAGAATCAATACCAAAAACAAGGGAAATCCCACCAAACTATCGAGGGGAAACTCATTGGGACATTTAATCGGAAATTCAAAGTTCGATAACACCCAAGAACACTGGAATCGCTAATAGAGTTAAAAAAAACTCGAAATATGGATATACAACTCATAGAACACGATTACTAATGCTCGATAACATCAACCGATTCATCAAAATCAGACGAACAACGAAAATCAAGAAGGAAACCCTGAAAGTCAACCCTAGGAGATTTCAAGAAATTACCTCGATCCGATGAAGAACAAGGATTAGATGTTGTTATGATCGATAAAGGCCTTCCAAAATGTCTTGGATTGAGTGGAATCGACCAAGAATCGATGTTTCCACCTCACCCATCCAGCAGCCGCGAGAAGCAGAAAGCGAAAGGAGGAAAAATGGGAAAAACCCGTCGCCCAGTACATTTATAGACGCGCACATTACGGCCTTAACCGGCAGTGCCTTACGGCCGTAACTCGGCGCTTATGGCCGTAACTGGGTCCCCAAGCCTACTGCCCAAAAAATGAAGGTGTGTTATGGCCGTTACCACGAAGCCATTACGGCCGTAACACCTAGGTCCTTACGGTCATAACTCGGTCTCCCTTACGGTCGTACTCAGCCCCACTCTTACGGCCGTACTCGGCCCCACTCTTACGGTCGTACTCGGAAGTCTCTTATAGCCGTAACCGAGTTCCTCCGGCCAAGATGTGTGGGAGTCTTACGGCCGTAATCGGCCAAGCCTTGCGGCCGTAACTCGACTCAGCCAACATCCCACCGTCCAAATCGATACTCGACGACGTCTCAAACACGCTAATGCACCGTCTAAGATTCAAAACAATAATGATCAATTTACGAAGCATAACATACCACAAGCACGCATTTAAACAAAGAAACGCATTCGACACAAGTCTCAGTCGACGAACATATAATAGAACACATCATACAGTTTATGACAGAAAAGCAAATTCCACAAGACCATAACGAAATGAAATAACCGACACCAACTGACAAATAGTTCTAGGTAACCGAAATAAAAATATCGGGTATTACATTCTACCCCTAGTTAACTGAGTTGATATTAATAGACTCAATATATTAGGAAAGGTCCTAATATGAAAATTTGAGGTTTATTAGGAGTCCTTCCCTAATCCTCCTTAAGATCCCTAGAGTAGTCCATAACACTTATAAATAAGACATAAGGGGTCGGCCGAAATTACTCTCTAATAGTCCAAGAAATTTCGATTTCTCTACTTTGTGTTTGATTGTGGATCTTGACTTGTGTCTTCGATTCCATACTCAGATAAACACAATATTTTTCTAAAATACCAATATATTCAAGAAAAATAGAGAGAAAAATTGTGAGGTAACTTACTTCGGAAGTGGTTCGGCCGATCCATATTGTTCAAGGAAGTCCGGTAGATTGTCGCCCACACGACATCCGGATATAGGCGGAATCATACTCTAGAAGATCTAAAGGTAGAAATACAAGGAAACCGAGTAAAGATTTGAAGACTTTGCTTCAAAGGTAATGTATTCTTAGATATCGTAGATCTAGATAAGAATACTACGAGTTATCATAGTTAGATGTGTAGATTAATTTTGTTTGTTTAAGTTACTTATTAATTTGTTAATTAATTATTTGACGAGCCAAAATAGATCCGGTTCATGAGGGCTGATTTTAGTAAATCCAACCCGACGCTTACGCTGCGTTTTATTTCCAACATTAAGTAGCCTGTCTGCTTGCATGTAAAATTTCCGACCTTACTGACTTGAGACTTTAGCGTGCATTACATGAAATGCTAGCATGCGTTAACGATCTTCTTGAAAATTTGCTGATCTTACTGTCTTGATCCATTAGCGTGCGTTAGATGAGATTTTAGTGTGCGCTACTGAATATGTCAAACCTTATTGTCCTTACTATTTGGTTTCATCGAAGTAACAGGTATCGTGCATTCTTGCCTGAAGTAGCATGCGCTACTGAAGTCATGTTGAGACTCAGAGTAGCAGATTGTGTGTGTTACCGACTTCAAAATACTAGCCATTATGAGCCCGATTGCATGCGCTATTGTATATAAATAGCGTGCGCTAATGAAGATTGTTTGTAAAGTTTTTGACTAATGCAATATGCATCGATTTTGTCTGAACGAGTCTTGATACATTTTACTTAAATGTTTGTTTTGAGAAAATACATCATCAAAATTGATTTGTTCAACAATCTTCCCTTTTTGATGATGACAAAACATTTAGTGAAAGATACATGCAAAAACTTTTATGACAAAATATTCGAATCAAAGTGAATGCTTTGTGCGATTTCGTTAGAAGCTTGTAAAATTCAGAAAAAATTTCAAAAGGAAAGGTTTTGAAAGTTTGAAAGTTTTGGCCTTTCTCCCATTTTTGTCAGAAGCAAAAAGGTGAACATAACTCCCCCTGAAACGAAACGCCCCTTGAACTATTCAGGAAAACAACTTATAGCTTATAACTTAAAATTTAAGCTAGAAGGTAACACTTAGAAAAAAATGTTAGATAGGTGTGAGAAACCACAATAATCCAATAGACAAAATAAAATGCAACAATTCATCAAGAGTCTAGATAAAAAGAAACATGAAACCAAAAGAATCATAGAACATTAAAAGCAAGTTTCAAACCAAACCACATAAATAAACATTGCTCTTAACTAGTCATCAAAACATGAATTTTAAGGGTTAGGATCAGATGAAGAAGTGGGGAACAAGACGCAGGATTGGTGAAGAGAATGTATTCTTCTAGGAGATGTTTGACCGAATGGATGTCGTCCTTAGCTTCTCTAACTTCGTCAGAAGGGCCTTATTATATTGGATCAAGAAGAACCACACTCAACTTTGCCTTGTCATCTATAGGTGGGACACAATCGTTACACAGCTTGTCTTTGATTGGTCCAAGCATAAACAAACAAACAATAAATATTTTCTCTCTAGTATTCTATCAGAATTAGATAAACCTTACTTACGATATTCAGAATTCAATCCTAACAATGCTGTATCATTGATCCTAATAACACCGGATTGAAGTTCTTGATTAGTTTCTCTTAAGCTCGTGTGGGAGTGATATAATACTCGAACACACCAATCAAAGAAGACACGAAGTATAAGTGATAATACAATATAAGTACATCACTCATATCTTTCTTGTCACAACTAGGTGATGCACAGATAGCTTATATCGATCAAAGCTCAAAATGTATATCAATCGTATTGTAGTTGTGTGTCTTGAAGTACCCAAATGTGTGGGCATTTATAGCATTTGAGCAAGACTTGATCTCTTGTCATCTGACATCATTAGCGTGCGTTAATTTGTACTTTAGCTTGCGTTATCGGAGTAGTCAATCATCTTTACTTTTGACTTTGAAAAAAGGAACGGTCTTGATACTGAAAGATTCTGTCCAACGGATCTCATTTGAAATTAGCGTATGTTATTCATATTCATAGCGTGCGCTAGATGGCCAATCTTTGTTTTCCAGATTTTGCGTGATTTCCGCTTTGAAAAGGTTGTCTAACGGTTGTATATCCAACAGTAGAATTTCTAACATAACATACACTAATATTAGCCATTAACGTGCGTTACCTGTATCTTATGCAATGGTCAGATTCTTCATTTAGCTTGCATTGTTTCATACCTAGCGTGTGTTAATTGTTTTGTGTAAGAATGCCAGACCTTACTGACTTGTTTCCGTAGCGTGCGTTAAGTAGCCCATATCGTAGGTTGTCTGTTTCGATGTAAAATTTCAAACCTTACTGACTTGAGACTTTAGCGTGCGTTACATGAAATGCTAGCGTGCGTCGACGATCTTCTTGAAAATTCGCAAATCTTATTATCTTGATCCATTAGCGTGCGTTAGATGTAACACCCCAAACTAGGCGGATATTACAGTGCCGTGAATCCCCAACTGGGACCCACCAGGCAAATGAAAATGATGAATTAAATAATATAATTGTAGTACCGAACCACATTATATTACCAATTACTCCGATGAGGAGTTTAAGTACAACACACCAGGACTAAACCGAATACTAGTATATTTTATATGGAGATAAAATACACCACCCTGAACAATTAAACATTTCAAACGGAATTTGCAGCGGAAAATACAAATGACGGAATAACTGAAATGACTGAAACAAACGAAATGACTGGGGCCCCCTACTAGTATCACTGGGACTCCTCGCCGTCAGCATGCTCTTCCCGTGCCTTTGCCTTGCCGTGACCTGAAAACAAAATCCCCCAACGGGGTCAGTTACACAAAACAACAATCCTCAAGGGTTGAAATTACACAATCATGAATTAACTGAAGTTATGAAATATCCTTAGTTATGAATTACGCTGAAGAGGAGTATCATAGTACGCCCGTAATGTTCTGTGCAAGTGAACAAGACGAATGACCGGACACACCCGTCCTTGTACCAAATTAGTCTCACGGAGGTAAGCGTTACCGTGTGCACGGTCCAATGTATCGGTGAACCCAAAACATGACCATCGTGTGCCCGACTAAAAATTCCACACAGCCACACCCGGCCACGCAATATGAACCCATAAGGTCATATGAACGAGAATGACCACAATGAATACCAATGAATAATAATTCGACAAGGCCAAGATGACTCACCGAGATGAAAATAATAGTGACTTGATTGATAACCCAATGAAATGATTTAGAGCCGTCGCTCCTCGTGAATGAAATGATTATTCGACAATTACAAGTCTCAAAATGATTAATATTATGATGAATGAATTATGATTATGAGCAATCAACAACAAAAGGAATGAGTATCCTTTTAACCGAGTAAGAGATAACTTACATAATACCGATGACAATGTCCTTCCACGAACAACATCCTAAATGAAATGTCGGTCGCTCGAACAACCTTGAATAACAATAATTACCAACAACCGATCAATACACGAATCAAATACGATCATAACCGACTCAAACGTCGATACAACGATATCCGAACTCGTAGATGTACTATAACGAAAACGTTGAGAATATCCTTCCCGTTGGTTAAAACCAAACCAAAATTATCGAACCAACTCCAAATGATTGATTTAAACCAGCAAAACATTATCAATGACATCAATAATCTCATAGGAATCCACAATTCAAGTTATGACAACAACAATCGAAAAATCCCCAAATTAACCGAAGTCAACCCTAAGGGTTCTTGAAATAATTCCGAAAATAGCCATTAAATCCGTAGGAATACATTTATCCAAGGTAGATAATCCATATCTAACATATTCCAATGATAATCCAAGCTTACACGAAGAAATCGGAAGGAAAAACCCAAAAAAATCCGAAATTCTAGATCCAAGAGATTAATACCTTTGATTTGATGTTAAGGAGATGATGAAGTGATGATAATCCAACTCAAAGCCTTGAATATGATGATAGGTGATAGCAGCTCGAAGAGAACACTCCAAGTCGCCCAAAATTGCCCGAAGTCGCTCCAAAAACGAAGGGAAATGAGAAATGACGAAACTCAGGCTAACTGTCCAATATATAATCACTCCAGGTTAGCGTGCGCTAGCCCTTCTGCGTAGCGTGTGCTAACGGGTAATTTGGGCAGTCCAGTACCCACTGTCCGAAAAAGGTAGAGCGCGCTACGTACCTTTTGTAGCGTGCGCTACAACTATACCATTAGCGTGCGTTAATACCCATGGTTAGCGTGCGCTAACGAATTATTAGATGCCCAGTACTGGAATCCAGAAACCGTCTGTCCTCTGATCTGACCTCGGTAGCGTGCGCTACAACCAATATTTAGCGTGCGCTACTACACCATTTGCGTACGCTAAATATCACTCATAGCGTGCGCTATGAATTAATCGATGCGATCCAAAGAGCCACTGGACTCAACCTGATCCGTCCTTAGCGCGCGCTACAGCAATTATTAGCGTGCGCTACTACAACCCACTAGCGCGCGCTACTTACCATTCGTAGCGTGCGCTACTTATAACTCACCTGCAGTCCAGTACCTTCTGGACTGCAGCCAGGGTAACACTAGCGTGCGCTAATGCTGAGTGGTAGCGTGCACTACCTGTACTCAATTAGTGTGCGCTAGAAAGAGTACGTAGCGTGCGCTACTCCCCACGCACAGCCCATCATGAAAAACGACAAAGATGATAAACACGGCACGAAACTCCAATAAGATTAGTGATGAATGACGATTGATACACGATACAATTTACTCTGAATGATGAATACCATGATTGAATATGAGTGACAAATGATCATTAATGAGTGAAATTACTGAATGACAATTACTGAATGATAATAACTGAATTACAACCGGGTATTACATACACCCCACCTTAAAAGAGTTTCGTCCCCGAAACTAAGGGTCAAACAACTCGGGATAACTCTCCCGCATACTATCCTCGGTTTCCCAAGTAGCCTCTCCGACTCCGTGTCTAGACCACTGAATTTTAACTAAAGGAATCGTCTTATTCCTCAACTGTTTGATTCGCCGCTCTAAAACTCGCATAGGACGCTCCTCATATGAATGATCGTCGGCGATCTCGATTTCATCGAACTGAAGTATGTGACTCGGGTCGGCAACGTACTTCTGCAACTGAGAGACATGAAACACATTATGAATTCGGCTCAACGCCGGAGGTAAAGCCAGTCGATAAGCTAACTCGCCTACTCGATCCAAAATCTCAAACGGTCCAATGAATATCGGACTCAACTTCCCCCTCTTCCCAAAACGGAAGATACCACGACTCGGGGATACCTTGACCAACACGTGGTCACCTGCCTCGAACTCTAATGGCCGATGACGGTTATCTGCATATGATTTCTGTCGACTCTGAGCGGTCAACAAATGACTCCTGATCAAAGCTACCTTCTCACGGGCGGCTATAAGCATATCAGGCTCGGCGCCGATTGATTCTGATAGGTCGTCCCAACACAACGGAGATTGACAACGACGACCATACAAGGCCTCGTAAGGTTCCATCTTAATCGAAGCATGCCAACTATTATTCGACCATCGTGTGCCCGACTAACAATTCCACACAGCCACACCCAGCCACGCAATATGAACCCAGAAGTTCATATGAACGAGAATGACCACAATGAATACCAATGAATAATAATTCGACAAGGCCAAGATGACTCACCGAGATGAAAATAATAGTGACTTGATTGATAACCCAATGAAATGATTTAGAGCCGTCGCTCCTCGTGAATGAAATGATTATTCGACAATTACAAGTCTCAAAATGATTAATATTATGATGAATGAATTATGATTATGAGCAATCAACAACAAAAGGAATGAGTATCCTTTTAACCGAGTAAGAGTTAACTTACATAATACCGATGACAATGTCCTTCCACGAACAATGTCCTAATTGAAATGTCGGTCGCTCGAACAACCTTGAATAACAATAATTACCAACAACCGATCAATACACGAATCAAATACGATCATAACCGACTCAAACGTCGATACAACGATATCCGAACTCGTAGATGTACTCTAACGAAAACATTGAGAATATCCTTCCCGTTGGTTAAAACCAAACCCAAATTATCGAACCAACTCCAAATGATTGATTCAAACCAGCAAAACATTATCAATGACATCAATAATCTCATAGGAATCCACAATTCAAGTTACGACAACAACAATCGGAAAATCCCCAAATTAACCGAAGTCAACCCTAAGGGTTCTTGAAATAATTCCGAAAATAGCCATTAAATCCGTAGGAATACATTTATCCAAGGTAGATAATCCATATCTAACATATTCCAATGATAATCCAAGCTTACACGAAGAAATCGGAAGGAAAAACCCAAAAAAATCCGAAATTCTAGATCCAAGAGATTAATACCTTTGATTTGATGTTAAGGAGATGATGAAGTGATGATAATCCAACTCAAAGCCTTGAATATGATGATAGGGGATAGCAGCTCGAAGAGAACACTCCAAGTCGCCCAAAATCGCCCGAAGTCGCTCCAAAAACGAAGGGAAATGAGAAATGACGAAACTCAGGCTAACTGTCCAATATATAGTCACTCCAGGTTAGCGTGCGCTAGCCCTTCTGCGTAGCGTGTGCTAACGGGTAATTTGGGCAGTCCAGTACCCACTGTCCGAAAAAGGTAGAGCGTGCTACGTACCTTTTGTAGCGTGCGCTACAACTATACCATTAGCGTGCGTTAATACCCATGGTTAGCGTGCGCTAACGAATTATTAGATGCCCGATCGGAATCCGTAAACCGTGTCCTCTCGATTCGACCTCGGTAGCGTGCGCTACAACCAATATTTAGCGTGCGCTACTACACCATTTGCGTCGCTAAATATCACTCATAGCGTGCGCTATGAATTAATCGATGCGATCCGGTAGCCACTGGACTCAACTCGATCCGTCCTTAGCGCGCTACAAAGAATTATTAGCGTGCGCTACTACAACCCACTAGCGCGCGCTACTTACCATTCGTAGCGTGCGCTACTTATAACTCACCTGCAGTCCAGTACCTTCTGGACTGCAGCCAGGGTAACACTAGCGTGCGCTAATGCTGAGTGGTAGCGTGCACTACCTGTACTCAATTAGTGTGCGCAAGATAGAGTACGTAGCGTGCGCTACTCCCCACGCACAGCCCATCATGAAAAACGACAAAGATGATAAACACGGCACGAAACTCCAATAAGATTAGTGATGAATGACGATTGATACACGATACAATTTACTCTGAATGATGAATACCATGATTGAATATGAGTGACAAATGATCATTAATGAGTGAAATTACTGAATGACAATTACTGAATGATAATAACTGAATGATAATAACTGAATTACAACCGGGTATTACATACACCCCCCCCTTAAAAGAGTTTCGTCCCCGAAACTAAGGGTCAAACAACTCGGGATAACTCTCCCGCATACTATCCTCGGTTTCCCAAGTAGCCTCTCCGACTCCGTGTCTAGACCACTGAATTTTAACTAAAGGAATCGTCTTATTCCTCAACTGTTTGATTCGCCGCTCTAAAACTCGCATAGGACGCTCCTCATATGAATGATCGTCGGCGATCTCGATTTCATCGAACTGAAGTATGTGACTCAGGTCGGCAACGTACTTCCGCAACTGAGAGACATGAAACACATTATGAATTCGGCTCAACGCCGGAGGTAAAGCCAGTCGATAAGCTAACTCGCCTACTCGATCCAAAATCTCAAACGGTCCAATGAATATCGGACTCAACTTCCCCCTCTTCCCAAAACGGAAGATACCACGACTCGGGGATACCTTGACCAACACGTGGTCACCTGCCTCGAACTCTAATGGCCGATGACGGTTATCTGCATATGATTTCTGTCGACTCTGAGCGGTCAACAAATGACTCCTGATCAAAGCTACCTTCTCACGGGCGGCTATAAGCATATCAGGCTCGGCGCCGATTGATTCTGATAGGTCGTCCCAACACAACGGAGATTGACAACGACGACCATACAAGGCCTCGTAAGGTTCCATCTTAATCGAAGCATGCCAACTATTATTATACGTGAACTCGATCAATGGTAGTTGGGCTTCCCAATCGTCTTTCCAATCGAGGACGCATGCCCTCAACATGTCCTCTAATGTCTGAATAGTCCTCTCTGATTGCCTGTCGGACTGAGGATGAAAAGCGGTACTGAGATTAAGCTGAGTTCCCATAGCGCGATGAACTGATTTCCAAAAATGCGACACAAACCGTCCGTCACGATCGGAAACGATACTTTTAGGAGTACCATGCAGTCTCACTATCCCTTTGATGAATAACTGGGCGAGTCTCTCGGGACCCCAAGTATCCTTAATCTCAAGGAAATGAGATGATTTAGTTAAGCGGTCCACGATCACCCAAATCGTATTCATGCCACGACGACTCGTCGGCAAACTCGTGATGAAATCCATAGAAATGTCTTCCCACTTCCATTCGGGAATAGGAAGAGGTTTCAGCATACCCGCCGGCCGCTGATGTTCAATATTGACTCGTTGACAGGTTAAGCATCTCGAAACAAATTCTGCGACTTCTCGCTTCATATTACTCCACCAGTAATTTTGTTTCAAGTCTTTGTACATCTTGCTGGACCCCGGATGAACAGAATAAGGGGTAGCATGAGCTTCTTTCAAAATCGAGTTTTTCAACTCGTCATTCGACGGTACGCACAATCGATTCTTAAATCTCAAAAGTCCATCCTCGTGGACCAAGAACCCAGGGGCTTTCCCCTGAACCACATCCTCACGGATGCGTAACAATGAAGGGTCTGAACTCTGATTCTCTCGGATTGCCTCCTCGAGTGACGATGAAATCTCTAACATACAAAGTTGTCCCTGAACTCGCTGAAGCCAGACCTCGATCTCGGGTCTAAGGAATTCCTGCTGAAGCTCCTTCTGGACTGTTAAACGAGCAAGCATTTGTTCCTGAACGGACTTAAGACTCAAGGCATCGGCGACAACGTTCGCCTTGCCCGGGTGGTAAAGGATCTCAATATCATAATCTTTGATTAGTTCTAACCACCGCCTCTGTCGCATATGTAACTCCTTCTGAGTAAATATATACTTTAAACTCTTATGATCGGTGAATATCTGACAGGTAACGCCATATAGATAATGGCTCCAAATCTTCAAAGCGAACACCACGGCTGCTAGATCCAGGTCGTGTGTCGGATAATTAACCTTGTAAGGTCTCAATTGCCGTGAAGCATAGGCAATAACCTTTCCATTCTGCATGAGCACACATCCGAGACCCTGTCCGGACGCATCACTATAAACCACAAATCCTTCTATCCCCTGCGGCAAGGAAAGTACAGGTGCTGACATTAACCGGCTCTTGAGTTCCTCAAAACTCCGATGACACGCGTCGGACCACCTGTATTTCTTATCCTTTCGCAAAAGGTTCGTCAGGGGTTGAGCGATTCTAGAAAACCCCTCTACGAAGCGCCGATAATAACCCGCTAATCCGAGAAAACTTTGGATTTCCTTAACATTCTTCGGAGGTAACCAATATCGGATAGCCTCCATCTTCTGAGGGTCGACACGAACTCCGTCTGATGAAATTACGTGTCCGAGAAACGTCACTTCGGACATCCAGAACTCACATTTGGAAAACTTCCCATAAAGTTGTTCTCGTCTCAACACGTCGAGCACTTGATGAAGGTGAAACTCGTGTTCCTCTCGGTCACGAGAATAAATCAAAATGTCATCGATGAAGACAACAACAAACTGGTCCAAAAAGTCGATGAAAACCCGATTCATTAACTCCATGAATACCGCAGGTGCATTAGTCAATCCAAACGGCATAACCACAAACTCATAATGACCATAGCGTGTTCGAAACGCCGTCCTCGCGATATCCGACTCTCGTTTCCGCAACTGATGATATCCAGATCTTAAGTCGATCTTGGAAAATACTGAAGCTCCCTGAAGTTGATCTAAGAGATCATCAATACGGGGTAAGGGATACTTATTCTTGATTGTCACCTTGTTCAACTCTCGATAATTGATACACAAGCGAAAAGAACCATCCTTCTTCTTGACAAATAACACTGGTGCTCCCCACGGGGACACACTCGGTTGAATATAACCCTTCTCGAACAACTCCTCGAGTTGGTTCTTTAATTCCTGCATTTCGGTCGGGGCCATCCGGTACGGTGCCTTCGATATCGGGGACGTACCAGGCTCCAACTCAATCGTGAATTCCACATCCCTCTGTGGAGGCAAACCAGGTAACTCGTCTGGAAAAACATCGGCATATTCCCTCACTACCGGAATATCCGTCAACATCACTGATGATTTCTCGGTTTTGGTCATATAACACCAATAACCAACACACCCCTGATTGAGTAATCTCACTGCTTTCATCAAATTAATGACCTTACTGCAGTAGGGATTACCTCCTGAAACACACATTCAACCCCATAAATGCGAAATGATAGTGATCATACGCTTACGGACACTAATGATGGCATCATGACGATCCATCCAATCAATACCCAAGATGACATCGTCCCTCGGCAAATCTACTACGATTAGGTCCGCTGGCCATACACGACCATGAAACTGAATCGGACAATTCTGAATCTCACGATTACCGATAATTCGTCTACCATCAGGTAGGCCAATGACATAAGGCTCACAACTAGTAGCACTACCCAGATGTAGTCTACTCAAACATGACTCGGAAATGAATAAATGCGATGCACCAGTATCAAAAAGGGTACACACAGGTTGAGATAGAATATCGAGTGTACCTAAGATCATTCGGGCCTCTGGATCATCGGTCTTCTTCATCTCATAAATCCGGGGCTTGCTAGTCCCGGCACCGGACGCTCCCGTCTGCTGGCTATAGGCTCCACCTTTAGTCGCTCCTGTCGTTTTAAACGACGCTGATTGAGTGGCCTGATTACGAGCAGGTGACTGCTTAGGGGCCTGAGATGACGTCTGAGTAGGTTTGGAGTCCCTACGGCAAAAACGGGCCTTATGCCCAGCAATCCCACAATTATGACACGTGATAGTCTGTCTCGGACACTTGGTACTGAGATGACCAAGATCCCCACAGTTAAAATAGGTGATGGCCGAACTGGCCGCTCGAGACTGAGATTTCGCGGGTTTAGACAACACAGGAGGTCGCTCAGAAAAAGCAGAGCCCGCACGGGGTTTCTTGAAGGTTGTCTGACCGCCTTGATCAAGTTACGATTCTTCGATTTCTTGCTAGCAGACGAAGGTTGCTGCTTAGCAATCTCTTTAGCAGTAAGCTCATAGGTAAGAGCTTTCTCAATGAATTCAGCCAACGTGGTGCAATTATGATTAACCAACTGAAGTCTCATACGGGGTTTCAGCCTCTTGCTGAAATACTTAATCTTATCTGCCTCGGAATGAATGATAGATGAGGCGAACGGAAGGAGTTCCTGAAATTTCTCGGCAATGGCGAGAACATCCTCGTATGCTGAGGGGGTCGGGGGTGAGTAATTCTGACAGTTTGGCCTCTTTGAGTGGGGCCGGATAATACCTCTCCATCATGAGAGTTTTGAACTGATCCCAAGTACATGATCCTTCGGTGGGCTACAACGACAACCACCAAGAATGTGCGCTCTTACCCAGGTAGTAAGCCGCAACAGAAACTTTGTGTCCTTCGGGACACTCTACCATAGCAAACAACTTCTCAAAATGCTCGAGCCAATGAATAATATCCGCCGGCTCAGATGAGCCCTCAAAAGTAGGTGGCCTCTGGCGAGAGATGTCGCCGATGATATTGCTCACACTCCTCTCTTGCCTCTGAGGTGGCGGCGGAGGAGCCTGTTGATTTTGATTGACGGAGTTATGCATTGTCTCCATCAGCTGTGCCATCTGAGTCATTTGGGCCATCATGCCCTGCATAAAAGCGAGTGGGTAAACCCGGACACCCTCTGACTGAGCCGTGTCCCGGGTACGACTCCCCGATAGTGAATGATCGCGTCCAGGAGAGTGAGTGGCAGCATCGCTGCTCGATGAATTAGCATTATTCCTCGCATTCGCACGTGTATTCACACGAGCTCTCGGGATTCGGCCCGCACCACGGCCTCGTCCTCCTCGTCCTCTTCCTGCTCTCTCCATACAGAAGTAGGAAAGTCACATGATGATTATATTCCCCGCATGCATATCACGTTATGATTATGACATGAGATGATGAAAGTGAGCATACGCGCTCTAACACGGTGATTACATGAATGATTAACTGAGGTGACATGATTATCTGATGAAATTATTGAATTGATTATCTTGAATGAGTTAACAAGATTAATGATTTGATCTTCCAGATCAACAACCGAGTAATGAAATGAATTGAGTGATTAATGAGTTAACCTGACCGTCCTGGTCAAAATGACAATGATGATTGAGGATTGTTAACTGATGAATTATGAATGAATGATTATTGCCAGAAATTATACCATTGCATTAGAAATCTTACAGTTCTTGGTCTGATTGGATCGGCATTTGCACAGGTCACACGTGACGCGAAAGTCCAATGATACTAGTCCGATGACGATGATTTCAAATGAGACATGACTTGGAGGGTAGTATTCAAAACCACGCTCTGATACCAACTCTGTAACACCCCAAACTTGGCGGATATTACAGTGCCGTGAATCCCCGACTGGGACCCACCAGGCAAATGAAAATGATGAATTAAATAATATAATTGTAGTACCGAACCACATTATATTACCAATTACTCTGATGAGGAGTTTAAGTACAACACACCAGGACTAAACCGAATACTAGTATATTTTATATGGAGATAAAATACACCACCCTGAACAATTAAACATTTCAAACGGAATTTGCAGCGGAAAATACAAATGACGGAATAACTAAAATGACTGAAATGACTGAAACAAACGAAATGGTAGGGCCCCTACTAGTATCATGGGACTCTCGCGTCGACATGCTCTTCCGTGCCTTTGCCTTGCCGTGACACGAAAACAAGATCCCCCTAACGGTCGGATTACGTAACAACAATCCTCAAGGGTTGAAATTACACAATCATGAATTAACTGAAGTTATGAAATATCCTTAGTTATGAATTACGCTGAAGAGGAGTATCATAGTACGCCCGTAATGTTCTGTGCAAGTGTACAAGACGAATGACTGGACACACCCGTCCTTGTACCTAATTAGTCTCACGGAGGTAAGCGTTACCGTGTGCACGGTCCAATGTATCGGTGAACCCAAAACATGACCATCGTGTGCCCGACTAAAAATTCCACACAGCCACACCCGGCCACGCAATATGAACCCAGAAGGTCATATGAACGAGAATGACCACAATGAATACAATGAATAATAATTCGACAAGGCCAAGATGACTCACCGAGATGAAAATAATAGTGACTTGATTGATAACCCAATGAAATGATTTAGAGCCGTCGCTCCTCGTGAATGAAATGATTATTCGACAATTACAAGTCTCAAAATGATTAATATTATGATGAATGAATTATGATTATGAGCAATCAACAACAAAAGGAATGAGTATCCTTTTAACCGAGTAAGAGTTAACTTACATAATACCGATGACAATGTCCTTCCACGAACAACGTCCTAAATGAAATGTCGGTCGCTCGAACAACCTTGAATAACAATAATTACCAACAACCGATCAATACACGAATCAAATACGATCATAACCGACTCAAACGTCGATACAACGATATCCGAACTCGTAGATGTACTCTAACGAAAACGTTGAGAATATCCTTCCCGTTGGTTAAAACCAAACCCAAATTATCGAACCAACTCCAAATGATTGATTCAAACCAGCAAAACATTATCAATGACATCAATAATCTCATAGGAATCCACAATTCAAGTTACGACAACAACAATCGGAAAATCCCCAAATTAACCGAAGTCAACCGTAAGGGTTCTTGAAATAATTCCGAAAATAGCCATTAATTCCGTAGGAATACATTTATCTAAGGTAGATAATCCATATCTAACATATTCCAATGATAATCCAAGCTTACACGAAGAAATCGGAAGGAAAAATCCAAAAAAATCCGAAATTCTAGATCCAAGAGATTAACACCTTTGATTTGATGTTAAGGAGATGATGAAGTGATGATAATCCAACTCAAAGCCTTGAATATGATGATAGGTGATAGCAGCTCGAAGAGAACACTCCAAGTCGCCCAAAATCGCCCGAAGTCGCTCCAAAAACGAAGGGAAATGAGAAATGACGAAACTCAGACTAACTGTCCAATATATAGTCACTCCAGGTTAGTGTGCGCTAGCCCTTGTGCGTAGCGTGCGCTAACGGGTAATTTGGGCAGTCCAGTACCCACTGTCCGAAAACGGTAGCGCGCGCTACGTACCTTTTGTAGCGTGCGCTACAACTATACCATTAGCATGCGTTAATACCCATGGTTAGCGTGCGCTAACGAATTATTAGATGCCCAGTACTGGAATCCAGAAACCGTCTGTCCTCTGATCTGACCTCGGTAGCGTGCGCTACAACCAATATTTAGCGTGCGCTACTACACCGTTTGCATACGCTAAATATCACTCATAGCGTGCGCTATGAATTAATCCAGTGTAGTCCAAAGAGCCACCGGACTCAACTCGATCCGTCCTTAGCGCGCGCTACGGAATTATTAGCGGGCGCTACGTCAACCCCCTAGCGCGCGCTACTTACCATTCGTAGCGTGCTCTACTGATAACTCACCTCCATCCGGTACCTTCCGGATCGCGGCCGAGTAACACTAGCGTGCGCTAATGCTGAGTGGTAGCGTGCGCTACCTGTACTCAATTAGCGTGCGCTAGAAAGAGTACGTAGCGTGCGCTACTCCCCACGCACAGCCCATCATGAAAAACGACAAAGATGATAAACACGGCACGAAACTCCAATAAGATTAGTGATGAATGACGATTGATACACGATACAATTTACTCTGAATGATGAATACCATGATTGAATATGAGTGACAAATGATCATTAATGAGTGAAATTACTGAATGACAATTACTGAATGATAATAACTGAATGATAATAACTGAATTACAACTGGGTATTACATACACCCCCCTTAAAAGAGTTTCGTCCCCGAAACTAAGGGTCAAACAACTCGGGATAACTCTCCCGCATACTATCCTCGGTTTCCCAAGTAGCCTCTCCGACTCCGTGTCTAGACCACTGAATTTTAACTAAAGGAATCGTCTTATTCCTCAACTGTTTGATTCGCCGCTCTAAAACTCGCATAGGACGCTCCTCATATGAATGATCGTCGGCGATCTCGATTTCATCGAACTGAAGTATGTGACTCGGGTCGGCAACGTACTTACGCAACTGAGAGACATGAAACACATTATGAATTCGGCTCAACGCCGGAGGTAAAGCCAGTCGATAAGCTAACTCGCCAACTTGATCCAAAATCTCAAACGGTCCAATGAATCTCGGACTCAACTTTCCCCTCTTCCCAAAACGGAAGATACCACGACTCGGAGATACCTTGACCAACACGTGGTCACCTGCCTCGAACTCTAATGGCCGACGACGGTTATCTGCATATGATTTCTGTCGACTCTGAGCGGTCAACAAACGACTCCTGATCAAAACTACCTTCTCACGGGTGGCTATAAGCATATCGGGCTCGGTGCCGATTGATTCTGATAGGTCGTCCCAACACAACGGAGATTGACAACGACGACCATACAAGGCCTCGTAAGGTTCCATCTTAATCGAAGCATGCCAACTATTATTATATGTGAACTCGATCAATGGTAGTTGGGCTTCCCAATCGTCTTTCCAATCGAGGACGCATGCCCTCAACATGTCCTCTAATGTCTGAATAGTCCTCTCTGATTGCCCGTCGGACTGAGGATGAAAAGCGGTACTGAGATTAAGCTGAGTTCCCATAGCGCGATGAACTGATTTCCAAAAATGCGACACAAACCGTCCGTCACGATCGGAAACGATACTTTTAGGAGTACCGTGCAGTCTCACTATCCCTTTGATGAATAACTGGGCGAGTCTCTCGGGACCCCCAGTATCCTTAATCTCAAGGAAATGAGCTGATTTAGTTAAGCGGTCCACGATCACCCAGATCGTATTCATGCCACGACGACTCGTCGGCAAACTCGTGATGAAATCCATAGAAATGTCTTCCCACTTCCATTCGGGAATAGGAAGAGGTTTCAGCATACCCGCCGGCCGCTGATGTTCAATCTTGACTCGTTGACAGGTTAAGCATCTCGAAACAAATTCTGCAACTTCTCGCTTCATATTACTCCACCAGTAATTTTGTTTCAAGTCTTTGTACATCTTGCTGGACCCCGGATGAACAGAATAAGGGGTAGCATGAGCTTCTTTCAAAATCGAGTTTTTCAACTCGTCATTCGCCGGTACGCACAATCGATTCTTAAATCTCAAAAGTCCATCCTCGTGGACCACGAACCCAGGGGCTTTTCCCTGAACCACATCCTCACGGATGCGTAACAATGAAGGGTCTGAACTCTGATTCTCTCGGATTGCCTCCTCGAGTGACGATGAAATCTCTATCATACAAAGTTGTCCCTGAACTCGCTGAAGCCAGACCTCGATCTCGGGTCTAAGGAATTCCTGCTGAAGCTCATACGGGTCATTAAGCGAGCAAGCATCTGCTCCTGAACGGACTTACGACTCAAGGCATCGGCGACAACGTTCGCCTTGCCCGGGTGGTAAAGGATCTCAATATCATAATCTTTGATTAGTTCTAACCACCGCCTCTGTCGCATATGTAACTCCTTCTGAGTAAATATATACTTTAAACTCTTATGATCGGTGAATATCTGACAGGTAACGCCATATAGATAATGGTGCCAAATCTTCAAAGCGAACACCACGGCTGCTAGCTCCAGGTCATGTGTCGGATAATTAACCTTGTAAGGTCTCAATTGCCGTGAAGCATAGGCAATAACCTTTCCATTCTGCATGAGCACACATCCGAGACCCTGTCCGGACGCATCACTATAAACCACAAATCCTTCCGTCCCCTGCGGCAAGGAAAGTACAGGTGCTGACATTAATCGGCTCTTGAGTTCCTCAAAACTCCGCTGACACGCGTCGGACCACGTGTATTTCTTATCTTTTCGCAAAAGGTTCGTCAGGGGTTGAGCAATTCTAGAAAACCCCTCTACGAAGCGCCGATAATAACCCGCTAATCCGAGAAAACTTTGGATTTCCTTAACATTCTTCGGAGGTAACCAATCTCGGATAGCCTCCGTCTTCTGAGGGTCGACACGAACTCCGTCTGATGAAATTACGTGTCCGAGAAACGTCACTTCGGACATCCAGAACTCACATTTGGAAAACTTCCCATAAAGTTGTTCTCGTCTCAACACGTCGAGCACTTGATGAAGGTGAAACTCGTGTTCCTCTCGGTCACGAGAATAAATCAAAATGTCATCGATGAAGACAACAACAAACTGGTCCAAAAAGTCGATGAAAACCCGATTCATTAACTCCATGAATACCGCAGGTGCATTAGTCAATCCAAACGGCATAACCACAAACTCATAATGACCATAGCGTGTTCGAAACGCCGTCCTCGCGATATCCGACTCTCGAATCCGCAACTGATGATATCCAGATCTTAAGTCGATCTTGGAAAATACTGAAGCTCCCTGAAGTTGATCTAAGAGATCATCAATACGGGGTAAGGGATACTTATTCTTGATTGTCACCCTGTTCAACTCCCGATAATCAATACACAAGCGAAAAGAACCATCCTTCTTCTTGACAAATAACACTGGTGCTCCCCACGGGGACGCACTCGGTCGAATATAACCCTTCTCGAACAACTCCTCGAGTTGGTTCTTTAATTCCTGCATTTCGGTCGGGGCCATCCGGTACGGTGCCTTCGATATCGGGGACGTACCAGGCTCCAACTCAATCGTGAATTCCACATCCCTCTGTGGAGGCAAACCAGGTAACTCGTCTGGAAAAACATCGGCATATTCCCTCACTACCGGAATATCCGTCAACATCACTGATGATTTCTCGGTTTTGGTCATATAACACCAATAACCAACACACCCCTGATTGAGTAATCTCACTGCTTTCATCAAATTAATGACCTTACCAGAACAGCCGGGATTACCTCCCTGAAACACACATTCAACCCCATCGTCTGAAATGATAGTGATCATGCGCTTACGGACACTAATGATGGCATCATGACGATCCATCCAATCAATACCCAAGATGACATCGTCCCTCGGAAAATCTACTACGATTAGGTCCGCTGGCCATACATGACCATGAAACTGAATCGGACAATTCTGAATCTCACGATTACCGATAATTCGTCTACCATCAGGTAGGCCAATGACATAAGGCTCACAACTAGTAGCACTACCCAGACGTAGTCTACTCAAACATGACTCGGAAATGAATGAATGCGATGCACCAGTATCAAAAAGGGTACACACAGGTTGAGATAGAATATCGAGTGTACCTGAGATCATTCGGGCCTCTAGATCATCGGTCTTCTTCATCTCATAAATCCGGGGCTTGCTAGTCCCGGCACCGGACGCTCCCGTCTGCTGGCTATAGGCTCCACCTTTAGTCGCTCCTGTCGTTTTAAACGACGCTGATTGAGTGGCCTGATTCTGAACGGCTGACTGCTTAGGGGCCTGAGATGACGTCTGAGTAGGTTTGGAGTCCCTACGGAAAAAACGGGCCTTATGCCCAGCAATCCCACAATTATGACACGTGATAGTCTGTCTCGGACACTTGGTACTGAGATGACCAAGATCCCCACAGTTAAAACAGGTGATGGCCGGGCGGCCGCTCGAGGCGAGATTCGCGGGTTTAGACGACACAGAGGTCGCTCGGAAGCAGAGCCCGCGGGGTTTCTTGAAGGTTGTCGACCGCCTTGATCAAGTTACGATTCTTCGATTTCTTGCTAGCAGACGAAGGTTGCTGCTTAGCAATCTCTTTAGCAGTAAGCTCATAGGTAAGAGCTTTCTCAATGAATTCAGCCAACGTGGTGCAATTATGATTAACCAACTGAAGTCTCATACGGGTTTTCAGCCTCTTGCTGAAATACTTAATCTTATCTGCCTCGGAATGAATGATAGATAAGGCGAACGGAAGGAGTTCCTGAAATTTCTCGGCAATGGCGAGAACATCCTCGTCTGCTGAGGGGGTCGGGGGTGAGTAATTCTGACACTTTGGCCTCTTTGAGTGGGGCCGGATAATACCTCTCCATCATGAGAGTTTTGAACTGATCCCAAGTACATGATCCTTCGGTGGGCTTCAACGACAACCACCAAGAATGTGCGCTCTTACCCAGGTAGTAAGCCGCAACAGAAACTTTGTGTCCTTCGGGACACTCTACCATAGTGTAACACCCCAATTCACAAATGGGACATTACACGCCGTAGAACCCTCGTGAGGTCTACCAGGCTAACACATGACACATAACCCACAATGTAATTCCAAACAATGCACTCAAAAGTAAATAAGGCCGTGGCCTCGGCCAAAACAATTGAAACGGAGTACATGAACATAAAATAAATACCAATCCGTTGCCCACGCAGGGGACTTAAACCAAGTTTAAAAGTAGACAATTTAATTCCAGTACTCGACAAAAGCAATGACAAGACATAAAATTACAGACTCGAGCCACATCATCAAGCTAGCCCATCCTTTACGTGCGTGTCCCGTGCCTGCTCCTCAGCTCTCCCGGTACCTGAAATGCATAAGACGCATTTCCCCCATTTAAGGGGTTAGCATTCGAATAGCTAGTGCAAGTACACAATTACACAACATTATATACAAAATACGATTTTTAGCACAATTATCTCAATCAGAATTCATTTGCCATATATATATATTCCAGAATACTACATTGGCAATCACATCGATTTTCAGTCATCACGATATCACAAAATCACAACTGGTATCCCGTGGCCGTACCCCTTAGTATCGACCCCCAGACATCCCGTCGAACACTCCGGGTGGGATACCACTTCCGCGGCCGTACCCCTTAGTATCGACCCCGGACATCCCGTCGGACACTCCGGGTGGAAGTTCAATCACGCACGCACCCAAGTCCACTTCCGCGGCCGTACCCCTTAGTATCGACCCCCAGACATCCCGTCGGACACTCCGGGTGGAAGGAACACAACTCACGCACCCAAAAATCACCATTCATCATTCATTTCGAGAATCACAATATACATAACGAAATGTAATACATGTACTTGCCTTGAATGAAACGAAACGAAGGAAACGACGACGGAATAGGTTTCGGTCCGAACAATCCTCCCAAATCCGTTCCTAAACACAATAACGGTATACACAAGTCTCAATAATGCGGAAGGGTAAGAATTAATCCTAATTCTACCCCTTGGAACGATTTGTCGGTCATTACGAAGTCCAAGACGGTTAAAATCTAACAATAGAGAAATTACTAGGTTAAACCCGTTAAACTGTAATGGAAACAAGGGATTTACGACTACACAATCATAATCTAACAAGTCGTCGAAGTCAAAACGGATAAGAAGGAAGAATTATGCCAAAAATCCCGAAATCCCCAAAAAAACTAGGGTTCATTGATGTATACCTCGATTCGGACGGATGGAGGATGATTATGATGATGATAAACCTTGCTTGGGACGCAAAAATCGATCTTTAGAAGGTTCCCACGGATTGCACCGGATGAATCGCTCGAAATCGCCCAAAGGAAGCTCACGTCGCGAGAAAGAAAGAAAAGGAGTGAAATAAGTCGACCGGAAATAAGTCAGGAATTAAAAGACCTGACGGCGAGTTACGTACGTTAACGCCTATTGTTAACGTACGTTATGAAGGTTACGTACGTAACCCCTCTCAGGTTAACGTACGTAACGAACAATCTGGACACTTTCTGCGAAACCATAACGTCGTTACCAATGGGGTATAACGACGTTATGATATCTATATAACGTCGTAAAGGAGCATGCATAACGTCGTTATGCATGCAAAGATTGACCTTGCTAAACACTTAGCTCAGCACAGTCGATACAACGACGAAACACAACACAAGGATAGGATCAAAAGTATAAACATGGGGTATCCAAAACAACGAAGCTGAGTTTTGAAAGAAAATATAATCCCGATCACTAGAGAGTCTCAAATGAAGCAAATGAAGCGAAATTCCCCAACTTATGAAAATTACAAAAACGGCCCAAGAGCCCGAAAAATCGCGATGCAACGTCGGATTAACAAACCGAAAATTTCAACACGACCAACTCAACCATACAAACTTATACAAATCAAGAAACAACGGAAACGAACAAGTTTTATGAGAATCGAACGTACATACGGCAAGATATAAATTTAAGATGAAATTATGCGAAAACATCCTCGAAACTCATCCAGACGGAAAAACTCCAAGAACAAAATAGATTCAGAATTCCAAAACACTGCTAAGCGAGTTGTCCGAAACGAACATACACCAAAAATAGAAATTACTGAAAATAGAAAACACGGATATTACACATAGCAAACAACTTCTCGAAATGCTCGAGCCAATGAATAATATCCGCCGGCTCAGACGAGCCCTCAAAAGTAGGTGGCCTCTGGCGAGAGATGTCGCCGATGATATTGCTCACACTCCTCTCTTGCCTCTGAGGTGGCGGCGGAGGAGCCTGTTGATTTTGATTGACCGAGTTATGCATTGTCTCCATCAGTTGTGCCATCTGAGTCATTTGGGCCATCATGCCCTGCATAAAAGCGAGTGGGTAAACCCGGACACCCTCTGACTGAGCCGTGTCCCGGGTACGACTCCCCGATAGTGAATGATCGCGTCCAGGAGAGTGAGTGGCAGCATCGCTGCTCGATGAATTAGCATTATTCCTCGCATTCGCACGTGTATTCACACGAGCTCTCGGGATTCGGCCCGCACCACGGCCTCGTCCTCCTCGTCCTCTTCCTGCTCTCTCCATACTGAAGTAGGAAAGTCACATGATGATTATATTCCCCGCATGCATATCACATTATGATTATGACATGAGATGATGAAAGTGAGCATACGCGCTCTAACACGGTGATTACATGAATGATTAACTGAGGTGACATGATTATCTGATGAAATTATTGAATTGATTATCTTAAATGAGTTAACAAGATTAATGATTTGATCTTCCAGATCAACAACCGAGTAATGAAATGAATTGAGTGATTAATGAGTTAACCTGACCGTCCTGGTCAAAATGACAATGATGATTGAGGATTGTTAACTGATGAATTATGAATGAATGATTATTGCCAGAAATTATACCATGGCATTAGAAATCTTACAGTTCTTGGTCTGATTGGCTCGGCATTTGCACAGGTCACACGTGACGCGAAAGTTCAATGATACTAGTCCGATGACGATGATTTCAAATGAGACATGACTTGGAGGGTAGTATTCAAAACCACGCTCTGATACCAACTCTGTAACACCCCAAACTAGGCGGATATTACGGTCTGTGAATCCCCATCGGGACCCACCGTGCAAATGAAAATGATGAATTAAATAATATAATTGTAGTACCGAACCACATTATATTACCAATTACTCCGATGAGGAGTTTAAGTACAACACACCAGGACTAAACCGAATACTAGTATATTTTATATGGAGATAAAATACACCACCCTGAACAATTAAACATTTCAAACGGAATTTGCAGCGGAAAATACAAATGACGGAATAATCAAATGATCAAATGATCAAACAAACGAAATGACTGGGGCCCCCTACTAGTATCACTGGGACTCCTCGCCGTCAGCATGCTCTTTCCGTGCCTTTGCCTTGTCGTGACCTGAAAACAAGATCCCCCCCCAACGGGGTCAGTTACACAGAACAACAATCCTCAAGGGTTGAAATTACACAATCATGAATATCCTTAGTTATGAATTACGCTGAAGAGGAGTATCATAGTACGCCCGTAATGTTCTGTGCAAGTGTACAAGACGAATGACCGGACACACCCGTCCTTGTACCTAATTAGTCTCACGGAGGTAAGCGTTACCGTGTGCACGGTCCAATGTATCGGTGAACCCAAAACATGACCATCGTGTGCCCGACTAAAAATTCCACACAACCACACCCGGCCACGCAATATGAACCCAGAAGGTCATATGAACGAGAATGACCACAATGAATACCAATGAATAATAATTCGACAAGGCCAAGATGACTCACCGAGATGAAAATAATAGTGACTTGATTGATAACCCAATGAAATGATTTAGAGCCGTCGCTCCTCGTGAATGAAATGATTATTCGACAATTACAAGTCTCAAAATGATTAATATTATGATGAATGAATTATGATTATGAGCAATCAACAACAAAAGGAATGAGTATCCTTTTAACCGAGTAAGAGTTAACTTACATAATACCGATGACAATGTCCTTCCACGAACAACGTCCTAAATGAAATGTCGGTCGCTCGAACAACCTTGAATAACAATAATTACCAACAACCGATCAATACACGAATCAAATACGATCATAACCGACTCAAACGTCGATACAATGATATCCGAACTCGTAGATGTACTCTAACGAAAACGTTGAGAATATCCTTCCCGTTGGTTAAAACCAAACCCAAATTATCGAACCAACTCCAAATGATTGATTCAAACCAGCAAAACATTATCAATGACGTCAATAATCTCATAGGAATCCACAATTCAAGTTACGACAACAACAATCGGAAAATCCCCAAATTAACCGAAGTCAACCCTAAGGGTTCTTGAAATAATTCCGAAAATAGCCATTAAATCCATAGGAATACATTTATCCAAGGTAGATAATCCATATCTAACATATTCCAATGATAATCCAAGCTTACACGAAGAAATCGGAAGGAAAAACCCAAAAAAATCCGAAATTCTAGATCCAAGAGATTAATACCTTTGATTTGATGTTAAGGAGATGATGAAGTGATGATAATCCAACTCAAAGCCTTGAATATGTTGATAGGTGATAGCAGCTCGAAGAGAACACTCCAAGTCGCCCAAAATCGCCCGAAGTCGCTCCAAAAACGAAGGGAAATGAGAAATGACGAAACTCAGGCTAACTGTCCAATATATAGTCACTCCAGGTTAGCGTGCACTAGCCCTTGTGCGTAGCGTGCGCTAACGGGTAATTTGGGCAGTCCAGTACCCACTGTCCGAAAATAGTAGCGCGCGCTACGTACCTTTCGTAGCGTGCGCTACAACTATACCATTAGCGTGCGTTAATACCCATGGTTAGCGTGCGCTAACGAATTATTAGATGCCCAGTACTGGAATCCAGAAACCGTCTGTCCTCTTATCTGACCTCGGTAGCGTGCGCTACAACCAATATTTAGCGTGCGCTACTACACCGTTTGCGTACGCTAAATATCACTCATAGCGTGCGCTATGAATTAATCGATCGATCCGGTAGCCACTGGACTCAACCTGATCCGTCCTTAGCGCGCGCTACAGCAATTATTAGTGTGCGCTACTACAACCCACTAGCGCGCGCTACTTACCATTCGTAGCGTGCGCTACTTATAACTCACCTGCAGTCCAGTACCTTCTGGACTGCAGCCAGGGTAACACTAGCGTGCGCTAATGCTGAGTGGTAGCGTGCGCTACCTGTACTCAATTAGCGTGCGCTAGAAAGAGTACGTAGCGTGCGCTACTCCCCACGCACAGCCCACCATGAAAAACGACAAAGATGATAAACACGGCACGAAACTCCAATAAGATTAGTGATGAATGACGATTGATACACGATACAATTTACTCTGAATGATGAATACCATGATTGAATATGAGTGACAAATGATCATTAATGAGTGAAATTACTGAATGATAATAACTGAATGATAATAACTGAATTACAACCGGGTATTACATTAGATGAGATTTTAGCGTGTGCTATTGAATCTGTCAAACCTTACTTTCCTTAATGATTTGTTTCAATGAAGTAACATGTAGCGTGCATTATTGCCTGAAGTAGCGTGCGCTACTGAACTCATGTTAAAGCTCGGAGTGGCAGATTGCGTGCACTACTGACTTCAAAATACCATCCATTATGAGCTGGTTGCGTTCGCTATTGTATATAAATAGCGTGCGCTAATGCACGTTGTTTGTAGGGTTTTAACTAGTGCAATACGCGTCGATTTTGTCTGAATGAGTTTTGATGAGTCTTGATACTAGTTTTACTTAAATGTTTGTTTTGAGAAAATACACATCAAAATTGATTTGTTCAACAAAACATCAACAAGGACGGATGAAAAAAAAAGACGAACACAACGAGGATGATGATATGTGGATGATGATGGATTCTTCATCCGAATTGGGAGCTTCGGCGAGTGGTCAACACGATGATTGAGCACATCATCCCACCTTGAAGTTCCAGGTAAGTAAAGAGGTAAGTAAAAAGAACTACGTGGACTTTGATTCCCTAGGATACGTAGACAACTTAAAATTAGATTAAATTTAAAAAGATAATCTAATATTTACAAATTAACTCCACGTACAATTTTTTCCTCTTTTCTCCCCATTTAATTAATGTTAACATATTTTAAAAATTAAAAATAGGTTTTTGAAAGGAAAATTTTATTTTAATGTTACCAATTTTTGTTAATTCAAAACAGTTTTTTTGTATTGATATTTTTAATAAATATTAACTAATTTATTTTAAAATTCAAACAAATTTTCTCAAGTTAATTTTTAATTTAATGTTAACATATTTTTAAATTCAACACATTTTTTATTAATTTTTCAATATCTGGACCAGGCCGGCCCAACCCAGACCGGTCCGAGGGCGACAGACAGTGGACCGCAGTCGCCCAGCCCAGGCCCAGCTTGGCAACCCCCTCCACAAACATGGGCCGGTCCTAGGCACCCTAGTCCCAGCCCGGCCCATGACCACCTCTATTATGGCCAAATATCATGCAACCATTAAAAATTAGGGTTCTATCTTTTATAATACCAAACCATAAAAGTAACAAGTTATATATCCCCATTCATAAGAGTATAAGTTTTTGATACCAAAAGACATTTATACCCTTAAATCTATCACTAAAAGGTAAAAAAGGAAAGTCAACACCAACACCTTTTTGGAGGACATTTTAGTGTTTTTAAACAAAATGGTATCAATAACTTACACTCTTATGAATAAGGATATATAACTTATCAATTTTATGGTTTGGTATTAAAAAATTGATTCTCACTAAAAAAAAATAACCCAAGTTATTTTAATTTAGGACCATTAGAAATCAGCAAGTCCAAATGTAAAGTCTATAGTCCACAAGTTGGTTCAACAAGTCGGCCCAACATTTCTCAAAGATCGCAACCTTTCACAACGACGGTACGCGCAAAAATCAAACTACCCTCCTCCTCAACTCGACCGTTTGATAAGAATGCAGTTTGAGTTCCTCCCTCCAAAGAAGCAGTTCTCGTTTTCATTAAGACTTTTTACCCTAGAAAGAAAATCCCCTAATTCATTCAAGCGACGTGGCCATGAAATCCCTAATTCTCTTTGCCTTTACCTTTTTTTGGCTCTCCAGAAACGTGTCCGCACTCCAACTAGTCTCCAAATCAAAACTTGAAAAGTGCGAAAAAGTATCAGAATCAGATGGCCTAAACTGCACTTCCAAGATCGTTCTCGACTTAGCTGTCCCTGGTGAATCAGTATGTGTTGAAGTATTTTTCTTTCTTTGTTTATTTTTAAATTTTCAAATTTTCCTGTTGTGTTGTAGAGTGGGAGGGAGGCATCGGTAGTGGCGGAAATAGTCGCAACGGAGGAGAATTCTACCGCTCAAATGTGTACACTAAGAGACATACCGGTGATAACGGTTAATAAATCCGCTGTGTATGCTCTGTACGAATTGACATACATAAGAGTATGTTGATTATATCCTCTGTTTCGTTCTTTCTTCCATGGTTCATTTATATACTTTGTCTTGGGCCAGGGTTACCTTTTAGTTTGGGCGTTTTTTGTTATTTAATATGAAAATGAGTAAATTTCTGGGCAAACAATGAGGTGTGTGTGTGTGCGCGTGTGATTGAATTTGTTAATATTCTTGTATCTTAACTCTACCAATTCCATTGAATTCATTGGCTAACTATGTTTAGAAACTGAAGATCAATTTAGTGTGATGGAAATTGCATCCTGGTCACACCTAAGAATCCACAGTGGGTTTAAAATTGCATCCTGTTTCCCAAGATGGTTCATGTTTGAAATGCGTGGCAGGAAAATAAGAGAAGTATATGGTGCACGATCGCACAATATGCAGACTTTTTTCATATATGGTTTCTTTTGTCAGATATTTGTTAACATGGATTCATTTTGTAGGATGTCGCCTATAAGCCCCAGGAACTTTATGTGAAGACAAGAAAATGTGAGCCTGATGCTGACGCAGGCGTTGTTAAAACCTGTGAGAGGCAAGTACACTGCTGATGGTTGTCTTTCTGCCCATTAATCATCTTTCTTTTCTATGATTTATCTCAGGCTTTTTTGTTGACTGTTTTCTTAATAATGTAGAATCTGACTTAGATGCATGTAATATATGAGGTTCCTAAGTCCATAAAAACGAAAAAAAAAAAAATGGCGAACAGATTTGCTTTTGTGGTGGATGATAACTAGACTAGGATTTGCAAAGCTACTAAGTTTGTGAACGAATTTGTTCAAAACATTAAACAAAGAACATTTGAGAAACTTACATATATTTAAAAGTTATAGAAATTTATCAAACTTTCTTGTCAGTGTCAAAAGGAGATAAAAACGTATATCCTAGATAGAAGTAAGGTATATATTAAGCAAATTTCTTTGACATATTTTTTTCCCTATGGTGCTTTTAATGGAATCGTGGACATCTATTTCCCAAAATGCAACGCTTCTACAGAAAAAGTAGTATAATACTATACTTTTTTGTCGGGCGAACCAAAAACTTGAGTCTAAAGTCAGAATTAGCATACTTTTACAGGATGGGGGGAGTATTAAATATGGTTCTGTTTATGTTTTTTCTATTCTGGTCTATAACTAAGTGTTCTACAAATTGGTATAATACTCATAGAAACGGCATTATTCGCACTCACTTAGGTGATTATTTTAAAGCATATCCTACATAAGTACTTTGTAAGTCTGCAGTTCTTTACATCATCTAGAAGGAGGACGGTGTTATATCTCTGGGGCTTCTAATGAGGCAATTCATATATATATATATATATATATATATATATATATATATATATATATATATATGAATTTTCTGTTGAACATAGTTTGTTGGGATCTTTTAGGCATTAAATTCATTTTGTCTAGAGATAGTCTGTATGTTCCTTCTATTACCTTAATCATCGGTTTTATTTATCTGGTTGTCTGTTTTCGGCTAAATTGGTTGTATAGGTTGCATGACGAGAGTGGTCACATTATTGAGAACACTCAGGTACGGTTGGACGATGTTTAACTATTTTTCCTTAGTGTGAAAAAAGGAAGGTGCTTCTAATCTAAGTTTTGGAGGAAAACTTGGATTTATTTTTGGATGTTTTTAATATGTAACCTTTGACCACCTTTTTATTTAATGTTTTTTCTTCTTCTTTTGGGGTTGGCATAGCCAACTTGCTGCCCTTGCGGAGACCAACGGAGAGTCCCATCATCATGTGGAAACTTTTGTAAGTTTAACAGTAAACTGTATTAACTCGTTTTTGTCGATTGCGTCTAAATGTTTGTGAAAGTGCAGTATAACTTTTACAATTTTCACATATAGTTGACAAGTTGATGAAAGGGAAGGCAAACACAGCACACTGTCTTCGTTCTACAGATAACTGGTAAGCCATCCTCCTCGTTTCTGTATTTTTCTTTTCTCTCATGTTTTTTCATGCCTGAGACTCAGTAACTAAGACATGCTAAACTATGGTACCTTGGGTTTTGAATCATCTTTCACTTATAAATGCGCGTATAGTTGCTGATGATCTTATAATAAATTCTCAAGTTAATGTCGTATTAGCTTATAGAGTTACTTTAGCAGGAAAGAATGCTGAAACTTTATGAATGAGATTGATATATGCTAGTATTTTATTCTCGACAATGTACCCAGTTGCTTTTGCTAATGTCTTTTCCTATTATATATTTTTTCGATTTCCTTTAATTCTCTACAACGTTGATGCTAGGTTTCATGTGTTTGGTATTGGAAGACGCACCGTTGGATTTAGTATTCGGGTTGAGGTTAAGACAAAATCAAAGACAATGGTATTCCACTTCTTTTGAAATACAATTTTGGTCACAACTCAGGTGGTCTATGCCTGTATGAATGTTTGTCTCCTTAGTATCTTTGCTATTCTATTTATCATTTAATTTTTGAATTATTTTTTCTAGATATGACTTAGAATTACATTTCTATGATCCGTAATCATCTTCTTTTTTCCTATATATATTTGATAAATAAAGCTACAATTTTTTTTATTTGTACTAGTATCTACTCGGATGAGACTGATATTCAGTATCTCTAAGTGTGCCTGATTTGTAAATGAGGGCCTTATAATATCAGTTAACCATGTTTATTATTTTAATTAGAAATTTACAAGTGAGGCATTAGGATTGTTCAAATTACCTTTTTTGGTTTAACGTAAATAAACTTCAGATTGGCAGGACAATACTATTGTATATTTCGTTTATACTGTCACTTTGGAAGAATATGATTTTTTTTTTGGCTTTTCTTTTCTTTCCCCTTTTCTTATTTGTATCTTTCCTCACTCGACTTTACTGTTCCTTTTTCGTTTACTTCTTCATCCCTTTTCCCCATAATTTCTCCATCTTTTTTTTTTCTTTCTTATTTTCTCTTTTCATTTTCTGCTTATTTTCTATTTTGTTTTATTAGATCTTGTTAATTTAAAATTTCTACATATAATATTTATTCCAAAATGTGCACATGAAAAGGTTATATTCTGCAAAAACTAAGCTAATTAGCTTTAGCTATATACCGTGAACATCTACATAGAGTTAATATCCCTGTGAAAAGTCTGTGTATGCTATACATGCACAAGCTTTATTTATGTTCTCTTTTATGCATTTCATCAGTTGCATGAAATTATCAGACTTGAAGTTTTTATATATCTAAGAATGAAATCTTGGAGTTTCTGGACAGGAAGTAGTCGTTGGTCCTGAGAATAGGACTGCAATATCCAACGATAAATTTTTGAGTGTGAATATGCTTGGAGATTATGTTGGATACACCGACATTCCATCATTCGATGACGTCTACCTCGTTATTCCCAGACAGGTAGCTTTTTTGGTCTTCCTCACTGAAGTCATGAATTGATACTGTTTGTGTTTGAGAAAAAGGATTTACGTGTTTAGTGAAGGTTTAATTGGATATGAAGTCATTTGCAGTATTTTTTTAATAGGAATACAACTGAACAATATTTCACTTGATCACATAAATCTTTGTGAAAACACACTTCCAAAATTGTAACCATGATAATAAACAAAATATATTTTCATTTTTCACACGAAAACGATAACTTATCGAATCCATTTTTCGGCGCTAGACACTGAAATTTGGGGCAATGGAAATACATACATTCATGCATACAGGGGCTACACTTTTATCAAAAATGTCCTATGCAATGTGTTGATGCTTTTTACCTCAAGTGCGTAAAATGCCTACTATGTGTTTGGTATGATTTTAAGAACTTTTTTCCCATTAATAATTGAAGGGCGGTCCTGGTCAACCTCAAACTTTGGGAAGCAACTTTTCCATGTGGATGCTTCTCGAACGACTCAGGTTTACTTTAGATGGTCTTGAATGCAACAAAATCGGTGTGAGTTACGATGCTTTCAATGCTCAGCCAGACTTTTGTGCTGCACCATTTTGGAGTTGCTTGCATAATCAACTGTGGAATTATTGGGATGTTAGTGAATTCTAATCACTCTCTATTGCTTACATGCATATTCGAATAATTTTGTGAGCATATAATAATAGCTGTTAATGATGAAAGGGGTTAATAAGTCATGTTATAATCTAACTCATTGGCCAGGCAGACCAGATCCGAGTTAGTCAGAATCAGGTTCCTCTTTATGGTGTGCAAGGAAGGTTTGAAAGGATAAATCAGCATCCAGTTATGTTTTGGGACTTGGGATACGTTTTGGATTCTCGATGAATAAATAATGCATGTTACTGAATGCATAAACATTTTATGGAATCTACAGAATGCGGGAAGTTATGCATTTTCCATAGGGATCACAGAAGTTCTTAACACAAACCTTTTGATTGAACTGGCAGCTGATGATATAGAATACGTTTATCAAAGGTTTGTATTGTATTGCTTTTTCTATTTATGTAAAAGACAACACACACACACACACACACACGCAGACACAAATAGTGCTAAGTTATGAAGACGGATTGATTCTTTTCAACTTTTGCAGGAGCCCAGGGAAAATTTTAGGCATCACTGTGCCAAGTTTTGAAACTTTGACACAATTTGGTACTGGAACAATTACAACAAAGAATGTTGGTGAAGTTGAAGCATCTTATAGTCTTACCGTAAGACACACACACACACACATATATACATATATATATATATATATAGTGGTAGGGAACACAAAATATTGAATACATATTAATGTACGTATTTCTTGTAGTTTGATTGCACACCTGGTGTCGGCAAAATGGAGGTAACTACTAAGAAATTGCTGCCTTAAACTTAAAGACATGGAAATGCAATTGGGGATTACATTATATATTCTGTGATAGCGCAGGAACAATTTTACACAATGAAGCCAAAAGAAGTGAAAACCCGATCATTTAAATTGTATCCTACAACTGATCAAGCTGCAAAATATGCATGTACAGGTATTAATTCAGTCTGGATTTATAATATATTATATACATGAAGGGTTTATTTCCTGAACCATATTTTGATTAGTTGAATAGATATCTTTCTCGACTATATCTTACTCCAGCCATACTGAAAGACTCCGATTTTGGTGAAGTTGATAGAGCAGAGTGTCGATTTACTACTACAGCTACAGTTCTTGCAAATGGAACACAGGTCTGCTATTAAAACTCCCCGTGGAATGATATGAAGTTGCGAAAAAACAAGGAGACGGTATTTCTTCAATAGGCATTGCATTCTAGCAAATTTGAGTACCCCTAGTTTATTACGGACTAGGTTGAAATTTTTTCGTACTCGGTGATTACTTGATGATGCTGTCTCTTGCTTATCATTGTTACAATTTTAGCAATCTAAGACGGGCGTGTTTGTATAAATGGTTGCTATTCAGATTCCATTTGAACCTCCAAAGACGGGTATAAGTGGCTTCTTTGATTCCATCCTGGAGATGTGGAAAAGGTTTAGGAGTGGTTTGGCAGATTTCTTTACTGGAAAGACATGCAGGTACATATATGCACGTTTAACATGTTCACAGAATGACACCAGCACGCACACACACACACACACACATTCATGCAAGTGTCGACATACTTGATGCCTGAGATTTCAAGTTACATCTGAAAATATTCGTGTGGCTCTTTGTATTATGCAGAGGGATGTGCTCTGGGTTTCTTGACTTCAGCTGCCATATGCAACATATATGCATGAGTTGGATTGTGTTGTTCCTTCTGTTTTTATCAATATTTCCAACAGGTAGGGTCGTGCTTATAGTTAGTCACTGAATTTTATAATACATGAAGTTAGAATATTTGTTTACATGGTAAAGTAGCTGACAATAGTAACATCCTTCTGAGCTGCAGCCATTCTGCTACTGTGGCTTTTACATGAAAAGGGACTCTTTGATCCTATATACGACTGGTGGGAGGATCGTATGTGGACTTTTAAGGGGGAAAACAGACACATAAGGAAGCATGGCAGAGATGCTGACCTTTCACTTATCTATCTGAAGAAAAATCATATGCATGCCGGAAAAAGGCATCATCACAAGCATGATCCTCATAGAAGGCGAAGTCACGTGCACAGTAGTAGAACAGTGGAAGAAGAAGATGGTTACCATTATTATCTTCACCATGTTCAAAAGGATAAGGACAAGCACAAGCATGGAAGACTCAAGCATGTTCATACGGACAAGCACAGACGTCTGTTTATTTAGTCATCTTATAACCTATTAATATTGTTAACTTAATTGAATTTGGTCTTAGGTTTTCACTGTATAATTATATAATTTTTTGAGTCATCTAATTTTCAACAGAAGTGCCTTTTCTGATTTGCGGTGTGAATCAACCAATACAAAGTGTTGGTAGTCGATCCGCCTTGGCATCCACCTAAGCGCCTCGGGCATCCGAACGGCCGAGCCGATCCCGGAGCCAGACCGGTCATAAACTTGATCGCTTCTCGGGTTCGCACAAAGGGCCGGACCGGGCAGAGACCTTAGAGCCGACCCGGAATCCGGACCAGAAAGGCCGAGCAGACCCTATATGAAAACACTATAATCACGAATAAGGCCGACCAGAGTAGCAGGAGGCTGAAGGGCCGACCTCATTGTCGGTCATAACAGATAAATATCGAAAGCCCGAAGAACAGGCAGACAGGACGGTAAGTGAGAGTTGTCATATCCCTATACAAAGCTCACCTAAGAAGACGACACGTGTCAAAGGAGTCACCTCCATCGCGACACATGTCATCAGCATATTCATCCCAATCGTCCTACTGTCCTCTCATGAATGGCTGGAAACACCTATATATATGCCAGGAGAAGGCACAAAAAAGGGACTTGGAAAAAGAGGAGAAAAAATATACAGATATCGAGAGACAGAGATAGAGAGAGAAGAAAGAGAGAGAAAAAAGAAAGAGAAAGGGAAAAGGGTAAGACTTGTGAATAACAAGCACCAGCTGTACGGACGGGTCAAAATATTTTCGGCCCGGCTCTATTCTTTATCAAGATCATCAATAAACATTTAATGGTTCAATATTTTTAATTCTGTTTATACGTCCCCCTTATTATTTTCTACGTGGCTTCGATCCATTCGTCCAGATCAGCCCACGTGACGTTGACCAAATCAGACGTCAACAGATTGGCGCTAGAAGGAGGGGCTGGCGGCGGCCTCGCGGCCCCGCGCAACCTATGCTTTTCTCGTTCATATTGCAAGCGACCTTGTGGTCAATCGCCACAACCTACGCTTTTCTCGTTCATATTGCAAGCCAATCCTATACTTTTCTTTAAAAGATTTCCTGTTAAGTATAGGATTCTCCATCTCTAACCACAAGTGACGAATTACCATCAGGCCCGTCCAAAGGGCCCGTTATGCGATGGAGGACACCGTTATGAGGTGTACACGCTAAGAAGTTCTCTATCATGCACAGACGTATCGGACTATTCTTAGTATGCACAGACGAACACGGCTTAGCATGGCTGCAATCACGCAGATGTTTTGAAAGACAGTCTGATGGCGGAGCATTTTGACACACCTTGTGTTCATCCGAAAATAACCACGCCCACCAAGGGATGGTAAGATGAAAGCATAGGAATCATCGTAACTACGAGTCGAAAGCATAGGAATCATCGTAATATGAAGTTGAAAGCACAGGAGCCATTGTGACCACGGGCTCCTACTCGACTCGGTTGACCCCTGAGAGGTCGTAATTTGAAGGATATTGAGCGTCGCTCAAAATTCCAGGGAAGGTCTCAAAGAGCCCTCGTATCCTTCAAATTAAAGTTGCAGTCAACATACACTGCAACATCTCAAAACTCCTTCTAATTCCCATCCACCCGCGAGGTCACAGTAATCCGAACGGTAATGGACCCGCTACCGAAGGCATCTCCAAGTATTGAGCCATGTGGTAGAAGAGCCGTGGCGGCCCTTACCAGGGAATTGGAAGTCAAAGCAAAAGTAATCCATAAAGGAGGTTTCCCCATAATCACCCGACCAGCGATCGTTAGGAGACCACCGGCGAGACTCAAAACTCCAAGTGATGAAAAAGCCGTGAAAAGTGGAAAATCCCAGTGAAACTAAAATGAGCCGAGGAGTAGTCTGTAAGAAAAGAGGGGCCCGACCGACCGAGTCACTGACCGTACCGCGACGACCGGCCCAAGAAGAATCCCCGGCGTTCTACGATGACCCCGGTCGAAATTGGGATACACCCATAGGAGAAGTCGTTTCAAAGAACAAGGTCAATATGACCCCGAGAACTTGGACCTCGTCGCCCAAAAAGGCGGAGCGTATTCTACGAAACATCCGAGGATTATCAGAGTTTCCAGGCTAATGACCTCATTGTTAAAATGAGCACTGGGGCCCGATACGGGACCTCCTGAATCCCAGTAACGAAGCCCGTCAGAACGGAGGTTGCTAGCTAGAATATGTAAGTGACCAAGGGTCAATTCATTTGTTGAATGCCATTAGGGTACAGTCAATAAAATTTGATTTTATGTTCACCTCGGAAATAAAATGCACTATAAAGACCGAGTTCGCCTCGGCACCTCGAATGACCGGCTCCTCCGGCACCATAAGACCGAGTTCGCCTCGGCACCTCGAAGGACCGGCTCCTCCGGCACTATAAGACCGAGTTCGCCTCGGCACCTCGAATGACCGGCTCCTCCGGCACCATAAGACCGAGTTCACCTCGGCACCTCGAATGACCGGCTCCTCCGGCACTATAAGACCGAGTTCACCTCGGCACCTCGAATGACCGGCTCCTCCGGCACTATAAGACCGAGTTCACCTCGGCACCTCGAATGACCGGCTCCTCCGGCACTATAAGACCGAGTTTGCCTCGGCCCCCAGGTTTCAAGGAAGAGATCAAAATTTCCAACCACTACGCTTCAAGAGGTAAATATCCTGTGATATAATGATCTTTATTAAGATATTGATTTCACCAAGATTAAAAGTCCGAGCTCGCCTCGGCATCTTATAAAGACCGGTCCACCCGGCACTAAAAGTCCGAGCTCGCCTCGGCACCTTATAAGACCGGTCCGCCCGGCACTAAAAGTCCGAGCTCGCCTCGGCACCTTATAAGACCGGTCCGCCCGGCACTAAAAGTCCGAGCTCGCCTCGGCATCTTATAAGACCGGTCCACCCGGCACTAAAAGTCCGAGCTCGCCTCGGCACCTTATAAGACCGGTCCGCCCGGCACTAAAAGTCCGAGCTCGCCTCGGCACCTTATAAGACCGGTCCACCCGTCACTAAAAGTCCGAGCTCGCCTCGGCACCTTATAAGACCGGTCCACCCGGCACTAAAAGTCCGAGCTCGCCTCGGCATCTTATAAGACCGGTCCACCCGGCACTAAAAGTCCGAGCTCGCCTCGGCACCTTATAAGACCGGTCCGCCTTGCACTAAAAGTCGAGCTCGCCTCGGCACCTTATAAGACCGGTCCACCCGTCACTAAAAGTCCGAGCTCGCCTCGGCACCGTATAAGACCTGTCCGCCACGCACTAAAAGTCCGAGCTCGCCTCGGCACCTTATCTGACCGGTCCGCCTGACCGAAAGTCCGAGCTCGCCTCGGCACCTTATAAGACCAGGTCCACTGCACTAAAAGTCCGAGCTCGCCTCGGCACCTTATAAGACCGGTCCACCTGCACTAAAAGTCAAGGCTCGCCTCGGCACCTTATAAGACCGGTCCGCCCTTTCAAAGTCCGAGGCTCGCCTCGGCACCTTATAAGACCGGCCCGCCCGCATCAAAGTCCGAGCTCGCCTCGGCACCTTATAAGACCGGTCCACCCGGCACTAAAAGTCCGAGCTCGCCTCGGCACCTTATAAGACCGGTCCACCCGGCACTAAAAGTCCGAGCTCGCCTCGGCACCTTATAAGACCGGTCCATCCGGCACTAAAAGTCCGAGCTCGCCTCGGCACCTTATAAGACCGGTCCGCCCGGCACTGAAAGTCCGAGCTCGCCTCGGCACCCTACAAGATCGGCCCATCCGGCAGAAAAAACGGCGGTCTGACCAATAGAGCCCAAACACAAAAAAGGCAACAAAAGCCATAAAAAGATCGTATTCACTCGAAATAAGTTTCATACAAAAATCAAGGAAGAGTGGCACGCAGGCCATACATGGAATAAAACAAAAAGTCTACTCGGCCTTGTCCTCCTGGTCGGCCGCCTGAGAAGGCGCCCCCACCTCCTCCAAACAAGGTCTCCTCCGATCTTCGACGGCTTCGGCGGCCTTCGACTCATCATCCCCGAGAGCTTCAACCTTGTGTCGGCGCACTGGGACTTTATGTAGGCTGGACTTCCTCAACGGTCTTCCCTTCCTTCATGAGATCCAACATCTCATAACAAGTGGAGACGTAGTTAAGGTTGATCAACTCCTCGTACTCGGGCGTCTTTTGAAAAGCAGCTCGTCGTGCAAGGCCCTGTCGTAACCCGCAGATTCGCAAGTCCGAACCCGCTCGGTCGCTTGCTCAAGTTGGGCCTTAGCGCTTTGCAAGTGAGCCTCGTACTCGGCCCCGATGTCCGAGCACTGCTTTTGCGCCTTCCCGGCCGCGCATCTCGTCGACCTTCCCTTTCCATATCTCGGCCTCAAAGGCCCGGCTCTCCGAAGCTCCATCTTACCCTTCAGGAAACCATCTCCTCCTCCAAAGATTTGATAAGCGAAGGGCGGAGATGGTGTTCCTCCTGTAAGGCCTTCAGATCGGCCTCTGCCTTTTTATGTTTCCCAGTGAGGCGATCGGCTCCCAGCGGCCTTCACATAGGTGCACAACGCCCGGCCCTGAATAGCGTTGCCAAAATGGATCTGCTCGGCCGGATCCATATCGTTGGTCACCCTCTCCATCTTCGGCGTCCGGCCCAAGAGGGGAACATGGTGGACTCAACCACCGAGGGGGAACACGATCGAGCGATTCGGCGGTAGGAATGGCCGCTGGGCGTAGTCGAGGAACAGCCGCGATCTCGCCCTTTCATCCGGCACAAGGCTCTTCCCGATCCTTACTCATCGGGAGATAGTGGCCCTCCAAATCAATTAGGGCTCCTTACCCTTTGACCGGCTGTCCGGGGGCTCAAGCGAGCACACGACGACCTCGGGAAGGGGGAAACCCTCATTACTGGTCAAGTTATCCTCGAGCTCGGCCTCTACTCTCTTCCGTTTGCCCGCGCTCCCTACGCTCGGCGGCCTCTGCAGCCAGCCTCGCCACCCATTGCGCAGCGTCTCTTTCCGTCCAGTCGAGCTCCTACCCTTGGGGCCTGGATGAAGAAGAAATATCAAAAAAAAAAAAAGGCTACCAGATGAAGACATTCTGTCGGGTTAGTGGATCAAGCCCCGCAGCCCAGAGATTGTCCTCGTAATCAAAAGGTATGACTTCCTCCGATCAACGGAAGATCCAAGAGCTGTTCAACCCGGTCGTCGAACAAGGAGGAGGTCTCAAGCGGAATACGTTACGCACAAACAACAAATTATGAGCGTCGGACAAAAAGGTACAAAGTCAAGAACACAACACTTACTCATTTTAGCAACAAAGTCTTCTGGGACCGGAGCTCGGCGTCCATCACGCCGAGTTCCCACTCATCAACCGAGCTCACCACGGTCCCCACATAGAACCACCGGTCTTTCCGGCTATGGATGGTCTCGGCACCTCCACCAAATCCTTATACATCGCATGCCGGTGTCAAATAAAACCCAGTAGGAACCGGATCACCGTACCGACCTCCATAAAAGAGACTGTTAATCTCTTCAAACTAGGCTCGGGCCACCCATGCCGACTAAAAGTATTAAAAGACCCACCATCCGGCCCAAGAATTCGGATGAATTTGGGCAATGCAAAGGCCCCACTGCCTCAACCACCGGGAAAGAACCAACGGCAGAGGGAACCTTAGCCCAGACAACAGAGAGCGGTAGTACACCGCCGTGCATCCAACCGGAGGGGTGTGGGGTCTCTCCTCTGGGTTCGGAACAAACATCCGCACCACCGCGGGTATCTTAAATCGCCCCCGCCAAGCCTCCAACTGCCCATCAGTGACCATGCTGCATATCGAGGCCGAATCCCATTCCGCCTCGACAAAAGGAGACGGCCGAGGCCGAACCCAGCCCCCGATCTCGCCACTCGCTGACAACGACGTCGCCACCTCCACGTCTCCAGAAGTTGCATCCCCCGAATCCGGCGACCTTGCGACATCGCTTCCATTCTCGTCGCTCCAGTCAACGGGAGCATCACCTATCGACAAATCCGCCACTCCGTGATGCAGGGACACAACCGCCTCCTCCGCCGTATTCCTCCGCTCCGACATCGTAAAATAAGAAAAAAGAGGAGGAAGAGCAAGCTTACCGGGGAAGTCTGCGAAACCCGAAAAGAAGAAAAATTGCCGGAAAAAGATCTCTCTCTGCAGTAAAAATGGCGAAGGAAGCAATGAAGAAGAATACACTCTATATTTATAGGAGGAGACAGGGGCATTAATTACTAAAGCGGCGATTCATAGTCATCACAAGAATTAAGAACGCGTGAGACACCGCGACGAATTACATCCCGCCACGCGTCCCCCTCGCTGTGACTCTTGGAGATCCCGAAGTCAAATCGATGCGACTCTCGAAGATATGACCCTTCAAAGGATCTTATCCACCTCCAAATCGGACCGACCTCAATCTGAGACGATTCCAGCACCGGCCAACCCGGCACGACCCTGGACTCGGGGGCCCTTGTTGGTAGTCGATCCGCCTTGGCATCCACCTAAGCGCCTCGGGCGTCCGAACGGCCGAGCCGATCCCGGAGCCAGACCGGTCATAAACTTGATCGTTTCTCGGGTTCGCACAAAGGGCCGGACCGGGCAGAGACCTTAGAGCCGACCCGGAATCCGGACCAGAAAGGCCGAGCAGACCCTATATGAAAACACTATAATCACGAATAAGGCCGACCAGAGTAGCAGGAGGCTGAAGGGCCGACCTCATTGTCGGTCATAACAGATAAATATCGAAAGCCCGAAGAACAGTGACAGACGGTAAGTGAGAGTTGTCATATCCCTATACAAAGCTCACCTAAGAAGACGACACGTGTCAAAGGAGTCACCTCCATCGCGACACATGTCATCGCATATTCATCCCAATCGTCTCTTGTCCTCTCATGAATGGTGAAACACCTATATATATGCCAGAGAAGGCACAAAAAGGGACTTGGAAAAAGAGGAGAAAAAATATACAGATATCGAGAGACAGAGATAGAGAGAGAAGAAAGAGAGAGAAAAAAGAAAGAGAAAGGGAAAAGGGTAAGACTTGTGAATAACAAGCACCAGCTGTACGGACGGGTCAAAATATTTTCGGCCCGGCTCTATTCTTTATCAAGATCATCAATAAACATTTAATGGTTCAATATTTTTAATTCTGTTTATACGTCCCCCTTATTATTTTCTACGTGGCTTCGATCCATTCGTCCAGATCAGCCCACGTGACGTTGACCAAATCAGACGTCAACACAAAGATAACAAGGAAGTTAGAAAGTTAGAGTTGTGTATTTCATATATTGAAGGAGGAAAATTGAGGATGTGCTGGTATCGAGTTTTTCAGAGAGCGAAAGGGACAAGAACCGAGAAAAAAATATGGAGTTAAAAAAATATAAAAAAGTGCATTTATCCAATTCTGGGACTTTTCTTCAAAAATCAGTTTTATACATTTTGAGAGTGACAATAATGATGAGCAAAATAGTTCAACAAAAAATATTGGATACAAAGAAGTCTTAAAATCTGTAATTTCAGTATTATTCAAGTTATTGCTATTAAGCTTTCTTTATTTTGAACAAGTACTATCGATTATTTTTATAGAAGTTCCATATTATTATTATTTTTATATTATTCATATCCCACGTACCCAAATATGATTTTCAAATGCCAACATTATCTATAAATATATAACGGCGAATTACATAAAGTACTTTTATTGTTTGGTCTAATGACATTAATATCAATCGTTTGAACAATTACATCTACACCAAATATCACATCCAACGTTGACCACATTGCTAGGTGTCATTACTTTGTTAATGTGGATGCTTGATTGGAATGAGTTGACATTTATTTAAAAGAAACAAAAAAGATAATAAATTGGTTTTCCGTATAAAATAAAAAACTCTTCCTGCTCCACTATAGACCCGCCAAAATCTTCACCATCTTCCTTAACTCTTCTCGTAAATCCTAATGAGCCTCGATTAAGTGCAAATTGTGTTGGGAAAAACACCGACAATAGTCACGTCACAACGAAAAATGCGGAACCTCGTTTGACAATTTCACAATCTTCAATTGTAACTTCGTGGTTACCGACGAGTAGAGCACACAATCACAACTCGACAAAAATAATACAAATGATATACCAAAAGCGATAAATAACGAGACACAATTTTAGCGTGGAAAACCCCTCAAGACGAGAGTAAAAACCACGGGACCAAAGCCGCTTAAATCCACTATCACCAATCCACAATACACGATTCGTCCCTAATACAAACTAGGGATATACACCAATAATCTTCAAATACTTGGTAATAAACAATATTCAAGTATTTGGAATACACAATAACAACAAGATCGAGAAAAGAAAACACCGTAAATAGCTTACACAAAAAGCTAACGAAATACCTGAACTTCCGGACTCAAAAACTCGATCTACTCCGGTGAAAAGATTTGCCCAATAGCTACCAAGCTCTTGTCAAAATATCACGACGATCCGACCGATAAATCTCTGGGAAATTGAAGAAATGTATTTCTCTCTCTTGTTTCTCTCTCTTTATTGCTCTCAAAAATTGGTGAAGGAATAAAGAAAAAAACCGCAGCAAAATCTCCTTAAAAGAAACCCAAGTGCTGGGTTGACCCTATGTGCCTAGGCGCAGACATTGCGTGCCTAGGCACACTCAGAAAAAAAAGGCAAAAAAGTCCTAGGGGCCTAGGCACAGAAGAGTTGCGCCAAGGCGCAGAGTACAGTGAGTTCCAGGGGGCCTAGGCACAGAAGGGCTGCGCCTAGGCACGAAGTACAACAGGGTCCAGCGATTTGTAGCTCATCAGCAGGGGGCCGCGGCCTGGCGGGCTTGGGCCGCGGCCCGGAGTACAGTGGCGGGAGTTCTCGGCCAAAAAATAGTGTGCCGCGGCCCGGAGTCCAGTCGACCCCGAAAAAGCCTATATTTCGGAAATAACTCCTACAAATCTCCCCCTTTCCGGAATATAGGAAGAGTTCGCCATCCCGGCGATCGAACAACACACTTTCACCTTCTCTCTACTCAACGCCTTGGTTAACATATCGGAATCATTATCATCGGTATGAACTTTATCAAGTTCAAATAAACCATCCTCCAATGCATCTCGGATCCAATGGTACCTCACATCGATATGTTTTGTTCTCTTGTGAAAAGTCGCATTCTTAGCCAAATAAATCGCACTTTGACTATCACAAAGAACCATGTAACGTCGTTATCGGAAGCCTAGCTCTCGTAAAAACATTGTCAACCATAAGAGCTCGTTACTCGCTTCCACCGCTGCAATATACTCGGCCTCCGTTGTAGATAAGGCAACGCACTTTTGCAATCTTGATTGCCATGACACGGCTCCCCCTGCAAATGTCATCAAATCACCGGAAGTGGATTTTCGATTATCTTCATTACCGACCATATCCGAATCGGAATATCCAACAAGCATTGCTTTCCCATTTCCAAATGTAATCTCCAATTTGGAAGTACCCCGTAAATATCTAAATATTCATTTTACGGCTTTCCAATGCTTTTTTCCCGGATTCGATAGAAACCGGCTCATCACTCCCACAGCATGAGCAATGTCGGGCCTAGTACATACCATAGCGTACATCAAACTCCCGACCGCCGAGGCATAAGGAATTTTATCCATATCCTCAATCTCCTCCTTCGTAGTAGGGCAATCCTTGTTCGTCAATTTAAAATTGTTAGCAAGAGGTGAACTAACAACTTTAGCTTTGTCCATGTTTAAGCGTTTAAGCACTTCTCGATATATTGCTCTTGTGACATGTGTAATTTCCGGGCTGCTCTATCCAGAGTAATTCTTATCCCAAGAATTTGTTTAGCGGCCCTCAAGTCTTTCATGGCAAAAGACTTGTTCAACTCTTTCTTCAAGTTGGCAATCCTTTCGGCATTCTTTCCAACGATCAACATGTCGTCCACATAAAGAAATAAGATGATAAAATCATTATCTCCAAATTTCTTGAAAAATACGCAATGGTCTAGAGTCGTCTTTCGGTAGCCTTGCTCCCCCATAACCGACTCAAACTTCTTATACTATTGCCGTGGTGCTTGCTTCAACCCGTATAAACTCTTCTGGAGTCTACAAACATAGTCCTTTTTACCTTTGACCTCAAACCCTTCCGGTTGCTTCATATAAATTTCTTTGTCAAGGTCTCCATGAAGAAATGCCGTCTTGACATCCATTTGTTCAATCTCAAGGTCAAGACTATCCGCAATACCAAGGACCAATCGAATCGATCCTATCTTCACAACCGGAGAAAAAATCTCGTCAAAATCAATACCCTTCTTTTGACTAAATCCCTTGACTACGAGTCTAGCTTTGTATCGGGGCAACGAAGTATGCTCCTCCGACTTCACTCTATACACCCATTTGTTCCTCAAATCTCTCTTGCCTTTCGGCAACTTTACCAACTCGTAAGTGTTATTCTCATGCAAGGAACTCATCTCGTCTTTCATGGCATCCATCCACTCCTTCTTCTTTACATCCTCCATAGCCTCCGCAAAATATTCGGGCTCTCCCTCGTCGGTGATTAAGACATACTCATCGGCCGAATAACGAGTGGAGGGATGACGGTCCCTCGTCGACCGTCTATGTGGAACAAAGGATGGCATGTTTGTCACGGGTAGCTCGGGATGAGCTCCATCGGTGTCATCTTGTCTCAACTCATCGTTGTCACCGACATCATGTTGTTCATCATTTTGGACATCCTCTCCACCGGGTGTCTCAACATGTTGTGGAGGAACGGGGTCCAAAACAAAAAGATCATAGTCATGTTTTGGAGCCGACTCTCCATTCTCAATATCCTTCATCGTTTGATCTTCAACAAAAACATCTCTTGACCGAACAATCTTCTTGGTCACTGGGTCATACAATCTATACCTGAACTCATCAAACCCGTAACCAATAAAAATATATGGCTTCGTCTTGGAATCAAGCTTTGATCTCTCATTATTCGAAATGTGTACAAAAGCTTTACATCCGAAAACCCTTAAGTGGCGGTATGAGATGTCTTTACCGCTCCACACTTTATTCGGGACATCAAACTCCAAAGGAACACATGGCGTCAAATTAATCACATGAACCGCCGTGTTCAAAGCTTCTCCCCAAAATGACTTTGGCAATCCGGCATGTGAGAGCAAACATCGAGCTCTCTCGACCAAAGTCCGGTTCATTATCTCCGCCAATCCATTGAGTTGCGGAGTCTTCGGGGGCGTCTTTTGATGTCGAATACCTTGCTCTCGGCAATATTCATCAAAGGGCCCGGTGTATTCTCCACCATTGTCCGTCCGAATACACTTTAGCTTCTTCCCGGTCTCTCTTTCCAACAAGGAATGAAATTGTTTGAGAACATCTAACACTTGATCTTTGGTCTTCAAGGTGTATGCCCACACCTTCCTCGAGTGATCGTCGATGAATGTGACAAAGTATCGGCAACCACCAAGCGTCCTAGTCTTCATAGGACCACAAACATCGGAATGAACAAGATCAAGAACATTTTCCTTCCGTGAAGGAGTGTGACTCTTAAAAGTAACTCTCCTTTGCTTCCCGGCTAGACAATGAGAGCACCTTTTAAGATGTACCTTGTGAACCCCGGATAACGCCTCCTTCTTCGAAAATAGCGCCATCCCTTTCTCGTTCATGTGACTGAGCCTCTTATGCCATAGCTCGGCCATGTCATTATTGTCGATTGTGTTCACGGAATAAATCGTGACCTTTGGAAGTGTCACGTACAATTTCCCTTCCTTTTCTCCTCTGCCGACAATCAAGGAACCTCGAGTGAGTTTCCACACTCCCTTGCCAAAACCACTATGATAACCATCATCATCGAGTAAACCAACGGACATAACATTAAGCCTCATGTCCGTAACATGTTTTACATTCCGTAAAACAAGTTCCACACCGGTGTCGAATCTCAAATGAACATCTCCCACTCCAACAATTTTGGATAACCCATCGTTACCCATCTTGACTATACCATAGTCACCCGAAGTATAAGAGGAATAAAAATCTCTACGTGATGTAACATGTCACGTAGCTCCACTATCGACCACCCAACTCGAATCATCTCTAGCAAGGTTCACCATATCATAATCACAACAAACAAAGAATTCTTCGGTAGTAGTATTTACTTCGGCTTTATCATTACTACCGCTCTCCTTCTTTTGAGAATTCTCTCGGCCTTGGCGATTCTCCTTATTCAATTGTCGGCAAAATGTCTTCGTATGCCCTTTCTTACCACAATGGTAACATTCAACATTGGCATACTTCCCCCGAGAATTACTTCTTTGTGGCCCTCTATTACTCGGACCTCTACTTTGACCTCTCCCCCATCTTTCGGTAACTAGAACATCCGACTGTGACGAAGATCCCTGTGCCTTTCTTCGGAACTCCTCATTCAACATGTTCCCTTTAGAAAGTTCCATCGAAATGACACCATCGGGGCAGAGTTAGACAACGACGTACAAAACGTCTCCTAAGTATCCGGCAATGTACCTAATAACCACAAAGCTTGTACCTCCTCTTCGAATTTAATGCCCATTCCCACAAGTTGATTAATTATGCCTTGGAATGCATTCAAATGATCCGATAGAGGAGTCCCGTCTCGATATTTCAAGTTTATCATTTTTTTAATGAGGAATAACTTATTATTCCTCGTCTTACGAGCATATAATTGCTCGAGCTTGTGCCATAATTCTCGAGCGTCTTTTTCTCCACTAATATGGTTCAAAACATTGTCATCATCCCATTGTCGAATATATCCGCAAACTTGGCGATGCAAAATAGTCCACTCCGCATCGGACTTGCCTTCCGGTTTATCTTTGCTAAAGACTGGTAAATAATAATCTTTCACATATAGAAGGTCTTCCATCTTCCCCTTCCATACGTGGTAGTTCGAACCATTCAAGTTAACCATTCTACTCGTGTTGGCTTCCATCTTACATTTGAGATACTAAACAACCACGAAACAACAAATCTCGTGGCTCCGATACCACTTTGTTGGGAAAAACACTGACAATAGTCACGTTACAACGAAAAATGCGGAACCTTGTTTGACAATTTCCTAATCTTCAATTGTAACTTTGTGGTTACCGACGAGTAGAGCACACAATTACAACTCGTTAAAAATAATACAAATGATATACCAAAAATGATAAATAACGAGACACAATTTTAGCATGGAAAACCCCTCAAGACTAGAGTAAAAAACACGGGACCGAAGCCGCTTAAATCCACTGTCACCAATACATAATACACGATTCGTCCCTAATACAAACTAGGGGTATACACCAATAATCTTCAAATACTTGGTAATAAATAATCTTCAAGTATTTGGAATACACAATAACAACAAGATCGAGAAAAGAAAACACCGTAAATAGCTTACACAAAAAGCTAACGAAATACCCGAACTTCCGGACTCAAAACCTCGATCTACTCCGGTGAAAAGATTTGCCCAATAGCTACAAATCTCTTGTCAAAATATCACGACGACCCGACTGATAAATCTCCGGGATATTGAAGAAATGTATTTCTCTAACTTGTTTCCCTCTCTTTGTTGCTCTCAAAAATTGGTGAAGGAATAAATAAAAAACCCGCAGCAAAATCTCCTTAAAAGAAACCCAAGTGCTGGGTTGACCCTGTGTGCCTAGGCGCAGACATTGCGTGCCTAGGGACACTCATAAAAAATGGCAAAAAAGTCCCAGGGGGCCTAGGCACAGAAGGGTTGCGCCTAGGCGCAGAGTACAATGAGTTCCAGGGGGACCTAGGTACAGAAGGGCTACGCCTAGGCACGGAGTACAGCAGGGTCCAGCGATTTGTAGCTCATCAGCAGGGGGCCGCGGCCCGGCGGGCTTGGGCTGCGGCCCATAGTACAGTGGCGGGAGTTCTCGACCAAAAAATAGTGTGCCAGGGCCCGTATGGTTTGTGCCGCGGCCCGGAGTCCAGTCAACCCCGAGAAGGCCTATATTTCGGAAATAACTCCTACAAATTGATGTTACAAATTAAGGGAGTGCAACCAATCGTTCCCATTTTTCGGTTACGTCACAACAGATTTCTTTGAATACAAACAGTGAGGGTTGTCAGATGTTCGTCCCAAATATGAGTAATGTTTAGTTGCTTGGTTTATAATGTCGATTTGGGGTTAGTTTTGTGTAAAAATTGATTTTTGTGTTTACAATTTTACAAAAGGGGTCTTATAGTGGCCGGAATTTGGGTTTTCAGACGTAAAATGATTGATTTTTTTTTTTTTCAAAATTTGAAACTTGTGAAATTAAGGTTAGTAGATATTATTTTTTGATGCTTTGTTAACTACCAATTGGATTTTCATTTGAAAACAAGGGGTTTTTTGTATATACATCAGGATCTTTGTGTTATAATGCCTTTTTTTTCTCTGTAAAAATGGTTTAGAAAAAGTGTTAACCAGTAGCCTTATTTTTGTTTAAGGTACAGTGGATGAAACTTATATGATAAGGATTCACTTTGATGGGCAACAATTCATGTTGATAATGTAAAAAAAGGCAGGTATAATCACACTAAATTGCTTAATGAAGTTATGTCTGTAGCTTTAGATAAGGTGCCAGCTGATGTTAATTTGACTTTCTCAATGAAATGTGACTTGGATGACACTACTAATTAACTAGGAATATTGACTGATGATCATGATGTTAGGACAATGTTTGAGAGGAATAAAAAATATATGAAAATTAAGCTTAATATTGAGGCTTCTGAGGTTGTACCTATTGCAGTTGATTCAAGTCACAAGAAAAAGAATGTTAGGAGGTCTATGTGGGATGATGATGTGTTTGATCCAGTGTTTGAGACAGATAGTAGGTCAGATTTTAAATCGCTCCTCCTTTTGAGCGCAGTAAGAACTCTAAGAAAGTGCAAAGCAAATCCCTTTAGGAAGACAGGCCTCACTTTGTTGATCTTACCGAAACTCACAAGGAAGAAGAAATTCCAAACCCTAAGAATGAAAACCCTCACAACACTGAAAACACTCCGAATGAAAATGCCAATACCCCAAGTGGCATCATTGGAATCCCTCAAATGACACCACTGAAATCCCTCCAAATAACAACAATGAAATCCCCCCAAATGACAACGTCACTAAGCATACATATCTGAACCACCACCATCTGGACCAGAAGAAGCTAATATGTATCATGAAACTATGGATGATGAGGTGTTGCTTTATTTTGAAGAGCTCATATCTAAACATTTCAACCACTACACAATCGTGAAAAAACCCCAACTCCTGAAAAAACCACAACTCCAGGAAAAATTCAAGAAGAACAATAAAAAAAATAATAGAACTCCTAATAAGACTGCAGGTAAGCAAACTGATGTACGTAATGAAGATGAAACTGATATTGAGGAGGAGGAGCTACATTACATACATGACTCGGAGGATAAAGAGATTGGATTTCATAAAATTCCAACTCAAAAGGAGACTGGGGATGGTATGGATGATGATGAGAATGAAATAACGCTGGAGATGTCAACACAAATGATGAGTCAAATGATGTGAATGAGAGTGTGAGGGCTGAGAGTGCTAGGAAGGGTGCAAGTGAGGGTTTGAGGGCTGATAGTGTAAGTACTAGTGAAAATAAAAGCAATCGACAAGATATGTACTTTGGTGATGCTAAGTGGAAGGTGATGAGTTTGTAAGAGAACCAGAACCGGGATAAAGATTTCAAATTTGGTGAAACATTGTTGACACTAAGGAGCTTAGAGCAAAAGTTAAGGAATACGCAATTAGAGTTGGCTTCAAGTGTAAGAGAACAAAGAATGGGTAATCTAGACTCACAACCATATGTCAAGAAAGAGGATGTAGTTGGCGGCTACACTGCTCCTCATTGGCTGATAAGAAAACAATGATGGTGAAGACTTACCATGGACATCATAACTGTATTAAGCAAGTGAATCACAAACAGGCATATCAAAACTGGTTGGCATCTAAGGTATATAACTTCCTACCCTTCTTACATACTTTTTTCATACTTTTATTTTTATATACTAATTAGTTAACTTATTGTTTGTATACTCAAATACATTTGTATCTTAGGTTATCTAAGAGTTGAAAACAAATCCAACCTCAGATGCATATAAACTGATTGCGTGGTCTACCAGACATTTTGGAGTTACATTGCCCTGAGGATGTATGGGGCATGATTGAGGGCTTTTGACATACTAGGGGGTAAACCCGAAGAAGCCTATCAATTGATGCCAAAGTATGCGCAAATGGTGAGAGGCATAAATCTTGGAAGCATTATGGATCTTCAAGGAGATGTTGAACAAGTGCAAAACACCCCTCTAATTAAGAGAATTTTCATGGGAATTGATGCATTTAAAAGAGGATTCGCAGCTGGTTGTGCACCATTTCTGTTCTTTGATGGCTTCCACTTTACAGGTAAGTTTGGAGGTGTCCCATTAAATGCTGTTAGCACTAATACTGACTTTGGCATATTCCCAGATGCTAAGGCTGTGGTTGAGAGTGAAAGTAAGAAAAGTTGGGGCTTCTTGTTGCAATGTCTGACTCAAATGTTGGGCTGTTTGACAGAGCTGCACATTGGCATTTCATGACAGACAGGCAGAAGGTAATGAGCTTCTAGTTTGTGAAAAAATTTGTTGACATATTTCTTTCTTAGATAATATGTAATTAATATTTGAATTATTTTGTAGGGACTTACACCTTCCATGGAGGAAATATACCCAACAGTCATCAATAAGAAGTGTGCCAAGAACATCTATAACAACTTCAAATTGAAGTGGTCTTCCAAAGACTTGAGAAGGTTTTACTGAAAAGCTTGTACCACTTTTACTTCTTATACTTATAACAAGGCCATGGCTAGGATAGAATCAGTTAGTCCTGATGCATATGAATGGTTAACGGATATTCCCTAGGGCATTGGTCTAGACACTCATTTGACACATAGGTTAAGGTAGATCATGTGACAAATGACTGTAATGAGAGCTTTCATTCATGGGTAGAACCAGTTAGGGTCTTCTCACTTTACAATATACTTTATGGACTAAGTCAACAAATCATGAAAAGTAAAGAATAACTCTGATAAGGAGAGAACGTGCGAGATGATTGTGATGCCTGGGTTTTTGAAAATAATGATTGAGATAGGTGAGAAGTCTAGAAACTCCATAATTGCAACTAAATCTGGAAGGGTCTTTCAAGTTCATGATATGAGCTTTAACTTCATTTGCATCTTGGACATGAGAACTCGTGACTGAAAGGCATGCATGGTTGGTTGTCGAGGAATGTATAGATCACCATGTCAATTATATCTATTACAATCACACCAAGGCAGTATATGTTAGAGCATATGATATTGTGATGCATCCTATACCTCAAACACCATTTTAGCCACAAGGTTTGACTGATGATGTGTGCAAGCCTCCCGATGTGAACAAACAACTTGGAAGACCTATTGAGCAAAGTTTTAGGCATCCAAGTGAGCCTGTAAAGCCTGCGAAAATTTCTAAGTCACTCATAGCACCACTTAATTGAGTGCAGTGATCGTGGAGAAACTCGCCATAACACAAGAAGATGCGTAAATAGTTCCAAAACCTGTTCTTAGTCAAACTTGTTTATTTATTCTATTTACAGTATATTCTATATTATTCTTGTTTGCTTATATTTTCCTTCTCTATATGATAGTCTACAAAACAACCTGCAATAAGTGGTGTTACTAGTGCAACTAATGCTACAATATATATGTTTGTTGTAATTGCAGCCTAAGAGAAAGAGAGATGTTGATACAAATCAAGCTCGCACTAGTGAAGCAGGTCTATCCAAGAGAAAGAAAGGGAAGACTACTAGTAGAGGAAACGTAGAACAGTCAATCCTGCCGACGACCCAGCCTGATGTATTCTATCAAGATTAATCAAGTGCAGTTGAGATTTATGCCATATTTTATTTGATGCAACTAGTGTGTAAATGGTCAAGGATATATTTTTGTGGGGATAAACCTTGTTGAATTGTTGGTGGTTTAAGATTAGGAGACAATGCAATCTATTTCAAGTATCTCAATTTTATTTATCACATAACTTGCATACATCATTTGTTTTTAGCATACATCATGTCCTAGAATATATCATGTGATAGTCTTCACTATCATACCCAACAAGAACACTCATAACCCCACTGGGTCAATTGTTACAATTTTCTAAGAAAGACATATGGATCATCATTTCTTCGAGATCTTGCAACTTCATTTATCACCAGGCTTGCAGATTCATTTGTTCTGTGCTTCATGATTTCATAATCTATTTGTTGTTGATGTTGTTAAGAGTTATACATAGTTGCATCATCTACCCTCCATTAATGAGACCAATAGTCGACACGGCAAACATAGTACATCCTGTCATTGTTCTTTCCACTACTTGAAGCTACCAATATCGTAAACATGTCACAATCAAATTTGCGGCAGATAACAACCCTTATATTAGAACTTGAGCTATTGTTTGGCATTGTTTTGATGTGGATGAATTGTGAGAGAAAGATGAAGAATTGTGATGAAAACTAGAGGGAAAAAGCATATGTATAAGGATTTTTTTTTGGGCAAAAACGGTCACTAACCACTATATTCTGGAATCCCAAAAATCTGGTTCAATAATTATATATACACCCAACACAATGTCATTTACATAAATTTGAATCATAAGAAGGTTACCACCTTCCTGGACTTTGAAGAGTGTCTTCGACACCACCTTTCTCAAATCCACTGTTGATATGATCCAGCGATACGGTCTCGGACCAGGATATGGGTGATTGCTTGAGTATATGTAGTGCTTGTCTTAGCCTATAGACTAGATCATCCTCTTCAGTGCTGGCAAACCCTGAAGGTTGTTTGACATAAACTTCTTCAGCTAGGTCACCATGCAGGAATGCACTCTTAATGTCCATTTGGATACAATGAAGTTCTTGTGGGCTGCCAACACTAGGAATAGCCTAATGCATTCTAATATGCCTATAGGGGCAAAAGTTTCATCAGTCTATGCCTTCTTCCTATCTGTAGCTTTGGGAAACTAGTTTGAACTTGTTTCTTATGATTAGATCATTTCATCCTTTTTATTTATGAATACCCATTTGTTCCAATTACAGCTTGATGGTTTAGTTAGGAACTAAATATCAAACATTGTTCCTTTCGAAACCATTTAACTTTTCCTCCATGCATGTAATACAATGAGAATTGTTGAGAGCTTCTTTTATAGAGACAGGTTTCGATTGAGCTAGGAATACAACTAATATCATTTTCTGATTTTGTTTCCTCATGTGCATACATTACATTTCATTATGTACTTTATATTCTTCTTCTGGTAGAGTCACCAGCATCAATATCACCAATTATCAACTCCCGTGGGTGATCTATTAACCGCCTCTTACCAGGTTTTAATTTCGAGTTCCTGATTGTGTCATGTTGGCCTGTAGGCCCAGCTTTAACTTCCATAGCATCAGCTTCTACCACATCATCTGTTCTTACATCTATAAAATTTATTTCTAGTATGGTGATAGGTTCTTCCTAAGGCTGTGGAATTTACTCAATGGTTATGGTCTGAACTGCTTGGGTTAGATCATCCTCTCTTGTAGGATCAAAAGAAGGTTCATCAAATACTACCTGGACTGACTCCTCTATTATCAGTTTCCTCTTGTTGAAAATCCTAAATGCCTTGTTGACATATGAGTATCTGACGATTATTACCTCATTAGACTTCTCATTGACAGTCTTGAGCTAATCCTTGCCATTGTTAAGAACATAGCACCAGCAACAAAAAATCTGAAAATATGTAACCATAGATTCATACTCGTATGCAGTTTTGTTGTGGTGCTTATTGATGTTACAACAGTTTTGTGTATATCATGCTATATTTTTTGCTTCTTCCCAGGATTGTTGTGGCAACATGCTTGCAGCAATCATTGTTCTTGTTGCTTCCTTCAGCGTCTTGTTATTTCGCTCTGCAACACCATTTTGCTATGGAGTCCGGGATGTTGAGTATTCCTGCTATATGCCATTGTCCTTACAGTATTGCTCTATGAAGCAATTTGTGAATTCTTTTTCTCTGTCAGACCGAACGGATACAGTGCTCATTCTTTTCTTATTCTCTAGCTTCTTTAGGTGTTCCGACAGCTTTGTGATTGTCTCCTTCTTCTTTCTCAAGAACATTGTCCTAGAATACCTGGAGAAATATTCAATAATAACAAGATAGTACTTCTGACCTCCCAGCTGACAGGGTATATAGGCGCACATAAATCCATATGTAGTAAATCGAGGACCCTGTGGGTTGAGATATAGGATTCGCTCTTTAGAGATGTCTTGATTTGCGCGTATTTCTTACATGGTCCACGTACACTATTCTTATGAAACAATATATCTGGAAAGCCTCTGACCATTCACTGTCGGTCTAATTTGTTAATGGTCTTGAAGTTGATGTAAGATATCTTTTTGTGCCATATCCAACTTTGATCTGCAGTGCCTTTGACAAGAAAATAAGGAATTACAGCACTAGTAGGTTTACAATCAGCAACATACAAATTACCTGACTGGCTTCCTGTGAGGACTACTTGCTTGGTCTTTATGTCCTTCACCCTACACTTTCCTTCAAAGAATTTAACCGAGAATTGTTTGTCACGAAACTGGCTAACACTTAGAAGATTGTACTGTAGTCCTTCAACATAAGCTACATCGATGGCTTTGAGTTTCCTACAAGCAGGGTTCATTTCCCTCTTGTTCTTCCTTTAGATTTGTCACCGAATCGAACCTTTAGACCTCAAAATTCTACATAACCTGTCAGTTTATTGATATCTCCTGTCATGTGTCGAGAACATCTACTATCGAAATATCAGATGTCCTCCTCCTCATATCCTATAAGCAAAATTAAGTAGATTTAGGTCCCCATTATTCTGTGGGCCCTTGGTTAGTAGTGCCTTTCGGTACCCATATTTGCCTTCTGTAATACCCGCTAAATTTAGAAAATTATTTCTTAATTTATTAATTATTTTTAGAGTAAATATTGAATAATAATTCAATTTAAATTATCAGTTGGACTTATGATTATTTATTGAGCCCAAATCATGAATTTCCAATTTAACCATAGACCCAAGTCAATTAATTACCGAGCCCAAATATTATAAGTTTAATTAATTTTAATACATTCATTTTGGACCAGCCAACCATTATAAGTTCAAACCCAATTCATGTATTTTGGGCCTAACTCCTATAATTCATTATCAAGCCCAATCCCTATTTTATTGTCTAACCCAATACCCCAGCCCAAATGCCAAGCCCAACATTCTCTCCCCCCCCCCCCCCCCCACACACACACACACACGTCCTGCCTCCTCTCCTTCTTCGACAGCCGGCGCTCGCCTAGCCCAGATTCGAAGGTCAGAACCGGGAAGGAAGTTTTCTGCACCTTCATCAACCACCTTAGTGGAGGAGTGGACATCATGGGGAGCCGTTATGCATCATGGGGAAGGGTTAGTTATTAATTCCTGCATCAATAACTCAATCTCAACAAATCACCTGCTTCTTGCTAAACCAAGGTATCAATCTGGTTCCTAGGAATTGGCACGTTCCACTAGTGCTTTTCTTATTAATCTTACATCCTACAAAATCTGTGTCCGAGTATCTTGATAGCTCAAAGTTGTCGTCCTTAGGATACCATAATCCAACATTGATTGTAGACTTAAGGTATCTGATGATCCTCTTAGCTGCTTCCTAGTGAGACTGCTTAGGCTTAGATTGAAATCTTGCACATATACCCACTGCATATGAAATATCATGTCTGCTTGCAGTGAGGTATAGCAATGATCCAATAAGTTCTCTGTAGTGGGTTGGATCCATTGATATGCCTCCTTCATCCGCGTCAAGGTGTAGGGATATGCTCATTGGAACTCTGGCTGGTTTGGCTGATTCCATACCAAATATTTTGATTAGATCCCTTGTATACTTAGCTTGATTGATGAAGATTCCTTTGTCTCTCTGCTTAACTTGAAAACCAAGAAAGAAGTTAAGCTTTCCCATCATACTCATCTCCAATTCTCCTTGCTTGAGATTTGAGAATTTCTCACATAGCTCCGGGTTGGTTGATCCAAATATGATATCATCCACATATATTTGAACTAGCAATATGTGGTCTTCATGCTCTACTCTGGATAGGGTCTTGTCCACCTTGCCTTTGCTTAATCCATTCTTTTCAAGAAACACAGAGAGTGTCTCATACCATGCTCTTGGTGCCTGCTTGAGTCCATATAGAGCTTTTAAAAGCTTGTAGACTTTGTCTCCTTTGACAAATCCAGGGGGTTGCTCCCCGTAGACTTCTTCTTCTAGAATGCCATTGAGAAAGGCACTTTTCACGTCTATTTGGTATACTTCAAAACCCTTGTATGCTGCATATGCAAGGAATAGTCTGATGGCTTCCAATCTTGCAACAGGTGCATTAGTTTCATCAAAATCTATTATTTCGCATTGTGCATATCCTTTGGCAACTAATCTGGCTTTATTCCTAACAACAGCTCCATCTTCATCAAACTTGTTCTTGTACACCCATTTGGTGCATATAATATTCTTGTGATTTGGTCTGTCTGTTAGTTCCCAGACATTGTTTCTCTCCATCTGGTTCAGCCCTCCTTGCATTGCATTGATCCATGAGTAGTCCTCCAGTGCTTGCTCAGTTGTCTTGGGTTCTGTCTGAGACATGAAGCAAGAGAACATTGCCTTTCCTGCAGGTATTGTGGATTGTCTGGTCTTGACTCCATCAGTTAGGTTTCCAATGATTTGTTGAATGGGATAATCTCTAAGCCATTTGGGGATTTCTTCTTCAGGGTCTGTTCCCCCTGTAGAGTTGCATTGGTGAACTTCTTCTCTCTCTGCATCAGCTTGGATTGGGCCTTGATCTGCAACTGGATCAGCTACGGTCTTGTCATCTGTAGGTGGGGATCCTGTCTGATCTGCAGATGAGTCTTTATCAGCTACAGAAGGTTCTTCGTCAGCTGCATCTGGATCAGGTAGGTTTTGGGGTCCTATCTGATCTGCATTTGGGTCTTCAGACTGATCTGCTGGTAAGTCCATCATTCCTCTGTCATGAATGATGACTTCTTCTAAGGTGGCAGATTTGAGCCTTTTCTCAATTGATTCCACCCGTTTCCTGTACTCAACAGTAGACTCATCAAACATAACATGAGGTGTTTCCTCCACATCTAAGGTTCTTTTGTTAAATACTCTGTATGCCTTGCTTACTTGTGAGTATCCCATAAAGAGACCATCACCAGTTTTAGCATCAAAAGCATTCAATTGGGTTTTACCATTGTTGTGGATGAAACACTTACAACCAAATATATGAAAGTATGCAACAGTTGGTGTTCTGCCATTCCAAACCTCATAGGGAGTTTTGCCATGTCTCCCTACTATCATACTCCTGTTCTGAGTGTGGCATCTTTGTGTTGTGACTTCCACCCGTAACCTCGTTGTGTCACTTCAAGAATCATGGATCTGGCTGCTTCCTTCAAGGTTCTGTTCCTTCTCTCAGCAACACCATTTTGCTGTGGAGTCCTAGCTGCAGAGACTTCATGCTGGATCCCATTCTGATCACTGTATTCAGTGATTGTCTTGTTGATAAATTCTACTCCTCTATCTGATCTGATCTTGATGATTGAGAGGGATTTCTCATTCTGAATCTTCCTTAGCAGCTCAGGTAGCTTTGTCAGTGTTTCACTCTTTTTATAGAGAAAAACAACTCGTGTGTACCTTGAGTAGTCATATACTACTACTAGAGCATGCTTCCTTCCACTCAATGTCCTTGGAATGATGGGGCCAAAGAGATCCATATGAAGTAGATCTAGAACTCTTGTCGTGAGAGTGGTAGGCTGAAATGGTTCGAATGATGCTCTAGTTTGCTTCCCTTTCTGACACGCATCACAGAGAGCTTCCTTCTTTAATACTTCTTCTGGAAGTCCCCTGACCAGTTTTTGAGAGCTAATCTTGTTGATGGCTTTGAAGTTCAGGTGACATAGTCTTTTGTGCCACAGCCATCCATTTTCAGCAAAAACGATTGACAACAAATTATCACAATCACACACAACTTTTCCAGCAAACACACACACACAATATCACTATATATATATATATTGTAGCATAAGTAAGAAGAGGGGATCTTTCGTCTCCCGCCTCTTGCTTCGTCGCCCTTCTGCTCTCTCTTTCCCCTGCATGCTCTTTTTTGCCCTATTTTATCTCGCCATCTCTTCTCCACCAAGCTGCCTGCCTCGCCTTTGCTTTTCCCCCAGGTGATAACTCCTTCTACGTTTGTTCTCAATTTCCTTCTTCCCTTTCTTTGTTTCGTTCATTGTGTTTCAGATTTCTCGGTCAGGGTTTTCTTCCCATCTCGATGATTTCTTATTTTCTCACGCTTGTGGATATTCTGTGGCAGGTAACTTTTTCCTCTTCCTCTTTTTCATGATCTGATTTTGTTTATCTTCCTTTGTTTCGTTCATTGTTCCTAGTTCAACAAAGAAAAGACGTCTTTGAGTAAACCCGGGGTATTAAGTAAAGTAGTCAAGGTCGGCATTTCATTCTCCTTTTAGTTTCTTCTCTTTTTGATTAGTCATCTTTCCTATTCCCTTCTTCTTCCCTTTCGTTTTGATTTTTATTTCACAGCTGCTTCTTCCTTTTTTGAATTTGCGCTGCCACCAACAGCTGCCACCATTGACCATTTCTTTGCTACTTTCAACAACATGTTTGTCTCGATTTTTTGGATTTTTGAGGTCAGGAATGTTTTCTCCTTCTATTTATGGTTCGGTTTGTGTAGGCGTTTGTGTGTTTCTATGTGTATATCTATGCTAATAAAGGGTTTCACCTACATTTGCATCTTTATTGCGCTTTTTACAAATTTTTTTTTTTTTTGCATTTTTTGGATTTTCAATTTTAGGTTTGGGCTACCTCTATTTTTTAATTGTTATTTTTTCTTTATGATCTTTTGTTGAATTTTGTCGAAAATCTGATGTGGTTGCTGATTTATTATTCAACTATATGTATATTCCTTGTTGTTCTTTCAGGTCCAAGTTTTTGCTCTTTTCAGTTCCAACTAAACATGTGAATGGTTATTTGGTGGACAGGTTGAGCTATTTGCCGATCAAGAAACTTCTGAAATGCTGGGTAGGCTTTCTGATGCGCCTTGTGCAAACCAAGACATTGTTCGTTATGCTGGCTTGGTTTGTTCTAATTTCAGGAAAAAGAATGCGCACTTCTCGTCTGTAACCACAAAAGTGATATTGACTGGCTTGTTGGTTGGGTCCTAGCTCAGGTTACATCTGGTTCATATATATATGACCCATATTTTAGTAGTTATTCTTTACTTAATGGAACGGCTTGCTTATAAGATGCTTTGCTATAATCTTTTCAACACATCTCGTTGTTGTGATTCAACAAATTTTTTTCTCACTTCTTAATTTCTTTTGTATGGGATAGATATTTTTCCAAATGACTAAATGGGCATAATCTAAATTTTCGCAGCGTGGAGGTTGCCTTGGTAGCGCACTAACATAAATAAAAAGAGCATCAATATATCTCCTTGTGAGTCTTTTTTTTATTTAATCATTCGGATGCAAACTTATGTTTGTATTTATTTGATTTGCGAATATTGAGTTCAAGTGATATGCAGGAATAAATTGACTGTTGCTAATGTTATAGTAATTATTACGTTATTCAGGTTATAGGTTGGTCGATGTGGTTTTATGGTTTTATATTTCTCGAGAGAAATTGGGCCAAAGATGAGGACACCATGAAGGTGGGGTTCTTTCTTGTATCAGTTTAGATACCAGCGCTGTCATTGCCTATTAAATTTTGTTCTTCTTGATGTCTTACACCTGCAGTCGGGATTTGAGGGGCTGAGTGATTTCCACGTGCCTTTTTGGTTGGCTCTTTTTGTTGAAGGGACTTAGTTTACTCAAGAAAAGCTTGTAGCAGCTCAAGAGTATGCCGCTTCGGCTGGATTGCCGGTTACCAGAAACATATTGATTCCTCGTACTAAGGTTATTACCATATGACTAATAGAAGTTTTTGCAAAAGTGATTATCAGCTTTTATCTCCAGAAAAAAATGAACATTTTGCATGCCAAAAGTGATATCTCACTTTAACTATCTTTTCATCTTTTACGTTGTTATTCTTTGCAATTTTTTTTGGAGGTTACCTAGGTTATTCTTTTATGATTATTTCTCTTACAGTGTTTGTATTTTGCTTTGTGACAGATAATTTGATTTTGTTCCTGCGTATCTGTAGACTAAGGGATTGATAAAATCTTCATTACATCCACATAATTTCAGGAGGTTGTTTTTTCTTTTCCTCTGGGCCGGGCTGTTAGTGAGTTTCGGCGAGGGCAGGCTACCAAGGAAATATTTCATCGTTGTGTTCCTACAGAATCGACGAAAACGTCTCCGCGAGTCGACCAACCAATATGAAAATGAGTCAACGACAACATACAACATACAATAACATGAGTACACGTGCAAATCATCACAGAACTAACGCCAAAAGAATTCATGTTAATCGTCAAACACGACGACACAATCTCGACAAACACAGTCAACGAGAAATACATAATTTTGATTAATCACTAACCAGAGAATATTAAGCATAAAAGCACTTGGTCTTGAACATAGTTCAGAAACTGATCTTGTTACTACTATGAAAAGGTGTGTGCTAAGTCTTATCATATTGCATGTCAAAGTTTCTTCTTTTTATTGCTTGAGGGCTTCGAATGGGATTTCTCAGGATTCGTCAATCGTTTTTTATGGATATGCGGAAACGTAGGCAGATTTATTTTATGGTCATCGGTTATTCAGCTCTTGATAAAAGATGCTCTTTTTAAAGTTAGAGTCGGTCTTATAGTGAGCTCACTTTATGACATATACTGTACATGCCCTAAAAATGAGCAAAATGGATCATAATTTAGAATTCGCCTGTCTGAAAGTTATTAAAGTTGGACGGAGGGACACATGTCGTATTTCTAAGTGTAATTTGGCAGTTCTTTAGCGGTTGGGATTGGTACTATTTTCTCTCGCCATCTCTTCTCCACCAAGCTGCCTGCCTCGCCTTTGCTTTTCCCCCCAGGTGACAGCTCCTTCTATGTTTGTTCTCAATTTCCTTCTTCTCTTTCTTTGTTTCGTTCGTTGTGTTTCAAATTTCTCGGTCAATGTCTTCTTCCCATCTCCAAAATTTCTTCTTCTCTCACGCTTGTGGATATTCTGTGGCAGGTAACTTTTTCCTCTTCCTATTTTTCATGTTCTGATTTTGTTTCTCTTCCTTTGTTTCGTTCATTGTGCTTCAGATTTCTTGGTTAGGTTTTTCTTTCCATCTCGACGATTTCATCTTCTCACGCTTGCGGATATTCAGTGGCAGGTAACTTTCTCTCTTTCTCTTTCTCGTGTTCTGATTTTGATGGTATTTAGGGTTTTTTTTTTCTCTTCCTCTTTCTTGTGTTCTGATTTTGATGATATTTAGGGTTTTTTTGTTCTGATTTTGATGATATTTAGGGTTTTTGGGGCTTATTTTTTGTAGCTTTTTCTTTTTTTTTTTGGGTTTCTCTTTCTCTTGGTTTTTCTTCTTCCTCCGGGGGTCACTTATTTTTTTTGGGGGTCGAATGCTTCTTTCTTTTCTTCCGAGGTTCTGTATTTTCTGGGAGGCAGGATTTTTCTTCCATCGGGGGTCACTGTATTTTCAGGATTTTCCCTAGATTCCGTACTTTGTGGATGTGTTTCTCAAATATTGAAAGGAATATTCCATTAGTTGTATTTGTTTGAAAAGGATGATATTGATGTATATGTGCTGGTGTGCGTGTAATACGGAGTTTGTGTTGTGTCTTCTCTGATGTATTTTTAGTATTTACGAATAAGCAACTTAAATGTTCTGAAAAATTGCTTGTATATCCGAGTGTGGTACTGATCTTTCAGGACTTTTGATTTCAGCGAGTAGTCGCCCGCCTCCTGCGTCGTCGTCCTTCTGCTCTCTCTTTCACCTACGTGCTCTTTTTTGCCCTATTTTCTCTCGCCATCTCTTCTCCACCAAGCTGCCTCCCTCGCCTTTGCTTTTCCCCCAGGTGATAACTCCTTCTACGTTTGTTCTCAATTTCCTTCTTCTCTTTCTTTGTTTCGTTCGTTATGTTTCAGATTTCTCGGTCAGGGTTTTCTTCCCATCTCAACGATTTCTTCTTCTCTCACGCTTGTGGATATTCTGTGGCAGTTAACTTTTTCCTCTTTCTCTTTTTCATGTTCTGATTTTGTTTCTCTTCCTTTGTTTTGTTCATTGTTCCTAGCTCAACAAATAAAAGACATCTTGGAGTAAACATGGGGTAATAAGTAAAGCAGTCAAGGTAGGCATTTCATTCTCCTTTTATTTTCTTCTCTTTTTGATTAGTCATCTTTATTATTCCCTTCTTCTTCCTTCTCGTGTTGATTTTTATTTCACATCTGCTTCTTCCTTTTTTGAATTCGCGCCGCCACCAACAGCTTCCACCATTGACTGTTTCTTTGCAACTTTCAACAACATGTTTCTCTCGATTTTCTGGATTTTTGAGGTTAGTATCGTTTTTGTAATACCCGAGGCTCTCGGTTCCGGTTATTTTTGAATTTTGTCGGTTGTGCAGGTCATTTTGTTCAGTGGACGATTTCTTGGTCCGGCATGATAGACCGTGTTGTGATATTCATTGGGTACGACTTTTCATTTCGTAAGTCGGGCTAATCATATGTCCTGTTTTATTATTATTCGTCTTCTTCCGGATCGTTGTTGTCCTATCATAATTTTTGGATTGTGTCGGAATCGTTTTGCAACCGGAGGTTTGCTGGCCGGACCTGTACGAAACGGCGGTGAAAATGATGCTGCCGAGCGCCGTGTCCTGCGCCGGGTTGGCCAGGACTAGCAGGTCTGCCGAGACACCCGCACAAGTTTTGCGCCGGGTGATGCGCCATGTCGGACATGCCCGAGACACACGCGCAGGCGTCTTGCGCCGGGTGTTACGCCATGTCGGTCAGGTCGTGCACTGACCCGCAACCCGGTGGTAGACACGGCGCTTGATTGGGCCGTTTGTTGCGCCGTGTTCTGCACGGGTATAAATATGACAGGACAGTCGGGTTTACACCCATTTTTTCATTTCTTTTCTTCCATTTCCGCGGCTGGAGCTTGGAGGACACGAGGGCATGTTGTTCCACTATAAATCCACGAAATTAGTGAGTCCATATCATCGATTAATCTTTCCATAACTTGCTCCGATCAATCGAATTAGAATAAGTTTTCTTAAAATCTAGTTTTGGGGATTTCATTTGATTTGTCCGTTTAATACGTATTAACTCAGAATAGTGATAGGTTCATGATTGTTAAGCTATATTATATCGAATTCCTTGTTGTTCCATGGTTGGATTTCCGAGGATTCATCGTTTTATTGAGTTTCTTATCGACGCCATGAAGGTGTTCGATAAAATATCACAAAGGGGATTCGGGCATTCTACGATTATTCTTCCTCATTCGATCGTTAATTTATTGATGGTATGATGTTAGGGTCAGGTTCCTCGCGAAGAACTCGAGTCAGAACTCTTCCGTTCGTCGTTTTCTTCAAGCTTCCCGATCGATCGTGTTATTATTGTTCCGCCCGGAGAATTGTAGGTGTTCGAGGTTTCCCGATTGAGCCATCTTCGTCGGAGTGTCCGGTATCGATTATCAAGGCAAGTATCTTTCCCATACATTACGTGTTTTGTGGATATAATGGTTGCTAATCGTCTATATGTGCTAAATAAATATTTATAACCAGTTTTCAAAAGAATCGGTATATTTACCATCATGGTTTTCTTAAAGGTGACCCCTGTGTTTCGGGAATTAATATGCTTAATTGAATATTTGTTCTAGTGTTGAGTATAGGATCACCTTACTTTCGTATGATGTCATTATGTATGATTATGTCGTCGGTAAATTTAAAGTTCAATTCTTTTGTTAAAATGTGTGCATGGAGTCATGTGGTTATCGATTAATATGTGAGTTTGTGTGATATTGATTGTGTCGTTTCGGTGCTGTTGAGATATTGTGCTTCCTTGTAGATTGTTATAGTTCTGGGTCGTGAATATGTGTTGGATAATTTGGCCATTCTAGCAGTACCTCGACTATATATACTGTGATTGACTCTCGTGGTTTGTGTTTTTTGGAAATGTGATCTGATGAGAGTTGTAAGGTTGTTCTCGGGGTACTGTCACCTGGGGTTGCTTCATGGGGCACACAGGGACTTGGCCGTGTGGTCTTGCATGAGAGTTACTTTTGAGTGGGGCATTCTCACCTGGGGATTGGCTCTACGGGACCCACAGGGACTTGGCCGAGTGGTCTTGCACGAGAATTGCCAGAGTGTTTCTACTGTTGATTAATTGTGATATGTCCGAAGTATCACAATGCCTTGTGCCTGGAGTCGTGAGACATTATATTAAGTCTTGGTGTTTGGCTAGAATGGCATAAATGTAATGTGTGGTGTGTAATTGTCTGTGGTAATGATTTGAAACGAGCTGTTTGGGTTGTGGACCCTGTGTTTTGTTATCAGATTTATATTTTGGAAAATAAATTCTGGGTTGTGACCCTAAGTGGTTTTCGATAAGTTGAGAATTATTCAATTACTAATGTTTTTCAAAACTCTCGAGATCTTGAATTGATTATCAGAATTACCACTCATTTCATTTATACTTTTACGGTTCGAACTATTTTATTTAAATGAGACATCTCAGGAAGTCTTTTGTCTTGACTAAGTTGCGGATTATTTCAAATTATCGTATTCTCGGAATGTGTTGTGTATGGCTCTTATTTGTACTTTATACTTGCACTAGCGAAACAGTGGAGTTTTGCTAACCCCCGAGTAATCGGGGTGGATATCTGTATTGTGTCCAGGTACATGCAGGTTTTCGAGAGCAAGTCACAGGATCGGTACGAGGGATGATGAAAGACGAATGATACTAATCACACGAAGGCCAGTTTTGGGTTCAGTTAGTCGGAGTCCATTGTTTTGTCTTTTTCGCTGTCATATTGTCGGTTGTTTTAAAGTATTTTACCCTTGCGTGGGTACGAGTCTGGATAGGGTTATGTATTTTTTATTGTAAGACAGTGACAAAAGACCAAATCAGTCTAATGGTTTGTGATTTTTCCACGTCGGCATGTAATGTATTATGTTGATTCAGTGTATAGCCTGGTAGATCTTCATGGAGGAGGTCTGCGGCGTGTAATATTCCCGGTTTGATTATAGGGGTGTTACATTTATGGTATCGGAGCTTAGGTTGCGGAAACCTATGCTGTTGGGTCCAGTCGTGTATTGTTGGGTCTTGTCTTGTCAGATTGAGTCTGACTGATGTCGTGTCGCGACGCGTAAATGCAGGATGTCGGCCATGATTAGTATCAAGGTGCAGCCATCATCTTCGTGCGATCTGTGGATGTAAGTCTCCCTACTACATGTTGTTCCACGAGCTATACGAGCCTGTGTGATTCTGTGTTATGTAGTAGTATTTAAAGGTGCATCATGAGTAAGTGACATATATTTGTTGATTCCTGTCTTATGCTAGAATGAAGAATGAAATTACTAAATGTATCTTCGTATAAACTTTTTTTCTTGCAAGAGTAACAACCTTGGAATTTTAAGTTTTCGAAAGGCTTTCGGGGAGTTAGGTAAATTTTTAAAATGTCCTCCAAGGGAGGAAATTTTTTGATTTTCATATGATGACCTCAAGGTCGAAATTTTGAGACTTCAAACTACCAATATTTCATTTTCATCTCATATTATAAGTTTTCTAAACATGATGATGCTCTCGTTGTTGGGCAATGGTCTTTGGTTTTATGATTAAAATAGTGATGTGAATGTTGAGTCGATCGGTATGTATATGTTGAGATAGTCCTCTTTATTGAGAGGTGAAATTTCGGTTTTGAATGACATTTGTCTTTTGATGGTTGCTTGTGTGATGTTGTAATTATGTGAATCGATGGCATTCAGACTCATATGTATTGCTTATTTGTAACCTTCGATTCTAGTATTGCCTTGTATATGTTTTCAATCGTGTTGTTGATTAGAACAGCTAGCGCACGCCAAGTATGAGGCTAGCGCACGCTAATGTGGTATGAGTAGCGCACGCTTATCTTTGTTGTAGCGCGCGCTAATCATCCTGGCCAGAGGCTATGGAACCGCATTTTTAATCGTCAGGTCTATCTTTTGTAGACAACCATTCTGCGACTGTATTCTGTGTGTGTTATCTAGTAATGACAACTGTTGTGTGGGAATATATGTTAGGACTTTTTGTAGTGCTAGGTGACAATTGATTATGTTTAAATTATGTCTGTTGTATGTGTGTTCGAGAACGCTTTCCTGAAAATTTCATAAAGCTTCGACAGTTTGATTAAACGGCGGCTCCGTGTGTACTTTGAAAATTATTTAGAATTGGCGATCCGGCCTCGGATTCTCAAATAAAACCTGGACGGTATTTGAAATAGTTGTTTTAAAGTACATTTAGACATTTTGTAAAATGTCACTGTCATTGATTTTTATGTAGGGTTGGGAGGATTTTCGAAAATGATTTTAACATATTGTTGTATTTTCAAATAATTCGAGTACATGATTTTCAAAAGTCTTTCACACCATAAAAATTTTGATTTCAAAACCAATATGATTTTTATTTTCAAAAATATATAGTGAAAGATAAAAAAAGATCTCACTCGATTTAAACTTCAAACTCAGATTTGGGAAAGTTTCCTGTATTGATTAAAGTATGTACAAATGGTTTGATGACCTTGCGTGGTTACCTTGTTTGTTATTAACGTGATGCTGATGTGTAGTGGCGTGGTGATTTTGACAATGCCGGTTGCACAGAAAATATTGCTTTGCAAATGATGTCATATGAGACGGTTAAAGTCTGTTGTTTACAAGTTTTGATGAAACAACCCGAGGTACCAAAAATACTTTCAAAGTTTTATTTTGAATAGCACACAAATCCAAGGATTTTCAAATGATATCATTTAAAAGGATACCTCGTGGATTTTCTTATCGAGTTGTTATTAGTTACCTTATGTGATATGTCATGCTGAGTTGGTACTTTAGTATTTATTTTTGCGAAGTTGTGCCATCGTATCGAGTGAGAATCCACTTCGTATGCCGAGGGATAGAGGACGCAATCGTGACCACGGTACAGTTGGTCATGGAGATCAGATGCGGGACCAAGAGGATATGGCCAGGAAGGTCGCTATTCCAGCGCTTCGTTCTCGTTGTTTAGGTTTCGGAGACAAAACCTCTTTTAAAGGTGATATGATGTAATACCTATATTTTTTCGCTTCCATCTCGTTCGACCGTATCGGCTCGATTGTGTTAGTTGATGTTTCTGACCTTGTGTTGTTTCTCACCCTTGTCGTTCGAGCGAGTGCTGATATTGCCCCAAATTGATCTATATATCGTTGTGGTCTTTCCAAGTTCGGATCGATTTCCTGTGAACTGTGTGCAGAATTTACACCTCGTGGTTCCTACAAGTTTATTGATGTCTTGATTTAAGGTGTGAAATTCAGGGTTGATCATTGTTGTTCGATCATTACTATTCGTTCGTCGTTGACCAATCATTATTGTTTGATCTCGTAATCATGATTATTGAACATCTGGGCCGCTTCATAATTTCCATAAGTGTTGGGAAATCATCTTTGTATTTGATCTTCCAACATTTGAGGTTATTGGAATTACATTCTTGTTCAACGTTGGACTTGTGTTTTGATTGTTGTATTGCTCATATTTATCAACCGTTGTGATTCATGTTCGTTGCTTTTCGTAATCACTTGCATATTGAATCGGACCGCAATAGCTCTGTTCTGCATGGAGCTCTTGTGCGCTGTCTGTATCAGATAACGTGTGTTATCTAGAGTCACCTTGCTTTTGTTTTAAGTTTCGGGACGAAACTTATTTTTAGTAGGGTAGAATGTAATACCCGAGATTCTCGGTTCCGGTTATTTTTTAATTTAGTCGGTTGTGCAGGTCATTTTGTTCTGTGGACGATTTCTTGGTCTGGCATGATAGACCGTGTTGTGATATTCGTCGGGTACGACTTTTCTTTTCGTAAGTCGAGCTAATCGTATGTCCTGTTTTATAATTATTTGTCTTCTTCCGGATAGTTGTTGTCCTATCGTAATTTTCGGATTGTGTCGGAATCGTTTTGCAACCGGAGGTTTGCTGGCCGGACCTGTACAAAATGGTGGTGAAAACGGTGCTGCCGAGCACCGTGTCCTGCGCCGGGTCGGCCAGGACTAGCAGGTCTGCCGGGACACGGCCGAGACACCCGCGCAAGTTTTGCGCTGGGTGATGCGCCGTGTCGGACACGGCCAAGACACACGCGCAGGTGTCTTGCGCTGGGTGTTGCGCTGTGTCGGTCAGGTCACGCACTGACCCGAAACCCGGCGGTAGGCACGGGGCTGGATTGGGCCGTTTGTTGCGCCGTGTTCTGCACGGGTATAAATATGCCAGGACAGTCGGGTTTACATCCATTTTTCCATTCCTTTTCTTCCCTTTCTGCGGCTGGAGATTGGAGGACATAAGTGCATGTTGTTCCACTATAAATACACGAAATTACTAAGTCCATATCATCGATTAATCCTTACATAACTTGCTCCGATCGATCGAATCAGGGTAAGTTTTCTTAAATCTAGTTTTGGGGATTTCGTTCGATTTGTACGTTTAATCCGTATTAACTAAGAATAGTGATGGGTTGATGATTGTTAAACTATATTATATCGAATTTCTTGTTGTTCCATGGTTGTATTGCCGATGATTCGTCGTTTTATTGAGTTTCTTATCGACGCCTTGAAGGTGTTCGATAAAATATCACAAAGGGGATTCGGGCATTCTACGATTATTCTTTCTCGTTCGATCGTTAATTTATTGATGGTATGATGTTAGGGTCAGGTTCCTCGTGAAGAACTCTAGTTGGAACTCTTCCGTTCGTCGTTTTCTTCAAGCTTCCCGATCGATCGTGTTATTATTGTTCTGCCCGGAGAATTATAGGTGTTCGAGGTTTCCCGATTGAGCCATGTTCGTCGGAGTGTCCGGTATCGATTATCAAGGCAAGTATCTTGCCCATACATTACGTGTTTTGTGGATATAATGGTTTCTAATCGTCGATATGTGCTAAATAAATATTTATAACTATTTTTCAAAAGAATCGGTATATTTACCATCATGGTTTTCTTAAAGGTGACACGTGTGTTTCGGGAATTAATATGCTTAATTGAATATGTGTGCTAGTGTTGAGTATATGATCGCCTTACTTTCGTATGATGCCATTATGTATGATTATGTCGTCGGTAAATGTAAAGTTCAATTCTTTTGTTAAAATGTCTGCATGGAGTCAAGTGGTTATCGATGAATATGTGAGTTTGTGTGATATTGGTTGTGTCGTTTTGGTGCTGTTGAGGTATTGTGCTTCCTTATAGATTGTTATAGTTCTGGGTCGTGAATATGTGTTGGATAATTTGGCCATTCTAGCAGTACCTCGACTATATATACTGTGATTGATTCTCGTGGTTTGTGTTTTTGGAAATGTGATCTGATGAGAGTTGTAAGGTTGTTATCGGGGTACTCTCACCTGGGGTTGCTTCATGGGGCACACAGGGACTTGGCCGTGTGGTCTTGTGTGAGAGTTACTTTTGAGTGGGGCATTCTCACCTGGGGATTGGCTCTACGGGACCCACAGGGACTTGGCCGAGTGGTCTTGCACGAGAATTGCCAGAGTGTTTCTACTGTTGATTAATTGTGATATGTCCGAAGTATCACAATGCCTTGTGCCTGGAGTCGTGAGACATTATATTAAGTCTTGGTGTTTGGCTAGAATGGCATAAATGTAATGTGTGGTGTGTAATTGTCTGTGGTAATGATTTGAAACGAGCTGTTTGGGTTGTGGACCCTGTGTTTTGTTATCAGATTTATATTTTGGAAAATAAATTCTGGGTTGTGACCCTAAGTGGTTTTCGATAAGTTGAGAATTATTCAATTACTAATGTTTTTCAAAACTCTCGAGATCTTGAATTGATTATCAGAATTACCACTCATTTCATTTATACTTTTACGGTTCGAACTATTTTATTTAAATGAGACATCTCAGGAAGTCTTTTGTCTTGACTAAGTTGCGGATTATTTCAAATTATCGTATTCTCGGAATGTGTTGTGTATGGCTCTTATTTGTACTTTATACTTGCACTAGCGAAACAGTGGAGTTTTGCTAACCCCCGAGTAATCGGGGGGTGGATATCTGTATTGTGTCCAGGTACATGCAGGTTTTCGAGAGCAAGTCACAGGATCGGTACGAGGGATGATGAAAGACGAATGATACTAATCACACGAAGGCCAGTTTTGGGTTCAGTTAGTCGGAGTCCATTGTTTTGTCTTTTTCGCTGTCATATTGTCGGTTGTTTTAAAGTATTTTACCCTTGCGTGGGTACGAGTCTGGATAGGGTTATGTATTTTTTATTGTAAGACAGTGACAAAAGACCAAATCAGTCTAATGGTTTGTGATTTTTCCACGTCGGCATGTAATGTATTATGTTGATTCAGTGTATAGCCTGGTAGATCTTCATGGAGGAGGTCTGCGGCGTGTAATATTCCCGGTTTGATTATAGGGGTGTTACATTTATGGTATCGGAGCTTAGGTTGCGGAAACCTATGCTGTTGGGTCCAGTCGTGTATTGTTGGGTCTTGTCTTGTCAGATTGAGTCTGACTGATGTCGTGTCGCGACGCGTCGTCTGGGATGTCGGCCATGATTAGTATCAAGGTGCAGCCATCATCTTCGTGCGATCTGTGGATGTAAGTCTCCCTACTACATGTTGTTCCACGAGCTATACGAGCCTGTGTGATTCTGTGTTATGTAGTAGTATTTAAAGGTGCATCATGAGTAAGTGACATATATTTGTTGATTCCTGTCTTATGCTAGAATGAAGAATGAAATTACTAAATGTATCTTCGTATAAACTTTTTTTCTTGCAAGAGTAACAACCTTGGAATTTTAAGTTTTCGAAAGGCTTTCGGGGAGTTAGGTAAATTTTTAAAATGTCCTCCAAGGGAGGAAATTTTTTGATTTTCATATGATGACCTCAAGGTCGAAATTTTTGAGACTTCAAACTACCAATATTTCATTTTCATCTCATATTATAAGTTTTCTAAACATGATGATGCTCTCGTTGTTGGGCAATGGTGCTGGTTTTATGATTAAAATAGTGATGTGAATGTTGAGTCGATCGGTATGTATATGTTGAGATAGTCCTCTTTATTGAGAGGTGAAATTTCGGTTTTGAATGACATTTGTCTTTTGATGGTTGCTTGTGTGATGTTGTAATTATGTGAATCGATGGCATTCAGACTCATATGTATTGCTTATTTGTAACCTTCGATTCTAGTATTGCCTTGTATATGTTTTCAATCGTGTTGTTGATTAGAACAGCTAGCGCACGCCAAGTATGAGGCTAGCGCACGCTAATGTGGTATGAGTAGCGCACGCTTATCTTTGTTGTAGCGCGCGCTAATCATCCTGGCCAGAGGCTATGGAACCGCATTTTTAATCGTCAGGTCTATCTTTTGTAGACAACCATTCTGCGACTGTATTCTGTGTGTGTTATCTAGTAATGACAACTGTTGTGTGGGAATATATGTTAGGACTTTTTGTAGTGCTAGGTGACAATTGATTATGTTTAAATTATGTCTGTTGTATGTGTGTTCGAGAACGCTTTCCTGAAAATTTCATAAAGCTTCGACAGTTTGATTAAACGGCGGCTCCGTGTGTACTTTGAAAATTATTTAGAATTGGCGATCCGGCCTCGGATTCTCAAATAAAACCTGGACGGTATTTGAAATAGTTGTTTTAAAGTACATTTAGACATTTTGTAAAATGTCACTGTCATTGATTTTTATGTAGGGTTGGGAGGATTTTCGAAAATGATTTTAACATATTGTTGTATTTTCAAATAATTCGAGTACAAGATTTTCAAAAGTCTTTCACACCATAAAAATTTTGATTTCAAAACCAATATGATTTTTATTTTCAAAAATATATACTGAAAGATAAAAAAAAATCTCACTCGATTTAAACTTCAAACTCAGATTTGGGAAAGTTTCCTGTATTGATTAAAGTATGTACAAATGGTTTGATGACCTTGCGTGGTTACCTTGTTTGTTATTAACGTGATGCTGATGTGTAGTGGCGTGGTGATTTTGACAATGCCGGTTGCACAGAAAATATTGCTTTGCAAATGATGTCATATGAGACGGTTAAAGTCTGTTGTTTACAAGTTTTGATGAAACAACCCGAGGTACCAAAAATACTTTCAAAGTTTTATTTTGAATAGCACACAAATCCAAGGATTTTCAAATGATATCATTTAAAAGGATACCTCGTGGATTTTCTTATCGAGTTGTTATTAGTTACCTTATGTGATATGTCGTGCTGAGTTGGTACTTTAGTATTTATTTTTGCGAAGTTGTGCCATCGTATAGAGTGAGAATCCACTTCGTATGCCGAGGGATAGAGGACGCAATCGTGACCACGGTACAGTTGGTCATGGAGATCAGATGCGGGACCAAGAGGATATGGCCAGGAAGGTCGCTATTCCAGCGCTTCGTTCTCGTTGTTTAGGTTTCGGAGACGAAACCTCTTTTAAAGGTGATATGATGTAATACCTATATTTTTTCGCTTCCATCTCGTTCGACCGTATCGGCTCGATTGTGTTAGTTGATGTTTCTGACCTTGTGTTGTTTCTCACCCTTGTCGTTCGAGCGAGTGCTGATATTGCCCCAAATTGATCTATATATCGTTGTGGTCTTTCCAAGTTCGGATCGATTTCCTGTGAACTGTGTGCAGAATTAACACCTCGTGGTTCCTACAAGTTTATTGATGTCTTGATTTAAGGTGTGAAATTCAGGGTTGATCATTGTTGTTCGATCATTACTATTCGTTCGTCGTTGACCAATCATTATTGTTTGATCTCGTAATCATGATTATTGAACATCTGGGCCGCTTCATAATTTCCATAAGTGTTGGGAAATCATCTTCGTATTTGATCTTCCAACATTTGAGGTTATTGGAATTACATTCTTGTTCAACGTTGGACTTGTGTTTTGATTGTTGTATTGCTCATATTTATCAACCGTTGTGATTCATGTTCGTTGCTTTTCGTAAACACTTGCATATTGAATCGGACCGCAATAGCTCTGTTCTGCATGGAGCTCTTGTGCGCTGTCTGTATCAGATAACGTGTGTTATCTAGAGTCACCTTGCTTTTGTTTTAAGTTTCGGGACGAAACTTATTTTTAGTAGGGTAGAATGTAATACCCGAGATTCTCGGTTCCGGTTATTTTTTAATTTAGTTGGTTGTGCAGGTCATTTTGTTCTGTGGACGATTTCTTGGTCTGGCATGATAGACCGTGTTGTGATATTCGTCGGGTACGACTTTTCTTTTCGTAAGTCGAGCTAATCGTATGTCCTGTTTTATAATTATTTGTCTTCTTCCGGATAGTTGTTGTCCTATCGTAATTTTCGGATTGTGTCGGAATCGTTTTGCAACCGGAGGTTTGCTGGCCGGACCTGTACAAAATGGTGGTGAAAACGGTGCTGCCGAGCACCGTGTCCTGCGCCGGGTCGGCCAGGACTAGCAGGTCTGCCGGGACACGGCCGAGACACCCGCGCAAGTTTTGCGCTGGGTGATGCGCCGTGTCGGACACGGCCAAGACACACGCGCAGGTGTCTTGCGCTGGGTGTTGCGCTGTGTCGGTCAGGTCACGCACTGACCCGAAACCCGGCGGTAGGCACGGGGCTGGAATGGGCCGTTTGTTGCGCCGTGTTCTGCACGGGTATAAATATGCCAGGACAGTCGGGTTTACATCCATTTTTCCATTCCTTTTCTTCCCTTTCTGCGGCTGGAGCTTGGAGGACATAAGGGCATGTTGTTCCACTATAAATACACGAAATTACTAAGTCCATATCATCGATTAATCCTTACATAACTTGCTCCGATCGATCGAATCAGGGTAAGTTTTCTTAAATCTAGTTTTGGGGATTTCGTTCGATTTGTACGTTTAATCCGTATTAACTAAGAATAGTGATGGGTTGATGATTGTTAAACTATATTATATCGAATTTCTTGTTGTTCCATGGTTGTATTGCCGATGATTCGTCGTTTTATTGAGTTTCTTATCGACGCCTTGAAGGTGTTCAATAAAATATCACAAAGGGGATTCGGGCATTCTACGATTATTCTTTCTCGTTCGATCGTTAATTTATTGATGGTATGATGTTAGGGTCAGGTTCCTCGTGAAGAACTCTAGTTGGAACTCTTCCGTTCGTCGTTTTCTTCAAGCTTCCCGATCGATCGTGTTATTATTGTTCCGCCCGGAGAATTATAGGTGTTCGAGGTTTCCCGATTGAGCCATGTTCGTCGGAGTGTCCGGTATCGATTATCAAGGCAAGTATCTTGCCCATACATTACGTGTTTTGTGGATATAATGGTTTCTAATCGTCAATATGTGCTAAATAAATATTTATAACCATTTTTCAAAAGAATCGGTATATTTACCATCATGGTTTTCTTAAAGGTGACACGTGTGTTTCGGGAATTAATATGCTTAATTGAATATGTGTGCTAGTGTTGAGTATATGATCGCCTTACTTTCGTATGATGCCATTATGTATGATTATGTCGTCGGTAAATGTAAAGTTCAATTCTTTTGTTAAAATGTCTGCATGGAGTCAAGTGGTTATCGATGAATATGTGAGTTTGTGTGATATTGGTTGTGTCGTTTTGGTGCTGTTGAGGTATTGTGCTTCCTTATAGATTGTTATAGTTCTGGGTCGTGAATATGTGTTGGATAATTTGGCCATTCTAGCAGTACCTCGACTATATATACTGTGATTGATTCTCGTGGTTTGTGTTTTTGGAAATGTGATCTGATGAGAGTTGTAAGGTTGTTATCGGGGTACTCTCACCTGGGGTTGCTTTACGGGGCACACAGGGACTTGGCCGTGTGGTCTTGCGTGAGAGTTACTTTCGAGTGGGGCATTCTCACCTAGGGATTGGCTCGACGGGCCCCACAAGGACTTGGCCGAGTGGTCTTGCGCGAGAATTGCCAGAGTGTTTCTACTGTTGATTAATTGTGATATGCCCGGTGTATCACAATGCCTTGTTCCTGGAGTCGTGAGACATTATATTAAGTCTTGGTGTTTGGCTAGAATGGCATAAGTGTAATGTGTGGTGTGTAATTGTCTGTGGTAATGATTTGAAACGAGCTGGTTGGGTCGTGGACCCTGTTTTTTGTTATCGGATTTGTATTTTGGAAAATAAACTCTGGGCTGTGACCCTAAGTGGTTTTCGATAAGTTGAGAATTATTCAATTACTATTGTTTTTCAAAACTCCCGAGATCTTGAATTGATTATCAGAATGACCACTCGTTTCATTTATACTTTTACGGTTCGAACTATTTTATTTAAATGAGACATCTCGGGAAGTCTTTTGTCTTGACTGAGTTGCAGATTATTTCATATTATCGTTTTCTCGGAATGTGTTGTGTATGGCTCGTATTTGCACTTTATACTTGCACTAGCAAAACAGTGGAGTTTTGCTAACCCCCGAGTAATCGGGGGGTGGATATATGTATTGTGTCCAGGTACATGCAGGTTTTCGGGAACAAGTCACAGGATCGGTACGAGGGATGATGAAAGACAAATGATACTAATCACACGAAGGCCAGTTTTGGGTTCAGTTAGTCGGAGTCCATTGTTTTGTCTTTTTCGCTATCATATTGTCGGTTGTTTTAAAGTATTTACCCTTGTGTGGGTACGAGTCTGGATAGGATTATGTATTTTTGATTTGTAAGACAGTGACAAAAGACCAAATCGGTCTAATGGTTCGTGATTTTGCCACGTCGGCATGTAATGTATTATGTTGATTCAGTGTATAGCCTGGTAGATCTTCATGGAGGAGGTCTGCGGCGTGTAATATTCCCGGTTTGATTCTGGGGGTGTTACAGTTTTCTCCTTCTATTTATGGTTCGGTTTGTGTAGGCGTTTGTGTGTTTCTATGTGTATATCTATGCTATTAAAGTGTTTCACCTTCATTTGCATCTTTATTGCACTTTTTACAATTTTTTTTTTTTTTGCATTTTTTGGATTTTCAATTTTAGGTTTGGGCTACCTCTTTTTTTAATTGTTATTTTTTCTTTATGATCTTTGTTTGAATTTTGTCGAAAGGATGATCATTCGTATGAGGAGCATCCTGTACGAGTCTTAGAGCAGCGTATCAAACAGTTGAGGAACAAGACGATTCCTTTGGTTAAAATTCAGTGGTCTAGGCACGGAGTCGAATAGGCTACTTGGGAAACCGAGGATAGTATGCGGGAGAGTATTCCCGTTTTGTTTGACCCTTAGTTTTGAGGACGAAACTCTTTTAAGGGGGGGTGTATGTAATACCCGGTTGTAAATTCATTCATTATCATTCAGTATAGTGTCACTCAGTAATTTTTTACTCATTAATAATCATTCATCATTCATATTCATTCACTGTATTCACCGTTCAGACTAATTTTGTATCGTGTATCAGTTATTATTCGTCATTCAACCTGGTTGGAGAGTCGGGCCGGTGTATCATCATTGTCATCTTTGTAGTGGGCTGTGTGTGAGGAGTAGCGCACGCTACGTACTCTCCTTAGCGCGCGCTAATTGAGTACGGGTAGCGCACGCTACCTCTCATCTTTAGAGCACGCTAAGGTGGTTCAGGCAGACAGTCCAGAAGGCCCTTGACTGAATTTGAGTTGTAGTAGCGCACGTTACGAATGGTAAGTAGCGCGTGCTAGTAGTTTGGATAGCGCACGCTATGCAATCAGTGTAGCGCGCGCTAAGGTCGATCAGGCAAAGTCCAGTGGGTACTGGACTGGAATGGACTAATTCATAGCACACGCTACGAGCGGATCATAACGTGCGCTAGTGGTAAGTGTAGCTCACGCTGAGTTTTGGGTGTATCACACGCTATCGCGAGCAGGTCAGAGGACATGAGGTTCTGGACTCCAGTTGTTGGGTATCAACATCAGTTAGCGCACGCTAACATTTTGGGTTAACGCATGCTATCGGGAAGGCATTAGCGCATGCTACCAAGTTTGTAGTGCATGCTAACGAGGCAATCAGAGCGCAGTGGACTGGCCGGTTAACCGCTAGCGCACGCTAAATATCAGGGCTTAGCGTGCGCTAATCTGGGATCAGTATATATTAGACAGTTTACCCCCATTTCGTCATTTTTCATTTTCTCCTCCTCCTCTCGATGGTTTTGGGTGATTTTAGATGTTTTGGAGAGATCTTTTCGAGTTGCACCCACCTATCAACATCTTCAAGCTTATAATTCGGGTTAATAATCATTTCATCCTCTCCAATACATCAAATCAAGGTAAACATTTCTTGGATCTAGAATTTTGGATTTTGAATGTTTTCCTCCCGATCTCTTCGTGTAAACTTGCTATTATATTGGAAGATGTTAGATATTGATTATCTACCTTGGATACTGTATTCCTACGGATTTATTGGTGTATATTTCGGATTTGATGAATATTTGGGGAATTTTTCTAGAACCCTTGATGTTGACTTTGGTTATTTTGGGAGTTTTCGATTGATATTGTCGTAACCTTGAGTTGTGGTCTCCTAATGGATTATTTATGTCATTAATGGAGTTTTGTTGGGTTGAACCATTCCTTGGAGGTTTGGTATCGATTTTATGGGAGTTGGTTGTAACCAAAGGGAAGAATGTTTACAACGTATTTGTTAGAATGCCCCAATGAGTTTGATTATTGTTGTATCGACGTTTGAGTTGGTTATAATCGTACTTGATATGTATATTGAGCATTTGTTGGTAATCATGTTATTCAAGATTGTTCGAGCAACCGGTATTTTCCTTAGGATGTTTGTTCGAGAGAGGACGTTTCATCACCGGTATTGAGGTAAGTTAATTCTTACTCGGTTAAAAGGATACTAATTCCTTTCGTTGTTGTTCATTCATAATCATAATTCATTCATAGTGTAATAATCATGTTGAGACTTGTAATTATCAAACTAATCATTCAATTCACGAGGAACGACGGTTCGAATCATTTCAGTGAGCTATCATTCATTTCATTATTATTTCATCTCGGTGAGTCATTCTTGACCCTTGTCGGATTGTTATTCATTAATATTCATCATGGTCACTCTTGTTCATGTGACCTTCTGGGTTCATGTTGCGTGGTCGGGTGGTTATGTGTGGAATTTTTAGTCGGGCACACGATAGTCATGTGGCGGGTTCACCGACACAATGGACTGTGCACATGGTAACGTGCCTCCGTGAGACTAATTAGGTACAAGTGCGGGTGTGTCCGGACACTCGTCTTGTGCACTTGCACGTCCCATTACGGGCTTACTATGATGCCCTCTTCAGCTTAATTTCATAATTATGATATATCATGATTGTGTTTATTCAACTCTTGAGGATTGTTGTTCTGTGTAACTGACTCCGTTGGGGGATGTTGTTTTCAGGTCATGGTAATGATAAAGCACAGGAAGAGAACGTTGACGGCGAGGAGTCCCAGTGATACTAGTAGGGGGCCCAGTCCTTTTCAGTCATTCATGTTTCTTCACTTTTATTTCCGCTGCAGATTTCCGTTTGGATATTCATTTTTATTCAGTGTTGTATCTTTTATCTTCATATAAAATATACATGTATTCTGTATTTCCTGGGTGTGTTGTACTTGAAACTCCTCATCGGAGTAATAAATGATATAATCTGGTTCAGTACTACAATTATATTATTTAATTCATTAATTTTCATTCGCCGGTGAGTCCTAGTTGGGGGTCCACGGCACTATAATATCCGCCTAATTTGGGGTGTTACAGCTGATGCGAAAATGAGTGTTACAAATGAAGAAGACGAAGCAAGGATCGACGTAAACGGACTTACAATGCGCCATACACGTGCGACTACATTTTTAGGCGAGAAAACGGACACAAAACGAGAAGGACCAAGGTGTGAGGTCTCGGTCGTGTCATATGACACGGCCCGTGTCATGCTGTGCCAGAAAATGCCGAAGGCCTGCCCGCCGAACCCGCCTGTGTCGTCCGACACGGCCCGTGCCGAGATGTCCCAGACAAGCAAAACTGACTGCCCGCCGGACTCGACCGTGTCCCGAGACACGGCTGAGTCGAACTCTTCCGGAACTTGCCGAAGGACTGCCTGCCCAGCCCGACCGTGTCCCAAGACACGGTCGAGTCCTACTCGCCCAGAACGTCGGAACTGACTGCCCAGACACCCGACCGTGTTCCAGGACACGGTCGAGTCCTGCCGACCATGATGCGGGCGCCGCGGACGTGTCAAGCGACACGACCCATGTCCCTGCCGGCAGCCCACCATTTTTTATACACTTTTGTGTTGTTTGTCTTTCCTTTTCTTTCTTTACTTATTTTAGGGATTGTGTTCCCCTATTATGTGATTTGTGTTCCCATTTTGTATTTTATTTTGATTTGTTTTGATTATTCAAAGAGTTTGTAATCTTTGAATTGTTTTGTTTAATTGATAGGAAGACTTAGTTTTCCTATAAGTAGTCTTGTATAAGCATTATAAGATTATTGAATGTTGAAGTAAAAAGATTACACTTTGTGTTTTCATCCTTGGTGAATGATTTTCATCGAACTTTGATTTTTATTCGACGCGTTTTCGAGTATTAATCCGATCGATTCTCAATAGGTCTTGAGAAGAAATCCTCTTATCGAATTATAGGTCTAATTCGATAAAACTTTGTTCTTGATCGTTCAAGTCTTCTTGATCGATATTACTACTTTATCCGATATTACATCCATAAAACTACATCCGAAATACACTACTCATAAAAGACTTCCGCTACGATATTCTTATACACACTCTAACCGATACATATTCATCTTTCTGAGCAAATTCGTATCATTAGTGGCATCGGAGCCCAAGGCTATTTCCTTGGCGATTTTATTGACGATTTCTTGTTCAAAACTATCTCTTGAATCTTGTGATGGATTTCTCCGATCCTGATTTCTTGATGAAACTCCATGACACACTAAGCGGTTTATCGGAGCAACGTATGCAAGCAAGGCGCAGATACGATGCTCGTTCAACACACCATGTGGACGAGTTTAAAGTAAATGAACTTTCGGAGTTTGTTGGAGGTACCGATCCCGAAACCTATTCGAATTCAAAGACCTTAATGACGAGAAACATTGCAAATATGCAATTCTCAAGTTAGGGAAAGTTGCTTCTCTTTGGTTCGAAGGAGTGAAGACACGAAGAGCTCGGGCGGGAAAAGCAAAAATCCATTCGTGGGAATCTTTAAAAAGAAAACTTCGTAAGAGGTATGTGCCAACATCACATCGGTTAAACTTATACCGGAAGATTGCCGATTTCATGCAAGGAAAACTAAGTGTTGGTGAATACATTGAAGAGTTCGAAAGCTTGATCTTAATGGGAAAGTTAGAAGAAAACGAAGAGCAAAAGATGTCACGTTTTTTACGTGGCTTAAACAAAAACATAGCCAACACGGTGGAGTTATACCTGTTGTTACCCAAAATATTATCCAGAGATGATATGCTAGAATGGACGAGTAACAAACAAAAATATGAGAGCATGTCCGTGGGGAAGTAAATAACACAAGATTTGCCGGGGTTGTTAGTCCCGGGCTTGAATGCTCTCGCGAGATATTATTAATACGAATACTTAGGAGTACAAATATTAATGTTAGAGTACAATTACAATGAGTGTAAAGACCCTAGTTATCTAGCTCTTGAGTGCTGATGATTTCCGGAAGAACCAGAGATGATGCTCTGTGAGTTCTTGTAACAACGATGGAGTACTGTGCTTACGGTGAGAAATTGACTATCTCTCACTGTGTGGATTAGCTTAACTCTCGTAGGAAAATAACGGTTTGTGCCAACTTATGAGCTGAACTTCTTAACCGAACCCCTTCCAGTTGCTGGAGATTCCCTATTTATAGGACTGGAGGTAGTTGGGCGATCGCCTCTACTATATTATAATAAGCGGGTGATCGTCTTTAGCACATGGGTTGGTCTCTTTAAAGGTAGCGGCAGCTGCTGGCAGCCGGATGCATGAACCAAATGAGAAGACAACACGCGTTCGGAGTCGTTGTATTGGGAGGTCCCACCTAGGACCTTTCGGCGGGTCTGTCGGTAGGTGGGACTGTCCTTGTCGTTGACAGCTATTGATGGGCTGGAGTTAAAGATCCTTATTCTGCGACGCCTTTCGCGGATCTGCACGTGGGTCTTCACTCCGAGGCCCGGTCTTTGTATATATGATGGATGATGGCCTTATACGTGGCATAGGACGGTCGTCCTCGGTCGGGCACCAGAGTCGATCGCTAGGTGCCTAGAGGTGATCGCCCTGGACGTCGATCGCTCGATACCTGATATCGGTCTGGACCCTTCGCTTTGGTAAGTCTGCCTTGGTTTATTTGATGCTGGCTTGGTCGCTCGGCCCTTATGCCGATCGCAGTCGAGGTGTGTAAATCGCCGCACAACAATTGCCCTCTAGCTCGCTCCGATGTTAAATACGTGGGGTGAGGTGGTTCTACTAGCGATGGCTTGACATAGACGAGCGACTCAGCATTTTATGGGACAGACGATCGTTTCTCGAACAGACTGATTTTGAATTTGGTCGACCTGGTCGATCGCTAAAATGAGCGGGAAATGATAGCGGGCTCGAAACTCCGCGGGGGTACGTGTCGCGATGCGATTGGGGGAGTCCGACGATTAGTCAAGACTCATCGTCTGGCCTGTCCTTGAGATGACGCATACGCGGGTTTCAAGGGAGGCATTGACTGTGACTTTATCCGACGGTTGCACTTAAGCCCTATGGATTCTCCTTATTTGCACGGAAGACCCCGCCTTCTCCTATAAAAAGGGCTAGGGTTACAGTGTAATCCCCTTTACGCAATTTCGTCGGAGAGGAAGATAGCCAAAATTTCTTGAAGCCTTGTCTGCCGATCGTCGTTCGACTCAATCCTTTGGTAAGAAACAATCCTCTTTTTCCTTTTCTTTTTGAGAATGTCTGGAGTGCCTACAACGTCTAAAACGGGCACCACCCCCGCCGCCGGGACTTCGACTGCCCGAGAAGGAACCTCCATGGAATTCCACATGGAGACAGCTGCCGAGGCTATCCGCGCCAGTATTAATCCCACGAAAGTCGAAGAACTACTCAACGAGGCCGATGCTGCCAGGGAGGCAGCGGCTGAGCAAAAATGCTTGCTGGTCGACAAGGAGTTGGCGGTGAGGGCGTACTGGGAGCAACATAGCGCCTTCGGCCAAGCCTATTCAGCCTTCGTATAAATTATGGAGAGGCTAGCCGGTCCACGTCCCAAGTTCGACTATCGAGAGTACTCGATCGCCCATTCCTATCAACCCGCGAAGCAGTCGCTGTTCCGAACCGCGCAGCGCTCCCCGTGGTCCCTTGGCCAGATTAGGAGCTCGACGACCAAGAAGGCCTTGGCCATCTAGAGGGCGAGGTATCATGTCCCTTCTGATATGGACCTTTTCGCGCCTGCCGATAACGAGCGATCCGACCAACCTCCGGAGGGCATGGTCGCCGTGAATGAGGCGATAATGGAGGCCGGGCTGCGGTACCCAGTGTCGTTTGCCGTCTCCAACTTGCTGGTCGCCTGGAATGTGGCGCCGCTTCAGCTAACGTCGAACGTCTGGCTCCATATTGTCTGCGCCCTCACTTTGTTCGGCGGTCACCGACTGTACCGTCTTCCCTCGCCGTTGGAGATGATGTAACACCCCAAACTAGGCGGATATTACAGTGCCGTGGACCCCCGACTGGGACCCACTAGGTGAATGAAAATGAATGAATTACACAGGGTAAATATAGTACCGAACCACATTACAACAATAATTACTCCGATGAGGAGTTTCATATAACACACCCAGGATAATACAGAATACATGTATATTTTATATGAAGATAAAATATACAACACTGAGTGAAATGAGTATTCAAACCGAATGTCTGCAGCGGAATAAATGAAGGAAACATAAATGACTGAAAAGACTGGGGGCCCCTTCTAGTATCATTAGGACTCCTCGCCATCAACGTGCTCTCCCCGTGCTTTCGCCTTGCCATGACCTGAAAAACAATATCCCCCAACGGGGTCAGTTACACAGAACAACAATCCTCAAGAGTTGAATACACACAATCCTGTCGAAACATACGCAATCAAACATGCTATATGAATCAACTAACAGTACGGCTCAAAGTAATGGCGCCACACTACGTCCGGGATGGAAATGTGTCCGTGCACAAGCCACCAACGAGTATCGATCGAATACACGTGTGGTCTTGTACCTGATCAGTCTCACGAAGCAATCGACTCGTGTGCACAGTCCAATGTGAGGCCAACAACCAACACACGACTTAAATGTGCCCGACATGAAAATCCTACACATACCAACCGGCACGCCAGTATGACCCGGAATGCCACGATATAACAAAAGTGACATCGAAAATGAATAATGACTCACCAAGATGAAATGATGGTGAAATGAATGACAGCTCAATGAAATGATTGGAACTATCGTTCCTCGTGAATGAAGTAATTAGGTGACAATTACAAGTTTTAAAACGGTTAGTACCTTATGAATGAATTATGATTATGAATGAACAACAACGAAAGGAATGAATATCCTTTTAACTGAGTAAGAATTAACTTACACAACACCGGTGACAATTATCCTTCCACGAACAACGTCCTAATTGAGATATCGGTTGCTCGAACAACCTTGAATAACACAATCACCAACAATCCGTTCAACGTACGAATCAAACACGAATATAACGAACTCAAAACGTCGATACGACTAAACCAAGTTCATTGGGGCATTATCTCGAACACTTTGTGTCCAAACTTCGATTGTTTACAATCAAACTTCAATAATACCAACATCAAATCCCCAAGAAGTGTTTCAAACCAACAAAACATCTTCAATACGATCAATAATCCAATATGAATATTCAAATTCGTGATTACAACAACGATTAATCGAAAACCCCCAAATCCAACTCAATATTCAAAGTGTTCTTGAATAACCTTTCAATAATCCGATGAATATTCATACATATCCATAATCATGTGTACTTCACTACATACAACATGATTATAACGTCCAAAACATCATATCTCAACACAAATCGAAATCCAAGAGGTTTGATGAATATTACCTTTGAAGATCCAAGTACTTTAATCCGATGAAATCGCGTTAGATCGACAATCCGAGCTTCACAACCGAATGAAAATGATGAAAAACGAATACTCAAGTGATTGATGATGAAGATTCTCTCCCACAAACCCTCTCTCTCGGACCAAGGTGAAGAAGTGTTGAAAAATGAGTTGTTTCTCACAAAAACCCGCAATTTTAGTGTAGACTGCACTGTGTGCCGCGGCCCGGCCGAAGTGTGTCGCGGCATAGGGCCAAAACTGCCCCCAGTGATCGGCAGCGTGCCGCGTCCCGGATGAATGTGCCATGGCAGTGACTCGACAGTGTGCCGCGGCCCTGTCGGCATGAGCCGCGGCCCCCGGTACAGACGGGTTGGCCGAGAATTGCAACATGAGTGTGCCGCGGCCCGGACGAGTGTGCCGCGGCAGTGACTCGACAGTGTGCTGCGGCCCTGCCGGCATGAGCCGCGGCCCCCGGTACAGTCAGGTCGGCCAAATTAGCAGCATGTGTGTGCCGCGGTGCACATCCCTTGTGCCGCGGCCCACACCCCCCTTGGGTCCTAAAATGATGAAAAATGACCCGGGAAGAGAATAAAAGCAATAAGAATCAATATTTGGGAAACAATAACACGAAATGGAAGTGCGGAAACCCCCAAACGGTTTTCCAAGCAATGATTACAAGGGTTCGCCCAACAAAACACAATTTGAACAATGAGGAGATTTGAAATGACATTAACTCCAACGTCAACATCGACTAATGAATCAATTATAACAATCAAGATAATACTCTTGTCTCGATTCCCGAGTAAGGTTGAAATAATGAACAATATCGATACACAACTCGAAGTTATTCCGAACGGTGAACACGGATGAGTGATTATTAACAAGTGAAAAATTACACAGTGACAATTACCGAATGAAATCACTGAATGATAATGACCGAATTACAACCGGGTATTACATACACCCCCCCTTAAAAGAGTTTCGTCCCCTAAACTAAGGGTCAAACAACTCGGGATAACTCTCCCGCATACTATCCTTGGTTTCCCAAGTAGCCTCTTTGACTCCGTGTCTAGACCACTGAATTTTAACCAAAGGAATCGCCTTATTTCTCAACTGTTTGATTTGCCGCTCTAAGACTCGTATGGGACGCTCCTCATACGAATGATCATCCGCGATCTCGATTTCGTCAAACTGAAGTATGCGACTCGGGTCGGCAACATACTTCCGTAGCTGAGAGACGTGAAACACATTATGAATTCGGCTCAACGCCGGAGGTAAGGCCAGTCGATAAGCTAGCTCGCCTACTCGTTCCAAAATCTCAAACAGTCCAATAAATCTTGGACTCAACTTTCCCCACTTCCCGAAATGGAAGATACCTCGACTCGGGGATACCTTGACCAACACGTGGTCACCTGTCTCGAACTCTAAAGGTCGACGACGATTGTCTGCATAAGATTTATGTCGACTCTGAGCGGTCAACAAACGACTCCTGATCAAAGCTACCTTCTCACGGGCGGCTATAAGCATATCGGGCTCGGTGCCGATTTATTCTGATAAGTCATCCCAACACAAAGAAGATTGACAACGACGACCGTACAAGGCTTCGTAAGGTGCCATCTTAATCGAAGTATGCCAACTATTATTATACTTGAACTCGATCAATGGTAGTTGGGCTTCCCAATCGTCTTTCCAATCGAGGACGCATGCCCTCAACATATCCTCTAATGTCTGAATAGTCCTCTCTGATTGCCCGTCGGACTGAGGATGAAAGGCGGTACTGAGATTAAGCTGAGTTCCCATAGCACGATGAACTGATTTCCAAAAATGAGACACAAACCGTCCGTCACGATCGGAAACGATACTTTTAGGAGTACCGTGCAATCTCACTATCTCTTTGATGAACAGCTGGGCAAGTCTCTCAGGACCCCACGTATCCTTAATCTCAAGGAAATGAGCTGATTTAGTTAAGCGGTCCACAATCACCCAGATTGTATTCATGCCACGACGACTCGTCAGCAAACTCGTGCTGAAATCCATAGAAATGTCTTCCCACTTCCATTCTGGAATAGGGAGAGGTTTCAGCATACCTGCCGGTCGCTGATGTTCAATCTTGACTTGTTGACAGGTTAAGCATCTCGAAAAAAATTATGTGACTTCTCGCTTCATATTACTCCACCAGTAATTTTGTTTCAAGTCCTTGTACATCTTGCTAGACCCCGGATGAACAGAATAAGGGGTAGCATGAGCTTTTCTCAAAATCGAGTTTTTCAACTCGTCATTTGCCGGTACGCACAACCGATTCTTAAATATCAAAAGTCCATCCTCGTGGACCACGAATCCAGGGGCTTTCCCCTGAGCCACATCCTCACGGATGCGCAACAATGATGGGTCTGAACCCTGATTCTCTCTGATTGCCTCCTCAAGTGGCGATGAAATCTCTAACATGTAAAGTTGCCCTTGTACTCGCTGAAGCCAGACCTCGATCTCGGGTCTAAGGAATTCCTATTGAAGCTCCTTCTGAACTGTTAAATGAGCAAGCATCTGCTCCTGAACGGACTTACGACTCAAGGCATCGGCGACAACGTTCGCCTTGCCCGGGTGGTAAAGGATCTTGATATCATAATCTTTGATTAGTTCCAACCACCGTCTCTGTCGCATATTTAACTCCTTATGAGTAAATATATACTTCAAACTCTTGTGATCGGTGAAAATCTAACAGGTGACGCCATAAAGGTAATGACACCAAATCTTCAATGCGAAAACCACGGCTGCTAGCTCCAGGTCGTGGGTCGGATAATTAACCTCGTAAGGTCTAAATTACCGTGAAGCATAGGCAATAACCTTCCCATTCTGCATGAGTACACATCCGAGACCCTGCCCGGACGCATCACTATAAACCACAAATCCTTCCGTCCCTTACGGCAAGGAAAGTACAGGTGCTGAAATTAACCGGCTCTTGAGTTCCTCAAAACTCCGCTGACACGCGTCGGACCACGTGTATTTCTTATCCTTTCGCAAAAGGTTCGTCATTGGTTGAGCGATTTTAGAAAATCCTTCCACAAACCGCCGATAATAACCAGCTAATCCGAGAAATCTTCGGATTTCCTTAACATTCTTCGGAGGTAACCAATCTTGGATAGCCTCCGTCTTCTGAGGATCAACACGCACTCCATCTGATGAGATTACATGCCCGAGAAAAGTCACTTCGGACATCCAGAACTCACATTTGAAAAACTTTCCATAAAGTTGCTCTCGTCTTAACACGTCGAGAACCTGATGAAGATGAAACTCGTGTTCCTCTCGGTCACGAGAATAAATCAAAATGTCATCGATGAAGACAACAACAAACTGATCCAAAAAGTCGATGAAAATCCGATTCATTAACTCCATGAATACCGCAGGTGCATTAGTTAGCCCGAACGGCATAACTACGAACTCATAATGACCATAGCGTGTACGAAACGCTGTCCTTGCGATATCCGACTCTCGAATTCGCAACTGATGATATCCAGATCTTAGGTCGATCTTGGAAAATATTGAAGCTCCCTGGAGTTGATCTAAGAGATCATCAATACGGGGTAAGGGATACATATTCTTGATTGTCACCCTGTTCAACTCCCGATAATCAATACACAAGCGAAATAAACCATCCTTCTTCTTGACAAACAACACTGGTGCTCCCCACGGGGACACACTCGGTCGGATATAACCTTTCTCGAACAAATCCTCAAGTTGATTCTTCAACTCCTGCATTTCGGTCGGGGACATCCGGTACGGTGCCTTCGATATTGGAGATGTACCAGGCTCCAATTCAATTGTGAATTCCACATCTCTCTGTGGAGGCAAACCAGGTAACTCGTCTGGAAATACGTCGGCATATTCTCTCACTACCGGAATATCCGCTAACATTATTGATGATTTCTCGGTTTTAGTCATATAGCACCAATAACCAATACATCTCTGATTGAGTAATCTCACTGCTTTCATCAAATTAATAACTCTTCCAGCACAGTTGGGATTACCTCCCTGAAACACACATTCGACCCCATCGTCTAAAATGATAGAGACCATACGCTTACGGACACTAATGATGGCATCATGATGATCCATCCAATCAATACCCAAGATGACGTCGTCTCTCGGCAAATCTACTACGATTAGGTCCGCTGGCCATACACGGCCATGAAGCTGAATCGGACAATTCTGAATCTCACGATTTCCGATAATTCGTCTACCATCAGGTAGACCAATGACATAAAGCTCACAACTAGTAGCACTACCCAGACGTAGTCTACTCAAACATAACTCGGAAATGAATGAATGCCATGCACCAGTATCAAAAAGGGTACACACAGGTTGAGATAGAATATCGAGTGTACCTGAGATCATCCGGGCCTCTGGATCGTCGGTCTTTTTCATCTCATAAATTCGGGGCTTGCTAGTCCTGGCACCGGACGCTCCCGTCTGCTGGCTATAGGCTCCACCTTTATTCGCTCCTGTCGTTTTAAACGACGCTGACTGAGTATCTTGATTCTGAACGGCTGACTGCTTCGGGGCCTGAAATGCCGCCGGAGTATTTTTGGAGTCTCTTCCGCAAAAACGGGCCTTATGCCCAGCAATTCCGCAATTATGGCACGTGATAGTCTGCCTCGGGCACTTGGTGCTGACGTGACCCGGTTCTCCACAATTGAAACAGGTGATGGTTGAGCTGGACGCTCGGGACTGAGACTCCGTGGGTTTCGGTGTCATATGAGGTCGCTCAGAAAAAGTAGAGCCCACTCGAGGCTTCTTGAAGGTTGCCTGACTGCCGTCGGACTGATTACGGTTTTTAGACTTCTTGCCAGTAGATGAAGTTTGATTCTTAGCAATTTCCTTAGAGGTAAGCTCATACGTAAGAGCTTTCTCGATGAATTCGGCCAGAGTGGTGCAATGATGATTAAGCAACTGTAGTCTCATACGAGGTTTCAGCCTCTTGCTGAAATACTTAATCTTATCCACCTCGGAATGAATGATAGATGAGTCGAACGGAAGAAGTTCCTGAAATTTCTCGGCAATGGCGAGAACATCCTCGTCTGTCGAGGGATCGGGAGTGAGTAATTCTGACAGCTTGGCCTCTCTGAGTGGGGCCGGATAATACCTCTCCATCATGAGAGTCTTGAATTGATCCCAAGTACATGATCCGTCGGTGGGCTTCAACGATAACCACCAAGAATGAGCGCTCTTAGCCAGGTAGTAAGCCGCAACTGAAACTTTGTGTCCTTCGGGACACTCTACCATAGCAAATAACTTCTCGAAATGTTCGAGCCAATGAACAATATCCGCCGGCTCAGATGAGCCTTCAAAAGTAGGTGGCCTTTGGTGAGAGATGTCGCCGATGATACTCCTCACATTCTTCTCTTGCCTCTGAGGTGGCGGCGGAGGAGACTGTTGATTTTGATTAGCTGAGTTATGCATCGTCTCCATCAGTTGTGCCATCTGAGTCATTTGGGCCATCATGCCCTGCATAAAAGCGAGTGGGTCAACCCGAACACCTTCTGACTGAGCTGTGCCTCGGGTACGACTCCCCGATAGTGAATGATCACGTCCAGGTGAATGAGTGGCAGCGTCGCTGCTCGATGAATTAGCATTATTTCTCACGTTCGCACGTGTATTCACACGAGCTCTCGGGATTCGTCCCGCACCACGGCCTCGTCCTCCGCGTCCTCTTCTTGCTCTCTCCATACTGAAGTAGGAAAGTCACATGATGATTATATCTGTCGCATGAATATCACATTATGATTATGCCATGAAATGATGAAAATGAGCACACGCTCTCTAGCATAGTGATTACATGAATGATTAACTGAGGCGACATGATTATCTGATGAAATTCTTGAAATGATTATCTTGAACAAGTTAACAAGATTAATGATATGATCTTCCAGATCAACAACTGTGTAATGAAATGAATTGAGTGATTAATGAGTTAACATGACCGTCCTGGTCAAAATGAAAATGATGATTGAGGATTGCTAACTGATGAATTATGAATGAATGATTATTGCCAGAAATTATACCATGGCATTAGAAGTCTTACAGTTCTTTCGGTCTGATTGGCTCGGCACCTGCACAGGTCACACGTGACTCGAAAGTCCAATGATACTAGTCCGATGACAATGATTTCAAATGAGACATGACTCGGAAGGTAGTATTCAAAACCACTCTCTGATACCAACTCTGTAACACCCCAAACTAGGCGGATATTACAATGCCGTAGACCCCCGACTGGGACCCACTAGGCGAATGAAAATGAATGAATTACACAGGGTAAATATAGTACCGAACCACATTACAACAATAATTACTCCGATGAGGAGTTTCATACAACACACCCAGGATAATACAGAATACATGTATATTTTATATGGAGATAAAATATACAACACTGAGTGAAATGAGTATTCAAACGGAATGTCTGCAGCGGAATAAATGAAGGAAACATAAATGACTGGAAAGACTGGGGGCCCCTTCTAGTATCATTGGGACTCCTCGCCGTCAACGTGCTCTCCCCGTGCTTTCGCCTTGCCATGACCTGAAAAACAATATCCCCCAACGGGGTCAGTTACACAGAACAACAATCCTCAAGAGTTGAATACACACAATCCTGTCGAAACATACGCAATCAGACATGCTATATGAATCAACTAACAGTACGGCTCAAAGGAATGGCGCCACACTACGTCCGGGATGGAAATGTGTCCGTGCACAAGCCACCAACGAGTATCGATCGAATACACATGTGGTCTTGTACCTAATCAGTCTCACGAAGCAATCGACTCATGTGCAAAGTCCAATGTGAGGCCAATAACCAACACACGACTTAAATGTGCCCGACATGAAAATCCTACACATACCAACCGGCACGCCAGTATGACCCAGAATGCCACGATATAACAAAAGTGACATCGAAAATGAATAATGACTCACCAAGATGAAATGATGGTGAAATGAATGACAGCTCAATGAAATGATTGGAACCGTCGTTCCTCGTGAATGAAGTAATTAGGTGACAATTACAAGTTTTAAAACGGTTAGTACCTTATGAATGAATTATGATTATGAATGAACAACAACGAAAGGAATGAATATCCTTTTAACTGAGTAAGAATTAACTTACACAACACCGGTGACAATTATCCTTCCACGAACAACGTCCTAATTGAGATATCGGTCGCTCGAACAACCTTGAATAACACAATCACCAACAATCCGTTCAACATACGAATCAAACACGAATATAACGAACTCAAAACATCGATACGACTAAACCAAGTTCATTGGGGCATTATCTCGAACACTTTGTGTCCAAACTTCGATTGTTTACAATCAAACTTCAATAATACCAACATCAAATCCCCAAGAAGTGTTTCAAACCAACAAAACATCTTCAATATGATCAATAATCGAATATAAATATTCAAATTCGTGATTACAACAACGATTAATTAAAAACCCCCAAATCCAACTCAATATTCAAAGTGTTCTTGAATAACCTTTCAATAATCCGATGAATATTCATACATATCCATAATCATGCGTACTTCACTACATACAACATGATTATAACGTCCAAAACATCATATCTCAACACAAATCGAAATCCAAGAGGTTTGATGAATATTACCTTTGAAGATCCAAGTACTTTAATCCGATGAAATCGCGTTAGATCAACAATCCGAGCTTCACAACCAAATGAAAATGATGAAAAACGAATACTCAAGTGATTGATGATGAAGATTCTCTCCCACAAACCCTCTCTCTCGGACCAAGGTGAAAAAGTGTTGAAAAATGAGTTGTTTCTCACAAAAACCCACAATTATAGTGCAGACTGCACTGTGTGCCGCGGCCCGGCCGAAGTGTGCCATGGCACAGGGCCAAAACTGCCCCCAGTGATCGGCAGCGTGCCGCGGCCCGGACGAATGTGCCGCGGCAGTGACTCGGCAGTGTGCCGCGGCCCTGTCGGCATGAGCCGCGGCCCCCGGTACAGACGGGTTGGCCGAAAATTGCAACATGAGTGTGCCGCGGCCCGGACGAGTGTGCCGCGGCAGTGACTCGGCAGTGTGCCGCGGCCCTGCCGGCATGAGCCGCGGCCCCCGGTACAGTCGGGTCGGCCAAATTAGCAGCATGTGTGTGCCGCGGCGCACATCCCTTGTGCCGCGGCCCACACCCCCCTTGGGTCCTAAAATGATGAAAAATGACCCGGGAAGAGAATAAAAGCAATAGGAATCAATATTTGGGAAAAAATAACACGAAATGGAAGTGTGGAAACCCCCAAACGGTGGTTCCAAGCAATGATTACAAGGGTTCGCCCAACAAAACACAATTTGAACAATGAGGAGATTTGAAATGACATGAACTCCAACGTCAACATCGACTAATGAATGAATTATAACAATCAAGATAATACTCTTGTCTCGATTCCCGAGCAAGGTTGAAACAATAAACAATATCGATACACAACTCGAAGTTATTCCGAACGGTGAACACGGATGAATGATTATTAACAAGTGAAAAATTACATAGTGACAATTACCGAATAAAATCACTGAATGATAATGACTGAATTACAACCGGGTATTACAGATGAACCACCTATTCAAAGTGACGTTTCAGAAAGGGTCCGTCGGTCGCTACCACATCCATGGCCGCTCTGGTCGGGTGATCCTTGGGCAAAGTGCGGGGTGATCCGGCGAAATGGTTCTGGGTCGGCGATGCATGGAAAGCATCTGCGAGCGACAATCCCATTGGCGAGCTGAACATTCCCACCGGCTTTCGGGAGAGGAATCCGAGTAAGGGTTCTGACTGTCCCTTTGTTCGGATACACTCTGAACTGATCTAATTTGGTCTTCCTTTTGCAGGCTTCCATATTCCGGCTGCTGACGAGCTATCTTTTGACTTTTTGATCATCTGGGAGCAGATACGCAGTCTTCCGGACGACGATATAGACGCTCGCTAGATTAACAAGAAGAGCCGTTGGTTGGCTGCTCGGTTATTTCATTTTCCGCGCCTCCTTTTGGTTCCAGGCACGAATTTCCACGATCTCCTTTTGCTTGGCGATCGTCTTGTTTGGGGAAGGTGCCTAACCATTATTTGATCGTTTCCTTTTGCAGAGGTCCGTTTCCTCGCTTCTTAGAGCCTCCGATAGAGACCGCCATGTCGAACCCTGGAGTCATGAGTCGCCTGAGCCATAAGAAATTGAGTCGAGTTCCCCCGGTGGCGCTACTTCTTATCCCGGAGGTGATGCCTCATGTGGAGCCGATCGCTGCGGAGGAGGAACTCCAGCTGAACCGCAAGCGACAGAGATCGGGGGAACCCTCAGCCTCTGCCCCTGCTGGTGAGCAGCCGATCGCCGCGCCTCCGCTTAGCGTGGTCCCCTTGGTGGATGAGCCTACGCCCTCATCGGCTTTCCTACAGGCCATGGCGACTGCCGAGGCCGATACCCCGCGTGGGAAGCCGTTCTTCGGCCGCGACCCCGAGAAGGCCGAGAGGTAAGCTTCGGTTGTTTTGCCGAGTTTTGTCACTTGCGTAGGAGACGTGCTAACTCTTCTGTTCTTGATGCAGGATCCGCTGCACCAATCCGAGTTGCTCGCCGCTGGTACTGGACTTTCTTACGAGCCGGTCTCCTCGTGACGCCTGTGACGTCCCGCACTACGTCGCCCGGGCTGTCTCTGCTCTGCCGAAGGCCTGGACGACTGATTTGGATGCGATCGCCCGCCAGCGATCCGCGAACACGATGCAGGCGACCTTCGCTCTATCCCTCCAGGCAGCGACGATGGCCGCCCAAGCTGTGAAGGACTTCGAAGGGTGCCCTTCTACTTCCCGCCTTCAGGCGGACCTTGAGGCTGCTCGAAAAGAGAACTCCGAGTTTGCCGACAGGATCGTTGCTATGGAGAAGGATTCCTTGGAAGCGGCTAAACGGGCAAGTCAAGATCTTGAGCGGGCGAGACAGGATTTTGAGCGGGCCCGGGCGACGGTCGATCGGATTCGGGACCAGATGACAGAGGCCCGCCGGTCGTACGCGGCTGCTCAGTAGGAAGCCGATCAGTTGAAGGTGACCATCGCCCGGCTTACTAGCGAGTTGGCGTCGTCGAGGGAATAAACGGCTGCCAAGGCATCCGAGCTCCAGGGTGCACATCAGGCGGTTGCGGAGCTGAAGGGAAGGTTGGAGGCGACTGAGGCCGACCCTTTTCTCAACATGGGGTTCGTCAGCGAGTTTGCCTACTACATGGCGTTCGCTGACTCAATCCGCGCCGCTAAGAACGGAGGGCTGGAGGTCGGCCCTCTGGCTGAAAACTTCAAAGCTTACGCGTGGAGCATCATCTGCACCCCGCCTTCTCCGTGCCGATCCTAGACCTCTCGGATCTCGGCGTAGACCTGAGCTGGTACCCATTGCCGGACAATCTTGTTCATCCGAGTGCCGTAGAGGATGGGGGTGCCGAGTCTGCTGCTGGCGACGGAACGGGCGCCGATCTTTGAGCCTTACTGCTTTTTACTTGACTTGTAATTTTTGTAGCTTTCATCTTATTTTTGCCTTCGGGCAACCGTGTTTGTACTTGTATTTCAAGTGATGCAATAAACATTTGCTTCTCTGATCTCTTGCTCGAATGATTGTCTTTCTGAGTCTTTAGCATGACTTTATACAAATGTTTGAGAGACGATCGTTATGTGTACAGCTCCAAGTGAATTGATAAACTCATAATGATAACTTTTAAAACAAAGTCGATCGCTGCACAATCTGAACAATGTCAATCGTCGTACATGTATTTGAGTAAAGACGATCGTGGTATACATAGCTCCGCCCTCCCCCCTTATTTTTGTTTACTTAGTGAAAGTAAGGGAACGAAAACAAATCGTTTAGTGAGCGGTCTTCAATTTTGCAGATCCCTCGAGGAAAGCCAATTGTTTCGACCTTGAGGAACCGTGAACGGTCACAGAGTTCGATGGACCGACCTCCATGACCGTGTCTTGTGCGCGAGGGACATTCCACCTGTAGGTTTGTCTCGCGACTCACTTTATTGTGAGGGTCGTCTGTTAGGCTGCACCCACCTTATATTTAAACGAAGGGCGAGCAGTCTTGGTCTGGAGGAGTCCTTGCACGGGGCGTCTTCGAATTAATCGACTCCACGACTGCAGCTTGCTAGCACTTTTCTACCGTGGATCGTCACGTTAGATGGCGATCCTCGACGGTATACGTTGTGACGGGGGTAGGGACGCGTCGTATTGTCTGGGTCCACCATGTTAGATGATGAACCTTTGAGGGCGGGCGAGCGTGTGCACAGATTTGTTTGGAGGGTCCTTCGACTACGCTCGCCTCGTATTTAAATGAAGGGCGAGCGATCGCAGCCCAAAGGAACCTTGCATGGACGAAGCTGTCGGTTCCATCGACCTCCAGGACCATGGCTGCACTCTTCTACCTCCAATCATCATGTTAGATGGCGATCTTCGACGGTATACGTTGTGCAAGGGGAGGTGATCGCTTGCCTAGGTCCTTCATGTTGATGACGAACTTTAGAGGGCAAACGAGTCATCCTTTGATTTGAGGTGCTGCTCAGGCAGTAGCCTTTGGTTTGATGTGGTGGGAAATAGGGAAAGACTTCTGAAGTTCCCACCTCTTGATTGAAGCATGTAGATCCGGCCGCCGAGGTTGATCGGGTGGTCGACTCGTATGAGTCTTTCGGCCTGTCGCGTTCGACTCTGCAACCGGTTCGGGAGATTGACGGGGCTCCGGCTAAACTAATAGCCCGTCCAGCTTGCCCTCCTCGAACAATCTCCAGAGTTGTCTGAGGAGGTCGTGGCATTGGTTGGTGTTGTGACCGGGACTCTTGTGGTAAGCACAAAATTTATTGTGGTCCAGGTGACCGTTGTCCCTTATCGCCTTTGGCCTGTTTAACGGTTCGCACCCCTTGATGGCGTAAAAGACATGAGCCGGAGTTCAGTTGAACTTGTGGAGGAGATGGGCTTCCGCTTCCTCGAAGGCCTTGAAATCACTGGGGGGCTTGGCGACCGCCTTGTTGAATTTAGCGATCGCCCTCTTTTGGATGGGAGACGGCGTCTCCTCACCTAGGTGAAGGGTGAGGAGCCTTTGCCTGGCGAGAAAATCGGCAGCCTTGGCGCGGAAGATCGCATAGGTCGGAGGGATGTTCTTCGTGAGGTGCCTAAACATGGTTGAATGACCGTAGAATCCCCCCAGGACCTAGTAGAGGGCGAGCTCGTGGCTTATGGGCTCGCCGGTGAAGACTATTTCATCCACCCGGTCGATGTAATCTGCATCGGACTCGTCTTCCCCCTGCCTGATTTTCATCATGTGGTGGGCGCCCTCTTGTCTGGCGACCTTGGCGGCGAAGTATGACGTGAAGTCACTCGCCAGTTTCTCAAAGGAATTGATCGATCGCGGTGGCAGTGAGACATACCACCTATGGGCCGGTTCGCCCAACGTTAACGGGAATATTCAGCACCTAGTCGCATCTGATGCCCCACACCCAGTCATGTAAATCCAGAACTTGCTCAAGTGGGTCTCGGGGTCCGATCTCCCCTCATACAAAGGTGTTTGAGGAGGAGCGATCCTTGGTTGCACGGGGGCAAGCTCGATGTGAAAAGCGAGTGGCTCACTCGGTCCGATGATCTTTCTACTGGCGCTTGCCCTAGTTTCCATGAGCGCTTTCATCTCGTCGAGCTGGCGTTTCATAGCGGCCATCGCCGTGGCCTGGCTGCTCGCGGCTAGGTGCTCGGAGCGGGAGCCGAGGCGATCAAGTACTGATCCCTGGATCCGCTGTCGATGTTGTCCTTGCCGCGTGGCTCGACTCTTCGGCAGATGGGGGCCAAACGGCTGACCTATATTTTGTTCGGAGTTGGGTATGCCGAACTCCTGGTGACGGACTCGGATTCCGTCGTCTCGTGGTTGGGGCCAGAGTGCCTCGGTCGCCACAATGGATCGCTTCCTAGGTGGCTGAATACGGAACCGTCCCGCCTTGCGAGAGCCTTTCCTCGTAAATCGGGGCTCTCTGACGATCGATCGACAAGTAACCCCTTGAGTTTCCGCTTGCCCGCGCGGCGGATGGCCGAGGGGGTTATGGCGGGCGCTTCGCATGCTCTCCGTTGCTCCCTTAGGATGACCACAGCCTCCTCGATCTGTTCTGCGGTTTGGAACTGGTCGAGTGAGAGGCTGGGGCCGTCCCTTGGGGGTGGGATCGAGAGTCTCGCTGTAATATCCGTAATTTTCCCATTTTTGGCAGTTTCCATTTTTGGTGTATGTCTATTTTTATCGACTCGCTTGTAACCGTTTCGACATTTTGAATCAATTTTGTTCTTGGAGTTTTTCCATTTGGACGAGTTTTGATGATGTTTTCACGTAATTTCATTTTATGACATGTTTTGCCGTATGAACGTTCGATTCTTGTAAAACTCGTTCGTTTTCGTTATTTCTGGGTTTGTACAAGTTCGTATGGTTGAGTTGGTCTTGTGGAGACTTTCGGTTCGTAAATCCGACGTCGTTTCGTGATTTTCGGGCACTTGGGCCATTTTTGTAATTTCCTAATAGTTTAGGGAATCTCGTTTTCGTTGTCGCATTACGGACCCTTCGGTGGTCGGAATTGTATTTTTCTTTCAGCACTTAGCTCCATCGTCTTGTATGCTTCGTGTTCATGTTCTGGATTACGTCTCGCTGTGTGTATCGTGTATCGTACCCTCGGCAATGAGCTCTTGGCGATATGACATCAGCCAGATCAAGCTCTTTGTGTAGGTAGCGACGCTACCCCTGTTGCCTTGCGTGCGCTATCAAGAACGATTAGCGTCGCTAACCCTTATTGTTAGCGTACGCTAACGAATGTGGCGATAGCCATCGGACTGCCGCGCCCCGTTAGCGCACGCTACATATGGCGATTAGCGTGCGCTAACTTCACACTATATAAGCCCGGTAGCGATTTTGAGAGCAGATTTCATTCTTTTCCCTTCGTTTCTTCGACGTGCGACCTCGAGGCGATTTCCATCGATTCGATCGGCGTTCTATTCACATTCCATCACCGTAGAGTTGTGCTAACATATTATCATTAGTATAATCGTCATCCATCATCCGAAATCAAGGTAATTTAAATCTAGAACCCTAACTCGTCAAATTTGGGGGTTTTTCCGGTTTTACTAATTGGAACCGAATTATTCCAGTATGTTAGGATATTCTTCACCGATTGTGATTGTTGAATGATTCCAAATCCAATTTCCTTGATTTTAATCCGCGAATTATCGATACGGGGAGATTTTGCGTAAACCCTCGCCCGTATCAATTGATCGTCTATTGTCGTTATTGGTAATCGGGGTTTTGGGAGTATTCCTTTCGATTACTGATGTTCGTTGGGACTGAGTTATGCTAATTCTTCGTTTAGGAACCGTCGTTGTCCATTCGGATCATCCGTAGTCACTTTTCACTTCCGATCCTTCGAAGATGTCACAAAGGCAAGTACTTTACATTTGTTTACATGTTCTAGTATTTGAATTATGGCTGTATCGTGGTTGTTGTGGATGGTTATGTGTATGTTCACCTAGGGACGGTCCGACGGGGCCTCTAGGGATACGTATTGCCGTGAGTGTGCGTATCGTGAACTGTGGTTAGCCACCCAGGGATGTCCGACGGGGCTCTGCGGGGTACGGTGGCCGTGAGTCTCGTGCCAACGGTTAACTTTGAATTATGATTTGTTGGAGATAATGTGTTTGTGCTTGTACATCATAAATATTCCAGAATATAAAATGTTTTCTAAAATGATTTTTGGCGCATATATTCATCTGATTAGAATGTAGTTCAAATGGATTGTACTTGCACTAGCAGTTGTCGCTAACCCCTTAAATGGGGGAAATACTTTTTGTATTTCAGGTATTGATCGTGGGGACAAGCGAGCACTCGGGCCGTATGAGGATGATGGGCAAGCATGATATTGTCCAGTGTTTGATTTTCGATGTCATGTCTGTCGGTTACTATTGATGTCTGGTTTTGAGATTTATGTATTATAAAGTTGGTTTAAGTACTCGAGTACTTCCTGTTTGAAATTGTTAATGTTGTGTCCCCGTTTTGGGAAATGGATTTGATGTCAGTTTTTAATTGCCGGTTTGTAGTCTTTCATTTGAATTGTCGTTTTATTCATAATAGTTTGTCGTCGAATGTCTTGTTTGGTATGTTAGCTTTGGTGGATTCCACGGTGTGGGGTCCACGGCGCTGTAATATGCCCCGAATGTCTTGGGGGTGTTACGAATATGGTATCGAGCCTAGGTTTATGGATACCTAGGTGTCGGTCATTTGGGTCTAGTTAAGTGTCGTTTTGGGACAGTATCACCGCTATGCCATCATCTCGAGACGCGGTGCTCGTAAGTTTTCCTAACTTGACTCGTTTCACCGTTACTGTTCTATTCTGTCTTAGTATCTTTTGCTTTTGCGTTTGAATTGTACTTACCCGTTGCTTCTTCCGAACTCCTGCGGTAGAGGACGCGGGCCGCGGTCGCGGGCCAGGTAGGGGACGTGGCGGCCAGTGGGGCGGCCATGTCCGATCACTCGGGAACGGATTCGGCGATGCCCTCTTTGTCGAGCAGTGTCCCCCTAGTTCGGAGGTCGGCGAGACGATCTGCTAGCTCCTGTAATGCCCATGAGAATGTTGGAGTGGCCAACATATTACGGCAAGTAGCGAACCGAGATGACGCTTACGGCTCGAGCCGTTACGGTTGGCCATGCTAATGCCAACCCGGTTCCGCCCTCTGGAGCGGTAATGATAAGCTACTTCGGGGCGTGATTCGTATGCGTCCTCGCAGTTTGATGGTGCTTGACCCTTGGTTGGGAGAATTGGTTATTCGAGTTGGATAAAGTGTTTGAGGCGCTAATCTGTTCGAGGAGAGGAAAGTACCCATTGCTCGGTGCTTCCTCGCCAAGGAGAGGCGACGTGGTGGCAAGCGGTGAAACCGCGTGGCCAAGGCGACTACGTGGGCGAGTTTCGAGATCGATGGAAGATGAATACATCCTTGGCCGGTGAAAGAGGGGAGGATCCGAGCCTTCTTTGAGGCTAAGCCCCAAGATGTTCCTATTTCTCAAGCTATCAAGGACTACAATCACAGTGCATTACGTGAGAAACCAAGTCCGAGATGAGCTAGATAAGATCCGCCACTTTGATGTGCGGATGAAGCCGAGTGCGCCACTACATGTCCAGTGCAGGGTGCACGACTTTGAAAGATTATCGAATAAAGCGATGGCTTACGAGATGTCGTTTTACTGCGGCAGAGGCGGTGAAGGAAAGAAGCGAGAAGACCTCGGTCGATTTTGGGAGGCAAGTCAGAGGGTATCCAAGGCTCGGTCCGGTTCGCGAGTCTTCGGGGTCGATCGCCATCGGTTGGTCGAGGAACGGTTCTAGGTGCACTCTCTGCTGGTTAGTTCGTGGTCTACATGCTTCAACTGCGATCGTCGGGCCACATGATGAGTGAGTGTGATAGGCCTCCGATTCGGATGTCTTGTTTGTGGTCGTATGGGTCACCGTGCTAAGTTTTGTACGGATGCGGCTCGGGCTCCGATTACTCGAGATATCTGCTCAGTGCAGGAGAGCCGAGTGTGAATCGAGCACCGACAGTTCCTCGGCCGCGTGAGTTTTGGTAGAGGTCGAGATCGTGGTCAGCCTTCTAGAGGGGGAGCTTCTAGTGCGGGGTCTGTTCCGCCCCGTGTGTATGAGATGAGGCGAGCCGGAGATCCCGACGCGACGGTGGCTACAGGTACCGTCCACATCCTTGACCATCCTATTTCCGTATTGTTCGATTATGGTGCTACGCATTCTTTTATATCTATGGATTGCGTGCGTCGTCTGCATGTTGATTCCCTTGTTGCTTGTGAGCCTTTTGTTGTTAAACTTCCTAGCGGGGATAGCATCGTGGGGGACCGTGAGATTAGAGATTTTTCTGTGAGTATCGCGGGGAGGGATTGGCTTTCTAATCTGATTGCGATAGATATTAGAGATGAGGATTTGATTAAGGTGAGGATTGGGTGGACCGTCATGGGCGATCATGAATTATAGAACGAGGATCTGTTTCGATGTTAGCCTCGATGGTACCGAGCATTCTTTTGTGGGGCGTAAGCGGGGTAGCCGGATTACCGATCAGCGCTTTGAGGCGGTGAGACTCCTTCGGGAGGTTGCACGGGCTATTGGTGTTACGCTTTGAGATCGGAAGAAGGGGAGTCGAGCTCGTCTATTCCGGTGGTATGTGAGTATCCGACGTCTTTCCGGATGAGTTGCGGGTTTGCCGCCGGCCGAGAGGTTGAGTTTACTGTCGATTTAGAGCCGGGTGCGGCACCTATCTCTAAGACGCCATACCGTATGGCGCTGCCGAGATGCTTGAGTTGAAGAAACAATTGGGAGGATTCTTTGGACATGGGATATATTCGACCGAGCGCTTCGCCTTGGGGCGCACGATCTATTTGTAAAGAAGAAGGATGGGTCACTTCGTTTGTGCATCGACTACCGAGAGTTGAACAAAGTGACCATCAAAAACAAGTATCCGCTACCAAGGATTGATGATTTGTTTGATCAGTTGCAAGGGGCAACTGTGTTTTCGAAGATTGATTTGAGATCGGGGTATTATCAGCTCCGAGTGAAGGATACCGATATTCCGAAGACGGCCTTTCGGACGAGATACGGTCACTACGAGTTTGTGGTTATGCCTTTTGGGCTAACCAACGCACCAGCCGTGTTCATGCAGCTTATGAACAAAGTCTTTATCGAGTACCTCGATAAGTGTGTAGTCGTTTTTATCGATGACATCCTGATTTACTCGAGGAGCGAGGAGGAGCACGCCCGTCATTTGCATATTGTGTTAGATATTTTGAGAACTCAGCATCTTTTGCGAAGTTCTCAAAGTGCGGTTTTGGTTACGGGAAGTTATGTTTCTCGGTCATGTGATCTCGGCCGAGGGTGTTCGTGTGGACCCACATAAGGTAGAGCGGTGTTGGATTGGGCGCCGCCCAAGAACGTGAAAGAGGTCCGTAGTTTTACGGGATTAGCCGGGTATTACCGTAGGTTCGTGAGGGTTCTCTAAACTTGCTCGACCTCGGCTCGATTGTTCTGAAGTCGAGAGAAGTTTGTGTGGACCGATGAGAGACAATAGTTTTGAGGAGTTGAAGAAGCGGTTGACGACCGCTCCGTGTTGGCTTTACCGAGTGGTAATGATGGTTTCTCTGTTTATAGTGATGCTTCGGGCCAAGGGCTCGGATGCGTACTTATGCGGCACGGAGGACGATTGCCTATGCTTCCGTCGGTTGAAACCGTATGAATTGAATTACCTACGCACGATCTTGAGTTGGCGCAGATTGTGTTTGCGTTGAAAATCAGGCGTCATTACTTGTATGGCTCGTCGTGTCGATTTTCACCGATCACAAGAGCTCAAGTACATCTTCACGCGAAGGAGCTTAATATGAGACAGAGGAGATGGTTGGGCTGATTAAGGATTACGATCTTGAGATCCTCTATCATCCGGCAAGGCTAATGTGGTAGCAGATGCCTTGAGCCGGAAATCGGTATCGCTTCGGGTGCTTGAGTTACTCACGGCCCGATCGGGACTTCAGAGAGTTTATGAGGTTGAGCATTGAGATTATCGCCCACGAGTTCCGGCGATTGCGTACTCTTGAGATTTCTTCGTCTCAGTCGAGGACATTAAATCGGGACAGTTGGAGGACCCGATGTTTATTCAACCGCGGGAGAGTGTAGAGAAGGGGAAAGCCCGGGATTCGTTATTCATGAGGACGGCGTGTTGAGATTCCGAGGTCGGTTGTGTGTTCGAACGACTCGGAATCGAGACAGAGCATTATGCGAGAGGCTCATGCGTCACCATACTCGATCCATCCGGGCTCGAGTAAGATGTATAAAGATACGAGGAAGAATTTACGGTGGAGCGATATGAAGAAGGAGGTAGTTCGGTTTGTAGCTAAGTGTTTGACTTGTCACAAGTCAAGATTGAGCATCGGCGACAGTAGGATTATTGAAACCACTTCCGTTAGGAATGGAAGTGGGAGGACATCTCTATGGATTTTGTCACGAGTTTACCGAGGACGAAGACCGGTATGAATATGGTATGGGTGATTGTAGACCGGACTAAGTCGGCACATTTTCCAGGCATCAAGGATACTTGGGGTCCGAGAAAAGTTAGCTCGTATTTTTATCACTCGAGATAGTGAGGCTTCATGGTACGCCGAGGACCATTATTTCGACGAGATGGCCGATTTGTATCGCATTTTGGCAGAGTGCATAAGGCATTGGGGACTCGGCTACGTTTGAGCACTTCGTTCCATCCCAGGCCGATGGGCGGTCGAACGTACCATTCGGACGTTCGAGGATTTGTTGCGCGTGTGCGTTAGATTGGAGTAATGGGGAGGATCATTTGGCCTTGATTGAGTTTACTTATAATAATAGGCGCACGCGTCGATTAAGATGGCACCATATGAGGCACTTTATGGCCGACGTTGCCGATCACCGATATGTTGGGATGAGCCGTCCGATTTGGTTGGCACCGAGCCGGATCTGTGTTGGAGACGAGGAGAAAGTCGAATTGATTAGAAAGAGGATGTTGGGCGCCCAGTCGACAAAAGTCTTATGCGGATGTTAGGCGTAGACCTTTGGAGTTTGAGGTGGGAGATCACGTTACGTTGAGAGTATCTCCGACGAAAGGAGTTTTCCGATTCGGGAAGAAGGGGAAACTCGGCCGAGATATATTGGACCTTTCGAGGTATTGGAGAGAGTCGGTGAGTTAGCGTACCGTTTGGCTTTACCTCCGTCGCTTAGTCATGTACATAGCGTATTTCACGTTTCCCGATTGAGGAAATGCGTTAGGACCCGTCCACATTATTGACTTTGGGGACGTGGAGATTGAGAAGGATGTTACGTTTGAAGAGAGACCCGTTAGAATTTTGGAGCGTCGTGATAAACAGTTAAGGCACAAAACCATTCCTTTGGTTAAAGTGCAATGGTCGAGGCACGGAGTAGAAGAAGCGACGTGGGAGTTAGAGGAGGATATGCGTTCGAGATACCCCGAGCTTTTTGATTCTTAAGTTTCGGGACGAAACTTTATTTTAGAGGGGGAGAATGTAATATCCGTAATTTTCCCATTTTTGGCAGTTTCCATTTTGGTGTATGTCTATTTTTATCGACTCGCTTGTAACCGTTTCGACATTTTGAATCTATTTTGTTCTTGGAGTTTTTCCATTTGGACGAGTTTTGATGATGTTTTCACGTAATTTCATTTTATGACATGTTTTGCCGTATGAACGTTCGATTCTTGTAAAACTCGTTCGTTTTCGTTATTTCTGGGTTTGTACAAGTTCGTATGGTTGAGTTGGTCTTGTGGAGACTTTCGGTTCGTAAATCCGACGTCGTTTCGTGATTTTCGGGCACTTGGGCCATTTTTGTAATTTCCTAATAGTTTAGGGAATCTCGTTTTCGTTGTCGCATTACGGACCCTTCGGTGGTCGGAATTGTATTTTTCTTTCAGCACTTAGCTCCATCGTCTTGTATGCTTCGTGTTCATGTTCCTGGATTCTGGTCTCGTCGTGTGTATCGTGTATCGTACCCTCGGCGGCTTGCTGGCGATATGACATCGGCGATCTTGAATCGTTGTGTAGGTAGCGCACGCTACCCCTGTTGCCTTGCGTGCGCTACCGAAGAACAGTTAGCGTACGCTAACCCTTATTGTTAGCGTACTCTAACGAATGTGGCAGTAGCCACTGGACTGTCGCGGCCCCGTTAGCGCACGCTACATATGGCAGTTAGCGTGCGCTAACTTCCACATTATATAAGCCAGTAGGCGATTTTGAGCGGCAGTTTCATTCTTTTCCCTTCGTTTCTTCGACGTGCGACCTCGAGGCGATTTCCATCGATTCGATCGGCGTTCTATTCACATTCCATCACCGTAGAGTTGTGCTAACATATTATCATCGGTATAATCGTCATCCATCATCCGAAATCAAGGTAATTTCGTCTAGAACCCTAACTCGTCAAATTTGGGGTTTTAGGGTTTTACTAATTGGAACGAATTATTCCGGTATGTTAGGATATTCTTCACCGATTGTGATTGTTGAATGATTCCAAATCCATTTCCTTGATTTTAATCGCGAATTATCGATACGGGAGATTTTGCGTAAACCCTCGCCGTATCAATTGATCGTCTATTGTCGTTATTGGTAATCGGGGTTTTGGGAGTATTCCTTTCGACATCGATGTCCGTTGGGACCGAGTTATGCTAATTCTTCGTTTAGGAACCGTCGTTGTCCATTCGGATCATCGTAGTCACTTTTCACTTCCGATCCTTGAAGATGTCACAAAGGCAAGTACTTTACATTTGTTTACATGTTCTAGTATTTGAATTATGGTATATCGTGGTTGTTGTGGATGGTTATGTGTATGTTCACCTAGGGACGGTCCGACGGGGCCTCTAGGGATACGTATTGCCGTGAGTGTGCGTATCGTGAACTGTGGTTAGCCACCCAGGGATGTCCGACGGGGCTCTGCGGGGTACGGTGGTCGTGAGTCTCGTGCCAACGGTTAACTTTGAATTATGATTTGTTGGAGATAATGTGTTTGTGCTTGTACATCATAAATATTCCGGAATATAAAATGTTTTCTAAAATGATTTTTGGCGCATATATTCATCTGATTAGAATGTAGTTCAAATGGATTGTACTTGCACTAGCAGTTGTCGCTAACCCCTTAAATGGGGGAAATACTTTTTGTATTTCAGGTATTGATCGTGGGGACAAGCGAGCACTCGGGCCGTATGAGGATGATGGGCAAGCATGATATTGTCCAGTGTTTGATTTTCGATGTCATGTCTGTCGGTTACTATTGATGTCTGGTTTTGAGATTTATGTATTATAAAGTTGGTTTAAGTACTCGAGTACTTCCTGTTTGAAATTGTTAATGTTGTGTCCCCGTTTTGGGAAATGGATTTGATGTCAGTTTTTAATTGCCGGTTTGTAGTCTTTCATTTGAATTGTCGTTTTATTCATAATAGTTTGTCGTCGTCGAATGTCTTGTTTGGTATGTTAGCCTGGTGGATTCCACAGTGTGGGGTCCACGGCGCTGTAATATGCCCTGAATGTCTTGGGGGTGTTACACTCGCGACGCCGCGGCTACCCTCTGCCGTAGGCTGGGGCTCGGATTGAGCCGGAATATGACGTCCGGCGGATCGGAGAGTGGCTCTCTTCGCTGTGGTGGCATATGTCATGATTCTGAAGATTTTTCTTCGAAAAACAGTGAGTGTCTCTTCAAGTATATGCTCCGGAGAACAGTGAGTGTTCTTCGAAATGGTCGGAATGAAAATAAAGGTAGATCCCCTTCTTCTAGCGCCAATTGTTGTTACCCAAAATATTATCCGGAGATGATATGCTGGAATGGACAAGTAACAAACAAAAATACGAGAGCACGTCCGTGGGAAAGTAAATAACAGAAGATTTGCCGGGGTTGTTAGTCCCGGGCTTGAATGCTCTCGCGAGATATTATTAATACGAATACTTAGGAGTACAAATATTAATGTTAGAGTACAATTACAATGAGTGTAAAGACCCTAGTTATCTAGCTCTTAAGTGCTGATGATTGCCGGAAGAACCAGAGATGATGCTCTGTGAGTTCTTGTAACAACGATGAAGTACTGTGCTTACTGTGAGAAATTGACTGTCTCTCACTGTGTGGATTAGCTTAACTCTCGTAGGAAAATAACGGTTTGTGCCAACTTATGAGCTGAACTTCTTAACCGAACCCCTTCCAGTTGCTGGAGATTCCCTATTTATAGGACTAGAGGTAGTTGGGCGATCGCCTCTACTGTATTATAATAAGTGGGTGATCGTCTTTAGCACATGGGTTGGTCTCTTTAAAGGTAGCGGCAGCTGCTGGCAGTCGGATGCACGAAGCAAATGAGAAGACAACACGCATTCGGAGTCGTTGTATTGGGAGGTCCCACCTAGGACCTTTCGGCGGGTCTGTCGGTAGGTGGGACTGTCCTTGTCGTTGACAGCTATTGATGGGCTGGAGTCAAAGATCCTTATTCTGCGGCGCCTTTCGCGGATCTGCACGTGGGTCTTCACTCTGAGGCCCGGTCTTCGTAGATATGATGGATGATGGCCTTATACGTGGCATAGGACGGTCGTCCTCGGTCGGGCACCAGAGTCGATCGCTAGTTGCCAAGAGGCGATCGCCCTGGACGTCGATCGCTCGATACCTGATCTTGGTCTGGACCCTTCGCTTTGGTAAGTCTGCCTTGGTTTATTTGATGCTGGCTTGGTCGCTCGGCCCTTATGTCGATCGCAGTCGAGGCGTGTAAATCGCTGCACAACAATACCCATATGAAGATTTCGATACTTTATGTGGGCTATGTGTGAAGATAGAGGCCCAAAATAAGGTAAAGTTTTTCAAAACCGAATTTCCATCAAAATTCAAGGATCCAAGTACCGGTTCGAGTTCAACTACCATAACAATACCGACTCCTATCCCTACTATGGTTTCTAAGACCCCCGGCGTACCGAAGGAAATGAGCCTAACCAAAGTAAGATGTTTTAAATGTCAAGGGTTCGGTCATTACCAAAATGCTTGTCCAAACAAACGGGTGGTGACGCTGAGAGAAGCCACTACGGCCCGAGACGAGTTGCTAGTGGAGGACGAAGAAGAAAGGCTAGGTGATGTGCTTAACTTGAACGCCGAAGAAAAAGAAGAAGAGTGCGAGACTTATGAGGCTCCCGATTCTGATACGAGTCTAGTCCTTCGAACTTTACAAGTCAAAACGGCTTCGGAGGATACGGAGCAATGGGACCAAATATTCCACACCAAGTGTCAAATCAAAGACAAATGGTGTAGTTTGATAATCGATGGGGGAAGTTGTACTAATGTAGCTTCAAGTGAGGTGGTGACGAAACTCGGACTCATCACTACTACCCATCCAAAACCAAACACGTTACATTGGCTCGATGACGGGAGTAAGGTGAAAGTTTTGAAGCAAGTGCGGGTCGATTTTACTATGGGTTCATACGTTGACGACATATTATGTGATGTACTCCCGATGGATGCATGCCATATACTCTTGGGACGACCATGGCTATTTGATAGAGATGTCGTGCATCGAGGAAGAAGTAACGAATATGAACTCCAGGATAAAGGCAAAAAAATTGTTCTTAAACTGATGCCACCTCAAATTATTCGTTCTATGAGATCCAATCGGGTTGACAAACCGAAGCTTACCATGTTTGCCAGCGAGCGGGAGACGGAACACGCCATTGACGATGAGTCATGTCATGATATTGATGTTACCTCGCCGAACAATTATTATTATTTTATTAATAATGATAGTTATTTTGTTGGTGAATCTCTGAGACTCCCTACTGACTACCGCCTCAAGATTTTGAACCATATGCGCACTGCAGATATTTTTGAGGTAGTGGCATTGATTAATTCGTGTGGAAACGACGAGATTGCGGAATTGAGGACAATTCTTTTTTAAAGGGGGAGGGAATGATGCGAAAACGAGTGTTACAAATGAAGAAGACGAAGCAAGGATTGACGTAAACGGCCTTACAATGCGCCATACACGTGCGACTACATTTTTAGGCGAGAAAATGGACACGAAACGAGAAGGACCAAGGTGCCAGGTCTCGGCCGTGTCATATGACACGGCCCGTGTCATGCTGTGCTGGAAAATGCTGAAGGCCTGCCCGCCGAACCCGGCCGTGTCGTCCGACACGGCCCGTGCCGAGATGTCCCGGACAAGCAAAACTGACTACCCGCCGGACTCGACCGTGTCCTGAGACACGCTCGAGTCGAACTCTTCCGGAACTTTCCGAAGGACTGCCTGCCCAGCCCGACCGTGTCCCAAGACACGGTCGAGTCCTACTCGCCCAGAACGTCGGAACTGACTGCCCAGACACCCGACCGTGTTCCAGGACACAGTCGAGTCCTGCCGACCATGATGCGCGCCGCGGCCGTGTCAAGCGACAAGGCCTGTGTCCCTGCCCGCTGCCCACCATTTTTTATACACTTTTGTGTTGTTTGTCTTTCCTTTTCTTTCTTTACTTATTTTAGGGATTGTGTTCCCCTATTATGTGATTTATGTTCCCCTTTTGTATTTTATTTTGATTTGTTTTGATTATTCAAAGAGTTTGTAATCTTTGAATTGTTTTGTTTAATTGATAGGAAGACTTAGTTTTCCTATAAGTAGTCTTGTATAAGCATTGTAAGATTATTGAATGTTGAAGTAAAAAGATTACACTTTGTGTTTTCATCCTTAGTGAATGATTTTCATCGAACTTTGATTTTTATTCGACGCGTTTTCGAGTATTAATCCGATCGATTCTCAATAGGTCTTGAGAAGAAATCCTCTTATCGAATTATAGGTCTAATTCGATAAAACTTTGTTCTTGATCGTTCAAGTCTTATTGATCGATATTATCACTTTATCCGATATTACATCCATAAAACTACATCCGAAATACACTACTCATAAAAGACTTCCGCTACGATATTCTTATACACACTCCGACTGATACATATTCATCTTTCCGAGCAAATTCGTATCAACAGCATCCTCGTACTGTCCCAGCGCCCGCTCGTCCGGCTGAATATAACCTGAAATCCATAACAAGAATTTCCCCAAAACGGGTCCCCAAATGGGTTAGCAATTACGCTAGTACAAGTAATCAAGGCAAACCATTCGCTTACACATTTCATAGTACAATGCACCAAGTTCATTTCAAAATCAAAAACTAGACATGTCTTTTCCGAAAACAAACAGTCAACAATCAATTTGCCTAGGACCGGGGTGAAGCCACTGGTCCCACTCGAGGCCTCTAAGGACCCTCCCGAGCTGGCCATATCATAAAACAGATCACGCACAGGCATCTCCTAGGACCGGGGTGAAGCCACTGATCCCAATTGAGGCCTTTAAGGACCCTCCCGAGCTGGCTAGCGAATCAAGCTCGTGAATCCAGAGTGAAGTCACAGATTACCTCGAGGCCCCGTTGGACCATCCTGAGGTGAGCAAAGCACACACAATATACATTACTATTTCATGTTAAGCATAAAGGTTTCCAAAAATACTTGCCTAGAGTAATTGACGACTCGAATGGAAGGAATCAAACACGACCGCTGGGAACCAGCGAAACCGAACCTAACGATTCGAAGAATATAATCACAACCACTTCTAAATGATTACGGAAATGGAATATACCCGAAAACCCACCTACGATTTATGTATATTCGTACAAGACAACAACGAGGGCGGACCACAACCAAACCCTCTCGATTACGTAAATACCACGAAATATACCATGAATCCGTAGGGAAACCAATAATACCTACAAGATTAATCATCTACATCATGAATTAACCAACAATACGGAACGAATCGAACAAAAACTCGAAAACCCCCAAATATCCCCAAAAATAGGGTTCTAGATGATTTACCTTGATTCAAGAGATAGAGGATGATTAGATGATGATAAATCGGTGCTAGAGACGCAAAATCTTGGATGGATGATGATAATCGCCCCACTCCAAGTTCCCAATCGTCAAATCGCCCAACTCTCGGTGGAGAAAAGAAAAGGGGGAGAAATGATGTAGCAACCACTTTTCAAAATATCATTTTCTAATAATTCCAAGGGAGACCAAATGTCTTTTAAAAAAATGATTAAATAATCGCAACAGAAATTGAAATAAAGTCAACCATTCGCAAGTAACTAAATAATAAATTCTCAACATTTTCAAAACATCCATAATATTCAACTATAATATTGAAAATAAAGTTAAATTTAAATAAACGAAGAGGTAGATAAATATTATTATAATGCCACGCCATTGCCCGCCACATCAGACTCCTCAACATGAAAGGTTTAAATAATAGGATGAACTTTCAACTCGCTCAGTGAGGGGGGTACGCATTGTTAAATTTAATTACATACATATTGACAAGTACATATATATGCCTATACACGTTAGTAGCCTGAAGGCCATAATTATGCACAATTAAGCGCAAGTAGTTACCCAGAGGGACTTGTAGTTGCTCAGAGAGACTTGTTGTTGCCCAAAGGGACCTGTAATTGCTCGAAGAGACTTGTAGTATACTTGGTATAGAACGTACACATATACAAGCAACATGTAAATAATTAAATAAAACAAGCGTAAAATTCCCCACCTTATTATCTTGACTTGAACGAAATAAATATAGAATTCAGTCCTTGCACGCCGCCTTACAAAATAAGTAGTCCCTTCCCCTCTCTCTCTCTCTCCCTCGTATTTTGCCTATCTCACACACCCTTTCTGATCAAATGTAAGAATATTAAAAAAAAATACGTTTACTTCATTAGTTTGTTCAGAATGTCTTTTTTTTGTGTTGAAATGGGTGGAATTCCCTTTTATAATGGATTTTGAAATGAAAACGCATGAGTATTTTAAATATAATTAATTAATGGGGTTAAAACGCAACTTAAAACTCAATTAATGAGGTCAAAATTAAACTTAATTAAGGCTACATAAATTTAATTAAAGAGATAGAAAACTACGGTTTACGATGGAAGAGTTTTGGTTGTTTTATTTTGTTTCACGATATTGTGGAATCAAACGAATTGTGCAGTGAGTTATATGTTGAGAATTAAGAAAACTTCATGGTGTTGCTACTAAAATGTTTGAAATAAAAAGTAAGGAGCAATTGACAAATATCAGATAAGAGAAAAAAAAAATCATTAGACTTACCTTATTTTAGTTATGATAATTTTTATCTCTCTCCTATTTTTTTTTGGTTATATAGTATGTAAAATTTTAACTGTTATAATATGATCAATCCCAAATAAATGCAATTTAATGTGTGAAACCTAAGTAATGAAGGTGTTTAATTTTTTGAACGTAAATTGAAAGGTCAATTTGGTTGATGATTTAATGCTACAAAAGTTGAAAAGTTGGGCTTGTTTTTTAATAAATAACTATTATAATATTTGAATCTAGATACAAATAAAAATATGGTACATGGATGACCATAAATTTTAATAGATATATATTTAATAATTAACTATTGGACCGGGTATTACTTGAGGTTAAATAATTTTCTAGACCAAATATGAATTTGGGCTTGAAATATTAATTTGGTTAAAATAAAAGAATTTAATTTGAAAGTAACTAAAAAGAATAAAAATAATTAAACCTCAATATAGTTGGGTTAAATAATAAGGATTAATTAATTTTGAAGAATAATTTTGGGCCTAGAATTGATAAGTTACATAATGAGATAAAATGACAAAAATTAATTTGACATGTTCATGAAAACAAATAAAGCAAATTATGATATATAAAATATAATTCATAAATAGATTATTGGACATTTAAAAGTATGCATGTTCTTTCAATTTTTTTTTAAATAAATATTAATGTAAATAGGGCGTTACAACCTACCCCCTTAAATAAATTTTCGTCCTCGAAAATTAGATTATGTACCTTCAATGGCGAACGTCGGATACTTAGAACGGATCTCCTCTTCACGTTCCCAAGTTGCCTCATTCGGACCATGACGACTCCACTGAACTTTCACTAGCTTAATCTCTTTATTTCGGAGTCGATGTACCTTTCGCTCCAAAATAGCTATAGGTACTTCCTCGTAGGGCTGAGCACCGGGTCTGACCCGGCCCGGACCGACCCGGTCCGGAATGGCCCGGATTATAAATGGTCGGACTTTATCGACCCGAAGCCCGGACTGTTGATCGGGCCAACCCGTCGGACCAGAAACTGGCCTGGTCCGGCCGTCTGATTCTAGCCCGATTTTGTAATTTTTTTTTGCATATTAAGTGTCCTTTTATTACATATAAAATGCTTTCTTCTTTACATACTCCCATAAAATACAATTATCAATCTTAATATCTTCATTTAGTCATCAAACTCCCAAGTTCAACAATATTTTAGTATAAATAAACTTAATAAGAATAATGTGCAATCATAATCGAGCCATTAATTATCATTATTTCATCACCACCGAGGGTAAAGTACAATAAAAAATATTTTCTTTATTTTTTTATTTTTACCGGTTCGTTACGGGCTGGACCCGGATTTTCCGGGTTTTGACCCAGTTCGGCCCAAAACTCGAATTTAGACAAAATGCAGACCCGGGACTCGGACCTAATTAACAGGTCCGGTCCGGGTAAAAACCGGGTCCGGACCATTTGTGCGCAGCCCTACTTCCTCGTATGTCAAATTTCCTACTACTTGAAGTTCCTCGTAATTGCAAACGTGCCCAGGGTCGTGCACATACATTCTAAGCATGGAGACGTGAAACACATTATGTACTGCAGACAACGCTGGTGGTAAAGCCAACTGATAAGCTAGATCACCAACACGACCTAAACGTTCGAATGGTCCGATAAATCGAGGTTGAAGCTTCCCATTTTTACCAAATCGTATCACTCCTTTTATTGGTGCCACTTTCAAGAACACTTTCTCACCAATCTCGAACTCAATATCTTTCCTTCGTTTATCTGCATAAGACTTCTGCCGATCCTATGCAGTTTTAATTTTACTTCTAATTTCGGCTATTTTCTCTACAATCTGCCATTCAATTCTGGACCCAAAATCTTTCCTTCCCCAACCTCACTCCAATAAAGGGGTGATCGACATTTCCTTCCATACAGTGCCTCATACGGAGCCATTTGGATGGTCGCTTGATAATTATTGTTATAAGCGAACTCTGTTGACTGATGTAGCGTGCGCTAATAATATATCGTAGCGTGCGCTAAATGTTTTCTTCAGTAACGTAAATTATCTTGTGTAGCGTACGTAAATGCCTTCTCATTTTGAGTCCAGTGACTACTGGACTATTAACGCACGCTATCGCATCTCCAGTCAGAGGACAGTAAGGTCTGGAAAGAAAAAGGAAAAGGAATTGCGCACGCTAAGGACAATAATTTACGTACGCTACTATAAGGAGTTAGCGCACGTTACTCTTCATGACTTGCGCACGCTACCAGATAACATGGTTAGTAGTCCAGTAGCCACTGGACTCAAAATGAGAAGGCATTTACGTACGCTACACAGGGTAACATACGTTACTAAAAAAACATTTAGCGCACGCTACGATATATTATTGGCGCACTCTACATCAGTCAACAAACTCTACTAACAGTAAAATATTCTCCCAATTCTCACCAGTATTAAGTACACACACCCTTAATAAATCCTCAAATGTCTTGATAGTCCGCTCAGATTGACCATCAGTCTGCGGATGATATGCTGTACTAAAGTTCTGTTGGGTTTTCTATGCATCGAATACAAAATAATCGGAGTAAAAACGCAGCGAAATAATAAATTGAAAACCCAATTTAGGATCTCATGCAGTAATTTAATTGTTTAATTAAAGGGTTAATCGAATTACCTTAATCCGATTGAACAATTTTAGATCCGGACTACAAGCAGATGAATATCTCCTTCTTGCTATAATCTTTTCAACACATCTCGTTGTTGTGCTTCAACAAACTTTTTTTTTCACTTCTTAATTTCTTTTGTATGGGATAGATATTTTTCCAAATGACCAAATTGGCATAATCTAAATTTTCGCAGCATGCCAGTTGCCTTGGTAGCGCACTAGCATAAATAAAAAGAGCATCAATACATCTTCCTGCGAGTCTTTTTTTATTTAATCATTCGGATGCAAACTTATATTTGTATTTATTTGATTTGTGCATATTGAGTTCAAGTGAAATGCAGGAATAAATTGACCGTTGCTAATGTTATAGTAATTATTAAGTTATTCAGGATATAGGTTGGTCGATGTGGTTTTCTGGTTTTATATTTCTCGAGAGAAATTGGGCCAAAGATGAAGACACTATGAAGATGAGGTTCTTTCTTGTATCAGTTTAGATACCAAAGCTGTCATCACCTGTTAAATTTTGTTCTTCTTGATGTCTTACACCTGCAGTCGGGATTTGAGGGGCTGAGTGATTTCCCCATGCCTTTTTGGTTGGCTCTTTTTGTTGAAGGGACTCGGTTTACTGAAGAAAAGCTTATAGCAGCTCAAGAGTATGCCGCTTCGGCTGTATTACCTGTTAGAAGAAACATATTGATTCCTCGTACTAAGGTTATTACCATAAGACTACTAGAAGTTTTTGCAAAAGTGATTCTCAGCTTTTATCTCGAGAAAAAAAAGGCACATTTTGCATGCCAAAAGTGATATCTCACTTTAACTATCTTTTCATCTTTTACGTTGTTGTTGTTATTATTATTATTATTATTATTATTATTATTATTAATTTTTCGAAGGGACTAATTTTTCTGGCGTGTGTCCCCTTTGTGTTATATTTTCATTCTTTGCAATTTTTTTTGGAGGTTACGTGGATTATTCTTTTATGATTATTTCTCTTACGGTGTTTGTATTTTGCTTTGTGATAGATAATTTGTTTTTGTTCCTGCGTATCTGTAGACTTAGGGATTGATAAATCTTCATTACATCCACATAATTTTAGGAGGTTGTTTTTTCTTTTCCTCTGGGCCGGGCTGTTAGTGAGTTTCGGCGAGGGCAGGCTACCAAGGAAATATTTCATCACCATGTTCCTCCAGAATCGACGAAAACATCTCTGCGAGTCGACCAACCAATATGAAAATGAATCAACGACAGCGTACAACATACAATAACATGAGTACACGTGCAAATCATCACAGAACTAACGCCACAAGAATTCATGTTAATCGTCAAACACGACGACACAATCTCGATAAACACAGTCAACGAGAAATACATAATTTTGATTAATCACTAACCAGAGAATATTAGGCATAAAAGCACTTGGTCCTGAATATAATTCAGAAACTGATCTTGTTACTACTATGAAAAGATGTGTGTTAGGTCTTATCATATTGCATGTCAGATTTTCTTCTTTTTATTGCTTGAGGGCTTTGATGGGGATTTCTCAGGATTCGTCAATAATTTTTCATGGATATACAGAAACGTAGGCATATTTATTTTATGGTCACCGATTATTCAGTTCTTGATAAAAGATGCTCTTTTTAAAGTTAGACTCGTTCTTAAAGCGAGCTCACTTTATGACATATACTGTACATGCCCTAAAAATGAACAAAATTATCATAATTTAGAATTCGCCTGTCGGAAAGTGATTAAAGTTGGAGGGAGGGACACAAGTCGTATTTCTAAGTGTAATTTGGCAGTTCTTTAGCGGTTGAGATTGGTATTATTTTCTCTCGCCATCTCTACTCCACCAAGATGCCTGCCTCGCCTTTGCTTTTCCTCCCGGGTGACAGCTTCTTATACGTTTGTTCTCAATTTTCTTCTTCTTTTTCTTTGTTTCGTTCGTTATGTTTCAAATTTCTCGGTCAGGGTTTTCTTCCCATCTCGACGATTTCTTCTTCTCTCATGCTTGTGGATATTCTGTGTCATGTAACTTTTTCCTCTTCCTCTTTTTCATGTTCTGATTTTGTCTCTCTTCCTTTGTTTCGTTCATTGTGTTTCGGATTTCTTAGTCAGGTTTTTCTTCCCATCTCGACGATATCTTCTTCTCTCACGCTTGCGGATATTCGATGGCAGGTAACTTTTCCCTCTTCCTCTTTCTCTTTCTCGTGTTCTGATTTTGATGATATTTAGGGTTTTTTTCCCTCTTCATCTCTCTCGTGTTCCGATTTTGATGATATTTAGGGTTTTTTTGTTCTGATTTTGATGACATTTAGGGTTTTTTTGGGTTTATTTTTTTGTTGCTTTTTCGTTTTTTTTTGGGTTTCTCTTTCTCTTGGTTTTTCTTCTTCCTCCGGGGGTCACTGATTTTTTTGGGGGTCGAATGCTTCTTTCTTTTTTTACGAGGTTCTGTATTTTCTGGGAGGCGGGATTTTTCTTCCTTCGGGGGTCACTGTATTTTCAGGATTTTTCCGAGGTTCCGTACTTTGTGGATGTGTTTCTCAAATATTGAAAGGAATATTCCATTAGTTGTATTTGTTTGAAAAGGATGATATTGATGTATATGTGCTGGTGTGCGTGTAATGTGGAGTTTGTGTTGTGTCTTCTCTGATGTATTTTTACTATTTACGAATACGCAACCTAAATGTTCTGAAAAATTGCTTGTATATCCGAGTGTGGTACTGATCTTTCAGGTCTTTTGATTTCAGCAGGTATTTTGTATAGCTGCATTTGTATCTAATAAAGTGTTAAAGGAGTTATGTTGCGATTTATAATCTCGGTCAGGAATTCTACCAGTTTTTCTTTCCCGTTAACGTACAGCTGATTCTGAGTTTTCTATACGTCTGATTTTTCTGGCTTCTTCTGATAGATAGGTGGTCGACTATTATTATATTTTTTAACGGTAATAATAGTGATATCGATCTAGCGATTCCTCCGACCTCGGCGATTCATGCCTGTCAAGATGTCTGTTAGTATTTTGTAACTGCTTTTACAGTTAGTATTAGTAAACAGATGTGCGAACAGGGTTCGTTCTATTTACAACAACACATATTTGTCTTCCACAGCGACCTGTAGTGACCTCTCTCTGCTCTATTGACGTCAACTATTTTATACTGTTCATTCTCTCTCGCATTGAGCTAGCTTGGGTTTTTAATAACCTGTATGCTAGGCATGTTGCTTTTTAAATTATGCCTTCAGTTCATTGTATGAACGCAATGTATAACATTTTTTTACGTATATTATATTCTCTTGTGTGTTGGTAGGATGTTAACTGTGTATAGATCATGGGTTCTGAATGCTATGTCAGAAAATATGCCTGCGCAACACCCAGTGTTCTAAAAAGCGGCCTAGGCGGCCGCCTAGGCGCTAGAAGGTGGCCCTCCGCCCCGACTACCCCCTAGGCGGTTCTGCTAGGCGGCTAGGCGGGTCCTAGGTGGGCTAGGCGGGTCCTAGGCGGGCTAGGCGGGTCCTAGGTTTCCTTTTCTGTCCAGATTTTTTTTCCATCTGTCCAGATTTTTTTTCCTTTTCTATTTTATTTTTTAACGTTTTGTCCAAAAACGTGTTTTCTTCACTGGACAATCATGGATTGTTGAATGTGATGATGATGAAGTTGAGCCTGGTTCGGATCTTACTTGGGAGATGGTTTGGGAAGCAACCGGAGCGGATGAAATGCTAGAGCCTAGAAAAAGTGCTAGAAACATCGTAACAAGAGAGCTCCATGAAGAAGACTTTGTGTCGGATGATGACTCGGAAGAGGAGGAAAATGATGAAGAGTATGACTATGAGTCCGATGGAGAACATATATTGGAGGAAGGATATGGAGATGAGGAAGACATGGAAATTTGACTTTAATTTGTGACTTTTGCTTTTTGAATGTTTTTTCTTCAAGACTATTGGAATGTTGTTTTTTTCCAAGACTATTTTTTAAAAGAATATTATTATGCATTTTGTATGCATATATAAAACTAAATAAAATATAAAATATATAAAAAAAAAACGCCTAGCGCCTAGCCGCCTAGGCGCCGCCTCCAAGGCCTAGGCGCTAGAAGGTCCTCGTCCGCCCGCCTACCGCCTAGCGCCTTTTAGAACATTGGCAACACCCACTGTTTTGCTGATTTTTTTATGCTTTGTTCTTCTTGGTTTTGTAGGTTTCGAGATTGTTCTTTCATCGGTTTGCTTGTGTGGTAGTTAGTGGCTAAGGTGAGGTTCTTTACTGGTTTGCTTACATGGAATTTTTGCCCCTGCAGCTACTAGGGCTTGCTCTACCTAAATGAAATATTATCTTGTAAAACTCTACATTTACTTGCACGCTTGATTTCGAGAGAATGATTTTCACACTGTTGTTATTTGACTTGAATTTCATTGATTTGCGGACACAGCTAGATGTGGCAGGGTGAGAGGAGGTCTGATTTCTCTATAAATTGTTTCGTTATTTGTTTTATCGATTCTACTCGTCAGCGGGGACATATTATCTACTCTCAAAATTGAAGAGCTCCAACTAGATACAATAATCTTATAAATATTGGGGCCTGAATACGGAGCACCCCATTTCATTGTGTAGCATTGTTAATTTCTTAGATTATTGCAGCTTCTTGCATGCTCAGAAAAATTGCTTGTCTATCCGAGTTTGGTACCGATCTTTGAGGTCTTTTGATTTCAGCGAGGATTTCGTACCCGCATTTGCAGCTAATAAAGTGTTATTGACAGCGCTCTTGCTCTGAGCTAGCGTGTATTACCAATATTTTGTGTGCTTTTACTATTGTTTATAGGAGTTATGTTGCGGTTTGTAATCTCGGTCAGGAAATCTACCGGTTTTTCTTTCTCGTTAACGTAATATTACCAATATTTTGTGTGCTTTTACTGTTGTTTGTAGGAGTTATGTTGCGGTTTGCAATCTTGGTCAGGAAATCTACCAATTTTTCTTTCTCGTTAACGTACAGCTGATTCTGATTTTCCTATACATCTGATTTTTTGGGCTTTCTCTGGAAGAGAGGTGGTCGGCTATTATTATTTTTTTTAACGGTAATAATAGTGATATCAATTTGGCAATTCCTTCGACTTTGGCGATTCATACCTGTCAAAATGTTTGTTAGTATTTTGTAACTGCTTTTACAGTTCGTATTAGTAAACAAATGTGCGGATAGGGTTCATTCTATTTACAAACACGCATATTTGTCTTTCACAGCGACCTCTACTCACCTCTCTCTACTCTATTTACGTCAACTATTTTATACTGCTCATTCTCTCTCGCATTGAGCTACCTTGTGTGTATATATATATATATATATACACTTTGTGTGCTCGTAGTTTGACTGTCAGACCACTTGCAATACTAACTTTCATAAACTACCACTTGCTATACTAAAATTCCTAACTTTTTACAGTTTGTGTATGTCCGTCAAATCCGTGTAACTTAGTCTGTCTCGACGAGGGTAAATTCGTCTTTCTACAATTATCTTCTTCCAGAAACTCATTTCCACCATTGTCAATCTTTGTGAGAACTTAAAACTCGAAAATATCATCCATTTCATAACAAAAAATACTCATTTAAATTGCATTAACCCCCCCTTTCTCCTCTACGATAGGATATCAATTACAACTATCAAAGATTTACTTTCAAGAATTTGTGTATTTAATAAATTTCAATTAATGTATGGTTTTTTTAGTTATGTCCATTTAAATTTCTTTCACTAAATTAAAATATTAATAGGGAAAATCAATATCAAATTGTAGAGAAGAAGAAGAAGATTGTTTTCCAACTTGAAGTTCTTGATTTCGTTAAGAAATGAATGAGATATTCTAGTTTTAATTCATCACAAGCTTCAACAATGGTGAAAATTGGTTTGAAGAAGATGATGATAACAAAAAGACTGAAATACCCTTCAAAATATTAACGGAGTTAACCAGATTTGACGGTAGTACACACGTTATAAAAAAAGTTAGAAGTTCAGTATAGCAAATGGTAGTTTCTGAAAATGAGTATTGCAAGTGGTCTGACAGCCAAACTACGAGTACACAGAGTGCACTTTACTCATATATATATATATATATATATATATATATATATATATATAGAGAGAGAGAGAGAGAGAGAGAGAGAGAGAGGAATAATTACGGAAGCAACAGGAGCTGGGTAAATAAGGATAGGATCATATAGCAGTCATCTTTTTATTTACTTTATGATGAGCTTTATCTTTTTGTGTCCTTGAAGTCATGAAAAGATTGGCCAGTCTTCCATCATTTTTCGACCAAATATATTTTGGGATTCATAGACATTATTGGATGTGATTATTGTTAGACAATGTGGGAAGAGTGAATGTTTGCAGAAATGGTAATTTTGCCTTCGTTGTATTTATATTAAGTATCCTTTTCTTTTGGTCCAAGGTTGACATAATGCATATAATTAATATATTTTAAATAATGGTTAATAATTATATTAAATATGTGATGGAGATTAAAGAATAAAAAATAATGATTCATTGTACGAACGCAATGTGTAACATTTATTTGGATATATTATGTTCGCTTGTGCGTTGGCAGAATGTTAACTGTGTATAGACCATGGACTCCGAATTCTATGTCAGAAAATATGCCTGTGCAACACCCACTGTTTGGCTGATATTTTTTTTAACGATTTGTTCTTGTTGGTTTTGTAGGTTTCAAGATTGTTCTTTCATCGGTTTGCTTGTGTGATAGTTAGTGGCCCAGGTGAGATTCTTTAGTGGTTTGCTTACATGGAATTTCTGCATCTGCCGCTACTAGGGCATGCTCTGCCTAGATGAGATATTATCTTGTAAAACTCTACATTTACTCTCACACTTTGTGATTTTGAGAGAATGATTTTCACACTGTTGTTATTCAAGTCGAATTTCACTGATTTGCGGACACAGCTAGATGTGGCAGGGTGAGAGGAGGTATGATTTCTCTATAAATTGTATTGTTAATCATCAGCGGGGACATATTATCTACTCTCAAAATTGCAGGGCTTCATTAGTTTTCTGTATTTGTTTTCCTCTCACTAAGATTTGCTCCAACTAGATACAATATTCTTATAGATACTGAGGCCTGAATATGGAGTACCCCATTTCATTGTGCAGCATTGTGAATTCCTTAGATTATTGCAACTGCTTGCTATGATAAATTATATTTTCTTGTTCAACTTCCAGGCATTCATAACAGACTAAAGAATACTAGAGGGAAAAAGGACAAGAAAAATATGAAGAGGCCTGCATAGATACCCCATGATTTAGGAGTGAGCTTGGAAAAGTGATTTTCATGCTGTAGTTATTCAGATCGGATTTCATTAATTTTAAAATATAGCTATTTGTTGGAGGATGATGGGAAATTTGATATGTTTTTCGGTTGATTGTATTGTTACCTGCTTCATCATTTCTACTCATCAACGTGCAAATATTCTGCCATATATTTCCTTAGGGTGTACCGAAATATTTTTCTCCCAAATACGAATTGAACTCCATATGCAAATCAAATTTTTATTTAGTCGGCTTTGTTGGGTAGCCTGTTGAACATGAGGTTTGTTATTTTGCTCAACAGATTCGTACTTTTGACCGATATCAACAACCGCTCTGTTATTTTTCCTCTCAAAGTTTATTTTGATATCAACATTGCATTTATTTTTCACTGTACGAAATAGTTGCCTGTTTTATTTCTTTAACATAGAGCAATTTATTTTGCTTCCTGTACCATTTTTTGGTCATTTTATATTTGCATTTAACTTGCTTAGGGTTGTGTATAGTATCTTCCTATCTCTTGCAATGTTAGTGCATATTACCTTTAATAATGCCTTCTTTTAGTGCATGTTTCATTTGAGGTTGGGTGCACATATATCATAACAACATATCTCAGAGTTTTCAATTTCATTGCCTGTTTGTATTGGCTGTTTCTTTCTAGGAATCTAACCTGTAGGCAATTACACATTGGAGTTTCATCAAGATGCTCATTGCGAAAAATGGGGATGCACATTAGTATAAAAAACAAAAAGAAATAAAAATTGGGGCAAAAATAATATTAAAACACGAACATTGTGTTTTTTTCCATTTAGTAAATTAATGGTGCTGTATTTTAGATAACATTACATTTTTCGCTCTTTGTTGCATTTTCCGCTCTTCTTGATTGTTGGCTTTTGAAATTATCAGGTCGTACTACAAAAAATTTGCTTTCAACTTTGCCTTTATTGTGAATTTAGCACCTCTATATTCTGACTAAATTGCTCGCATATCACTGACTCTATTTTGAATTTATGTAACATGACTATATTTCATATATTTTGAAAATCTATGATATTCGTGAATTTAATATTTTATAAACTTCCCGAAAAAAGCCAAAAAAGGGGTTTTGCTTTCATTATAAATTATAATATATGTAAACTTACTAAAGAAATATACGACATGGATTAAAAAATAAAAGAACATTGTTTTACCATTTTTATAAACAATAATATATATAAAACAGGAATCTATAAAAAAACTCATTATATAAATTTATAATCAATAATGAAATGTGTCTTTATTGACTTTTTTCCAAAAAAACAGGTAGATAGTTGCATACATTTAATATAGCATAAAAAAACATAATTTTTAAAAAAAAAAAATTAACAATATAAAACAATACTGGAAATAACAAACATTAAACAACACCTATGGTCAACCCCGTGCATCGCACGGGGTACAAAACTAGTATATATATATATATATATATATATATATATATATATATATATATATATATATATATAGGGATTGACTATGATGGAAACACCGGTGAAATCTAGAACCCAATTGCATTATTAACTAATTTCATTGCATATTTGTTATTATTTATTGCATCAAGCTGGTCGCTAGTATATGCAACAAATAATGCAATAAAAAATACATAAATGCATATAATTCTACTCATCTACAACCGTAATATCAATGGCCTACAAAAGTTTCTAGATTTCACAAGGTAATTAGTTTTCATATGATCTATTTCCTATATATATATATATATATATATATATATATATATATATATATATATATATAGGGGTGGGTTATGGAGTGAAATGGTATAAGTGTAAGAAATAGGAATAATTGTGAGTCATTAATCCTTGGAGATTAATGACCCGCATTTCGTTACTGTGCTAACACGGAAACTAGGAGTCTAACGAATTTAATTATTGGGGGTACCAATGTAATTTGATTAATTTATCTTATGGGAAGTTACTAAAATCATGGGAAGTTCCTATATTCATGGGAATTCATATTTTAGGTTAATATCTATTTTTATGGGATTTCATATTTTTAGTCGCTCAAATATTTTATATTTTTGGTGTATTTATTTTTATTTTTTAAAAACTAACATTATCATTTTTTCTATTTGATTTTTATTTTTAAAAATCGGAATCATTATCTTAACCATTTGTTTTGTGTGTCTGCAAATTGGAAAACAGAGCGGTTCTGTTATATTCCAATTATGTGATTTTTTTGTTATGCTTTATTGTATACAAATAATTTTGATACAATGTGTTGTGCTTTATTTTTGGAAGATAAATAATCATACTGCTTTTCAAGTATAGGTACAAAATGATTTTCGCGTCATTTACTAAAAATACAATAAATACAATAAGACTCCATTCAGAATCCCATAAATCGCTATGCAAAGATTACATACCATATATGCCAAGATACCTATTAAATGTGCTAATAGAAATAACATTTTAATGCTAAACTCTACTATTAAAACATTAACAGAAATAAAATGTATTAACAATGCAAAATTTTACAGATTTAAGTGCTAACTATCACACAAATGACATCACAATAATTATCAAAACAATATTATCAAAGGTGCTAAAATTTGGGAAGAGATAAGAAGTGGGATATGAAATCTCATGATTGTAGAAATACCAAACATAAAATCAGATAATTACAAAAATATCCTCAAAATATTTCGCAGAAGACACTTGTGCTTAACTCTTTAGCACAACGTGCACAAATTGCGATCATTAATCACCAAAAATCAAGCCTTAATCATTCTTATTTCTTACTGAAAAAAGCTTTCCTACCCGAACCTATCCCTATATATATATATATATATATATATATATATATATATATATATATATATATATATATATACACGATTATTATTTTCTGCTGGTCGTCTAAATCCATTTCTCAACCTCACTGCAATTCCATCTTTTCAAGGTAACATAAAATCTTCAATCCTTCAGCGGTTTTGTGTTCTTTAACTTTGAGGTATCAGTATCAATCAAGAGTTCATATTCTGTCAGTTAAGATTCTATATATTGTAAACCCCATTGAAACCAATAAAAAACTCCTCGTACTTAAACCCACCTTCACCCCCGGTCGGCCTCACTGCCATTTTCCAATCAAACCATACATTTTCGTTGTCGCTGCCATCTTACCACTAGATTATGTAAGTATGTCAGTGCGTGTTTTGGGTGTAAAAGAATCGGTCGAACCTGAGTTTTGGTCGGAAACCTTCGTCTGTCAACCTAAACGCCGCTGTCCCGCCGCCGTGAAACTCCGCCGCGCCATCTAGTTTTTCCGGTCAGCTCTAACTGCGTAGCCCAGTCCCTCGCTTGCAGAAGAGCGTAGTCGGTCGGTGTTTTACCGATATCGACTGCTCGCGAACCAGTGGGAGAGATATAGAATGGGGGATGGGGCTGAGCATGGTCCTGATGGAGAGAGTGAGATGAGACTCTGGCTTTTTCAACGGAGATAGGGATTTTATATCCCATTATTTGACCAGATTTTAAATTTAGCCTCTAAGTTTCTAAACTCTTTCAGTTTCACAGTCATTTTAAATATTTTCCAGATTTGATGCCACGAATTTAGCCTTTAAATTAAATTCAGTCGTTATCCTTTTTTATGATCCAATCAAATTAAATATTTACGTATATTTATATTTCGATTGTAGGATACGAGAATCAAGAGCTCGATTAGAACAATTCATACGCATTCAAACATCATCATTTACGTCATCTCAATTTCAGGTGGGAATTATTACTTGTCAATTTTAATTGCTTTATTTGGACTGTATAGGTGATATGTTATATTTACGATTACCATGCAGTCACATGTTTTCGTACCAAGTATCAGCATATGATTAATATGCAGTCACATATTTTTCATACGAAGTATCAGTATATGTTTACATGCAGTCACATGTTTACATGCTCAAGTTATATGATGATATAACAAATATTCATGATATGCCTCTGTTATGTATTGTGATTATTATTGACCTGTGATGTTCCTACGAGCCATAGAAAGCCTATCCCATTTTCTATGTAGAATATTCAGGTTAATTTGGAATGGAGAGAATGGGTTGCAGAGCGGGCCGTCATATGATATAATTAATATTATTTATTTCTTTTAATTCCGTCAAGTTTATTACAAGTCACTTAATTTTATTTTCGACAATTATTTTGCTGTTCCTGGATTATTACGGTTGTATTGGAGATTTGAACTCACTTTGAATTCCGCAAATATTTTAGAAAATGTATGTTTCGTAACGACTTGAAATTTCTACAAGTTTCTTATGTTCTAAAAATATTCTAAAAATACCATTAGAAAAATCGGGTCGTTATGTAATACCCGGTTGCGAATTCATTTATTATCATTCAGTAATTGTCACTCAGTAATTTTCACACTTTAAATAATCATTCGTCATTCATTTTCATTCGACTGTATTCATCGTGCGTCGTACTTTGAGTTGTGTATCAGCATCATTTCATCTTTCAACCCTGTTTAAGAATCGAGACGGGAATATTATCATAATCATTGTGTTTGGTAGCCTTGTGCTGGAAGTATCATTATTGCGTGTTATTGGACTTAATTATATTCATACGAGTTATGTATGTCGGATCATTCATCATTTGTATCGAGAAGACGGAGTTGATGTATTGTTGTCGTTCCAGCAGTTAGTTACGGCCGTAACTTATTTTGTATTACGGCCATAACATACATTCGTGATTTTGTAGTTTTGGCCGAAGTCAGAGGTACAGCCGTAAGAAGAGGAAGGCTACGGGCGCAACATGCGTACGTTGAGTTCAGGATGTTTTTGACGAAGAAACCTTACGCCCGTAAGATTTCCGGGTTACGGCCGTACGATTGGGTTCTGGGTGTTTCGATGAAGGCTACTTACGGCCGTAAGGGAGTTTTGTTACGGACGTAAGTCTACAAGTTTGGACGGTATGGTTTTTCGACGAGGCATTGTTATGCCCGTAAGTGTGGTATTGTTACGGCCGTAAGGCCGTTGACTTGGGATGGTTACAGCCATAAGTGAGAGGAGTTACGGCCATAACTCTGTGCAGTATTTAAAGAGCTGGACGGATGTTTTGTCCTCATTTCTTCATTTCTTCACTTGAGTCTGAGAGAGAGATTCTTGGGAGAGGATTTTCTTCATCAAAACACCTTCATTTGAGCTATCACTTTTGGGAGAGGATTTTCCTCATTCCTTTTGTTGTTATTCATTTATACATATAATTCATTCACAGTATATCAATCATGTGGAGACTTGTAATTATCAAACTAATCATTCAATTCACGAGGAACGATGGCTCCAACCATTTCATTTGAGCTATCACTCATTGTGTTATTATTTCACCTTGGTGAGTCATTCTTGGCCCTTGTCGTATTTCTAGTCATTACTATTCATCATGGTCGCTTTTGTTCTTGTGACCTTCCGGGATCGTATTGCATTGCCGGGTGGTATATGTGTGGAATTTTTAGTCGGGCACACAATGGTCATGTGTTATAAGGGTAATCTGGCACATTGGACCGTGCACACGGTAACGTGCCTACGCGAGACTAATTACGCACAAGTGCGTGTGTTTATGCGGGTTTTTCGGACACTCGGCGACTTGTGTACTTGCACATCCCATTCGGGCGTACTATGATGCCCCTCTTTCAGACTTGATTTCATAACTAAGTCATGTGATTATTGTATTTGTTCAACTCTTGATGATTGTTGTTTTGTGTAACTGACCCCGTTGGGGATGTTGTCTTTAGGTCATGGCAAGGCAAAGGCACGGGAAGAGCACGGTGATGGCGAGGAGTCCCAGTGATACTAGTAGGGCCCCCAGTCCTTTCAGAGACTCATGTTTTCCTTCATGTGTGTTTTCCGCTGCATTTTCGTTTGGACTTTCATTTTAATTTGGTGTTGTATATTTCATCTTCATATGAAATATATATGTATTCTGTAATCCTCGGTGTATTGTACTTGAAAATCCTCATCGGAGAAATTGATAATATAATGTGGTTTGGTACTACAGTTATATTATTTAAATCATTGTATTTCATTCGCCTGGTGGGTCCCATTCGTGGGTCCACAGCACTGTGATAGCCACTTAGTTTGGGGTGTTACAGAGTTGGTATCAGAGAGTGGTTTTGAATACTACTTATCTGAGTCATGTCTCATTGAGAATCATCATTCATCGGACTAGTATCATTGGACTTTCGCATCACGTGTGACCTGTGCAAGCGCCAAGCCCCTCAGACCAAAAGAACGGTATGATTTCTGACGCCATGGTAGAATTTCTGGCAATAAGAATCAACTCATTCATCATTCATTAGTTAACAACCCTCAATCATCATTTTCTTTTGGATCTTGTCGATCATGTTAAATCATTAATCACTCAGTCAATCTCATTGCTCAGTTGTTGATCCCGTGGATCGTATTATCTGTAACACCCCCAAGTTATTCAGGGTATATTACAGCGCCGTGAGCCCCGCCGTGGGACCCACAAGGCTATTTATGCGCGGAACTATGAACTTTGACCGAAGAGGTCCAATACACTGAAATGAAGGACAATACAAATGGTATTCAAACCATATCCAGCATATATCCAAATACAATACATCCCAATACAATACCTCGGCAACACAGGCCGGAACATCAAGGAAACTGAAAAAAATACTCAAGTATTCAAAAACCATTCCAGTAAAACAACACTGAATGGAGGAAGCACAAAATATAACCATAGACAAGACACAGTATCACACTTGCCCATCATCTTCATGCCGACCCGATACATGCCTATCCGCTCTTCTGGAACCTGAAATATATGAAAAGTATTTCCCTCATAAAGGGGTTAGCCGTCGAATAGCTAGTGCAAGTATAACGAATATGAAACACAATACTTCTCGATAATAAAGTAAAAGTAACCGTCAATTCATCATTTCAAGACTAGTATTCCAGAATAACTAAATCTCATAGCATCACATCAATACATAGATGATCAACTGTGGAACCGCACCAGAGGCTACGGAACCCTCAGAGGACCCGTCGGTCCGTCCCAGAGTGGTTAACCTAAAATATCTACGGAATCGCACCAGAGGCTACGAAACCCTCAGGGGACCCGTCGGCCCGTACCAGAGTGGATATAAACAATCATGCGAATCATATATCTTACTTTCAAAGTCGAGAACGTATAATCATAAACATATACTTGCCTTTCAGACATCGAGAATTTGGAAGGAAAAGAGTATAGATTCGGTAGGTCCAAGAACGCACTTCCGGCACCTAAACGATTCGTAAGGGATACGATAATTAATAATCGATACGCAAGTCACACGGAGAAACCCAATAACGACTCTCCCCAATTACAATATCATGCACACAGGGTTGGGAAACACCCAAACCCTCTCGAATTCACAACACCACTCAAAGTAGAACATGAAATTATAGGGTTTACATATATACAAGTGAGATTAATCATAAATTCAAGATTTCCATGGTAAAAACGGATTACACAACCGAATCGAACAAAAACGCCCAAAACTACTCAAGGTAGGGATTCACAGGGATTTACCTCGATTTGAAGGAGGAGAAACAGGATTGGGGTGATTAAATCAAGCTATGAACTCGAGATGATGATGATTGATGAACTCCCGTCGATTTTTGCACCTTGGAATCGCCCAAATCGCACCAAAGGAGAAGAAGGAAGGAGAGGAAATGAAATCCTCTCCAAAAACCCGCACAATATAGGTCTGCTGACACGCATGCCGCGGCACAGGCTGAGTGTGCCATTGCCCGCGGCTGGAAATGGATGAGCAGGTTTTTCGGCCGTGCCGCAGCCCGGAACGTGGCGTGCCGCGGCGCGCGGTACAGCCGCCCTGCTCGAGTCTCACAAGGGGATGCCGTGCCGAGGCCCGGAAGGTGGTGTGCCGCGACACACAGTACAGCCGCCCCAGCGCAAAATCCTGCAAGGGCTGTGCCATGGCGCACAATCCCTTGTGCCGCGGCACACACTATTTGTGCCCAAAAAGTGATGAAAAACGACCCACGAACATGATACACTTGATCGACGCATAGTCCTGACCATTTAAAAGCCTGAATGAACTATCACGAACCCTCGTATGGTGATTTCACGTCAAAACAGTCGGTCCTAACACGACAGTAATATCAACCGGCCCGGAAAGAGAAAAAAGAAATGGAATAGAACCCGAAACTTTGGAATATTACAAAATGGCCCAAAACATCCGAAACACACGATACGTGATCGAAACTACACACGAAAGCTCACAACATACATAACAACATGAGATGGATCTGCGGCAACCCCGAGACGGCGGTTCCGAACAACGATTACGAGAATCGAACGAAACAACGACAGAAAGGTAACAAACACGGGATTGAGTAAAACAAGTCCGAAACAAGCTCGAATGACAAAAAGTCCAGTATGAAATATTCTCAAAATACTCATACGGTTACGAGCGAGTCAACAAAATCGTAACAATACCAGAATTATACAAATATGAAAAAATAGAAATATGTCGCCGACCAGAGGAGTCGTCAATGAGTATCAGCATAAGATTTCTGACGGCTTTGGGCAGTCAACAACCGGTCCCGGATAATAGAAATCTTCTCCTTAGTCTCCAATAACATGTCCGGTTCTGTTCCGAATAGCTGCGAAGCCTCATCCCAACATAACGGTGATCTACACCGCCTACCATAGAGTGCCTCGAAAGGTGCCATTTTGATCGACGCATGCCAACTATTATTGTAGGCAAACTCGATCAACGGTAGATGAAGTTCCCAATCGTTAATCCAGTCTAGGGCACAGGCCCGCAACATATCCTCCAATGTCTGAATTGTTCGCTCCGTCTGACCGTCTGACTGGGGATGAAAAGACGTGCTCAATCTCAATTCGGTGCCTAAAGCTTGATGAACGGCTTGCCAAAAATGCGATACAAAGCGACCATCTCGATCGAAAACAATAGTCTTAGGGGAACCATGCAATCTCACAATCTCAGCTATAAAAGTTCGAGCTAATCCCTCTGGTCCCCAAGTATCCTTAATACCAAGGAAGTGTGCAGACTTGGTCAACCGATCGACGATTACCCAAATCATATTCATTCCGGCTCTAGTCCTCGGCATCCCAGTGATAAAATCCATAGAGATGTCTTCCCACTTCCACTCGGGAATGGGAAACGGCTTCAACAACCCCGCCGGTCGTTGATGTTCAATCTTGTTGACATGTCAAGCACCATAGTACAAACTCCGTGACATCTTTCTTCATATTATTCCACCAAAAATTTCGCTTCAAGTCCTTGTACATCTTACTCGTTCCAGGGTGGATAGAGTAAGGCATAGCATGGGCTTCTCGGAGAATTCTTTGCCTCAACTCTAGATCATCCGAAACACAAAGCCTGCCCTGAAATCTCATAATACTATCCTCGTGGACCATAAAACCGGGGGCTTTTCCTTTAGTTACATCTTCCTTCAGCTGAGAGATCATCGGGTCACTCCACTGTTTCCCTTTGATGTCGTCCATCAAGGACGAAGTAATTTCAAGAGTGCACAACTATCCTTGTACTCTTTGAAGCCAAACTTCTATTCCTTGCTCGATTAAATCCTGATGAATCTTTGTCTGAGATGTAAGAACATCGAGCATCTGAAGCGATGCCGATTTGCGGCTCAAAGCATCATCGACGACATTAGCCTTTCCCGGATGATAATGAATTTCCAAATCGTAATCCTTAAACAATTTCAACCAACGTCTCTGCCTCATATTCAGTTTCTTCTGACTGAAAATATATTTCAAACTCTTGTGGTCGGTATAGATCCGGCACGGAGAGCCATACAAATAATGCCGCCAAATCTTAAGTGCAAAGATAATTGCGGCCAATTCCAAATCATGAGTTGGATAGTTCATCTCATACGGATTCAATTGACGTGACGCAAAGGCTATCGTCTTATCATGTTGCATAAGCACACATCCAAGCCCTTGTCCCGAAGCGTCGCTATAGACCGCGAATCCTTCACTACCTTGTGGTAAAGCTAAGATCGGTGCTGAAGTCAAACGTCTCTTCAGCTCATCGAAGCTCTGCTGTCTCTCAGCCGTCCAAACAAACTTTTCTATCTTCTGGAGTAATTTCGTAAGCGGCTGAGCGAGTTTCGAAAACCCTTCGACAAACTGACGGTACTACCCAGCAAGACCTAAAAAGCTACGAACTTCTTTAACATTTTTAGGTGGTGACCAGTCTAGCACTGCCTCAATATTTTGAGGGTCTACACGAACTCCTTCGGCCGCAATCACATGGCCGAGAAACATAACCTCCTCCAACCAGAACTCACAATTCGAAAATTTTGCATAGAGGTGCTCGGCTCTCAAAATATCTAGTATCAAGCGTAAGTGCCGGGCATGCTCCTCCTTATCCCGAGAATAAATCAAGATGTCGTCAATAAAGACGACCACACATCTGTCCAGGTATTCGATGAATATATTGTTCATAAGTTGCATGAATACTGCCGGTGCATTAGTCAATCCAAAAGGCATGACCATGAATTCTTAATGTCCGTATCTTGTTCGAAACGCAGTCTTTGGAACATCGGATTCTTTCACCTGGAGCTGATAGTATCCTAATCTCAAATCAATCTTGGAGAATACTGTGGCTCCCTGCAACTGATCAAATAAATCGTCTATACGAGGCAAATGATACTTTTTCTTAATGGTCACTTTGTTTAGTTCACGGTAATCAATGCATAAACATAGTGAACCATACTTCTTCCTCACAGAAAGAACAGGCGCGCCCCAAGGCGAAGCACTCAGTCTGATGTACCATTTATCCAATATTTCTCCTAATTGGCTTTTTAATTCTTGCATCTCGGAAGGTTCCATCCGATACGGCGCCTTAGAAATCGGAGCCACGTCAGGCTCTAAATCCACAGAAAATTCTATCTCTCGATCTGGCGGTAATCCTGGGAGGTCGTCCGGAAAAATGTCGGGATATTCATTAACAACTGGAAATGAAGAGAAATCGACTTTGTTTCCTTCCGTGTTCAAGGCATAACACCAATAGGCCGTGCAACCTTTATTCAAAAGTTTTACAGCCTTCATGGCGCTAATAAGCAACTTAGGTTGGCCCGATTTGCATCCCAAAAACGAGTACTCGAAACCGTCTTCCGTCATCATAGTGATAACCTTTGTACGGTAGTTCATAATTGCTTGGTGACTATCAAGTCAATCCTCGCCGAGGATCACATCCCCGCCTTCCATGTCAACCACAATCAAGTTCGACAATCAATCCATGCCAGCTATATTTACCGGGAAATCTCTAATCTCCCGATTCCCCATGATTCTGTCCTTGCTAGGTAGTTTGACAATGAAAGGATCGCAAGCAGTCATACAAGTTATATTCAAACGGAATACACACTCCAAGGAGATGAAAGAATGTGTAGCACCCGAATCAAAAAGTACACGAACTGGATGAGATATGATATGAATAGTACCTGAGGCCACCGCCGTGTCGGGTTCTTCTGTTCGACGCATCTCATAAACTTGTGGGTGTACCGAACTGACGCTAGAATTTCCCCCTCTAGCGTTCTGACTCCGTCCTCGGACTCTGCCGTAACTTTCCTGCGATCTTATCATATTACAGCGTAATATTGACGATCATTTTACTGCATTAGTAATGCATTTATTGTGTTAGAGTGTGTATGCTCATTATTATCATTCCATAACGTAAATGCGATATTCATGCGAGATCTTTAATCATCGTGTGATCTTCCTACTTCAGTATGGATATATCTGTCAGAGGACGCAGGGGAAGAGGCCGCGGTGCGGGCCAAAACCCAGGAGCTCGTGTGAATACCCACGCGAATGCGAGGGATGTCATTAGTTCAACGGGTAGCGATGCTGCCAACTCATCTAACGATGCTACTCATTCACCGGTAGATAATCATTCACTGTCAGAGAGTTGTACCTGAGATGAAGCCCAATCAGAAGGTGTTCGGGTTGACCCATTCATATTTATGCAGGGCATGATGGCCCAGATGACACAAATGGCACGCCTGATGGAGACCATGCAGAATTCAGCCACTCATACTCAACAGTCTCCTCCACCGTCACCTCAGAGACAAGAGAGAAGTGTGAGCAGTATAATCGGCGACATCTCTCGCCAGAGGCTACCTACCTTTGAGGGCTCATCAGAGCCGACATATATTATTCACTGGCTTGAGCATTTTGAGAAGCTATTCGCTATGGTGGAGTGTCCCGAAGGGCATAAAGTTTCAGTTGCGGCTTACTATCTAGGTAAGAGCGCTCACTTATGGTGGCTATCTTTGAAACCCACCGACGAATCTTGCACTTGGGACCAGTTTAATACCCTCACGTTGGAAAGATATTATCTGGCCCCACTCAGGTAGGCCAAGTTATCGGAATTACTCAGTCTCGACACCTCAGCGGAGGAAGATGTTCTCGCCATCGCCGAGAAGTTTCAGGAGCTACTTCCCTTTGCCTCATCTGTTATCCACTCCGAGGCGGATAAAATAAAGTACTTCAGTAAGAGGTTGAAACCTCGTATGCGGAGATGCAATTGCTTAATCATCATTGCGCCACCCTGGACGAATTCATCGAGAAAAGCTCTTACTTATGATCTTACCGCTAAGGAAATTGCTAAGCAAAAAACTTCATCTGCTGGCAAGAAATCGAAGAATCATAATCAGTCCGAGGGTAGTCGGGCAACCTTAAATAAGCCTCGCACAGGTTCTACCTTTTCGGAGCGACCTCCCACGGCACCTAAACCTGCGGAACCTCACCTGTTTAAACTGTGGAGAACAGGGTCATTATAGCACTAAGTGTTCGAGACACACTATCACATGTAACATATGTGGGATTGCCGGGCATAAAGCCCGTTTCTGCCGAAGAGATTCCAGACCTGCTCCGACGGCATTTTAGACCCCGAAGCAGTCGGCTGTTTAGAATCAGGCTACTCAGTCCGCATCGTATAACACGACAGGAGCGAATAAAGGCGGAGCCCATAATTATCAGGTAGGAGCATCCGGTGCAGGGACTGGCAAGCCCTGAATTTACGAGATGAAGAGGACCGACGATCTGGAGGCCGTATTGATCTCAGGTACACTCGAAATTCTATCTCAACCTATGTGTACCCTTTTTGATACTGGCGCATCACATTCATTCATTTCCGAGTCATGTTTGAGTAGACTACACCTGGATAGTGCTACTAGTTGCGAACCTTATGTCATTGGTCTACCAGACGGTCGAAGAATTATTAGATATCGTGAAGTTAAGAACTGATCGATTCAGCTTAATGACCGTGAATGGTTGGCGGACCTAATCGTGGTAGACTTACCTAAATATGACGTAACCTTGTGTATTGATTAGATGGATCGTCATGATGCCGTCCTTAGTGTCCGTAAGCGTATGGTCACCATCATTTCAGACTATGGAGTCGAGTGTGTATTTCAGGGGGGTAACCCCAGCCATTACGGAAGAGTTATTAATATGATGAAAGTAGTGAAATTACTCAATCAGGGGTGTGTCAGTTATTGGTGCTATATGACCAAGATCGAGAAGTCATTAGTGGCGTTGGCAGATATCCCTGTAGTGAGAGACTACGCCGATGTGTTTCCAGACGAGTTACCTAGCTTACCTCCATAGAGAGATGTGGAATTCACGATAAAGTTGGATCCTGGTATGTCCCCAATATCGAAAGCACCATATTGTATGGCCCCGACCGAAATGCAGGAACTGAAGAATCAACTGGAGGAATTGACCGAGAAAGGTTATATCTGACTGAGTGCATCCCCATGGGGAGCACCAGTATTATTTGTCAAGAATAAAGATGGTTCATTTCACTTGTGCATTGATTATCGGGAGCTGAACAGGGTGATGATCAAGAATAAGTATCCCCTAACCCGCATCGATAATCTCTTAGATCATCTTCAGGGAGCTTCAGTATTTTTCAAGATCGATTTATGGTCTGGGTATCATCAGTTGCGAATTCGAGAGTCAGATATCGCTAGAACGGCGTTTCGAATACGCTATGGGCACTATGAGTTTGTAGTGATGCCATTTGGGTTAACTAATGCACTTGCGGTATTCGTGCAGTTAATGAACCGAGTTTTCATCGACTATTTAGATCAGTTCGTGGTTGTTTTCATAGATGACATTTTGATTTATTCTCGTGACCAAGAGGAACACGTACTTCACCTTCATCAGGTCCTCGACTTGTTGAGACGAGAGCAAATCTATGGTAAACTTTCCAAATGCGAGTTCTGGATGTCCGAGGTGACGTTTCTCGGACATGTGATTTCATCAGATGGGGTACGTGTTGACCCTCAGAAGATGGAGGCTATCCGAGATTGGCAACCTCCGAAGAATGTTAAGGAAATCGGAAGCTTTCTCAGATTAGCAGGCTATTACCGGCGATTTGTGGAAGGGTTTTCTAAAATCGCTCAACCTATGATTAGCCTTTTGCGGAAGGACAAGAAATACACGTGGTATGATGCGTGTCAACAGAGTTTTGAGGAACTGAAGAGCCGTTTAACTTCAGCGCCTGTCCTTTCTCTATCTCAAGGGACGGAAGGGTTCGTGGTTTATAGTGACGCGTCCAGACACGGCCTTGGATGTGTATTAATGCAGAACGGGAAAGTGATTGCCAATGCTTCGCGGCAATTGAGGCCTTATGAGGTCAATTATCCGACCCACGACCTGGAGCTAGCGGCCGTGGTATTCGCATTGAAGATTTGGCGTCATTATTTCTATGGCGTCACCTGTCAGATTTTCACCGATCATAAGAGTTTGAAGTATATATTTACCCAGAAGGAGTTGAACATGTGTCAGAGATGGTGGTTGGAACTGATTAAAGATTATGATATTGAGATACAATACCATCCGGATAAGGCGAACGTTGTTGCTGATGCCTTGAGTCGTAATTCTGTTCAGGAGCAAATGCTTGCTCGTTAGACCGTTCAGAAGGAATTTCAACAGGAGTTCCTAAGGCCAGAGATCGAGGTCTGGTTGCAGCAAGTGCAAGGGCAAATTTGCTTGTTAGAGATTTCATCGCCACTGGAGGAGGTGGTCAGGACGAAATAGGGTTTAGACCCATTTTTATTGCGCATTCGAGAGAATGTGGCTCAGGGGAAAGCTCCTAGATTTGTGGTCCACGAGGATGGACTTTTGCGATTTAAGAACCGATTGTGCGTTCCGGCGGATGACGAGTTGAAAAACTCGATTCTGAGAGAGGCTCATGCTACCCCTTATTCCATTCACCCGGGGTCTAGCAAAATGTATAAAGACTTGAAACAAAATTATTGGTGGGGTAATATGAAGCGATAAGTCGCAGAGTTTGTTTCAAGATGTTTGACCTGTCAGCAAGTCAAGATAGAACATCAGCGACTGGGGGTATGCTGAAACTGCTTCTTATCCAGAATGGAAGTGGGAGGATATTTCAATGGACTTCATCACGGGTTTGCCAACGAGTCGTCGTGGCATGAATATGATTTGGGTAATTGTGGACCGTTTAACTAAGTCAACTCATTTCCTTGAGATCAAGGATACGTGGGGCCCCGAGAGACTTTCCCAGGTACTCCTAAGAGTATCGTTTCTGATCGTGACGGGCGATTCGTGTCACATTTTTGGAAATTCGTTCATCGTGCCATGGGAACTCAGCTAAATTTCAGCAAAGCTTTTCACCCTCAGTCCGACGGACAATCAGAGCGAACTATTCAGACGTTGGAAGACATGTTTATTACATAATTTAGTGAACGCAAGTGCACGTTGTCGTAAGCAAGTAATAAAGTGATGAGAAAGATATCGTTCCCTCGAGGACTGACATACTAATTACCAATTTATTTGTATTCTAGTTTTATTTGAACGATCGAATTTGGTGGTGGAAGAATTATTAAAAACTAAATAATGCAATAAACTAAAAATAGCTAATAAAATCAATAATCCGGAGAAAGGAGATCGAATAAGAGAAGAATCTATGATTGAGAATCCGCCTCGATTAATACGAATTAATCTTGATTACTATAATTTATGTAATTTCCCAACTTATTGAAAGCGAAGATTTCTAAGATAATCTAATGCCTCTCCCGAGGTCAGTAGAATTTTCTAAGGTGAATAATTCACTCTATTCCTAGGTGAGTTAATTCAACAATAGCCAAAAAGTATAGAATCTTCAAGCGAGCTACGTAATTCTTGTGAGTATATTCCTATCCCACAAGACAAAACGGTTCTCACCAATTTTTCCTACTAACTCTCCTCTCCCGATTCGAGTTGCGTAATTGAAACAATTCAATCATAGGCCACATAATTGAACGCATTAAGAACAATTGGGAAAACTCAATAGAAAAGGGAAATATATAAATAATGTAAAATCAAGAATTAATTCATCAAAATCTCGGTTTCATCTCAATCCTAGAAAAAGGGGTCTAGCCCGCCATGCTAGAAAACAATATGCAAATATTCAAATTCAACATAAGGAAGAAAAATCAAACACAATTGAAGACTGGCTTCTTCCGTTCTCTGGCCTTGCTTCCTGCTGCTAGGTGTTTTCTCCTCCTCTTTGATGATTATTTTCTGGCCTTCACTGCTCTTTTATAACCTTCATTCATCTCCAAAATGCATCCGGGAATTAGGTCGAAGACAGCCTCCAAAACAGCCCAAAATCGCGCGGCCAGCCGCGGGCCGGCTTTAGTGTGCCTCCCCAGTTTTAATGCTGCCAGGCCTGGGCGCAATATTCTTTATGGGCCGCGGCTCAGGATGAGCGTGCCGCGGCCCCCAGTACAGTTTGTACCGGTGTGCTTCTAGGTGAGTCTGTGCCGTGGCTCTGGCTCGATGTGGCGCGTCCCCTGACCACAAATGTCGTTTTGGCCCGTTTTTCTTCGTTTAAGCTTCCGTACTCTAATTTCCTACAAAACATATAAACATAAAGCATTAAAAGCTCATTTATGCAGATTTAAACACAATATGGAGATAAAATAATGATAATTAAGCACACAAAATATATCCAACAAATACCCCCAAACTTAAGCCTTTGCTTGTCCTCAAGCAAAAATCAATTTCAAATAAGACGACAAGTATCGTGGACAATCGTGCAAATCCATAGTGCTCAACTAATTAATACTACCCTGAAAATCTCAAAGAATAATACGGATATCGTACCAGTGAGTCACAGTACGGACAATGATTCCACAAGGTAAACATTTCTAGTGCAAATCAATAGCTAATGAAGAAAACTAAGGCTCAAAGATTAACAAACGTGAATTGACCCGACCGAGAATATGAATGTTTAGATTAAACAATCCAACTTGCTCAGTCCCACAGTCTCGTGGCAAAAACACAAGGATGTCATAATATTCCTCGGACAACGCTCCCTTATATATAATCATTATAATGATTCGAGTTAACCACTATGTTTCGACTCCCAGGATGTTTCATGAAATAACCCTAGGGTGGATTTCCATTCTCATGTATTGGGGAACCGTTTGACGTAAAAGACACTTATAGGGCTCATGAATACTTCTAGTTACTAAGTATCCCTCTACAGCGGAGAAAAAACTCGAATAGCTATTCCCGCATGTTCGATTCAAGGTTGCTGTTTTACGCGAGAGTAAACAATGGGTCACGTGAATACCCCCGGTTACTAGGCTTCCCATCATCGGACATGCAATTTTTCTGAACCATTCGTCTATTCAGGGTTGTCGTTTTACGCGAGAGTAAACAACGGGTCACGTGAATACCCCCGGTTACTAGACTTCCGATCATAGAACAAGCAAAATTTCTTAAATTTTGGGAATTACAACTGTCCGACTCACAACCTAAACTTAGGTACTTAATTTAATGCTAACAAGACTAATGTTACTGGCCGACTAACTAAGTGAAAAGCATAACCAAACGTATAGACGACAGCTCGTGTAATGCGGACACTACAAACACGTATGTCTCATTTCTTATATGCCAAGATTACCACAATGATGCAAAAAAAATTCAGACCGAAATGAATACTCGAGGGAAACAAAAATCGCATAATGCGAACTCGACCAATACTCATCCGTTTCTTCAAAAGGAAATCAGTCTCATATAATCAGTCTTACACAAGGCTGCACGAAATATTCACGAATGCAAACAAAGTCCAGAATATAGAAGACAGACAAGCTAGAATAAAAAACAACGAAAAATAAATAACAACTAAAAAGTACCCCCCAAACTTGGGATGTACATTGACCTCAATGGACAACAAATAATAATAATATGCAATAAGAGAAAGGTCAAGTACTCCCCTAAGGTAAGCTCATGTACTGGCATCGACCTCGTCCGGCGAAGAAGGTGGTGTAGGTGTCCTGACTGGAGGAATGAAAGGTCCGTCCGGGCGAAGGATGTGGTCCGTCTAAACAGCTAAATAGTCCCGGTGATAGGCGTATCTCGCAGCTAAGCGTCTCTCCGCATGCCGGTTGCCCTGACGGATCTCCTCTCGAACGGCTGCAAGGACGTTATCTCTCTCCGCTCGCATCTCCTCCCTCAAGCTATCAAACATCGCCTGAAGGACGTGATATCTCACTGGCGGCGGGGTGGACTCGGTCTGATCCTCCGCCAGCTCATGTGTCAGAATAAGAGGCTCGGGGGAGTGCTCATGCAGCTCGTCCAAAAGAAATCCTCGTCCCTGTGGATGTACCCGCACGCCACCCCACTGGTCGAAGTGAGAGATAATGCGATGATCAATCGGACCGTGAGGTGCTAGCGTCGGCTCGTCATCCGACCAAGTCACGCCGGACTGGCAGCATAAGGCACAAATGGGAGAAGGATGCTTCAGCCCCGTCTTGACCCCTCCCTGGATACACTGTAGAATAGACCAGACTAGCCGTGGGGCCACATCGAATCGCAGTCCAACCGTAATGGCATAAAGAAGTCGGGCATGAGGAAACAGGACCGAGCGGATCTGCGAAGTCGGGTCGACTCGCGAGCATAGAAAATAAAGCCAAGCTCGCCCGAGCCGACTAAGGCGGGAACTCTTGAAGAAGAAGGTCGTCGATCCCGGGATGCGCGTTTCCCAAACCGAATCCGGCTGAGCAAGCGCCTCTAGCAAAGCTTCACTCGAGAGGCTACTCACTGTCTGCGTGTATACCGATTCGTCAACCTCGGGAAGCTCGTATAAGCTCCGTATCGTAGCTGCCAAGAAATCCACATTCTGGCCACGGACGACGACCTCAGTACGTGTATCTGGTCGTCCCATCATCTGCCCTGCCTGGATATGCCGTAATAACGCGCTGGCGTAGAATTCTTGGACGATAGAAATGACCGCCGGCTCGGGCTGTGCAGTGAATTGAGTCCATCCCATTTCATTAATCATTGTTAATAGCTCGCCGTCTTGGGGAGTGGGAGTGAATCCCCGCTCAGGAGTTATAGGACGAGGACGGATTCTCTCGTTGAAAATTCGATGGATTTCGGGGTCGGAAAATTGGTGGGATTCCCCTTCCACTCGGTTTTGTGACGTTTCCCCTCTCGTGGGGGATGATAGCGTCCTAGCACTTGTGCTCAACTTTCTCTTCCGAGCCATAGCGACGTCCTGAAAAATAGACACAGGATAGTTTAGACGACTTTAAATAACACTACACAAATCTCAACTTATGACGTGCGGGAAACGAATATAGCAACAAAACTTGCACTTCCGTACGAGGGATATGATGCCAAAATTTAAACTCAAAATTGACGTAAGGTTTGGGGGGGACATCTTATTCCGATAATCGTATTCGTTGCAGACAAATTGGAGATGTTTAGCTCAAAAAAATTTCCTTGGGGAATTTCATCGAACACCTTGCGTGCGTAAACTTAAATGAAGAACAAAAGCCATAATTGCTCAATTCAATCCCCAACAACAACAATATCGCAAGAATCATGACAAATCAACGAATAACAATCCATAATCAATCGATACTCATCATGTATTTCGATCAAATTCTTGATAGACTTAGAAAAGAGAAACAAATTCCTCAGTGGGTGAAACAAACAATACCTCACTTTTCAATCCTTATTGCAAATCAAACTAAAGATTAAGGAGTACCTGGTGTGGGATTGAAGAAGAACTTCGGAGAAGGTAACCTTGTGCTGCGCGGAGGAGGAAAGGATTTGAAGGAGTTTTACCTATTGTATTCGGCCGACTGATGTATAGATCTTGCTCTGGCCGTTTAAATTCCTCAGCAGGGGCCGCGGCATGGATCAAGTGAGCCGCGGACCGTAGTACAGTTAAGTTTGGGCACTGGGGTATCTCGACGTGTGCCGCGGCTCATTGCATGGGTGCCGCGGCTTCTGGGGTTAGTGTGCCGCGGCTCAGCTCCTTCGTACCGCGGCACATGGTACAGTTTGCTGGGCACATTTGTGGGACTTCAGCGTGCCGCGGCCTTGCTTCATCATGCCGCGGCTCTTGGGGCATGTGTGCCGCGGCTCAGCATCGTCGTGCCGCGGCACAGAGTACAGATTGTTAGCCCAAATTTTGGACTTGTGTGTGCCGCAGCCCGCTATGTATGTGCCGCGGCCCTAAGCTTAAATTTTTGCCCTGGAGAGTTCCTGCACAGAATATTCACATGAAAACACCTAGAACATGAGAGATAAGCATAGCATAGCCAAAAACGCAAAAAAGTAGACTCCTAAAATGAAGGAAAATAGCAAAAAAAACTAAAATCTATACTAATACTCGGGTTGCCTTCCGAGAAGTGCTAAGTTTATAGTCTTCAGCCGGACTTTGCTAGAATTCACTCTGCGGCGGATAGGACGATTGTCGACTTCTGCATGTCCCGTGTAAACCTTCAACCGCTGCCCATTTACTTTAAATTTTCGGTCATCTTTTTGTACTTCCACTGCTCCGTGTGGAAATACTTGAACTACAGTGAACGGTCCCGACCATCGTGAACATAATTTCCCAGGAAACAACCTCAACCGAGAATTAAATAATAGCACCTCTTGACCCGAAACGAACTTTCGATGTGTATTGTGCTTATCGTGCCAATTCTTGGTCCGCTCCTTATACAGTTTCGCATTCTCGTACGCATCATGATGTATCTCCTCCAGCTCATTCAACTGCAAACAATGCTTTTCACCAGCTGATTTAAGATCAAAATTTAGTTTCTTTATCGCCCAATATGCACGATGTTCCATCTCTGCCGGAAAATGACAAGTTTTCCGAAAAACCAATCTATACGGTGACATGCCGATAGGTGTCTTATATGTAGTACGGTATGCCCAAAGTGTGTCATCAAGTTTGAAGGACCAATCTTTTCGAGACGAGCTGACTGTTTTTTCTAAGATCCATTTTAGCTCTCGATTTGATATTTCGACTTGGCCACTTGTTTTGGGGTGATAGGCTGTAGCAACACGATGAGACTCCGTATTTCTTTAAAACCGCATCAAGGAACTTATTGTCAAAGTGTGAGCCACCATCACTGATGATCGCACGTGGAGTCCCAAAACGCGTGAAAATATTTTTTTTTATGAATTTGATCATTACATTGGACCCATTTGTTGGTAGTGCCACCGCTTCGACCCACTTCGAGACGTAGTCCACTGCTACTAGAATATAAAGGTTCTTATTTGATGGAGGGAATGGACTCATAAAGTTGACCCCCCATACGTCGAACAATTCAACCTCAAGTATGATGTTCAACGGCATTTCATGTCGTTTTGAGATGTTTCCCGTCCGTTGACACCGGTCACACATGGACACAAAGGAATGAGCATCCTTAAATAATGATGGCCAATAGAAACCTGATTGCAAGACCTTTGCGGCTGTTCTATTTCCGCTAAAATGCCCTCCGTAGGGTGATGCATGGCAATGATTCAGCACACTGCAAATTTCTTCCTCCAGAACACATCCGCGAATGACTCGATCAGGACATCTTTTAAACAAAAAGGGGTCGTCCCACAAGTAATACTTATCGTCTGAAATCAGCTTCTTCTTTTGATGACGCGAGAGATCATTCGGAATTATTTTACTTGCAAGGTAGTTCACTAGGTCACCATACCAAGGTGTTTGTTGCGAACCTACCTTGTAGAGCTGTTCATCGGAGAAGTTTTCCACAATTGGTGGATGACTCTCCGCCTTCTCGAGGGGATCTTCTAGGCGTGAAAGGTGATCGGCAATGACATTCTCGGTCCCCTTCTTGTCTCGAATTTCCAAATTGAATTCTTGTAGGAGAAGCACCCACCTAATCAACCTTGGTTTAGCGTCCTTTTTCTCCAAAAGGTATTTGATCGCCGAATGGTCAGTCCACACGACTACTTTCGTTCCCAATATATAAGCCCGGAATTTATTAAAAGCAAAAATTACAGCCAATAGTTCTTTTTCTGTCGTGGCATAATTTCTTTGGGCGTCGTCAAGAGTTCGGCTTGCATAATACACGACGTGAAACAGTTGTTGGGATTCGGTGCCTAAAACGAAGGCCCAGCAGAAGCGGTAAAATGAAAATTAATTCGATCCGAATCCCTACGAGGATCGATCGAGCTACGTATATACGAATATATAAACGAAGAACAAGAGTTGTAAGAAACTCACCCTTGAAGTCGGTTGATTAAATGGTAACCTTCTCTTGAGCTATTCCCCAAGCTTTACTTGAATTCTCTACGATCCGAAACACTCCAAGCACTTGAACGATCCAACGCCGAAAGCACCGCGCCTCTACTTGCCACGCGCCGGAGAAACGACCGGAACAACGATCACTTAATTAACCTCTAAGGTTATGGCTAGAATTAAGTGATGAAGCTTTGTATGTTAAGATTATTACACTCCAAGTGTTTTAATCTTACTCTCTCTTTATGTTTTGATATTTTCTCTAAGAAAAACTCTCAAGAAATGAGATGAATAAGAAGACTTTGAGAAAGAACTTTTCTCTCTCTTTCAAACTCAAACTCACGTAGGAAATCACACAAGGAATCAAAAGGTGTATGTGAAATGAGATGTCTTCTTCCCTTTATTCAACTCTCACTTCAATAATACAAATAATGCCACATTATTTTAAACCCCACAATGTCATGTTCTTTCATATAAAATGAAAGCAACAAGACAAGAGGAAAGTGAGTGGAAACAAAGGGGGGGCGGCTACTATGCAAAAACGAACGAGTTCGGTTCGTTTCGGACTCCCGTGAGTTCAAACAGATAAATTACGATTCCGTTCCGATGTATTTGTATCGATTAATTAATCTAATTAATTAAACTTATCAAATACAAAATAACATAATTAATTTCTCCAAGAAATAATTATATTCATGAATTAAATTAATCACCCAGTGATATATTTAATTCATTAAGCCGTAAATCAATTTATCCGATAAATCGATTTAAACATCCAATGTCCCAAATTTAGAAATCCAATATCTAATATTCATAATGAGAGAATTAGCTTGATTCATTCCGTTGTCAATCCTATTGCGCGACTCGGTAGGTTCGTCTCAGTCAGCAATGGGAGGAACCAAAGAGTAGTAGCACCACCTAGCCAGCCTGGCGGCCTACACTGCACTTAATCGAGAACGAATGATGGGATCATTCAAGAACCATTCTGTCGTGAATACCAGTATACGTATAAACCCTTCTTTCAAATGTCCCGATCAAGTTATAGGGTCACGGTCAGTCAAACCCTATCTGTACTTGACGCTATGCATGCGTTAATGCAAATCGAGATCATCGAGCTGTAGTGTATCTAATACAACTAGCTCCAATGCTTTGGCCAAAGACTTATGATCTCATCTGCCAATAACCGCATAGGACATATAACCCGCTCACTAACGGGAGAAAGAATTCTATCTTGGTATTCAGTAGGACCTGCTACTTGCCCGTCAAGATGCACGTCGAGGTTGACCTCCGCCTTCCGGTTTACAGGGTCGAACTACTCTAATGAAAATCTTGACATCACAAGCACATCCCAACTAAATCTTCAAGTCGAAGGTTCACGAATACCTATCACAACCTTTCGATTCCGTCATTGACTGTCCCGGAGTGAAATCCGTGTGACGAATCGAGGGTGAGTCGGTTCGAGTATACTAATCCAATTAGCATACCTATAACGTGTGCTCCCACTAACCATTAGTGTTCGACAAGCACTCTCCATGTCAAAGAACACGTCATACAAGTCTTCACATAAACTTAACGCCCAGTCAAGTTTCATCGACTTGCGAACGATTAAGTATTTGAGCTATAACCTTTCCAGTGCCGACCCCCTTATCCAATAAGGAGTGGAACGTTTTGCTCTCAAATACACGGACTAATTTCTATATATTTATTTACGAGTTAGGAATGCCAGTAACTACCAGTAAATAAAGAAACTTTCATTTGCCTTATAAAAATGGTTTACATAATTACAAGTACAATGCCCTCACTCAACAACCTCTGAGTGGCATTCGAGGGCATACTCCTAACAATATCCCACTTGCACTCAATGCCACACACTATGGTATCTAATACCCATGTTCTCCAGACGACGCTCCAAGCTAGTCTGAGAAAGTGGCTTGGTCAGTGGATCGGCGACGTTATCGGCCGAGTCTACTATGTGCAGCACAATGTATCCCTTGCGAACAAATTCTATTACGAGATGATACTTCCTCTCAATATGTTTGGGGATGTTGTGAAACCTCGTCTCCTTGGCCTGCGCTATAGCTCCGTCGTTGTCGCAGTACAGCGGAACAGGCAGCTCAGCACATGGTATCACTTGAAGTTCTCCCAGAAACTTCTTAATCCAGAACCCTTCCTTGGAAGCCTCCGAGGCTGCTTGATACTCAGCCTGACAGGTGGAATCAGCAGTCGCGCTTTGCTTGGCACTACGCCAAGATACTGCTCCTCCATTAAGAGTAAATATGTAGCCATAAGTGGACATCGAGTCGTCCTTCAGTCCTTGGAAGTCCGAATCAGTGAATCCCACCACATCCAATTCTCCACCGCCATACATCAGAACCATATCTCTAGTCCTTCTTAAGTACTTGAGAACGTTCTTTCTGGCGATCAATGTTTCCTACACAGGTTTGCCTGAAACCTACTCACCACGCTTACAGCATGCGCGATGTCAGGTCTTGTACACAACATAGCATACATAAGGCTACCCACGGCCGAAGCATATGGTATATTACTCATTTCCTTGCGTTGTTCCTCACTTTGAGGACATATCTTCAAGGAGAGTTTTATTCCATGTTGCATCGGTAGGAACCCTCTTTTAGAATCATCCATCTTAAATCGCTTTAAGATTTTATCTATATAGAGGGCTTGGGAAAGACCTATTGTTCTCTTCGCTCTATCCCGGTAGAGTCGAATACCAAGAATATAGGTAGCTTCTCCCAAGTCTTTCATGGAGAAATTACTCGAAAACCAAGCTTTCACAGAACTGAGCATTCCCACATCATTTCCTATTAGTAGAATGTCATCTACATATAGTACTAAGAATGCGATCTTGCTCCCACTAACCCTATTGTATACACAAGGTTCCTCCTCATTTTGCACGAAATCAAACTCTTTGATTGCCTCGTCAAAACGAAGGTTCCAACTACGCGACGCTTGCTTCAGTCCATAAATGGAACGCTGAAGCTTGCACACTTTCTGAATATCGACTTCGGACACAAAGCCTTTAGGCTGCTCCATATAGATTTTCTCCTCGAGGAATCCATTAAGGAAAGCCGTCTTTACGTCCATTTGCCATATCTCATAATCGTGGTAGGCAGCTATAGCAAGCATCATGCGAATAGACTTGATCATGGCTACGGGCGAGAAGGTATCGTGGTAATCGATCCCTTCCTTCTGGGTATAACCCTTTGCCACAAGCCTGGCCTTATAGGCGTCAACCTTGCCATCACCATCAGTCTTTCTCTTGTAGATCCACTTGTTCCCAATAGGCACTATGCCCTTGGGGCGGTCTACTAGAGTCCAGACCTGATTGACATGCATCGAGTCTATCTCAGCTTCCATAGCTTCACGCCATTTCGCGGAGTCTACATCCACCATCGCTTGGTCATAGGTCGTCGGGTCGGTCTCTTGGCTATCACTTGGAACCTCATGGAGACCCAGCTCCTCCAAGTGCACAATCCCATACATGTCAGGTAAATGAGACACCCTACTAGACCTACGAGGTGGTTGTACTTGTGTTTCAGAAAGTTCGGTTCCAGTTTCTTGCACAGGTGTCTCTCGAGAAGTTTCATTGTATTCTTCTAAAGAAATACTTCTACCTGCTCCGCCTTCCTGAATGAACTCATCTTCCAGGAAGTGTGCTTGTAAAGCAACAACGATCCTTCAATCTTCGGGCATGTAGAATAGATATCCCATCGTCCCAGACGGGAATCCAATGAAACGTCCCTTCGCAGACCTAGCTTCCATCTTTTCCACCTTAGTCTTCTTGACATAGGCGGGACATCCCCAAATCCTAATATGATTAAGACTTGGTTTCCTTCCCTCCCACATCTCATGTGGAGTTTTAGGAACGGATTTGGAAGGACATCTGTTCAAGATGTAAGCAGCAGTCAGGAGTGCATACCCCCACAGGTAAATCAGTAAGTCAGTAAAGCCCAGCATGGAACGGACCATGTTTAACAAGGTCCGGTTCCTTCTTTCTGACACACCATTTAACTGAGGAGTACCTGGAGGTGTTAGTTGTGAAACTATTCCATGTTCCTTAAGGAAATCGTCAAACTCCGTACTCATATACTCGCCACCTCGGTCCGACCGAAGTGCTTTGATATGATTACCAGTTTGTTTCTCGACTAGGGCCTTGAATTCCTGGAATTTCTCAAAGGCCTCGGATTTATGTTTCATTAAGTATACATAACCATACCTAGTATGATCATCTGTAAACGTAATGAAATATTGATATCCGTCACGTGCTACTTCCAAAGCACCACAAACGTCAGTATGGATTAATCCCAGTTTATCAGCGGCTCTTTCAAAAGTCCCTGTGAAGGGGGACTTAGTCATTTTGCCTTTAAGCCAAGATTCACAAGTAGGAAAGGGATCCGATCCCAATGGACCCATAAGTCCATCCTTTTCCATATTGTAAACCTTGGTCTGACCAACATGACCAAGTCTAAGATGCCATTTCAAAACTTGATTGGTTTCATCCCTACCACGTTTTCTAGTCATAGTATTCACAACTACTTTGTTGCTGAGATTTCGATGATACAATCCATTCAACAATGTAGCAGTACCCACTTGTTTATATCTAAAATAAATTTTGCAGGAACCATCACCAATGAAAAATGAAAAGCCTTTTCGGTCCATGACAGGAATGGATACAATGTTTTTGTGCCCCTTGGGCAAAACAAGTACATCTTCTAAAGTCAAAACAAAACCGGATTCTAAACCCAAAAGAAGTGATCCTATGTCGGTCGCTTCGACATTATGCCCGCTTCCGACTGTGATCATAACTTCTCCAGCTCCAAGTTTCCTACTTTGTTCCAGATCCTGATTCACGGTACAAATATGAGAACTAGCACCAGAATCCAGTATCCAGGAAGTAGAAAATACAGTAGCAGAACAATTTGTTCCCAAAACTAAAAGTTCTGTACCTGAAGTGCCATGAAGAATCGGACAGTCTCTAGCCCAATGGCCCAGTTCACCGCACTTGAGACAAACATCCTTCTTCTTGTTCTTTGGAACCATCGGGGCCTTGCCCTTTCCCTTAAGGTCCTTAGCTTGTGGTCCAGTCCGCTTCTTGGTCTTTTTCTTCTTATTCTTAGACTTCCGAAGTCCAGAAGAAATCACAAGAGCAGACTCCTTCATCCGCGGAGTCTTCATCGAGGCGAGCGGTCACAAGTTTGTTCATTAGCCCGGCTAAATTACATGCAATCTCATTGCGGTTGAAGTTCATAACAAGCGTGAGAAGGAATCGGGGAGAGGCGTAGGATGAGGTCGGTTTGGAGAAGTATCTATTTTAAAATCAAGAGCCTCCAATCTCTCGATCATGGATATCATTTTGAGGACGTGTTCCCCAACCTTCTCACCTTCCTTCATCCTTGTACCGACGATTTGCTTGGATATCTCATATCTATCGATTACATTATGCTCACCATAAAGCTCGGTTAAGTGAGATAAAATCTGCCTAGCAGAAGTCATTTTCTCATGAGCTCTCTGAAGCTCATTAGACATGGAAGCCATCATATAAGCACGGACTTTCACGTCATCCTTAACCCACTTTTCGTGGTTTTCAATCTCTTCCTGATTGGCTCGGGTCCGCACAGGAGGCGCCGGAATGTCCGTTTCCAAGACGTATCCCAGTGCCTCTATACTGAGGACAATCATCAGATTGCGGAGCCAATCCGCAAAGTTAGGTCCCATTAAGGTGTTCTTTGCGAGCAGAATTGCGAGTGGATTCATTGTCATATTGAGATTGGAGTCTGCATTAAGTACGATAGATTAATTAGTGACTCATTCAATTATGTGCTGAGTATAGAATTAAGGTCTTTTCTATTCTTGTTACCCAGCTCCCACTATTTTTATCGGAATAACACACTCCCATGTGAAATCCGGAAGTATCGTCGCTCTACTTCATAGTGGTGATCGAGTTCTTTATAAATCTTAATAGAGGGCAACCGAACAGGTTTTTAGTCTATTAACTTTCATAAAGTGGTGTCCAACACCAACCCATCTAATGGATGATTCGATCTTCTTTTTCCCATTGTTCACTCCCCTCAACCTATACGGTTTCTATGGTTCGTGAACAAGTTAAGTTTATACCATCGACGCAAATCAGTTTCACAATTGAATCTTATCAAGCCTATCGGGTTTCTAGGGATAAAATTTGCTCCAACCGAAGGCATCCAAATGCGCTCCCGTAATTTATCCGTCCTCCCGACGACTACCCGATAACTCGGAAGCATAGCACATCCGGTTTGGATTTCAATTTCCCGAAAACTCGATGGAGGGAAGGAAAACCTTGAAACCTTATAAACTTAATTATTTGTTGTGGGAGAATTATCGCGATTAACGTTACACTTTGCACATTAATCATTTAAGCGCGTTTGTGGCATTCATACAACATGAAACAACCATTCACAACCTAGTTGCTACCAACATGTGGCTCATGGACCGTTCCTAGAAAACAAAAATCCGTAATCTAATTACAAGTCTTCGTCTTGAATCTTCGTCTTCTCGAAATGGATCTTCCTTTGGTCTTCGTCATTACATATAAATTTTACATTGAAAATTGGATCCTAGATACAAATTTTTTCTAGTAAAATAAATAGGCTCAAAACAGCCTTTACAACCCAATCGAATAAAACGAACGATTCAAAAAACTAAGTCCACGAACCACATTACCATTCAAAAATAATGCATCCAACACATTAAATAAATAGCATTCATAATGAATCTGAAATATTGATCCAATCAATATAAAACAATCTATCCAAAACGAATTAATCCAATTAATTCAAACAACCGTCAATTTTAACTTGTTCCGGACGAGAAAATATTTCATTAAATTAATTGCCCTAAGAATAAAATTACCATAATTAAATCTTAGTCAAATTAAATCCAATTTAATTTGTGGGAATTTAATTATCGAACGAAATATAAAAAACGGAGTCGGAAAACACGGCCGGGCCAAGCCCAGGACACCTTTGCCAATGGCCGAGCGGGGCACACGCAGGTGCGAGAAGCTGCGAAGCTGCCGACCAGACTTGCTCCTGCTGCCGGACCATGTCCATACAGTGACCACGAGGCACCTTTGGCGACTCAAGCTAAGTCCGTTTACGTTTTCGGCTCGTTTTTTCGCTCCGATTCCAAAAATAATATTTTTCTAATCTTTATATTACTCATTTAAATCAGTTTCTCAAAAGAAAAATAGATTTATATTATAACATAAAATCATGAAAAATTAATTTTTAGATGAACAATAGAAAATCAACGATTAATACGATTATGATTCCAAATCATACACCATCTAATCAAGCATTCCAAATGCTAATATCGTATATACGATCGCAAGATCTACGCTCCGATACCACTGTTGGGATTTGGTGCCTAAAACGAAGGCCCAGCGGAAGTGGTAAAACGAAAATTAATTCGATCCGAATCCCTACGAGGATCGATCGAGCTACGTATATACGAATATATAAACGAAGAACAAGAGTTGTAAGAAACTCACCCTTGAAGTCCGTTGATTAAATGGTAACCTTCTCTTGAGCTATTTCCAAGCTTTACTTGAATTCTCTACGATCCGAAACACTCCAAGCACTTGAACGATCCAACGCCGAAAGCACCGCGTCTCTACTTGCCACGCGCCGGAGAAACGACCGGAACAACGATCACTTAATTAACCTCTAAGGTTACGGCTAGAATTAAGTGATGGAGCTCTGTATGTTAAGATTATTACACTCTAAGTGTTTTAATCTTACTCGCTCTTTATGTTTTGATATTTTCTCTAAGAAAAACTCTCAAGAAATGAGATGAATAAGAAGACTTTGAGAAAGAACTTTTCTCTCTCTTTCAAACTCAAACTCACGTAGGAAATCACACAAGGAATCAAAAGGTGTATGTGAAATGAGATGTCTTCTTCCCTTTATTCAACTCTCACTTCAATAATACAAATAATGCCACATTATTTTAAACCCCACAATGTCATGTTCTTTCGTATAAAATGAAAGCAACAAGACAAGAGGAAAGTGAGTGGAAACAAAGGGAGGGGGGGGGGCTACTATGCACAAACGGACGAGTTCGGTTCGTTTCGGACTCCCGTGAGTCCAAACAGATAAATTACGATTCCGTTCCGATGTATTTGTATTGATTAATTAATCCAATTAATTAAACATATCAAATACAAAATAACATAATTAATTTCTCCAAGAAATAATTATATTCATGAATTAAATTAATCACCCAGTGATATATTTAATTCATTAAGCCGTAAATCAATTTATCCGATAAATCGATTTAAACATCCAATGTCCCAAATTTAGATATCCAATATCTAATATTCATAATGAGAGAATTAGCTTGATTCATTCTGTTGTCAATCCTATTGCACGACTCGGTAGGTTCGTCTCAGTCAGCAATGGGAGGAACCAAAGAGTAGTAGCACCACCTAGCCAGCCTGGCGGCCTACACTGTACCCCAACTGAGAACGAATGATGGGATCATTCAAGAACCATTCTGTCGTGAATACCAATATACGTATAAACCCTTCTTTCAAATGTCCCGATCAAGTTATAGGGTCACGGTCAGTCAAACCCCATCATGCCTTGGCCTATGCATGCGTTAATGCAAATCGAGATCATCGAGTAGTGTATCTAATACAACTAGCTCCAATGCTTTGGCAAAGACTTATGATCTCATCGCAATAACCGCATAGGACATATAACCCGCTCACTAACGGGAGAAAGAATTCTATCTTGGTATTCGGTAGGACTGCTACTTGCCGTCAAGATGCACGTCGAGTTGACCCCGCCTTAGGTTTACGGGTCGAACTACTCTAATGAAAATCTTGACGTCACAAGCACATCCCTACTAAATCCTCAAGTCGAAGGTTCACGAATACCTATCACAACCTTTCGATTCCGTCATTGACTGTCCCGGAGTGAAATCCGTGTGACGAATCGAGGGTGAGTTGGTTCGAGTATACTAATCCAATTAGCATACCTATAACGTGTGCTCCCACTAACCATTAGTGTTCGACAGGCACTCTCCATGTCAAAGAACACGTCATACAAGTCTTTACATAAACTTAATGCCCAATCAAGTTTCATCGACTTTCGAACGATTAAGTATTTGAGCTATAACCTTTCCAGTGCCGACTCCCTTATCCAATAAGGAGTGGAACGTTTTGCTCTCAAATACACGGACTAATTTCTATATGTTTATTTACGAGTTAGGAATGCCAGTAACTACCAGTAAATAAAGAAACATTCATTTGCCTTATATAAATGGTTTACATAATTACAAGTACAATGCCCTCACTCAACAACCTCTGAGTGGCATTCGAGGGCATACTCCTAACAACAGTTTCCCTCGTCTCTATCCCAAAACAGCCACAATGGCAAAATCGCTAGCATCACACATCAACTCGAATGGAAGGCTCCAGTCTGGAGCGACTATGACCGGAGCAGTGCTTAGAGCCTTCTGCAATAAGTCGAAGCTTTCTTTACAAGACTCGTCAAAATCAAACGGGACATCCTTCATGAGCAAATTGCACAACGGCTTCGTGATCTTCGAAAAATACTTAATAAAACGGCGGTAAAAACAGGCGTGTCCTAAAAAACTCCTCAACCCCTTTACAGAAGTAGGCGGAGGCATCTTCTCGATTGTTTCAATTTTAGCACGGTCGACTTCAATCCCATGGGCATATAAGCGATGGCCTAACACAATGCCCTCCTGGACCATAAAATGGCACTTCTCCCAATTCAACACCAGATTTGTTTCTTCGCATCGTTTCAGGACTTTCTGCAAATTCTGCAAGCATAAATCAAACGAGTCACCGAAAATAGAAAAATCATCCATAAAAATTTCAATACAATGTTCAACCATGTCAGAAAAAATAGCCATCATACACCTTTGAAAAGTGGCCGGCGCATTACATAAACCAAAAGGCATGCGCCTATAAGCGAAAATGCCGTAAGGACATGTAAACGTCGTCTTTTCTTGGTCTTCTGGGGCTATATAAATCTGATTATACCCAGGATAACCATCAAGAAAACAGTAAAAATCGTGTCCGGCTAATCTATCCAACATTTGATCAATAAATGGTAAAGGAAAATGGTCTTTTCTAGTGGCTTTATTTAATTTCCTATAATCTATGCACATACGCCACCTCGTAACAATTCTAGTGGGAATTAATTCATTATTATCGTTTTGAATAACCGTTATCCCACCCTTCTTTGACACAACTTGAACCGGACTTACCCACTTGCTATCAGAAATAGGAAAGATCATACCTACGTCGAGGAGTTTTAAAACCTCGACTTTTACCACCTCTTTCATGTTTGGATTTAAACGACGTTGGTGCTCCACAGATGGTTTGTAGTCTTCCTCCATCAAAATCCTATGCATGCAAATGGACGGGCTGATTCCTTTGATATCCACAATAGACCATCCAAGGGCAGATTTGTACTTCGTCAAAACTCTCAATAATTTCTCCTCTTGATCCCCCGCCAAAGTGGTAGAAAGAATGACCGGCAGGGAATTGTCGGGTCCCAAAATACATATTTTAAATGATTTGGTAGCTGCTTTAGCTCTAGCTTTGGGGGTTTCTCAATTGATGGGACGGGTCGAGTTGGTGAACTTCCGAGCTCCTCACATGGTCGATGAGTGAAAAATGGTGGTGAAGCATCCATGTGTCGTAAATAGGCTACATGCTCTGGATTTAACTCGGTAGTGGATCCAACTAAAACGGACTCCAATGGATCTGATGGATAGCTCTCCCGAAAAGCTCTACTTACAAATGAGTCAATAACGTCAATTTGAAAGCAATTCTCAACACAACTAGGATGTTGCATAGATCGAAATATATTAAATGTAACTTGGTCCTCTTGAACTCGTAGTGTGAGCTTCCCTTTTTCCACATCAATGAGAGTTCGGCCGGTTGCTAAAAATGGTCTTCCCAAGATAATTGGGATGTCATGGTCCTCCTCCATATCGAGCACAATAAAATCGGCAGGAAAGATAAATTTATCGACCTTGACCAAAACGTCTTCTATTACCCCCCTCGGATACTTGATAGATCTGTCATCTAATTGTAAAGAGACCGTAGTTGGCTTGGCCTCCCTAATACATAGCTTCTTAAAAATGGAAAGGGGCATAAGATTAATGCTGGCTCTGAGGTCACATAAGGCTCTGTCAAAGGACGAATTTCCAATGGTGCATGGTATAGTGAAACTTCCCGGATCCCTCAATTTAGGTGGGAGTTTCTTCTGTAAAATAGCGCTGCACTCTTGTGTCAATGCCACTGTCTCATACTCTTCGAGCTTCCTTTTGTTCGATAAGATCTCCTTCATAAACTTTACATAGCTCGGCATTTGTTCTAAGGCGTCGGCAAATGGAATATTGATATGTAATTTCTTGAAGACGTCAAGAAATTTGGAGAATTGCTTGTCCAATTTTTGCTTTTGCAGGCGTTGTGGGAATGGGATTGGTGGTGTGGGATGGGTAGTCGAGACTGCTTTTGACTTGGGTTATTCATCCTTCGTTTTCTCACTGGGGCTGCTCTTTTCCTTGCTACTCTTGGGCTGCTAGTGTAGCTCCTTTCCACTCCGTAGTTCGATAGCTTGCACATTTTCCTTGGGATTCATCTTGGTAGTGCTTGGTAATACACCTTGAGGTCGAGAGGATAATAAATTTGTGATCTGCCCCATTTGTACTTCCAGATTCCGAATAGAAGTGGAGTGATTTTGTAGAGTAGTCTCCGTGCGAGTCATGAATTGGCTTGTGTTAGCCGCCATTTGAGCAAGAGCATCTTCCAAAGAGATTTTCGGTGGTTGAGGGGGCTGCTGTGGGGGCTGAGTGAATTGAGCTTGCGGAAGTTTATTTAAAGCTTGCCCGTTCCTCCACGAAAGATTGGGATGATTTCGCCACCCTTGGTTGTAAGTGTTAGAATATGGATTGTTCTGGCGATTTTCATTCCCCACAAACTGAGCTTGTTCCATCTGAGATTGCTCGAAAGGATTTCCGACTTGGCATTCGGCACTAGGATGAGACCCGTTGCACCAATTACATGTTTCCATGGTGTTGGTAGAAGGGGTATGAGAAAAAGCTTGCAATTGTTGAGTTAGAGCTGCAACTTGGGCTGATAGTGTAGAGATTGGATCGTTTTTGGCAATTCCCATAACTCGCTTTGGGTTCACCCGTTCAGAAGGCCACAGATAAGCATTAGCCATCTCCTCCAATAGAGAATGAGCTTCAGCCATCGTTTTGCCCATTAAAGCTCCTCCAGCGGCTGCATCAACAAGAGTGCGTGTAGAAGCACTCAGTCCGTTATAGAATGTCTGAATTTGTAGCCAATCCGTTAGACCATGGTGTGGACATCTCCTTAGCAAATCCTTGTATCGCTCCCAAGCTTCATGAAGCGATTCCATCTCAAATTACCCGAAAGTAGTTATCTCATTTCTGAGTCGCGCTATCTTCGTCGGCGGAAAGAACTTAGCTAAAAAGGCTTGTGCTAACTCCGCCTAAGTCGTGATAGATCCCGACGGTAGTGAATTCAGCCAGAACTTGGCTTTGTCCCTCAAAGAGAATGGAAAAAGCTGTAGACGAATGGCGTCATCAGAAACTCCATTATTATTGAATGTATCGCATATCTCAAGAAAGGATGCAATATGAGCATTAGGATCATCGTTCGCCAGTCTGCAAAATTGGCTCGCTTGCACCATTGGGATGATAACCGGCTTAATATCAAAATTGTTCGCTTGAATGGTTGGACGCCGAATCCCCGAAAAATTTGCGTTGATTTGTGGCAGTGCATAATCACGGAGTGCCAATGCCGGTTGAGCTTGCTGAATGGGATTGTCGATCCCTTGGTTTCCGGTGTTGTCGGTCATGGTAATCGTAGTTGACAACTCACGCCTTTCCTTCATGTGATTCCGCAAGGTGCGCTCGAGTTCGGTATCCAAAGGGAGTAGACCTTCGTCACCAAATTTTCTCATGCACTAAACGAAACTCCTAAAAGGGAAAAATAAAAACAAATTTACACACACAAAAAATAAAATAAAATAATGTTCAAATTAAGACTAAAAATACTGAAATTGATATTAGTAAAACAATTAGTCCCCGACAACGGCGCCAAAAACTTGTTACATAATTTAGTGAAAGCAAGTGCACGTTATCATAAGCAAGTAATAAAGTGATGAGAAAGATATCGTTCCCTCGAGGACTGACGTACTAATTACCAATTTATTTGTATTCTAGTTTTATTTGAACGATCGAATTTGGTGGTGGAAGAATTATTAAAAACTAAATAATGCAATAAACTAAAAATAGCTAATAAAATCAATAATCCGGAGAAAGGAGATCGAATAAGAGAAGAATCTAGGATTGAGAATCTGCCTCGATTAATCCGAATTAATCTTGATTACTATAATTTATGTAATTTCCCAACTTATTGAAAGCGAAGATTTCTAAGATAATCTAATACCTCTCCCTAGGTCAGTAGAATTTTCTAAGGTGAATAATTCACTCTATTCCTAGGTGAGTTAATTCAACAATAGCCAAAAAGTATAGAATCTTCAAACGAGCTACGTAATTCTTGTGAGTATATTCCTATCCCACAAGACAAAACGGTTCTCACCAATTTTTCCTACTAACTCTCCTCTCCCGATTCGAGTTGCGTAATTGAAACAATTCAATCATAGGCCACATAATTAAACGCATTAAGAACAATTGGAAAAACTCAATAGAAAAGGGAAATATATAAATAATGTAAAATCAAGAATTAATTCATCAAAATCTCATTTTCATCACAATCCTAGAAAAAGGGGTCTAGCCCGACATGTTAGAAAACAATATGCAAATATTCAAATTCAACATAAGGAAGAAAAATCAAACACAATTGAAGACTGGCTTCTTCCGTTCTCTGGCCTTGCTTCCTGCTGCTAGGTGTTTTCTCCTCCTCTTCAATGATTATTTTCTGGCCTTCACTGCTCTTTTATAACCTTCATTCGTATCCAAAACGCGTCCGGGAATTAGGTCGAAGACAGCCTCCAAAACAGCCCAAAATCGCACGGTCAGCTTATCAATACCGCGCATGGGCCGCAATTTGATTTTAATCTTTGCCGGGCACAGGCGCAATATTCTTTACGGGCCGCGGCTCAGGATGAGCATGCCGTGGCCCCCGGTACAGTTTGTACCGGTGTGCTTCTGGGTGAGTCTGTGCCGCGGCTCCGGCTCGATGTGATGCGGCCCTTGACCACAAAATGTCGTTTTGGCCCGTTTTTCTTCGTCTAAGCTTCCGTACTCTAATTTCCTACAAAACATATAAGCATAAAGCATTAAAAGCTCATTTATGCAGATTTAAACACAATATGGAGATAAAATAATGATAATTAAGCGCACAAAAATACATCTAACAAATACCCTCAAACTTAAGCCTTTGCTTGTCCTCAAACAAAAATCAATTTCAAATAAGACGACAAGTATCGTGGACAATCGTGTAAATCCATAGTGCTCAACTAATTAATACTACCCTGAAAATCTCAAAGAATAATACGGATATCGTACCAGTGAGTGACAGTACGGACAATGATTCCACAAGGTAAACATTTCTAGTACAAATCAATAGCTCATGAAGAAAACCAAGGCTCAAAGATTAACAAACGTGAATTGAGCCGACCGACAATATGAATGTTTAGATTAAACAAGCCAACTCGCCCAGTCCCACAGTCTCGTGGCAAAAACACAAGGATCTCATAATATTCCTCGGACATCGCTCCCTTATATATAATCATTATAATGATTCGAGTTAAGCTTCGTTTAAGCTTCCGGACTCTAATTTCCTACAAAACATATAAACATAAAGCATTAAAAGCTCATTTATGCAGATATAACACAATATGGAGATAAAATAATGATAATTAAGCGCACAAAAATACATCTAACAATGTTGAGGGCATGTGTTCTCGATTGAAAAGATGATTGGGAATCCCAACTACCGTTGATCGAGTTCACATACAATAACAGTTGGCATGCTTCGATTAAGATGGCACCTTACGAGGCCTTATACGGTCGTCATTATCGATCTCCATTGTGTTGGGATGACTTATCAGAATCAATCGGCATGGAACCCGATATGCTAATAGCCGCTCACGAGAAGGTAGCATTGATCAGGAGTCGTTTGGTGACTGCTCAGAGTTGACAAAAATCAGAGGTAGATAATCATCGTCGGCCATTAGAGTTCGAGGCAGGTGGCCACATTTTCGTCAAGGTATCCCCGAGTGAAGGTACTTTCCATTTCGGAAAAAGGGGAAAATTGAGTCCGAGATTCATCGGACCATTTGAAATTTTGGATCGAGTAGGCAGTCTGGCTTATCGTTTAGCTCTACCTCCAGCTTTGAGCCGGGTTCATAATGTGTTTCACGTCTCTCAGTTGCGGAAGTATGTTGCTGACCCGAGTCACATATTTCAGTTTGATGAAATGGAGATCGCGGATGATCATATGTTGGAGGAGCGTCCTATACGAGTCTTAGAGCGGCGAATCAAACAGTTAAGGAACAAGGCGATTCCTTTGGTTAAAATTCAGTGGTCTAGACACGGAGTCAAAGAGGCTACTTGGGAAACCGAGGATAGTATGCGGGATAGTTATCCCGAATTGTTTGACCCTTAGTTTCAAGGACGGAACTCTTTTTTAAGGGGGGGGAGGGGAGTATGTAATACCCGGTCGCGAATTCATTTATTACCATTCAGTAATTGTCACTCAGTAATTTTCACTCTTTAAATAATCATTCATCATTCATTTTCATTCGACTGTATTCATCATGCGTTGTACTTCGAGTCGTGTATCAGTATCATTTCATCTTTCAACCCTGTTTAAGAATCGAAACGGGAATATTATCATAATCATTGTGTTTGGAAGCCTTGTGTTGGAAGTATCATTATTGTGTGTTATTGGACTTAATTATATTCATAAGAGTTATGTATGTCGGATCATTCATCATTTGTATTGAGAAGACAGAGTTGACGTATTGTTGTCGTTCCAGCAGTTAGTTACGGCCGTAACTTATTTTGTATTACAGCCGTAACTTATTTTGTATTACGGCCATAACATACGTTCGTGATTTTGTGGTTTTGGCCGAAGTCAGAGGTATGGCCGTAAGAAGAGGAAGGATACGGCCATAATATGCATACGTTGAGTTCAGGACATTTTTGACGAAGACACCTTACGCCCGTAAGATATCCGGGTTACGGCCGTACAATTGGGTTCTGGGTGTTTCGACGAAGGCTACTTACGACCGTAAGGGAGTTTTGTTACGGCCGTAAGTCTACAAAATTGGACGGTATGGTTTTTCGATGAGGCGTTGTTATGCTCGTAAGTGTGGTATTGGTACGGCCGTAAGGCCGTTGACTTGGGATGGTTACGACCGTAAGTGAGAGGAGTTACGGCCGTAACTCTGTGTAGTATTTAAAGAGATGGACGTGTGTTTTGTCCTCATTTCTTCATTTCTTCACTTTAGTCCGAGAGAGATTCTTGGGAGAGGATTTTCTTCATTTCTAACCACCTACTTTCGATTCTGGAGCTTGGAAAGTCGATTAACAACGAGTTTCGACGGATCGAAGAGTTTGGATCTTCAAAGGTAATTTCTTCAAAACCTTAGATTTTGATTTTGAGATGGAGTATGATGTTTTGGATGTTATAATCATGATATGTGAAGGGATATACATATGATTATGAGTTTTTATGAATTATCATTGGATTGTTGGCGACTATTCAAGAACACTTTGAATGTTGATTTTGGAATTGAGGATTTCAATTAGATGTTGTCGTAATCTCGAATTATGTATTCCTTTTGGATTATTGATTGTATTGAGGATGTTTTGTTGGATTGAATCACTCATCAGAGGCTTGGTATCGATATAATGGAGATTGGTTGTAAATAATTGAAGATTGTTCATAACGTGTTTGTTATAATGCTCCAACGAGCTTGGGTTTCTTGTATCGACTTCTTTAGTTAGTTATGATCAATGGATACGTATATTGAGCGATTTGTTGGCAATTGTGTTATTTAAGGTTGTTCGGGCGACCGATATTTTCAGTAAGGACGTTTATTCGAGGAAGGACACTTCTTCACCGGTATTGAGGCAAGTTAATTCTTGCTCAGTTAAAAGGACAATCATTCCTTTCGTTGTTGTTCATTTATACATATAATTCATTCACAGTATATAAATCATGTGGAGACATGTAATTATCAAACTAATCATTCAATTCACAAGGAACAACGGTTCCAACCATTTCATTTGAGCTATCACTCATTGCGTTATTATTTCACCTTGGTGAGTCATTCTTGGCCCTTGTCGGATTTCTAGTCATTACTATTCATCATGGTCGCTTTTTTTCTTGTGACCTTCCGGGATCGTATTGCGTTTCCGGGTGGTATATGTGTGGAATTTTTAGTCAGGCACACAATGGTCATGTGTTATGCGGGTAATCCGGCACATTTGACCGTGCACACGGTAACGTGCCTCCGTGAGACTAATTAGGCACAAGTGCGTGTGTTTATGTGGGTTTTCCGAACACTCGGCGACTTGTCTACTTGCACATCCCATTCGGGCGTACTATGATGCCCCTCTTTCAGACTTGATTTCATAACTAAGTAATATGATTATTGTATTTGTTCAACTCTTGAGAATTGTTGTTTTGTGTAACTAACCCCGTTGGGAAAGAAAGCAAAGCACGAGGAACGAAGCCACAGATATACGAAGATCTTATAGACAAGATAAACATAATATCCAACACAAGTCTCCGGTCGTGTCGGAATAGGACGAGTATTAACGACACCCAAATTAATAAGAATTTGCAAAAATGACCCAAACGTCCGAATTTCACGATACAACGTCGGATTTAAAATCCGAAACTCACAACATGAGCAACTCAACCATACGAACTCATGGAAAACGGAAAATAATGAAATCGAACGAGTTTTATGAGAATCAAACGTACATGCGATAAAACATAGCTCAAGACGAAAATACGTAAAAACATCTCCGAAACTCGTCCAAATGGAAAAATTCTAAGAACAAAATAGATTCAGAATTCCAAAACAATAACAAGCGAGTTGTCCGAAATGAACATACACCATAAATACAAATTACCAAAAATAGAAAGTACGGATATTACATTCTCTCCCCCTAAAAATAAGTTTCGTCCCGAAACTTACAATGCAAATAAATCGGGGTATCTCGACTTCATATTCTCTTCCGTCTACCACGTGGCTTCCTCGGATCCATGCCTCGACCATTGCAATTTAACCAAAGGAATGGTTTTATGCCTGAGTTGCTTCACCTGACGCTCTAAGATTTGAATCGGCCTCTCCATGATGGTAATGTCGGGTCCCAACTCGATCTCTCCAAAATCAATAATATGGCTCGGGTCCGGTACGTACCTCCTAAGCTGGGAAACATGAAACACGTTATGCACGTGACTCAAGGACGGCGGCAAGCCTAACCGATATGCAAGCTCTCCAACTCTCTCCAAAATCTAGAATGGTCCAATATATCTTGGACTAAGTTTACCCTTCCGGCCAAAGCGGTAAACTCCCCGTGTCGGCGACACCTTAAGCAACACATGGTCTCCCACCTCAAACTCCAACGACCGGCGACGCGTATCGGCATAAGACTTCTGTCGACTCTGGGCCGTCAATAACCTATCGCGAATTAGAGCAATCTTCTCTCTCGTCTCAACTATCATATCGGGCTCGGTGCTAAATAGCTCGGATGCATCATCCCAACACAACGGCGATCTGCACCTCCTCCCATACAAAGCCTCAAAAGGTGCCATCTTGATCGAGGCGTGCCAACTATTGTTGTACGTGAACTCTATCAATGGCAAGTGCGACTCCCAATCATCCTTCCAATCTAAAGCACAGGCTCTCAACATATCCTCCAGCGTCTGTATCGTCCGCTCAGACTATCCGTCTGTCTGAGGGTGGTAGGATGTACTGAGTCTCAACTCAGTCCCCAAGGCTCGATGAACGGCCTGCCACAAATGTGATATAAATCGGCCATCACAATCCGAAACAATATTCTTAGGAGTCCCATGCAACCTCACGATCTCCGCAATGAATACCCGCGCTAGTCTCTTCGGCCCCCAAGTATCCTTAATACCCAGAAAATGAGCTGATTTGGTTAGTCGATCGACAATAACCCAAATCATGTTCATTCCAGTCCGAGTCCTAGGCATACTGGTAATAAAATCCATGGAAATGTCCTCCCACTTCCACTCCGGAATAGGAAGTGGTCGCAATAATCCCGCGGGTCGCTGATTCTCAATCTTAACCTGCTGACAGGTCAAACACTTCGCCACAAACTCACTAACGTCCGTCTTCAAATTGCTCCACCAGTATTTACTCCTTACATCCTTGTACATTTTGCTCGTACCAGGAGGTATGGAGTAAGGTGTAGTATGAGCTTCACTCAAAATCTTCTGTCTTAACTCAATATCACTCGGTACACATAATCTGCCGCGGAATCTCAAAACTCCATCACCCTGAACCACAAATCCAGGGGCTTTCCCCTTCTTCACGTCATCCCTCAACTAGACCAAGAATGGATCATCATACTGCCTTGCCTTGATATCATCAACCAAAGACGAGGTGATTTCTAACGCACATAACTGACCCTGGACTCTCTGAACCCAAACCTCAATATCCTGAAAAATCAAATCCCGCTGAATTCTGCTCTGATGTGTGAGTACCTCTAACATCTATAGTGCCATCGGCTTTGTAATATCCGCAATTTTCGATTTTCGGTAAATTTCTTTTTTTCGGCGGAAGTCCGTTTTGACGACTCGCTCGTGACCGTTTCGTGATTTCGAGAATGATTAATTCTGCACTTTTTGTCATCCGATCTCATTTCGGTGTCGTTTTGTTGAGTTCCGTGCTTTTTAGCGGTTTTTCCGCACTTGAGTTCGATTCTTGCGAATCTCGTCCGAAACTGTTGTTTCGACTTTCTCGTAAGTTCATTTAATGTTATTATTCATGTTGCGAGCTTTGGCTTGGTGTTTCGATCACGTATCGTGATTTTCGGGCGTTTTGGGCCATTTTGTAATTTCTTGAAGTTACGGGTATCCATATCTGTATTTGTCGTCTTGACCCTTTTCTTGGTCGCGTATGATTAATTATTGCATTACGTTTTCATCTCGAGTCGTTGACGTCGTCCGCGAACTTTTCAGCGTGTCCTTCCTGTCAAATTGTTGAAGCTTTTCATCGTATCTCAACTTGGCCAATCGCTGTGGAAATGGAGCTTTTTCCTCAAAATTCTTCACATTCGAACTTCCAGGAGCCTTTCGGCCGATAGGGGGGGTCGATAGGCTCCACTGCCGGCATTCTGTATGGGTATCGGTTGGGCCTATCGGCCGATAGGCTGGCCGATAGGTTCTGCTGTGTTTCTCTATATTACACGGGATCTGGGGGAAGGACTTCATTTTCCTCTCGTTTTTCCCACTTCCTTCCTCCTCTTCCGCGGTTGGAGACTTATGGATCATGGAGGCATGTTGTCATACATCCAATCCATGAAGTTCTTGAGTTTATAGCATCAACCAATCATCCGGTAACCTCCTCCGATCTACCGAATCAAGGTTAGATTTCTTGAAATCTAGTTTTGGGGAATTTGGGTATTTTGGTTGATTTTGTCCGTTTAATCCGATTTAACTTAGGATTATGATGGATTGATGATTATTTAGATGTTTTATATCTTTTACCTTGTTATTCCATGGTTGGATCGTATCGATTCGTTGTTTTGGTCGAGTTCTTGATCGACGTCTTGAAGGTGTCCTAGAATGTCATAGAGGGGTTTTCGGGCGTTCTACGATTATCCTTCCTCGTATGATTGTTGATTTATGGATTATATGATGTTAGGGTCGAGTTTCTTGCGAAGAAACCGTGTTGAACCCTTCCGTTCGTTGTTATCTCCCTTTTCGTTAACATCGGGCGTTTCGAAGCTTTTCGGTTGAGCCGTGTTCGTCGGAATACTTGCGTGCCGATTTCGAGGCAAGTACCTTGTCCATACTATTCTTGTTTTGTGAATATGATAATTGGTGATCGTCTTTATATGTTTGTTTGATTGTTTGAAACGAGTTTTCAAAAGATTCGATTAGCCTGGTTAAAGGCTCTCTTTCAAAACGCGTGTTTTGTAATTGTGTTGGTTGAAAGTGACTAAGTGGAAATTTGTATATGTTTGCTGTTAAAGTTTCGCTTGATAATAAGTTTGTACGTATATTATCTCTTTTCGGCGTTGTGGATTGACGTGGTGTTTTGCTAAGTGTTTGAGGCCTCTCAGGCGAATTGTTTGAATATCCTTGATGTGATATGTTGATTGTGTGAATGTGTGGATATGGTTGAAGGTCTACGGTGACACATGGCACGTGATCATGTGGTCAGGATGCAACAAGTGATTGATCCAACCGTGAGAGCCTGAGATAATCTACGGTGGCACATGGCATGCGATCATGTGGCCAGGATGCAACAAGCGATTGATCCAACCGTGAGATGTGTGTGATTTGTTTCGCTAGCCAGCTCGGGAGGGTCCTTCGAGGCCTCGAGTGGGATTTGTGGCTTCGTCCCGGTCCTAGGCGATGCGCGTGCGTGATTACGTTGTGTTGATTTTTATGTCCGTCGAGGACACGTGATGTTGGGCTCGGGCCCTGTGAATTGTTGTCTGTTTTCTATTTGCGAAAACAAAACCTTTGGGCTGTGCCCCTGTTGATTTTTGGAAAGACAAGGATTCGGAAATCCTAAATTGTTTTCTACTAAAACTCTCGATGGCATTTTAAACTGTTTTATAAATTGTTTTCCCTTGATTTGTGATCTTTCGGTTTTGGAATGTTTTACCAAACTCATGCCTCGGGAAGTGCTTTTCATTACGTTTGGAACTTTGAGGATTTCTGATTATTATTGTTCTTGGAACTTGTATTGTATGGCTCGTATTTTTGCACTTGTACTTGCACTAGCAAAACAGTGGAGTTTTGCTAACCCCCGAGTATTCGGGGGGTGGATGTCTGTATTGCATTCAGGTTTTGGAGCATAGCACAGGGTCGGCACGAAGGATGATGAAAGATGAACGATACTAATCACACGAGGATCCGTATGATGTTATTGGTTTAGTTGCATTTTATTTCCGCTGCAGTATTCTTTCCCCGTTGTACGGGAGTGTGTTGTATTCGACCCCTGCGTGGGCATGTATTATAATTGAGTTGTATGCATTTATTGAAAGGCCAAATCGGTCTACTGAGTCTTTTTAGCCTTAAAGGCATTGTCGAATTGTTCGTTTGTTGTTACCAGCCTGGTAGATCCTTGAGGAAAGGTTCTACGGCGTGTAATATCCCTGAGCGGATTGGGGGTGTTACATAAATGGTATCGGAGCTTAGGTTGTGGAAACCTAGGCTGTCGGGTCAATGGTGTCTGTTGAGTTTTGTCTTGTCGGATATTGTCTGACTGAGTCGTGTCGCGACGCGTCGTCTGAGTTTGTTGGTCGTGATTAGTATCGTGGGCGATCATCATCTTCGTGCGACCTGTAAATGTAAGTCTCCCTTCTTTGTGTTGTGCCCTGTGTGACACGAGCTATTTTTATGATTATTTGTTAAGTGACGGAATCCTCTTATGGATTTTGATTTCGTGATATGTGGTTATTTGACTCTCATATTTCGTTCATATGAGGAGTAGTGTTGGTGGATTGTGCATGTTGAACTGTATTTCTTTTATCCGCTGCGTGAGTTCTTTTGTATTGACTTTCGGTATTTTACCGACCGAGTTTTATTTCGAAAACCGATTCCCTTAACCGAGTTTTTGGCATTATGGCCTTGACCGCTTTGACGAAATTCTTATGACGGTATTTAGTATTTTATAAATGGCTTTTGTGAGTTTTTGAAGTATTACCGTCTTCGGCCTTTTTAACGTTGTAAATGGTTTTTAGCCTGGTGAGTTCCAGACGGACCCATGGCGCTATAATGTTTTGCGTAATTACCTGAAGTTTTTGGGCATTCTAGCCCATTGAATTATTTTTGAAAACCTTGAGTATCTTAGAAAAATTAAAATTCGAGACGTACTTTTAAAACGAATTATCTTCTCGCAGTGCTTTCAAGGTGCCTTCTAGCACCGTAATATGTTTCAAAATTTTCCGGTTGAGGACCAAAAATATTTTGAGATATTTTCAAGTGCGATTGCTTAGACCCAAGGGTCGAATATTTTTGAAAGTTTTTCACTAAAGGAAAGGTGTCCTCATTTTTGTTCAAACGCAAGATGACTTTCAAAGTCTCGATAATGGTGTTTGTACTACTTTTTGTAAAATGATACTCAAGATCAACCGTTGTTTCCAAACTGTTTTCAAAAGGAGGTTTTTGTTTTTAAAACTTATCATTCCTGTTTGCGGACCGAAAGTGACTGTATGGTTTTCGAACTTTCGTTACGGTGTTAACCCCGAATTGTGATCGAATTGGTGGCATGAACGTCGAGGCGTTGCCACGCATTTGTTGTACTAGCCCTCTGTGAGAGGTGTGAACTGGTATTTACTGTTTGTCGCCTCGTGGTGATTTGCGTGTTGTCGCATGGGTGTGAACTGTAGAAGAATGATATTGTATGTTTGAGTACATTTGTGATTGTTTCATGATGGTAGTAATTATGTCCGTTATCGTTCGGGCCGTTGAGGTCGCCGAACGATACCGTCGTTGCTGTAGTGTTTGTGTGTGTATTACTTTACGATGGTAATCGTTGTATATGGTATGTGTTATGATTCCTTGTTGTGCTGAGTTGGCATCTCCGCTATGTTGTTTTGCGACGTTATGCCCCATTGTATCTAGCATTTGTAATTTCGGTATGCCGAGCCGAGGCGTTTCAACCGTGATGTGCCGGGGCATGCACGTGTATATTGTCCTCCTCGTCGGTAACACATTTCAAGTGTGGACTCGATGGACACCGAATTCAGTTTTGCGAATTGGCTACCGAGACTTTCGGAGTTCGCGCTTCAGCACAAGTATCAGAATCGGCTTTGAGAGGCCTTCGAAGGATGTTTCTATCGGTTGCTTGTTGTGTTGTCACATTGATTTCGTTGTTGTGAGTTTCGGGGACGACACTTCTTTTAGAAGAGGTCGAATATAATACCCGTATTATTTTTGGCTCCTGCATTTTCTCTTTCTCAATTCTATCGACTCGCTCGTGTTCGTTGACACTTGTATTTCGGTTTCATCGTTCGAACGAGCTGTGATCTTATTTTGGGTCGATCTGGTTATCGCTGTGACTTTTCCGAGTTCAGTTCGATACTTGTGAACCTTGTTCGGATGTAACATCTTTTGGTTCTACTAGTTCTTTTATTCGAAGTGGATCAGATTTTGAACTTCTATATTTTCGACTCTTTCGACTCATTTATGTTCGTTAACATTTTCTGAGCTTGCCCTATCCCTTGCTTTTATTGATCGAACGAGTGTGGTGTTTCGAAATTACTCGTTTGTCGTGGTGACTTTTCAATTGCTATTCATTTTCCTATGGATCTTATGTGGATCACATCTTGTTGATTTTACCGGATCATATATTGTCTCGAGCCGAGACGTGAACCTGAGAGTTGTTGTTTGAATTTTATTGTTCTTCGTGATTCGAACATGATTGTTCGATTTTGTTGTCTCAACCGTTGTGGTTCGATCGTTTGATTGTTCGGTTTTGTTGATCTCGTTTCGTGATTGTTGAGCATTCGAGACTCCTTCCTAATTTCTTTATATTCGGGAAATTTGTCTCGCTTTCGATCTTCCAACCCTTGGGCGGTGGAATTCGTATTTCTTCGGGATTGGCTCGCGTTTTGATTGATGTACCGTTGGGGTGGTCAATCGTATTGATTTTCGTTCGTTGTGTTTTGTGATTGTTCGGATAATTGACTTGATTGTATTATCCATTTGATGACGCTTGTCACTTGTTGGTTCTATTATATCCCTAACGGCGACGTTGTGTTGGTCGTCGTGGAGCGTGTTTTCACACCGTATATTCCGTTGCGTTGTTTGTAACGTTTCGCCGTTTGGCATTAGTTACGCGTTTCTTGCGTATCTCATTGAGTTTTCTTGGCGGGATATTGCTTCTTCCTACTTGTTTTAAGTTTCGGACGAAACTTCTTTTAAGGAGGGTAGAATGTAATATCCGCAATTTTCGATTTTCGTAAATTTCTTTTTTCGGCGGAAGTCCGTTTTGACGACTCGCTCGTGACCGTTTCGTCATTCCGAGAATGATTAATTCGCACTTTTGTCATCCGATCTCGTTTCGGTGTCGTGTTGTTGAGTTCCGTGCTTTTATCCGTTTTTACGCACTTGAGTTCGATTCTTGCGAATCTCGTCCGAAACTGTTGTTTCGACTTTCTCGTAAGTTCATTTAATGTTATTATTCATGTTGCGAGCTTTGGCTTGGTGTTTCGATCACGTATCGTGATTTTCGGGCGTTTTGGGCCATTTTGTAATTTCTTGAAGTTACGGGTATCCATATCTGTATTTGTCGTCTTGACCCTTTTCTTGGTCGCGTATGATTAATTATTGCATTACGTTTTCATCTCGAGTCGTTGACGTCGTCCGCGAACTTTTCAGCGTGTCCTTCCTGTCAAATTGTTGAAGCTTTTCATCGTATCTCAACTTGGCCAATCGCTGTGGAAATGGAGCTTTTTCCTCAAAATTCTTCACATTCGAACTTCCAGGAGCCTTTCGGCCGATAGGGGGTCGATAGGCTCCACCGCCGGCATTCTCGTATGGGTATCGGTTGGGCCTATCGGCCGATAGCCGGCCGATAGGTTCTCCGTGTTTCTCTATATTACACGGATCTCGGGGAAGGACTTCATTTTCCTCTCGTTTTCCCACTTCCTTCCTCCTCTTCCGCGGTTGGAGACTTATGGATCATGGAGGCATGTTGTCATACATCCAATCCATGAAGTTCTTGAGTTTATAGCATCAACCAATCATCCGGTAACCTCCTCCGATCTACCGAATCAAGGTTAGATTTCTTGAAATCTAGTTTTGGGAATTTGGGTATTTTGGTTGATTTTGTCCGTTGAATCCGATTTAACTTAGGATTATGATGGATTGATGATTATTTAGATGTTTTATATCTTTTACCTTGTTATTCCATGGTTGGATCGTATCGATTCGTTGTTTTGGTCGAGTTCTTGATCGACGTCTTGAAGGTGTCCTAGAGAATGTCATAGAGGGTTTTCGGGCGTTCTACGATTATCCTTCCTCGTATGATTGTTGATTTATGGATTATATGATGTTAGGGTCGAGTTTCTTGCGAAGAAACCGTGTTGAACCCTTCCGTTCGTTGTTATCTCCTTTTCGTTAACATCGGGCGTTTGAAGCTTTTCGGTTGAGCCGTGTTCGTCGGAATACTTGCGTGCGATTTCGAGGCAAGTACCTTGTCCATACTATTCTTGTTTTGTGAATATGATAATTGGTGATCGTCTTTATATGTTTGTTTGATTGTTTGAAACGAGTTTTCAAAAGATTCGATTAGCCTGGTTAAAGGCTCTCTTTCAAAACGCGTGTGTTTTGTAATTGTGGGTTGTAAGTGACTACGTGGATATTTGGATATGTTTGGTGTTGATGTTGCGCTTGATAATACGTGTGTACGTATATTATCTCTTTTCAGTGCGTTGTGGATTGACGTGGTGTTTTGCTAAGTGTTTGAGGCCTCTGGGCGAATTGTTTGAATATCCTTGATGTGATATGTTGATTGTGTGAATGTGTGGATATGGTTGAAGGTCTACGGTGACACATGGCACGTGATCATGTGGTCAGGATGCAACAAGTGATTGATCCAACCGTGAGAGCCTGAGATAATCTACGGTGGCACATGGCATGCGATCATGTGGCCAGGATGCAACAAGCGATTGATCCAACCGTGAGATGTGTGTGATTTGTTTCGCTAGCCAGCTCGGGAGGGTCCTTCGAGGCCTCGAGTGGGATTTGTGGCTTCGTCCCGGTCCTAGGCGATGCGCGTGCGTGATTACGTTGTGTTGATTTTTATGTCCGTCGAGGACACGTGATGTTGGGCTCGGGCCCTGTGAATTGTTGTCTGTTTTCTATTTGCGAAAACAAAACCTTTGGGTTGTGCCCCTGTTGATTTTTGGAAAGACAAGGATTCGGAAATCCTAAATTATTTTCTACTAAAACTCTCGATGGCATTTTAAACTGTTTTATAAATTGTTTTCCCTTGATTTGTGATCTTTCGGTTTTGGAATGTTTTACCAAACTCATGCCTCGGGAAGTGCTTTTCATTACGTTTGGAACTTTGAGGATTTCTGATTATTATTGTTCTTGGAACTTGTATTGTATGGCTCGTATTTTTGCACTTGTACTTGCACTAGCAAAACAGTGGAGTTTTGCTAACCCCCGAGTATTCGGGGGGTGGATGTCTGTATTGCATTCGGGTTTTGGAGCATAGCACAGGGTCGGCACGAAGGAGGATGAAAGATGAACGATACTAATCACACGAGGATCCGTAGGATGTTCTTGGTTTAGTTGCATTTTATTTCATTTGCGGTATTCTTTCCCCGTTGTACGGGAGTGTGTTGTATTCGACCCCTGCGTGGGCATGTATTATAATTGAGTTGTATGCATTTATTGAAAGGCCAAATCGGTCTACTGAGTCTTTTTAGCCTTAAAGGCATTGTCGAATTGTTCGTTTGTTGTTACCAGCCTGGTAGATCCTTGAGGAAAGGTTCTACGGCGTGTAATATCCCTGAGCGGATTGGGGGTGTTACAGGCTTACGACTCAACGCGTCTGCCACTACATTAGCCTTATCCGGATGGTAAAGTATCTCGAGGTCATAATCTTTAATTAGCTCCAACCATCTACGTTGTCTCATATTCAACTCCTTTTGACTGAAGATGTACTTCAGACTCTTGTGATCCGTAAAAATCTTACACGATGACCCATAGAGATAATGTCTCCAAATCTTTAAGGCGAAAACAACCAGAGCTAACTCCAAGTCACGAGTGGGGTAATTCGCTTCATAAGGTTTCAACTGGCGGGACGCATAAGCAATGACTCTATCTCTCTGCATCAAAACACATCTAATCCCTAGGCCCGAAGCATCACTATAAACCACAAAATCCTCGTTCCCCTGAGGCAATGCTAAAACGGGTGTGGTTGTCAACCGTCTCTTCAACTAATCAAAACTATTCTGCCTGTATGCGGTCCACTCAAACTTCTGAGTCTTCTGAAGTAACTGTGTGAGTGGTCTAGAGATCTTAGAAAATCCTTCGACGAATCTACGGTAATAGCCTGCAAGTCCCAGAAAACTCCTCACTTCCTTCACATTCTTAGGCGGTTCCCACGCCATCACTGCCTCTATCTTCTGCGGATCTACCAGAACTCCCTCCGCTGAAATCACATGCCCTAGGAATATCACTTCCTTGAGCCAAAACTCACACTTAGAGAACTTCGCGTACAACTGCTCAGCTCTCAAAATGTCTAGCACAATCCGGAGATGTAAGGTGTGCTTCTCCCGACTCCGGAAATAGATAAGAATGTCATCGATAAAGATGACTACGAATTTGTCCAGATACTCAATAAAAACCTTGTTCATCAACTGCATGAACACTGCTAGGGCATTGGTTAGCCCGAAAGGCATAACCACAAACTCCTAATGGCCATATCTCGTCTGAAAAGTAGCTTTCAGTATATCACTATCCCGAATCCTCAACTGGTAGTAGCCCAATCGTAAATCAATCTTCGAGAAGAATGTCGCTTCCTAAAGCTGATCAAACAAATCGTCGATCCTGGGCAAAGGGTACTTGTTTTTGATGGTTAACTTGTTTAATTCTCGATAATCGATGCATAAACGAAGCGATCCATCCTTCTTCTTAACAAAAAGTACAGGCGCACCCCAAGGCGATGCGCTCGGTCGAATATACCCTTTATCTAACAACTCCCCCAACTGTTTCTTCAACTCTAACATCTCCGACGGTGCCATACGCTACGGCGCTCGAGAAATAGGAGCCACGTTCGGCTCTAGATCAATAGGAAACTCAACCTCCTGCTATGGTGGTAATCCCGGCAAGTCATCCGGAAATACGTCGGGATACTCATTAACAACTGGAATCGACGACAAGTCAACCCCACCATTCTCTGCCTTAAAAGTGTAACACCAATAGCCTACACAACCCTGGTTCAAAAGTTTCATCGCCTTCAAGGCACTAATCACACTCTCCGATCTACCCGGCTTACATTCAACAAGTGTATGCTCTGTGCCATCCTCAGCCACTATCGAGATAGTATGAGTCCGTAGTTCATGATGTCACTGTGATGATCCAACCAATCGTCCCCGAGGATCAAATCCTCACCCTTAAGGTCTACAATAATGAGGTTCGAGGGCCAATCCCGGCTCCCGATCCTCATTGGGCAATCTCTAACTTCCCGGTTCCTAACCATACGATCCCCACTAGGCATACCCACTACAAACGGTTCACACTCGAACAGGCAGTCAAAACCAATACGACACACATAATCTGAAGCAATAAAAGAGTGGGTAGCACCCGAATCAAAAAGCACCGAAACTAGATGAGAAAGGATCTGAGTGGTACCTGACGCCACCAGAATGTCTGCCTCCTCTGTGCGCCTCATCTGATACAATCGAGGGTGAACTGAGCCTAAACTCGATGCTGCACGGCGATCCGGCTGACCCCGACCCCTACCACGGCCCAAACTCTGAGGAACATGAGTAACTAGAGTACTCTGCTCCTTCTGAACGGTGGTGGTAGTCGGAGCTCTGGCGGCCCTGGTGGCCCTCTCGCAATGAACTGCCCGATGCCCAGTCTGTCCGCAAGTAAAGCAAGTAACTAACGGAAATGGGCAATCCTTCATCACGTGCTCATACTGACTGCAATTAAAACAAACTCTACCGCTAGATGCAACAGACTGGACTGAACGGTTACTCTGAGATCCACCGGCCTGATGAAATGGCCTCTTCCCAGATGTAGGAGCAGACTAAAACCTCAAAAATTGACCACTCTTACCGGCTGAGAAACTGCCAGTAGTCTTCTACTTCTTAGCTTCGGAACCCGACTCTGATTCCGGGATAGCCATCTCAATTGCTAGGGCGCGATCCTGGTATTCCTTCAAGGTGGCACACATGAGCGGTGCCATACTCTGCCTGATATGCGGCTTCATGCGCATATTGAAATAACGGATTTTATCTGCCTCAGTCCTCACCTGATCTTTCACGAACCCCAACTGTTGATTGTAAGAGATAATGGCCTGAGAAATCGGCACATCCTGAGGTGTGGCAGTGAAAAACTCCACAATCCTGCGTTCTTTGACTGGCGGCGGACAATATTCTGCTTCCATAGCAGTCTTAAATTCCTCCCAAGTGGTTGGATGGTCTCTGGGCGCCACGGCCTCCCACCATTCCGCAGCTTCCTTATCCAGGAGGTACTGAGCAATATGTACCCTCCTGTCATCGGGACAAGCTACGGCATCGAAGGTTCTGCCTAACTGAAAAAGCCAATTCTCCCAACCGAGGGAGTCAGAAGATCCAGAGAAACGAGGAGGGTGCATCTTAGACACCGTCTGAAGCCACTTACTAGTTTCTTCCTCAAGAGTCGGGGGCGGATTCTGGCGTCCTCCCTGAGCTATCTGGGCAAGTTGAGCTACCAACTGCTGAAGTATAGCAGTAGTTCCCATTTCGGCATTACCACCCGACGACTGATCCTGACTGACTGACCAAGTCTGCTGCCCGTCAAAACTCAGAGGTAGAGTGTCCGACACTGAATGAGAGGCCGAACCTGCAGAGGACTGAGAAAGCGGAGCTTTCTCATTATCTGCACCACGACCACGTCCTCGGCCGCGCCCCCTAGCTGGTCTACCGCGACCTCTCAACATACTGAAGAAAATATATGAAAGGAACATGATCAGAAAAATTCACAGTTTGCAAAGTCGGTACCACAATTCATAATCCAAACAACACAAGGAAATGAATTACAGAGATATAAGAGTTCGAGGAGACTTACAGCCACGGGTCGCACGAAGAGATGGTAGCGCGATGATATTAGGCTCAACAACTGACTCTAACAACATGACTGACAGACCCAAAATTAACCGACTGTCTAGGTATTCATAACCTAAGCTCCGACACCATAAATGTAACACCCCAAATCACTTAAGGGACGTTACACGCCGTAGAACCCTCATAAGGTCTACCAATATAACACACGACACAAATACCACAGACAAATCCCATAAGACACATTCACCAAAGTAAATTAGGGCCGTGGCCTCGGCCAAAACATTTTACTCGAAATACATGAAAGATAAGTTAAAAGCAAGTTCATTGCCCACGCAGGGGACTTTAACCGAATTTAAAAATAATCAGTCTAACTCCAACACCCAAGAAAATACAATGACAAGACATAAAACATAGACTCGAGCCTCATCATCACACTGGGACATCCTTTGCGTGCATATCCCGTGCCAGCTCCTCATCTCTTCCGATACCTGAAATGCATAAGACGCATTTCCCCCATTTAAGGGGTTAGAATTCAAATAGCTAGTGCAAGTACACAATTACACTACATTATATACATACGCGGTTCAACGCAAGCAAACCATTTTAGGAAATCATTTGCAATCAATATTCCGGAATATCACATTTACATCAAAATAGTATATCCTCAAGTTTTCCACATCGCAACTGTCCACGCTTGGTAACCCGCGGCCGTACCCATTAGTATCGGCCCCCAGAGGCCCCGTTGGACCGTCCCTGGGTGAGAAACCGCTTCCACGGCCGTATCCATTAGTATCGGCCCCCAGAGGTCCCGTCGAACCATCCCCGGGTGGAAGAACAACAACACACGCACCCAAGTCCACTCCCGTGGCTGTACCCATTAGTATCGGCCCCCAGAGGCCACACATGCCATCCCCGGGTGGAAGAACAACAACATAGCCATGCAATAACACAATTTACATCATTCACATCAAAACCGTACACACATAACGGAATGTAATACATGTACTTTCCTTGGATAAAATGAAGCGAAGGAAATGGCGAAAGAAAAGGTTTCGGTCCGAACAATCTTCACAAATCCGTTCCTAACACAATAATTGTATACAAACAATCTCAATATTGTGAAAACGTAGGAATTCATCCCAGTTCTACCCGATGGGACAATTCGTCGAACACTACGTGGTCATATAAGATCCTAATCTATGAACGGTGAAATCCTTGAAGTTTAATCCGTAAAACTATATTGGAAACAAGGAATCACGACTATACAATCATATTCTAACAACTCATCGAAGCTGGATCGGTTTCAAATGAAAAATCATGACAAAATCCCAAAATTCCCAAAAGTTAGGGTTCTAAGGAAAAATACCTCGATTCGAAGATGAACAATGGATGAATTGATGCTAGGGTGATGATATGATGATCCAAGACTGCTTCTCAACTGAGGTTGGACGAAATCGGACGAACCCTAGGCTAGAAAAGTTGCTCTGTCGCGAAGGAGATGGAAGAGATGAAAGAAAATGAGAAGAAAACCTGCTGCCCAGTTTATATGCTGGGCAGCGTTACGGCCGTAACACCAACACCATTACGGCCGTAATGGTGTTCACGGCCTTACTGTACAATTTCCTCAGACACGTTACGGCCGTAACGAAAGGGGTATTACAGCCATAATGCAGGCCTAGCAGCAGGCCAACCTAATATGAATTGCCAACAACTGGAAAGAAAGCAAAGCATGAGGAACAGAGCTACAAATATACGAAGATCTTACAGACGAGATAAACATAAGATCCAACACAAGTCTCCGGTCGTCCAAAGTTCGGAATAGGACGAGTATTAACAACGACACCCAAATTAATAAGAATTTGCAAAAATGACCCAAACGTCCGAATTTCACGATACAACGTCGGATTTACAATCCGAAACTCATAACATGAGCAACTCAACCATAAGAACTCATAGAAAAAGAAAAATAACGAAATCGAACGAGTTTTATGAGAATCGAACGTACATGCGATAAAATATAGCTCAAGACGAAAATACGTAAAAACATCTCCGAAACTCGTCCAAATGGAAAAATTCCAAGAACAAAATAGATTCAGAATTCCAAAACAGTAACAAGCGAGTCGTCCGAAATGAACATACACCAGAAATATAAATTACCAAAATAGAAAGTACGGATATTACAGTGACGACGAGGAGTCCCAGTGATACTAGTAGGGGCCCCAGTCCTTTTAGAGATTCATGTTTTCCTTCATGTGTGTTTTCCTCTGCATTTCCGTTTGGACTTTTATTTTAATTTGGTGTTGTATATTTCATCTTCATATGAAATATATATGTATTCTGTAATCCTAGGTGTATTGTACTTGAAACTCCTCATCGGAGAAATTGCTAATATAATGTGGTTCGGTACTACAGTTATATTATTTAAATCATTATATTACATTCGCCTAGTGGATCCCATTCGGGGGTCCACGACACTGTGATAGCCGCCTAGTTTGGGTGTTACACGTTACACCTTCTGTGGGTCCTTGGTAGTAGTGCCTTTTGGTACCCGTATTTGCCTTAGAACAATAGGATTGTTTTAAGTCTTTTTGGGTCCTTTTCTATGAGGTTTACTTGGGGCCGACACGTACTCGCTATAAGCATTATTGTTATGCATGTAGAATTAAGATTTGTGGTTCCAGTAAGATTGTTGTCTGGGGGGAGGAACCATGTTTCTCCGTGGATTTCATCCTGGGTCTCTAATTGGATTCCTAGAGATGCTGTTGATAGAACTCAACTGCAACATGCTTGTGAGAGAGGCGTTTGGGTTTCAATGGGTACAGTCTGTTGATGATACTGAGGTACAACTTTCATTCGTTGCTATTGGCGATGTTGCTGCTATGCTTGAGAAGCATACTATTTCTGTTGGGCATCGTGCCTTACAGGTATATGAGGCCGTGCTGTCTGCGACTTAGATATGATCTCGGGAACGGGATAACAGTCTTTGTTATTTGAGATTAAGGTACAACTGTAGCCTTAGCTTTGTTAATAGGGACAATCTTCGGAATCTCCTCGCTGTAATATCCTGAATTTTAGAATAATATTTTATCGTTGACTTTGTTGGAAGATTGATGATGTGATTTTTTCGGTAATAGATGTGATACTGAGTATACGAGAGTAAGGTGTTGCGTAGTATTTTCTAATATCGTCGAATAATTATTAGTAAGAATGTGACGGTGTCAAACATTGTATTCTCCGATAAATTATTCAACGAAAATTAGAGAAAATTATCCAGACTATATATGAGATTGTGAATTTACATAGATGTATTTGAGATGCATTTGTAGTCTTAGACCATTTAAAATAAGAGAGAAGCACCGAGAGTGTAAATAATAATAAAATTGGACATTTTCTTAGAAGTATCGCGGACAAGTATAAACTTTGAAAAATCACTACGGGTTTTTGGGATCTTCGAAAATCTTTGAAATTAACAGTATTATAGATAATTGAGTTAGCTTTCCAATGGTTCAAACGACGAGCCAATTGGAGTCCGAACGAAGAAGTTATGATCGAATTAGTAGAGATTGTCAGATGCCAAGCGCCGACGGAAGACCGCGCGCGAATCGCGCGTCAGTGCCGGGCGAGCCCAACAGCGTGCTGGGCAGGTCAGCAAGCGGGCGCCGAAAGTGGCCGACAGACTTCTGCTCCACGCAGTTTTTGACTGGCTAGCAGAATTTGAAACCATAAAGTGCATCCTTATCGCTATGTTTGTCTAATACCGTTTATCTATACCTGTAGAAAACGTACTCCTATTCCGTCAAGTATTTTTATATCATAATATTAAGATTTTAATGTCCTCAAAAATGATCAAAACCCAGCGAATCTGAGCAGTCTTGTCCAGGAAATATCCGGTAGGTGTTTGACGAAATTCCCCAGAGAGTTTGTGAATTCCAGACTGGGTTGCCCTCTTTCAAGTCGATTATCCCACAATCGTAAGTTATTTTACAAATACATCCTGAGTATTTTGTAAATAAATACGTATGAGTATAAATGTTGTTTGGACCGTATGTATTGAGTCATAATACTTGGATAATATGAACCGTTTTCTAGTCAGTCAGCCATGCTATTTTTCAGTCATTTCCAGCAACATTTCTTTTGAAGTTGATCGAGTTGCCTTATTTGAATATGTATATCTTTTAACATGCAAGTTATGTTTTGATGAGATTTTGTGTATTTTGTAACTGTGTGACATATTTAAATAAATCAATATTTGTTTTGATATTTACAGCCACTGAAATTACTGTATTAATCGAACTATAATCGAGATAAGTTTTCCTAAAATTTTAGTTTTCTGAAATTTGGGGATTTTGAATGATGTTCTCCGTTTTTCAATTAAATTAGATTATTGAATGATCATCAATAATCTAGATTGTATTTTCCCCCATTTTTGTTGTTTTTCCATGGTTCAATTGCTATAAATATGTCGGTTTATTGAGTTCCTATTTGACGCCTTCAAGCTGTCCGGTAAAATATCGTAGAGGGAATTCCGGTGTTATACGATGTTTTTCCTCGTGTCGAACCCTTCCGTTCGTCATTTTCATCGGAGTTTCAGAGTTTTTATGATCGACCGTATTCTTCGGAGTATTCGCGAGAAATTACCAAGACAAGTACCTTGATATACGAATTATATCTACGTAAAATCATCGTTGCTGAAGTATATGTATTATTTTATATATATATATATATATATATATATATATATCACCCCAAATTAGGCGGATATTACAGTGCCGTGGATCCTCGACTGGGACCCACCAGGCGAATAAAAACTGATGAATTAAATAATATAATTGTAGTACCGAACCACATTATATTACCAAATACTTCGATGAGGAGTTTAAGTACAAAACACCAGGACAATACCAAATACTAGTATATTTTATATGAAGATAAAATACACAACACTGAATGAAACAGAGTATCCAAATGAAAATCTGCAGCGGAAAATAAATGACAACAACATGAATGACTGAAAGGGTCGGGGCCCCCTACTAGTATCACTGGGACTCCTCGCCGTCAACATGCTCTTCTTGTGCCTTTGCCTTGCCGTGACCTGAAAACATTATCCCCCCAACGGGGTCAGTTACACATAATAACAATCCTCAAGGGTTGAAAATACACAATCATGATATATCTTTAGTTATGAAATATCCTTAGTTATGAATTAAGCTGAAGAGGAGTATCATAGTACGCCCGTAATGTTCTGTGCAAGTGTACAAGACGAATGACCGGACACACCCATCCTTGTACCTAATTAGTCTCACGGAGGTAATCGTTACCGTGTGCACAGTCCAATGTATCGGTGACCCAATACATGACCATCGCGTGCTCAACTAAAAATTCCACACATCCGCACCCGGCCACGCAATATGAACCCAGAAGGTCATATGAATGAGAATGACCGCAATGAATATCAATGAATAATAATCCGACAAGGTCAAGAATGACTCACCGAGATGAAAATAACAGTGAAGTGATTGATAACTCAATGAAATGATTGGAACCGTCGTTCCTCATGAATGAAGTGATTATTCGACAATTACAAGTCTTAATACGGTTAATACAATGATGAATGAGTTATGATTATGAATGAACAACAACAAAAGGAATGAATATCCTTTTAACAGAGTAAGAATTAACTTACACGACACCGATGAAGAATGTCCTTCCACGAACAACATCCTAAATGATATGTCGATCACTCGAAACAACCTTGAATAACACAATTACCAACAATCCGTTCAATATACGAATTAAACACGATTATAACGAACTCAAAACGTCAATACGACTAAACCAAGTTCATTGGGGCATTATATCGAATACGTTGGAGCCAATCTTCGATTGTTAACAACCAAACCTCAATTATACCAATATCAAATCCCCAAGAAGTGTTTCAAACCAACAAAACATCTTCAATATGATCAATAATCCAAAATGAATATCCAAATTTGTGATTACAATAACAATTAATCGAAAACCCCCAAATCCAACTCAATATTCAAAGTGTTCTTGAATAATCCTTCAATAATCCATTGAATAATCATACATATCCATAATCATGCGTACTTCACTTCATACAACATGATTTTAACGTCCAAAACATCATATCTCAATACAAAATCGAAATCCAAGATGTTGAAGAAATTACCTCTTGAAGATCCAACCACTTCGATCCGATGAACACGAGTTAAATCGAGTATCCAAGCTTCCCAAACGAATGAAGATGATGAAAATCTAACACTCAAGTGATTGATGATGGAAAATCCCTCCCTCAAGCTCTCTCTCTCGGAACAAGGTGAAAGAAATGACAAAATGATCTGAAAGTCCCGATCAAGTCCTTATAAACTACCGGAAGTTACGGCCGTAACTCGGCCTACTTATGGCCGTAACATCCCAGGTCAACAGCCTTACGGCCGTAACCATCCAGCACGTACGACCGTAACTCGACTTCGTCCAGAAACTGCCGACAGCCATACGGCCGTACCCACACCAGACTTACGGGAGTAACTCGCCATCGTCCAAAATACTTGCCGACACCCATACGGCCATACCCGCTCACCTTACGGGCGTAACTCGACCGATACGGCCGTAACCGGCCAAACTTATGGACATAAGCCCCATTCGTCGAAACTGAACAGGCACCTTGCCTGTAACGTACGGCCGTATCCGGCCAAGCCTTACGGCCGTACTTGCCTCATCTTACGGCCGTATGCCGCAACCCTTACGACCGTAAGTCCTTCTCGTCCGACACATCCTGAAAAATACGAATACCCCTTACGGCCGTATCCTGCCCATCTTACGGCCGTAACTCGCCTTCGACCAAAAACGTCTGGGCACCCTGATCGACACGTACGACCGTATCCGGCCAAGCCTTACGGCCGTACCTGCTCAACTTACGGCCGTATGCCGCAACCTTACGGCCGTAAGTCCGGTTCGTCCAAAATGGCCTGAAATCAACGAACGCCTGTTACGGCCGTATCCGACAATCCTTACGGCCGTAACTCGTTGATGGACAAGGTGAAAATCCGATAACTCTGATTTCTCGCTACGATTGATGAATGATCCGACATACCATACATATGTGAAAGTGAACAAGTCCAACAAATGCCAAAGATGATACTTCCAGCACAAGACTACCAATCACGATGAAAATGATAATACTCCCGTCTCGATTGATAAACGGAGATGAAAAGACGATCGGTAACTGATACACGGTTACAACATGCCAACAATGAACGCAAATGAATGAATCATGAATGATGAGTGATTAATAATGAGTGAAAATTACTGAGTGACAATTACTGACTGATTAATACTGAATGAAAATGAATGAATTACAACCGGGTATTACATACTCCCCCCCTTAAAAAGAGTTTCATCCTCGAAACTAAGGGTCAAACAACTCGGGATAATTCTCCCGCATACTCTCTTCGGTTTCGCAAGTAGCCTCTTCGACTCCGTGTCTAGACCACTGAATTTTGACCAAAGGAATCGTCTTGTTCTTCAACTGTTTGATTCGCCGCTCTAAAACTCATATAGGACGCTCCTCATACGAATGATCATCCGCGATCTCGATTTCATCGAACTGAAGTATGTGGCTCGGGTCGGCAACATACTTCCGCAATTGAGAGACGTGAAACACATTATGAATTCGGCTCAACGCCAGAGGTAAAGCCAATCGATAAGCTAACTCGCCTACTCGATCTAAAATCTCAAACGGTCCAATGAATCTTGGACTCAACTTTCCCCATTTTCCGAAACGGAAAATGCCTCGACTCGGGGATACCTTGACCAACACGTGGTCACCTGTCTCGAACTCTAGTGGTCGATGACGATTATCTACATATGATTTCTGTCGACTCTGAGCGGTTAACAGAAGACTCCTGATCAAAGCTACCTTCTCACGGGCGGCTATAAGCATATCGGGCTCGGTGCCGATTGACTCTGATAAGTCGTCCAAACACAAAGGAGATTGACAACGACGATCGTACAAGGCCTCGTAAGGTGCCATCTTAATCGAAGCATGCCAACTATTATTGTACGTGAACTCAATCAATGGTAATTGGGCTTTCCAATCGTCTTTCCAATCGAGGACGCATGCCCTCAACATGTCTTCCAATGTCTGAATAGGCCTCTCTGATTGTCCGTCGGATTGAGGATGAAAAGCGGTACTGAGATTAAGCTAAGTTCCCATTGCACGATGAACTGATTTCCAAAAATGAGACACGAATCGTCCGTCACGATCGGAAACGATACTTTTAGGAGTACCGTGCAGTCTCACTATCTCTTTGATGAACAACTGGGCAAGTCTCTCGGGACCTCACGTATCCTTAATCTCATGGAAATTGCAATTGTTGTTGCCCAAAATATTTATCCGAAGATTAAATACTGCTGGAATGGACGGACAACAAACAAATTTGCGGGAGCACTTCCGAGAGAATATGAATAAACACAAGATTTTCCGGGTTTGTTAGGCCCGGGCTTGAATGCTCTCGCGAGATGTTATTAATACAAATATTCGTGGATACAAGTATTAATGTGAGAATCTAAATACAATGAGTGTAAAAAGACTCTGTTAATCCAGCTCTTGAGCGAAGCTTGGTGTTCTTCGTCCCTGCCGATCGTCTGCTGAATGAGAGAGGCCGAGAGAAGAAAGAACCAAAAGATAGCTGTTGCCTAGAGTAGGAGAAAGCCAAGTGCTGTGTATTGATTCTGTATTGTGTGCTGAAATCGCGATAGTGCCAGCTGGAAATCCAAGTGCAGGCTGCCCTTTATTTATAGGGGCTGAAGAGCCTTGTATCCTAGCGGGCGATCGTCTTCCGGCCAATATAATAAAGGGGCGATCGTCTGCCGGCTAATATAATAATGGGGTGATCGTCCTTAAGTTACACGGGCTGTCGGCCTAAAGTCCAAGGCAGCTGCTGGCAGCCAGCTGTGTGGTCCAATGAGGAGCCAGCACGCGTCCGGGGTCACTGTCACATGCGGTCCTACTGACACCTTTCGGCGGGCCTGTCGGCTGGTGGACGGATGCTGACAGGCTGTGGTCAACGATCCGTGATGTGCGGATCTTGTCTCGGCTCTGCACGTGGGTTCAGTCCTGAGGCTCGGCCTTTGCCGACTGGATGACTATCGGCTTTGAGCGGCATGAGGTGGTCGTCTCTAGCTGGTCACCAGAGGTCGGCATCGGCCAGTTGCTGAGGGTCGGCATTGGTCGGTCACCAAGGGTCGGTCGGCAAGCGCCGAGAGAGGATCGTCCACTAGTCGGTCGCCAGGAGTCGATCGCTCGGCACCGGGACTTGTCCTGGGACCTTCGGTTGGCCGGTTTATCTTGACTGTCGGGCTAAGGCTTGGTCGCCTGGTCGCTGGTCGGCAGTTCTGCCTTGGCTGCTCGGCAATGGATAGGTCTCCCGATCTCCGAGGCGATCGTCGGTCGGAGAGTACAATTCTCGACACAACAATTGCCTCCCAGCTTGCTCCGATGTTGAAGACATGGGGCGAGGTGGTTCTTGCTGGCGATCGTGTAAGATGAGGACGGGCAACCTGTTGAGCTGACTTTGGATTCAGACTTGGGCTATCTGGTCGATTGGCTAGCTATCTTTCGGCCTTGTACCTGCAAAAAACAACATTGGCCGATCCCCCTCAGAAACTTGATGGTTTCGCTGCTTGAGAATCGTGCACGCTGCGATTCGATGGACCGACTCCATGATCGCGTCTTGTGCGCGAAGACATTGAGTGTCTCGTGACTCATTTTATTGTGAGGGTCCTCTGTTAGGCTGCGCCTCACCTCATATTTAAACGAAGGGCGTGCGGTCTTGGTCTAGAGGAGTCCTTGCGCGGGGCAGTGTCGGATTAATCAACTCCACTTCCGCGGCTTGTTAGCTCTGCTTCCACCTCGGCCCGCCATGTAGATGGCGAACCTCGACGGTGTACGTTGAGACGGGGGTTGTGGCACGTCGCATTGTCCGGGTTCACCATGTTAGATGATGATCCTTTGAGGGCGGGCGATCATGTCCACTGATTAATTTTGGAGGGCCCTCAGACTACGCCGGCCTCGTATTTAAATGAAGGGCGGGCGATCTTGGCCTAAAGGGACCTTGCATGGCCGAAGCAGCCGGTTCCATCGACTACCAGGACCATGGCTTTATGATGTGCGGTGGAGGCGATCTCGTGCCTTAGTCCATCATGTTGGATGGTGAACTGTTGATGGCGATCGTGTCCTCCGGGTTTTGGATGATGTAGCTTGATGATCGGCGATCGGGCTGGAATACTGGTGATCGTCGCTCGGCTGCTGATCGCATTATTCATAAGTTGATACTGGCGATCGGGCGGGAGATCGTCATTCGGGCGCCGATCGCGCTGCTCATAGGTTAAGGAGAAACCTTTGCCTGGCCAGAAAGTCTGCGGCTTTAGCTCGGAAGATCGCGTAGGTCGCGGGTTGGTCCTTCGTGAGATGCCTGAACATAGGCGAAAGACCATGAAATCCTCCCAGGACCGCGTAGAGGGCGATCTCATCGCTTACGGGCTCGCCGTTGAGGATGATCTCGTCTACCCGGTCGATGTAGTCCGAGTCGGAATCTTCTTCTCCCTGCTCGATTTGCATCATGCGAAGGGGATCTTCTGGCCGAGCGGCCCTGGTGGCGAAGTACTTTGTGAATACGTTCGCCAGTTGGTTAAAGGAGCCAATGGACCGAGGTGGCAATGAGGTGTACCACCTGTAGGCGAGGTCGTCCAGCGTCATAGGGAACATTCGGCACCTGGTCGCGTCTGATGCCCCACACCCGGTCATGTAGATGTTTAACTTGCTCAGGTGTGTTTGGGGGTCTGATCTCCCCTCGTACAAAGGTGTTTGTGGGGGAGCGATCTTGTGCTGCACGGGGGCGAGCTCGATGTGGACCTCGAGCGGCTCGCTCGGCTCGGCGATCGTCTTCTTGGCGCCTGCCCCGGATTCCAGGAGCGCCTTCATGTCGTCGAGATGACGTTGCATCGCGGCCATCGCCGTGGCTCAGTCGCCCGCGGATCGGCTTTGGAAGCGGGAGCCGAGGCGATCGTATACCGATCTCCTGACTCCGCTGCTGCCGACCTCGGCTATTTGGCGAGGGGGAGCCAAACGGCTGTGCTGCCTTCTGGGAGTCGGGTAGGCCGAGCTCCTGGTGACGGACTCAAACTCCGTCGTCTCGTAGCTGGGGCTAGACTGCCCCGGTCGCCGAGATGGGTCACTGCCCAGGCGATCGAAAACAGAGGTGCCCCGGATGGCGAGTGCCTCTCCTTGCGGCTGAGAGCCTCCTGGCGATCGCTCGGCCAGTAACGCCTTGAGCTTCCGCTTGGATTTCCGGCGGATGGCCGAGGGGGTGATAGCGGGAGGCGCGTCGAGAACACTCCGTCGCTCCTGTAGGACGGCCATGGCCTCGTCGATCTGTTCCTTGGTTCGGAACTGATCGAGGGAGAGGCTTGGGCCACCGCCCAGGGGCGGGATCGAGCGTCTCGAACCGCGGCGGCTACCCTCCGCCATCGGCTGTGGCTCGGACTGAGACGGAAAGAGGTGTCTGGCGGGTTGGCCGGCGGCTTTCTTCGACGCGGAGGCGGAAGACATGATTTCTGAAATATTTCTTTGAAGCGCAGTGAGTGTCACTTCAAGTATATGACCCGAGAACAGTGAGTGTTCTTCGGGACGGTAGGAATAAAAATTGAGGGTCAGATGCCCTTCCTCTAGCGCCAATTGTTGTTGCCCAAAATATTTATCCGAAGATTAAATACTGCTGGAATGGACGGACAACAAACAAATTTGCGGGAGCACTTCCGAGAGAATATGAATAAACGAAAAGCAAGAGTCGTAAGAAACTAACCCTCGAAGTCCGTTGATTAAATGGTAATCTTCTCTTGAGCTATTCCCCAAGCTTTAGTTTGATCTCTATGAGTTCAATCCGCTCCAAGCCCTTGAATGATCCAACGCCGAAAGCACTGCGTCTCTACTTGCCACGCGCCGGAAAAACGACCGGAATAACAACACTTGATTAACCTCTAAGGTTACGTCTAGAATCAAGTGATGAAGCTTTTATTACTACACTCTAAGTGTATAATATATCTCTCAATAATTTTCTCTCAATTTTTCTCCAAGAAAAATGAAGAAGAAGTGAATGAAGAAGATGAAGATGAGTGTTAAACTCAAAGTCTATCTCTCTCTCTCTCTCTCTCTCTCTCTCTCTCTCTCTCTCTCTCTCTCTCTATTCTCACGTTGGAAAGCTTGTGAAAGCAAGTGATGAGAGTCTTCATTTTATTCTCCAAGAATCCTCCCAAATAAAGACCAAATAATTAAAATGAATTAATTAAAAGATCTTGTTCCCTTGATGCTTCAAGTCATCCACCAATTAAGGTGGAGACTATGACCAAAGGAAAGAGGAGGGAAAATGGGATGGCCATCTAGAAGGAGCTGGGACGAGTTCGGTTCGTTTCGGACTCCCGTGAGTCCAAACAGATAAACTCCTATTTCGTTCCGATGTATTTGTGTCGTTTAATTAATCCAATTAATTAAACATATAAAATACAAAATAACATAATTAATTTCTCCAAGAAATAATTATATACATGAATTAAATTAATCACCCAGTAATTTATTTAATTCATTAGGCCGTAAATCAATTTATCCAATAAATCGATTTAAACATCCAATGTTCCAAAATTAGATATCCAATATATAATATTCATAATGAGAGAATTAGCTTTATTCATTCCGTCATCAATCCTATTGTGCGACTCGGTAGGTCCGTCTCAGTCAGCAATGGGAGGAACCAAAGAGTAGTAGCACCACCTAGCCAGCCTGGCGGCCTACACTGTACCCCAACTGAGAATGAATGATTGGGATCATTCAAGAACCATTCTGTCGTGAATACCAGTATACGTATAAACCCTTCTTTCAAATGTCCCGATCAAGTTATAGGGTCACGGTCAGTCAAACCCTATATGTACTTTACGCAATGCATGCGTTAATGCAAATCGAGATCATCGAGCTCTCTTGTATCCAATACAACTAGCTACAATGCTTTGGCCAAAGACTTATGATCTCATCTGCCAATAACTGCATAGGACATATAACCCGCTCACTAACGGGAGGAAGAATTCTATCTTGATATTCAGTAGGACCTTCTACTTGCCCGTCAAGATGCACGTCGAGGTTGACCCCCACCTTCCGGTTTACAAGGTCGAACTACTCTAATGAAAATCTTGACGTCACAAGCACATCCCTACTAAATCCTGAAGTCGAAGGTTCACGAATACCTATCAGAACCTTTCGATTCCGTCATTGACTGTCCTGGAGTGAAATCCATGTGACGAATTGAGGGTGAGTCGGTTCGAGTATACTAATCTAATTAGCATACCTATAACGTGTGCTCCCACTAACCATTAGTGTTCAACAGGCACTCTCATTGTCAAAGAACACGTCATACAAGTCTTTACATAAACTTAACGCCCAATCAAGTTTCATCGACTTGCGAACGGTTAAGTATTTGAGCTATAAACCTTTCCAGTGCCGATCCCCTTATCCAATAAGGAGTGGAACGTTTTGCTCTCAAATACACGGACTAGTTTCTACATGTATATTTACGAGTTAGGAATGCCAGTAACTACCAGTAAATAAAGAAACATCCATTGCCTTATATTGATGATTTACATAATAACAAGTACAATGCCCTCACTCAACATCCTCTGAGTGGCATTCGAGGGCATACTCCTAACAATCTCCCACTTGCACTCAATGCCACACACTATGGTATCTAATACCCATGTTCTCCAGATGACGCTCCAAGCTAGTCTGAGAAAGTGGCTTGGTCAGTGGATCGGCGACGTTGTCGGCCGAGTCTACTCAGGCAAGACAATGTATCCCTTGCGAACAAATTCTCTTACGAGATGATACTTTCTCTCAATATGTTTGGTGCTGTTGTGAAACCTCGGCTCCTTGGCTGCGCTCTGACTCCGTCGTTGTCGCGATGCAGTAGACAGAATGCATACTCAAGACATGGTATCATTTGAAGTTCTCCCAGAAACTTCTTAATTTAGAACCCTTCCTTATAAGCCTCCGGGCTGCTTGATACTCAGCCTGACAGGTGGAATCAGCAGTCGCGCTTTGCTTGGCGCTACGCCAATATACTGCTCCTCCATTAAGAGTAAATATGTAGCCAGAAGTAGACATAGAGTCTTCCTTCAGTCCTTGGAAGTCCAAATCAGTGTATCCCACCACATCCAATTCTCCACCGCCATACATAAGAACCATATCTCTAGTTCTTCTTAAGTACTTGAGAACGTTCTTTACAGCAGTCCAATGTTCCCTACCTGGGTTTGCCTGAAACCTACTCACCACGCTTACTGCATGCGCAATGTCAGGTCTCATACACAACATAACATACATAAGGCTACCCACGACCGAAGCATATGGTATATTACTCATTTCCTTTCGTTGTTCCTCACTTTGAGGACACATCTTCAAGGTGAGTTTTATTCCATGTCGCATCGGTAGGAACCCTCTTTTAGAATCATCCATCTTAAATCGCTTTAAGATCTTATCTATATAAAGGGCTTGGGAAAGGCCTATTGTTCTCTTTACTCGATCCCGGTAGAGTCGAATTCCAAGAATATAGGTTGCTTCTCCCAAGTCTTTCATGGAGAAATTACTCAAAAGCCAAGCTTTTACAGAACTGAGCATTCCCACATCATTTCCTATTAGCAGAATATCATTCACATATAGTACTAAGAATGCGATCTTGCTCCCACTAACCCTCTTGTATACACAAGGTTCCTCTTCATTTTGCACGAAGTCAAACTCTTTGACCGCCTCGTCAAAATGAAGGTTCCAACTACGCAACGCTTGCTTCAGTCCAAAAATGGAACGCTGAAGCTTGCACACTTTCTGAATATCGACTTTGGACACAAAGCCTTTAGACTGCTCCATATAGATTTCCTCCTCGAGGAATCCATTAAGGAAAGCCGTCTTTACGTCCATTTGCCATATCTCATAATCGTGGTAGGCAGCTATAGCAAGCATCATGCGAATAGACTTGATCATGGCTATGGGCGAGAAGGTATCGTGGTAATCGATCCCTTCCTTCTGGGTATAACCCTTTGCCACAATCCTGGCCTTATAGGCGTCAACCTTGCCAGCACCAACAGTCTTTCTCTTGTAGATCCACTTATTTCCAATAGGCACTATGCCCCTGGGGCGGTCTACTAGAGTCCAGACCTGATTGACATGCATCGAGTCTATCTCAGCTTCCATAGCTTCACGCCATTTCGCGGAGTGTACATCCACCATCGCTTGGTCATAGGTCGTCAGGTCGGTCTCTTGGCTATCACTTGGAACCTCATGGAGACCCAGCTCCTCCAAGTGCACAAGCCCATACCTCTCAGGTAAATGAGACACCCTACTAGACCTACGAGGTGGTTGTACTTGTGTTTCAGAAAGTTCGGTTCTAGTTTCTTGCACAGGTGTCTCCCGAGGAGTTTCATTGTATTCTTCTAAAGAAATACTTCTACCTGCTCCGCCTTCCTGAATGAACTTATCTTCCAGGAAATGTGCTTATAAAGCAACAACGATCTTTCGATCTTCGGGCATGTAGAATAGATATCCCATCATCCCAGACGGGAATCCAATGGAACGTCCCTTCGCAGACCTAGCTTCCAACTTTTCCACCTTAGTCTTCTTGACATAGGCGGGACATCCCCAAATCCTAATATGATTAAGACTTGGTTTCCTTCCCTCCCACATATCATGTGGAGTTTTAGGAACGGATTTAGAAGGACATCTGTTTAAGATATAAGCGGAAGTTAGGAGTGCATACCCCCACAGGTAAATTGGTAAGTCAGTATAGCCCAGTATGGAACGGACCATGTTTAACAAGGTCCAGTTCCTTCTTTCTGACACACCATTTAACTGAGGAGTACCTGGAGGTGTTAGTTGTGAAACTATTCCATGTTCCTTAAGGAACTCGTCAAACTCCGTACTCATATACTCGCCACCTCGGTCCGACCGAAGTGCTTTGATATGATTACCAGTTTGTTTCTAGACTAGGGCCTTGAATTCCTGGAATTTCTCAAAGTCCTCGGATTTATGTTTCATTAAGTATACATAACCATACCTAGTATGATCATCTGTAAACGTAATGAAATATTGATATCCGTCACGTGCTGCTTCCAAAGCACCACATACGTCGGTATGGATTAATCCCAGTTTATCAGTGGCTCTTTCAAATGTCCATGTGAAGGGGGACTTAGTCATTTTGCCTTTAAGGCAAGATTCACAAGTAGGAAAGGGATCTGATCCCAATGGACCCATAAGTCCATCTTTTTCCATCTTGTAAACCTTGGTCTGACCAATATGACCAAGTCTAAGATTCCATTTCAAAACTTGATTGGTTTCATTCCTACCACGTTTTCTAGTCATAGTATTCACAACTACTTTGTTGCTGAGATTTAGATGATACAATCCATTCAACAATGTAGCAGTACCCACTAGTTTATTTCTCAAATAAATTTTGCAGGAACCATCACCAATGAAAAATGAAAAGCCTTTTCGGTCCATGACCGGAATGGATACAATATTTTTGTGCCCCTTGGGGAAAACAAGTACATCTTCTAAAGTCAAAACAAAGCCAGATTCTAAACCCAAAAGAAGTGATCCTATGTCGGTCGCCTCGACACTATGCCCGCTTCCGACTGTGATCATAACTTCTCCAGCTCCAAGCTTCCTACTTTGTTCCAGATCCTGATTCATGGTACAAATATGAGAACTAGCACCAGAATCTAGTATCTAGGAAGTAGAAAATACAGTAGCAGAATAATTTGTTTCCAAAACTAAAAGTTCTGTACCTGAAGTGCCATGAAGAATCGGACAGTCTCTAGCCCAGTGGCCCAGCTCACCACACTTGAGACAAGCATCCTTCTTCTTCTTGTTCTTCGGAACCATCGGGGCCTTGCCCTTTCCCTTAAGGTCATTAGCTTGCGGTCCAGTCCGCTTCTTGGTCATTTTCTTCTTATTCTTAGACCTCCGAGGTCCAGAAGAAATCACAAGAGCAGACTCCTTCATCCATGGAGTCTTCATCTGAGACTCAGCGGTCACAAGTTTGTTCATTAGCCCAGCTAAATTACATGCAATCTCATTGCAGTTGAAGTTCATAACAAACTGTGAGAAGGAATCAGGGAGAGACTGTAGGATAAGGTCGGTTTGGAGAGAAGTATCCATTTTAAAATCAAGAGCCTCCAATCTCTCGATCATGGATATCATTTTGAGGACGTGTTCCCCAACCTTCTCACCTTCCTTCATCCTTGCACCGAACAGTTGCTTGGATATCTCATATCTAGCAGTTCTGCTGTGCTCACCATAAAGCTCGGTTAAGTGAGATAGAATCTGCCTAGCAGAAGTCATTTTCTCATGAGCTCTCTGAAGCTCATTAGACATGGAAGACATCATATATGTAATATCCGCAATTTCGGATTTCCGGTAATTTTCTTTTTTCGGCGGAAGTCCATTTTGACGACTCACTCATGACCGTTTTGTCATTCCGAGAATGATTAATTCTGCACTTTTGTCATCCGAGTTCGTTTCGGTATCGTTCTATTGAATTCCGTGTTCTTTAGCGACTTTTCCACGTATGAGTTCGACTTTGTTAAATCACCATTAATTTTTGGAAACTCCAAAAATTCTGAATCTTTGCAATAATATAAAGCATCAAGTTAGCTTTCCAATGGTTCAAACGGTGAGTCAATTGGAGTCCGGATGAAGGAGTTATGGTCGATATAGCTAAGTCACTCACATGTTCCAGTTTTGGCCGAGTAGCCTGCCGGAAGGGCCGCGGCACACTTGGTTGAGCCGCGGCACTCACACATTTTTCAATCTTCAGCCGACCCGTCTGTACCTTGTGCCGCGGCACATGCCGACGGGGCCACGGCACACTGCCGAGTCACTGCCGCGGCACACTCGTCCGGGCCGCGGCACGCTGCCGATCACTGGGGGCAGATTCAGCCCTGTGCCGCGGCACACTTCGGCTGGGCCGCGGCACACTGTGCAGTCAGCCTATTTAAGGCCTGGCAGCGTGTTTTTCACCCATTTTCTCATTCTCTTCATTATCTTCCGCGGCTTGAGGTGCGGGAATCATGGAAAGATGTTGTTGGACAATCAATCCATGAAGTCTTGGAGTTCATATCATCAATCATCCATCCTATAACATCCTCCAATCTACCAAATCAGGTCAGATTTCCTAGAAATCTAGTTTTGGGGAATTTGGGTGTTTTGGTTGTTTTCATCCGTTTAATCTGATTTAACTTAGGATTGTGATGGATTGATGATTATTTAGATGTATTATATCATTTCCCTTGTTATTCCATGGTTGGATCGTATCGATTCGTTGTTTTGGTCGAGTTCTTGATCGACGCCTTGTAGGTGTCCGGTAAAAGGTCTTAGAGGGGGGTTTGGGCGTTGTGCGATTATTATTCATCATACGATTGTTGATTTATCATTGGTATGACTTAGGGACGAAATTCTTGTGAAGAACTCGAGTCGGAACCCTTCCGTTCGTTGTCTTCTTCGGGGTCCGAGCTTCCCGGACGAATCGTGCTCTTCGGAGTATTCGGTAGCGGTTATTAAGGCAAGTATTTTACTATACAAATTGTGTCTTGTGAATAGGTACGTCGTGTTATGGTTGTGATGAATTTGGTTTACTTTCGTGAATATGCTTCGTAAGAATTAATTATTATGAATGATTGATGGTAGCGATAATACCCTCACTTAGCTAACGTCGTGAAATTGTGTTGGTCATGTTGATCATCTAAGTTTGTGCCGGGTATGGTTGGTCATTGTTGAGTTGTTGTGATGATTATGATAATTGTGTTGTTTTGGTTTACATACTTGATTATACATTTCGGTGTAATGTGGAATGGCTTGATATTTGATGATTATGAGTTGTGTCGTGTCGATGTGTGTGTGTGTTCCAGGTAGGGTCTGACGAGGCCTCTGGAGTTCGGTACATGATGTGTACGAACAAGGTGTGTGATCGAGGTAGGGTCTGACGAGGCCTCTGGAGTTCGGCACATGATGTGTAAGAACAAAGTGTGTGATCTAGGTAGGGTCTGACGAGACCTCTGTAGTTCGGTACATGATATGTACGAACAATGTTTGTGGCCGGGTAGGGTCTGTTGAGGCCTCCGGAGTTCGGTACATGATGTGTACGAACAGTGTTTGTGGCCGGGTAGGGTCCGTTGAGGCCTCCGGAGTTCGGTACATGATGTGTACGAACAATGATCGTGTAATAGTGCTTGTATGGGTAACATTTTAAGTATGGGTCTCGGACTCATAATGATATCTTATCTAGTGTGTTTTGAAACGAGAATCGGGCCAATGCCCTAATGTTTACGAAAAGGTTTTGTAAATTGGGACTCGAGGTCCAAAAGAATTTCTGCTTTAAAAATCCCCGAGATGATGTGTTCCTTTTCAAATATCTCTTGCTTGAGTTCGAAATTCTAAAACTTCTCGGGAACATTTTGATAATTGATTTCCGTATTAAATTTGTAGTTGCTATTTACTTGTTGCATTTCGTATCGTATTATACTTGCACTAGTAAAACAGTGGAGTTTTACTAACCCCCGAGTAATTGGGGGGTGGTGTCTGTTTTGCGTCCAGGTACATGCTGGTTCGGGGGAGCAGTCACAGGATCGGCACAACTGGATGACGAGCTGCGATACTAATCAAGAGTCGAGAGTTGTTTTGATTTGTGTTGTATTGTTAGAAGTTGATTCCAGTCTTCCGCTGTATTGTGTTTCGACCCCTGTGTGGGTAATGTTGCTTTAGTCAGTTCTGTTGATGGAGCTGTGTGACCTCATCGGTCCGTGTATTCATGTGTAAGTGACCTTAACGGTCTGTATTATTATATTGTTTGACCCTGGCCGGGCGAGCATTTGGTTGTTTATGGATGTTTAGCCTGGTAGATCCTTGTGGAAAGGGTCTACGGCGTGTAATATTCCCATACGGTTTTGGGGGTGTTACATTTATGGTATCGGAGCTTAGGTTGCGGAAATCTAGTGTAACACCCCTAAGTTATTCAGGGAATATTACAGCGCCGTAAGCCCCGCCGTGGGACCCACAAGACTAAACATACGCGGAACTATAAATTTTGACCGATAAGGTCTACATACAATGGAGGCAAGAACAATACAAAGGGCATTCAAAACATAACCATTGTATCCAAATACATCACAACACCAATCAATACCGCGGCAAACACAGGCCGGAACATCAAGAAAAATGGAAAACAATACTCGAGTATTCAATGACTATTCAAGTACAACAATACTGAATAGAAAACTCAAAACATAACCGGAGGAAAAACACAGTATCACTCTTGCCCACCATCTTCATGCCGACCCGATACCTGCCTGTCCGCTCTCCTGGAACCTGAAATACATAAAAAGTATTTCCCCCATAAAGGGGTTAGCCGTGGAATAGCTAGTGCAAGTATATCAAGTATGAAACACAATACTTCTCGAAAATAAAGTAAATGTAACCGTCAATTCATCAATTCAAGACTAGTATTCCGGAATAACTAAATCTATAGCATCGCATCAATAGATATATGAATACCGTGGAACCGCACCAGAGGCTACGGAACCCTTAGGGGACCTGTCGGCCCGCCCCAAAGTGGTTCGTTCATATCGTCCGTCATCAATACATGTATGAATACCGTGGAACCGTACCAGAGGCTACGAAACCCTTAGGGGACCTGTCGGCCCGCCCCAAAGTGGTTCGTTCATATCATGCCATCAATATATCTTACTTTCAAAGTCGAGAACGCACATTCATAAATATATACTTGCCTTTGAGACATCGAGAAATCGAACGGAAAATGGGTATGAGTTCGGTAGGTCCAAGAACGCGCTTCCGGCACCTAAACGATTCGCAAGGAATATGATAATCAATTATCCATATTCGAATTACACGAAGAAACCCCCGAAACCCATCCACGATTCATAAAAATATACGGATAATCAACTAGAGGTTGGAAAATCGTCCAAAATCTCACAAGTCCGAAAACGGCACAATCCAATTCGTAAAATCGTAGGAAAAGCATGCATACGGTATAGATACATCATAATCTCAAGGTTCTCAAACTTCAAAATGGATAAATCGGATGAATCTACGAAAAACCCCAAAATTCCCAAAAATAGGGTTCTAAGGATTTTTACCTTGATTCGGATGTTAGGATGAATTAGATGTTGTGAAATCCTTATTCTCCAACCAAATATGTTGTTGATAGAAGGAGGATCACTTCCAAATGCCCAAGATTGTCTCTCCCAAGCGATTCCCGTCGAAAAGGAGTGAAGAAGATGAGAAATGATGAAAATGAAGTCAACTGCCATATATATATATATCTGCCCAGTCTACCGCACGCTACGCCTCCTTCCTTAGCGTGCGCTAGCGAAGTCACCGGGTAGTCCAGTGGTTTCTGCCGGCTCCGTTAGCACGCGTTAATCGGCTGTCTCTAGCGTGCGCTAGCCCAAAAGTGGCATTCAGTACTGGAGTCCAGAACCTACTGTCTCTGCCCTGCTCAAACCTTAACGTGCGCTACCGCTATGGCTTAGCGTGCGCTATGCAACAGTTTTAGCGTGCACTAGCCGAAACTTAGCGTATGCTACCTGATAGTCTAGAATCCCTGGCAACCTCACTGCCTCTGCCGACCAGCCCGGTAGCGTGCGCTACGGACGGATATTAGCGTGCGCTACTAACCACGAATAGCGCGCGCTAACAAACTCCTAGCGTGCGCTAATCCGCCAGTCCAGAGAGCAGTCCGAAAAACTGGTTCTGACCTGACTGATCCCATAGCGCGCGCTACGACTCAAAGCTAGCGTGCGCTAATCAAGCAGAATTAGCGTGCGTTAGCCTAGGCCTAGCGTGCGCTATTTCTCTGGCCCAGAACACATCCGCAAGGTTTAAACAATACGATCAAGGCCCAAACAAGACACGAAACTCAATAACAATATCAACAACATTTCCAAGTGTTTACAGAGCGACAACATAAGAGAAACGGCAAGGTCAAACAGTCAATAAAAAGTACGGGTATTACACCTAGGCTGTCGGGTTGAGTCGAGTCGTGATTTGTCGAGTAATGTGTTGTCTTGTCGTTCGATTCGTCAGGTGACAAGTTGAGTTGTGCGTAGTCACAACGCGTTGGATATGTTGTCGGATGAGATTAGTATCATGGGCGACCGTCATCTCCGTGCGGCCTGTGGACGTAAGTCTCCTCTTTTATGCATAATATATGTGTTCATGATTTCATTTATGTGTGATATTTGTAGTGCATAATTTTATTTATGCGGTGTTGTGCAATGAAGTTGTATTCGATACTTGGATACGCCGTATGTGTATAGAACTGGATGTATTAATGTTTGGCCCTTGAACCACCATGTGGGCTGGTATGGTGTGAAAGTTGTGAACCTTGATGGGTTTTACGGTAGAGTTTGTGAGAAACTCCGATGAATGATTTTGCTGTGTGTTTAAACTTGATACACGAGACGCATTTGATTGAATTGGCGACCCTGGTTGCCATTTGAGTATGTGGTTTTAAATTCGACTATTTTTGGAATGTTGTAATTTTTGTCCGCTATGGGTAAGTTTGAGAATGTTTTCTGAAGGACTTTACAGTTTGAGAATTTTTGTAAAAATCGATTTTTGGAAAATATTTTGGTGGTGTGGTCAAACCACGGTTTATATGGATTTTTAAAATTTGTTAAACTTTGACAAATGGGTCGTGTATTTTCAAATGACACAATCAGACGGTATTTGAAAAATGTGTTTTGAATTACTTCGGATATTGTAAAATATTACCGTCGTTTTGGTTATGAACTAAAGGATTTTGGAAAATTTTTATTTTGCAGAACGATTTTTGGTTTTCGGAAATTTGAACTTCGTATGTCCACGTGTTGGGGCAAGTGGTTATGATAAGTTTGTGGTGTTGTTGTGCTCGCCGGAGAATGTTTCAGTGTTTTCTAAATGTTGAGATACATGGTTTTGATTGGACGATCGGGGTATTAAAAGTGTTTTAAAAAATTTTATTTCACCAAATTTTTCAAACTTGAGAATTTTAAAATTTTATCATTTGAATAATACCCCGGAAATATTTTATTTTTGTTGCTAGTGTTTGATCCCTACGATACGTGTGTGGTTTTGACTGTGTTTGATTTGGTAAAATCCAAACATCTCTGTTGATGTGACTGTGTGAATTATTTTTGAATGAAGTTCTTAAATTACAGTGTTAGTTCGTGCACTTGTGTTATGACTTGGAGTTGATGTTTTATCGTGCTGCTATTTATCGTCCTAGGTTGACGTTGGGATGTTAGGTTGGTTGTGTTATTCTGAAAGTTTTTCACGAAAAGAAAGTGTCCTCATTTTTATCGAATGCGAAATAGTTTTCCAAAGTCTCGATAATGATGTTTCATGATTGTATTTTTTTTGAAGGGTGATACTCAAGATCAATCGGTGTTTCCAAAATTATTTTCAAAAGGAGGTTTTCGTTTTTAAAACCTATCCATTCCCGTTTGAGGGCTGGGTATGTATGTATGATGTTCGCGATGTCGTTATGATGTTTGCTCCCGAGTATGATCGAATTGGTGGCATGAACGTCGAGGCGTTGCCACGCATTTGTTGTACTAGCCCTCTGTGAGAGGTGTGAACTGGTGTTTACTGTTTATCGCCTCGTGGTGATTTGCGTGTTGTCGCACGAGTGTGATCTGTTGAAGCTTGGGTTTGTACGTTTGTATACATGTGTTATTGTTTCATAATGTTTGTAATTATGTGCTGGTTATCGTTCGGGCCGTTGAGGTCGCTGAACGATACCGTCGTTGTTGTAGTGTTTCTGTGTGTATTACTTTACGATAGTAATCGTTGTATATGATATGTGTTATGATTCTTTGTTGTGCTGAGTTGTCATCTCCGCTATATTGTTTTGCGATGTTATGCCCCATTGTATCTAGCGTTTGTATTTCTGGTATGCCAAGCCGAGGTGTTTCAACCGTGATGTGCCGGGGCATGCAGGTGTAAATTGTCCTTCTCGTCAGTAATGCGTTTCAAGTGGGGACTCGAGGGACACCGAATTTAGTTTTGCGAATTGGCTACTGAGACTTTCGGAGTTCGCGCTTCAGCACAGATATCAGGATCGGCTCTGAGAAACCCATGGGAGATTTTCCTGTCGGATGCTTTTTGTGTTGTTACCTTGTTTCCGTTGTTGTGAGTTGCGGGGACGACATTTCTTTTATAAGAGGTCGGATGTAATACCCGTACTATATTTGACTTCTGCAGTTTCTCCTTCTAAATTCTATCGACTTGCACGTGTTCGTCGATACTTTTTGAACTTGTTTGATGTCTCAGTTGTCATCGTTCGAACTGGTTGTGACCTTGTTTCAGATCGACCTGTTGTCATTGTGAACCTTATTTGGAAGTAACATCTTTCACTTCTACCAGTTCTTTTAATGTCTGGAGTTGAAGTGGGGACTTCGGAGTCATTGTTCGACTGTTGTCATTCGATCATTGTTGTTCGATCGTTGTTGTTCGATCATTGTTATTTGATCATTATTGTTCGATCATTGTTATTTGATCGTTGTTGTCCGATCATTGTTATTTGATCGTTGTTGTTCGATCATTGTTATTTGATCATTGTTGTTCGATCGTTGTTGTTCGAACGGGGTTGTCTGACTGTTGTTGCCTGATCTAGTACTGCGAAGAATTGTCGTTCACTGTTAGTCAACTGTTTCGAGTGTGGCCAAGTGGCTCACCGAGCGGTGCATTGTGAGACCGCTGCCAATATGTTCGGGAATTGGGTTTTCGTTCCTACTAGGGGAGTGCCCGGTGGTGTCCCGTGATGTAGTTTTGTATCGTACTTCGTGGTGTAATTCGTGTAGAAATTGATATTTGTTGCGTGAACTTTTTGGTTTTGTTTGTATTCTACCATGATGTTTTATTTTAAGTTTCGGGACGAAACTTATTTTTAATAGGATAGAATGTAATGTCCGGTATTCTCATTTTCGGTTATCTTGAATTGTTTGTGTCTTGATGTCGGACATTTTCTTGTTGACGAGAATCGGAGTGAATTCTATCATAATACTATATTTGTTTCTACCGCATAGTCGTTGTGGTCGGGTGCGACTTGTTGTCGCATGCGTATCTTTGATTAAATGTGTGCATGTGATGTGTTGTTAATTACTCGTTGTTGTTTTGAAACATAGTCGGTGGCGTTGCGTTAGTCATCGTGGGGCGTGTTTTCACACCGTATATTCCTTTGCGTTGCTTGTAACGTTTCGCCGTTGGGCGCGATTTTTTTCGGTTCTTGTGTATCTCGTTGAGTTTTCGTGGCGGGATATTGCTTCTCCCTACTTGATTTAAGTTTCGGGACGAAACTTCTTTTAAGGAGGGTAGAATGTAATATCCGCAATTTCGGATTTCCGGTAATTTTCTTTTTTCGGCGGAAGTCCGTTTGGCGACTCGCTCATGACCGTTTCGTCATTGCGAGATTAATTCTGCACTTTTTGTCATCCGAGTTCGTTTCGGTGTCGTTCTGTTGAATTCCGTGTTCTTTAGCGACTTTTCCACGTATGAGTTCGACTTTGTTAAATCACCATTAATTTTTGGAAACTCCACAAATTCTGAATCTTTGCAATATTATAAAACATCAAGTTAGCTTTCCAATGGTTCAAACGGTGAGTCAATCGGAGTCCGTACGAAGGAGTTTTGGTCGATATAGCTAAGTCACTAACATGTTCCAGTTTTGGCCGAGCAGCCTGCCGGAAGGGCCGCGGCACACTTGGTCGAGCCGCGACACGCACACATTTTTCAATCTTCGGCCGACCCGTCTGTACCTTGTGCTGCGGCACATGCCGACGGGGCCGCGACACACTGTCGAGTCACTGCCGCGGCACACTCGTCCGGGCCGCGGCACGCTGCCGATCACTGGGGGCAGATTCGGCCCTGTTCCGCGGCACACATCGGCTGGGCCGCGGCACACTGTGCAGTCAGCCTATTTAAGGCCTGGCAGCGTGTTTTTCACCCATTTTCTCATTCTCTTCCTTATCTTCCGTGGCTTTAGGTGTGGGAATCATGGAAAGATGTTGTTGGTCAATCAATTCATGAAGTCTTGGAGTTCATATCATCAATCATCCATCCTATAACATCCTCCGATCTACCGAATCAGGTCAGATTTCCTAGAAATCTAGTTTTGGGGAATTTAGGTGTTTTGGTTGTTTTCATCCGTTTAATCCGATTTAACTTAGGATTGTGATGGATTGATGATTATTTAGATGTATTATATCATTTCCTTTGTTATTCCATGGTTGGATCGTATCGATCCGTTGTTTTGGTCGAGTTCTTGATCGACGCCTTGTAGGTGTCCGGTAAAAGGTCTTAGAGGGGGGTTTGGGCGTTGTGCGATTATTATTCATCGTACGACTGGTGATTTATCATTGGTATGACTTAGGGACGAAATTCTTGTAAAGAACTCGAGTCGGAACCCTTCCGTTCGTTGTCTTCTTCGGGGTCTGAGCTTCCCGGACGAATCGTGTTCTTCGGAGTATTCGGTAGCGGTTATTAAGGCAAGTATTTTACTATACGAATTGTGTCTTGTGAATAGGTACGTCGTGTTATGGTTGTGATGAATTTGGTTTACTTTCATGAATATGCTTCGTAAGAATTAATTATTATGAATGATTGATGGTAGCGATAATACCCTCACTTAGCTAACATCGTGAAATTGTGTTGGTCGTGTTGATCATCTAAGTTTTTGCCGGGTACGGTTGGTCATTGTTGAGTTGTTGTGATGATTATGATAATTGTGTTGTTTTGGTTTACATACTTGATTATACATTTTGGTGTAATGTGGAATAGCTTGATATTTGATGATTATGAGTTTTGTCGTGTCGATGTGTGTGTGTGTGTGTTCCAGGTAGGGTCTGACGAGGCCTCTGGAGTTCGGTACATGATGTGTACGAACAGGGTGTGTGATCTAGGTAGGGTCTGACGAGGCCTCTGGAGTTCGGTACATGATGTGTACGAACAAAGTGTGTGATCCAGGTAGGGTCTGAAGAGACCTCTGGAGTTCGGTACATGATGTGTACGAACGATGTTTGTGGCCGGGTAGGGTCCGTTGTGTAATATCCGCAATTTTCGATTTTTCGGTAATTTTCTTTTTTCGGCGAGAGTCCGTTTTGACGACTCGCTTGTGACCGTCTCATCGTTCTGAGAATATTTAATTCTACACTTTTTGACATCCAAGTTCGTTTTGGTGTCGTTTGGTTGAGTTCCGTGCTTTTTAGCGACTTTTCCGCAGTTGAGTTCGATTCTTGCGAATATCGTTCGAAACTGCTGTTTCGAGTTTCCCGTAAGTTTGTTTAACTTTGTTATACGTGTTGTGAACTTCGGTTTGGTTATTCGATCACGTATCGTGATTTTCGGGCATTTTGGGCCATTTTGTAATTTATCCAAAGTTACGGGTATCCGTATCAATAATTGTTGTCTCGACCCATTTCTTGGTCGCGTATGATTAATTATTGCATTATGTTTTCATTTCGGGTCGTTGATGTTGTCCGCGAACTTTTCATCTTGTTCGTTCCGTACGTTTTCGGAAATTGAGTCGTCGAGCCCTGGTGTTCGAGCAGTGGCCGGACGGTTGCGGGACTGGCCGGACGATTGCGGGCACCGGCTGGACGGGTGCAGCAGGAACCAGCGTAGCGTACGCTACGGCCGGAAGGCTGCGCGCGCTAACCGGCAGGTGCAGCGCACGCTATCGGCTGGCCTAACGCACACTATCGGGTCTGGACAGTGGAGTCCTGGGGTTCTGGAATCGGTTAGGCTCGGCAGGTAGCGCACGCTACCGTCGGACGCTGCGTACGCTACGGCCGGCAGGTAGCGCACGCTACGGACGGAAGGATGCGCACGCTACCTGGCAGCGGCAGTCTAGTCCGAAGAGTCATGGATTGCGGCCTGGGCCGATAGCGCACGCTAGCTCGGCAGCCTAGCGCGCGCTAGTCCGGCCCAGTATAAATGTGGCAGAGCAGCCTCATTCTCACTCATTTTTGATTTCATTTCTTTTCTATCCGCGGCTGGAGCTTCGGAGGTGACGAAACCATGTTGTTTAACAACAAATCCACGAAGTTCTTGAGTTCATAACATCAATCAATCATCCGTTATCATCCTTTGATCCAGCGAATCAAGGTAATCTTCCTTAGAACCCTAATTACGTGAATTTGGGGTTTTTTTGGATTTTTGTCCGATGCGTTTCGTGTTGTTGATTTATTCATGATGGGTATGATTAATCTTGGTAGTATTATTGTGTTTAACATCATTTAATCCATTGTTCTTCGTCGAATCGAAGTATATTTCTTGATTTCCTTCAAATCGACTTTTTGGGGGATTTGTTCTCGATCTCGTTTTTCATCCATTTTTGATGGATCGATTATGGTTAAATGATGTTGTTAAACATATTCTATAGATTGTATATCCATATTTCAACTTGGAATTCCGTTTTCGTGTTTTGTCGGGACGAATCGTGTTCTTGGCCGTTTTGGGGAAAACACTTGAACTTTCGTCATTCGTTCTTTGAATTCAATGGCTTTGAGTCGTGTTATGGAATTCATTTCATCATTGTTATTGTCCTTCGTAGTTTATGAACGTGAGTTGGCGATCAGTGGAGTCGGTGGGTTCGTAGTCGGTTCGTGTCAACCTACTTCGGTCGATTCTCCACGTTGTTCTTATTTGAGGCAAGTACCTTGTCCATACTATTCTTGTTTTGTGGATATGATGATTGGTGATCGTCTTGGTGTGTTTGTTTGTTTGTTTGAATTGAGTTTTCAAAAGATTTGGTTAGCCTTGTTAAAGGCCCTCTTTCAAAACCGTGTGTGTTTTGTGATTGGTGTGTTTCATGAACGAGTATGTGACTCCTGTGGATATGTTTGGTGTTGATGATGCACTTGGTGTTGCTTGTGGATGTATATTGTTTCATTTCGGTGCATTGTGGTTTGACGTGGTGTTTTGCTAAGTGTTTGATGCCTCTGGGTGAATTGTTTGGATATCCTTGGTTTGATATGTTATTTGTGCATGATTGATTCGCTAGCCAGCTCGGGAGGGTCCGACGGGATCACGGAGTGGGATTCGTGGCTTCGTCCCGGTCCTAGGCGACGTGTGGTGATTGAGTATTTCGCTAGCCAGCTCGGGAGGGTCCGACGGGATCACGGAGTGGGATTTGTGGCTTCGTCCCGGTCCTAGGCGATGTGAGTACATGTTTTGTGAATGTGTTTGCTCACCTCGGGAGGGTCCGATGGGACCACGGAGGGAATTCCAATGGCTTCGACCTAGGTTCACGAGTGAAACTTCACCGCTACGTGTGTATATTTTGTGATTGTTTTTCGCTCACCTCGGGAGGGTCCGATGGGATCACGGAGGGAATTCCATTGGCTTCGACCTGGATTCACGAGTGCGGTTGCTTATGTTTTGTGAATGTGTTTGCTCACCTCGGGAGGGTTCGACAGGGCCACGGAGGGAATTCCATTGGCTTCGACCTGGATTCACGAGTGAAACTTCACGGGTGCGTGTGTATTTTATGTCCGTCAAGGACGCATGATGTGGGTTTTTAACCTTGTGTATTATGGTTGGTTTTATTTGCGAAAACAAAACCTTTGGGCTGTGACCCTTTTGATTTTTGGAAAGCGAAGGATTCGGTAATCCTAAATTGTTTCCTATTAAAACTCTCGATGGCAATTCAAACTGTTTTATAAATTGTTTTCCCTTGATTTGTGACCTTTCGGTTTTAGAATGTTTTACCAAACTCTTGCCTCGGGAAGTACTTTTCATCACGTTTGGATTTTTAAGGATTCCTGGTTATTGTTATTCGTGAAATGTGAACTGTATGGCTCGTATTTTTGCACTTGTACTTGCACTAGCAAAACAGTGGAGTTTTGCTAACCCCCGAGTATTCGGGGGGTGGATGTCTATTTTTGCATTCAGGTTTTGGAGCATAACACAGGGTCGGAACGAAGGATTATGAAAGATGAACGATACTAATCACACGAGGATCCGTTGATGTCGTATTGGTCTAGTTGTATTTCCTTTTCCGCTGCAGTATCTTTTCCCCGTTGTACGGGAGTTTATTGTATTTTGACCCCTGCGTGGGTATGTGTTTGGAATTGAGTTGTATGTTATTATTGAAAGACCAAATCGGTCTACTGAGTCATTTTAGCCTTAAAGGCGATGTTTAGATGTTTGATTTTAGTTATCATCCTGGTAGATCCTCGAGGAGAAGGTCTACGGCGTGTAATATCCCTGAGTGGATTGGGGGTGTTATATAAATGGTATCCGAGATTAGGTTGTGGAAACCTAGGCTGTCGGGTCAGTCGTGGTGTTTGAGTCTTGTTTCGTCAGATTTTATCTGACTGACTCGTGTCGCGACGCATCGTCTGAGTTTGTTGGTCGTGATCAGTATCGTGGGGCGATCATCATCTTCGTGCGACTTGTGGATGTAAGTCTCCATTCTTTGTGTTGTGCCTCGTGTGACACGAGCTATTTTTATGATTATTTGATTAATGACGGAATCCTCTTATGGATTTTGATTTCTTGATATGTGGTTATTTGACTCTCATATTTCGTTCATATGAGGAGTAGTGTTGCTGGATTGTGCATGTTGGGCTGTATTTCTTTTACCCGCTGCGTGAGTTCTTTTGTAATGGCTTTCGGTATTTTACCGACTGAGTTTTATTTCGAAAACCGATTCCCTTAACCGAGTTTTTGGCATTATGGCCTTGATCGTTTTGGCGAAATCCTTTTGACGGTATTTAGTATTTTGAAAATGGATTTTGTGAGTTTTTGAAATATTACCGTCATCGGCCTTCTTGGCGTCTTTGTAAATGGTTTTTAGCCTGGTGGGTTCCGGCGCGGGACCCACGGCGCTATAATGTTCTGTGTAATTACCAAAAAAAAAAAATTTTTTTTGGGCATTCTAGCCAATTGAATTATTTTCGAAAACCTTGAGTATCTTAGAAAATAAATTTCGAGACGTACGTTTAAAATGAATTATTTTCTCGTGGTACATCCAAGGTGCCACAATATGTTTCAAAATTCTTCTACCTCGAGGACCAAAATGTTTTGAGATATTTTCAATGTTCTAGAAACACTTTTACTTAGACCCGAGGGTCAGATATTCTGAAAGTTTTTCACTAAAAGAAAGGTGTCCTCATTTTTGTTCAAACGCAAGATGATTTTCAAAGTCTCGAAAATGATCTTTATTCAACTTTTTGTAAAATGATACTCAAGATCAACTGGTGTTTCTAAACTGTTTTCAAAGGGTGGTTTTCGTTTTTTTTAAAACCCATCATTTCCTGCTTGTGGTCGGAGAAAGTGTGTATGATGTTTGTATTGTTGTTAGGGTGTTAGCCCTCCGAATTGTGATTGAATTGGTGGTGTGAACGTTGAGTCGTTCGCCACGCGTATGTTTTGTTTGCCCTTTGTGGGAGGTGTGATGACGATCTTTAATGTTGTCATTTCGTGGTGGCTTGCGTGTTATCGCACCTGTGTGAGCTGTTAAAGCTTGGGTTTGTACGTTTGTGTACATGTGTGGTTGTTTCATGATGTTTGTAATTATGTGATGGTTATTGTTCGGGCCGTTGAGGTCGCCGAACGATACCGTCATTGCTGTAGTGTTTGTGTGTGTATTACCTTACGATGGTAATCGTTGTATATGATATGTGTTATGATTCTTTGTTGTGCCGAGTTGGCATCTCTGCTATGTTGTTTTGCGACGTTATGCCCCGTTGTATCTAGCATTGGTATTTTTGGTATGCCGAGCCGAGGCGTTTCAACCGTGATGTGCCGGGGCATACATATGTAAATTGTCCTTCTCGTCGGTAACACATTTCAAGTGTGTACTCGAGGGAAACCGAATTCAGTTTTGCAAATTGGATACCGAGACTTTCGGAGTTCGCGCTTCAGCACAGTTATCAGAATCGGCTTTGAGAGACCTTCGAAGGATGTTTCTGTCGGTTGCTTGTTGTGTCGTCTCCTTGATTTCGTTGTTGTGAGTTTCAGGGACGACACTTCTTTTAGAAGAGGTCGAATATAATACCCGTATTATTTTTGACTTCTGTATTTTATCTTTCTCCAGTCTATCGATTCGCTCATGTTCGTTGAAACTTTATGAACTTGTTCTGTATTTCGGTTTCATCGTCCGAACGAGCTGTGATCTTGTTGTGGGTCGATCTAGTTATCGTTGTGACTTTTTCGAGTTCGGTTCGATTCTTGTGAACCTTGTTCGTAAGTGACATCATTTGGTTCTATTAACTCTTCTATTCGAAGTGGATCGGATTTGGAACTCTTGTGTTTTCGACTCTGTCGACTCGTTTATGTCCGTTAACATTTCTGAGCTTGTCCTGCCCCTTGTTTTTGTCGATCAAACGAGTGTGGTATTGTTTCGAAATAACTCATTTGTCGTCGTGACTTTTCAATCGCTATTCCCTTTCCTGTGGATCTTATGGAAATGCATGTCTTGTTGTTCTCACCAGATCATCCTGGGAGTTGTTGTTTGAATTTTATTATCCTTCGTGTTTCGGACATGATTGTTCGATTTTTGTTGTCTCGGTAGTTTGTTTGTTCGGTTTTTGTTATCGTTTCGTGATTGTTGAGTGTTCAGGCTCCTTCGTAATTCCCTTAAGTTCGGGAAGTTAGTCTCGTTTTCAATCTTCCAACCCTTGGGCGGTGGAATTCCGTATTTGTTCAGCGGTTGGCTCGCGTTTTGATTGATGTACCATTGGGTTGGTCAATCCTATTGATTTTAGTTCGTTGTATTTTGTGATTGTACGGATAATCGACTCGATTGTATTGTCTGTTTGATGACGCTTGTCACTTGTTGATTTTATTATGTTTCTACCGGTGGCGTTGTGTTGGTCATCGTGGGGCGTGTTTTCACGCCGTATGTCTCTTTGCGTTGCTTGTGGCGCTCCGTCGTTGGCGCGAGTTTCGGTTCTTGTGTATCTCTTTGAGTGTTTTCTGGTGGGATGTTGCTCCTCCCTACTTATTTTAAGTTTCGGGACGAAACTTCTTTTAAGGAGGGTAGAATGTAATATCCGCAATTTTTGATTTTTTGGTAATTTTATTTTTTCGGCGAAGTCCGTTTTAACGACTCGCTTGTGACCGTTTCATCGTTCTGAGAATATTTAATTCTACACTTTTTGACATCCGAGTTCGTTTCGGTGTCGTTTTGTTGAGTTCCGTGCTTTTTAGCGACTTTTCCGCACTTGAGTTCGATTCTTGCGAATATCGTTCGAAACTGCTGTTTCGAGTTTCCCATAAGTTCGTTTAACTTTGTTATACGTGTTTTGAACTTCGGTTTGGTTATTCGATCACGTATCGTGATTTTCGGGCATTTTGGGCCATTTTGTAATTTACCCAAAGTTACGGGTATCCGTATCTATAATTGTTGTCTCGACCCGTTTCTTGGTCGTGTATGATTAATTATTGCATTATGTTTTCATTTCGGGTCGTTGATGTTGTCCGCGAACTTTTCATCGTGTTCGTTCCGTACGTTTTTGGAAATCGAGTCGTCGAGCCCTGGTGTTCGAGCAGTGGCCGAATGGTTGCGGGACTGGCCGGACGATTGCGGGCACCGGCCGGACGGGTGCGGCAGGAACCGGCATAGCGTACGCTACGGCCGGAAGGCTGCGCGCGCTAACCGGCAGGTGTAGCGCACGCTATCGGCTGGCCTAACGCACGCTATCGGGTCTGGACAGTGGAGTCCTGGGGTTCTAGAATCGGTTAGACTCGGCAGGTAGCGCACGCTACTGTCGGACCCTGCGTATGCTACGGCCGGCAGGTAGCGCACGCTATGGCCGGAAGGCTGCGCACGCTACCTGGCGGCGGTCTAGTCCAAGGAGTCATCGGATTGCGGCACAGGCGATAGCGCACGCTAGCTCGACAGCCTAGCGCGCGCTAGCCCGACCTAGTATAAATGTGGCAGAGTAGCCTCATTCTCACTCATTTTTCATTTCATTTCTTTTCGATCCGCAGATGGAGCTTCGGAAGTGACGAAGCCATGTTGTTTAAAAACAAATCCACGAAGTTCTTGAGTTCATAACATCAATCAATCATCCGTTATCATCCTTTGATCCAGCGAATCAAGGTAATCTTCCTTAGAACCCTAATTTCGTGAATTTGGGGGTTTTTGCATTTTTGTCCGATTCGTTCCATGTTGTTGATTAATTCATGATGGGTATGATTAATCTTGGTAGTATTCTTGTGTTTAACATCATTTAATCCATTGTTCTTCGTCGAATCGAAGTATATTTCTTGATTTCCTTCGAATCGACTTTTTGGGGGATTTGTTCTCGATCTCGTTTTTCATCCGTTTTAGATGGATCGATTATGGTTAAATGATGTTGTTAAACATATTCTATGGATTGTATATCCATATTTCAACTTGGAATTCCATTTTCGTGTTTTGTCGGGACGAATCGTGTTCTTGGCCGTTTTGGGGAAACTTTCATCATTCGTTCTTTGAATTCAACGGCTTTGAGTCATGTTATGGAATTCATTTCATCGTTGTTATTGTCCTTCGTAGTTTATGAACGTGAGTTGGCGATCGGTGGAGTCGGCGGGTTCGTAGTCGGTTCGTGTCAACCTACTTCGGTCGATTCTCCGCGTTGTTCTTATTTGAGGCAAGTACCTTGTCCATACTATTCTTGTTTTGTGGATATGATGATTGGTGATCGTCTTGGTGTGTTTGTTTGTTTGTTTGAATTGAGTTTTCAAAAGATTTGGTTAGCCTTGTTAAAGGCCCTCTTTCAAAACCGTGTGTGTTTTGTGATTGGTGTGTTTCATGAACGAGTATGTGACTCCTGTGGATATCTTTTGTGTTGATGATGCACTTGGTGTTGCGTGTGGATGTATATTGTTTCATTTCGGTGCATTGTGGTTTGACGTTGTGTTTTGCTAAGTGTTTGATGCCTCTGGGTGAATTGTTTGGATATCCTTGGTTTGATATGTTATTTGTGCATGATTGATTCGCTAGCCAGCTCGGGAGGGTCCGACGGGATCACGGAGTGGGATTCGTGGCTTCGTCCCGGTCCTAGGCGACGTGTGGTGCTTGAGTATTTCGCTAGCCAGCTCGGGAGGGTCCGACGGGATCACGGAGTGGGATTTGTGGCTTCGTCCCGGTCCTAGGCGATGCGAGTACATGTTTTGTGAATGTGTTTGCTCACCTCGGGAGGGTCCGACGGGACCACGGAGGGAATTCCAATGGCTTCGACCTGGGTTCACGAGTGAAACTTCACCGCTACGTGTGTATATTTTGTGATTGTTTTTCGCTCACCTCGGGAGGGTCCGATGGGATCACTGAGGGAATTCCATTGGCTTCGACCTGGATTCACGAGTGCGGTTGCTTATGTTTTGTGAATGTGTTTGCTCACCTCGGGAGGGTTCGACGGGGCCACGGAGGGAATTCCATTGGCTTCGACTTGGATTCACGAGTGAAACTTCACGGGTGCGTGTGTATTTTATGTCCGTCAAGGACGCATGATGTGGGTTTTTAACCTTGTGTATTATGGCTGGTTTTATTTGCGAAAACAAAACCTTTGGGCTGTGACGCTTTTGATTTTTGGAAAGCGAAGGATTCGGTAATCCTAAATTGTTTCCTATTAAAACTATTGATGGCAATTCAAACTGTTTTATAAATTGTTTTCCCTTGATTTGTGACCTTTCGGTTTTAGAATGTTTTACCAAACTCTTGCCTCGGGAAGTACTTTTCGTCACGTTTGGATTTTTAAGGATTCCTGGTTATTGTTATTCGTGAAATGTGAATTGTATGGCTCGTATTTTTGCACTTGTACTTGCCCTAGAAAAACAGTGGAGTTTTGCTAACCCCCGAGTATTCGGGGGGTGGATGTCTATTTTTGCATTCAGGTTTTGGAGCATAACATAGGGTCGGCACGAAGGATGATGAAAGATGAATGATACTAATCACACGAGGATCCGTTGATGTCGTATTGGTCTAGTTGTATTTCCTTTTCCGCTGCAGTATCTTTTCCCCGTTGTACGGGAGTTTATTGTATTTTGACCCCTGCGTGGGTATGTGTTTGGAATTGAGTTGTATGTTATTATTGAAAGACCAAATCGGTCTACTGAGTCATTTTAGCCATAAAGGCGATGTTTAGATGTTTGATTTTAGTTATCAGCCTGGTATATCCTCGAGGAGAAGGTCTACGGCATGTAATATCCCTGAGTGGATTGGGGGTGTTACATAAATGGTATCAGATATTAGGTTGTGGAAATCTAGGCTGTCGGGTCAGTCGTGTTGTTTGAGTCTTGTTTCGTCGGATTTTATCTGACTGAGTCGTGTCGCGACGCGTCGTCTGAGTTTGTTGGTCGTGATTAGTAAAGTGGGGCGATCATCATCTTCGTGCGACCTGTGGCTGTAAGTCTCCCTTCTTTGTGTTGTGCCTCGTGTGACACGAGCTATTTTTATGATTATTTGATTAATGACGGAATCCTCTTATGTATTTTGATTTCTTGATATGTGGTTATTTGACTCTCATATTTCGTTCATATGAGGAGTAGTGTTGCTGGATTGTGCATGTTAGACTGTATTTCTTTTACCCACTGCGTGAGTTCTTTTGTAATGGCTTTCGGTATTTTACCGACTGAGTTTTATTTCGAAAACCGATTCCCTTAACCGAGTTTTTGGCATTATGGCCTTGATCGTTTTGGCAAAATCCTTATGACGGTATTTAGTATTTTGTAAATGGCTTTTGTGAGTTTTTGAAATATTACCGTCATCGGCCTTCTTGGCGTCTTTGTAAATGGTTTTTAGCCTGGTGGGTTTTGGCGCGGGACCCACGGCGCTATAATGTTCTGTGTAATTACCAAAAAAAAAAAAAATTTTTTTGGGCATTCTAGCCAATTGAATTATTTTCGAAAACCTTGAGTATCTTAGAAAATAAATTTCGAGACGTACGTTTAAAATGAATTATTTTCTCGTGGTACATCCAAGGTGCCACAATATGTTTCAAAATTCTTCTACCTCGAGGACCAAAATGTTTTGAGATATTTTCAATGTTTTAGAAACACTTTTACTTAGACCCGAGGGTCGGATATTCTGAAAGTTTTTCACTAAAAGAAAGGTGTCCTCATTTTTGTTCAAACGCAAGATGATTTTCAAAGTCTCGAAAATGATGTTTATTCAACTTTTTGTAAAATGATACTCAAGATCAACTGGTGTTTCTAAATTGTTTTCAAAGGGTGGTGTTCGTTTTTTTTTAAAACCCATCATTTCCTGCTTGTGGTCGGAGAAAGTGTGTATGATGTTTGTATTGTTGTTAGGGTGTTAGCCCTCCGAATTGTGATTGAATTGGTGGTGTGAACGTTGAGTCGTTCGCCACGCGTATGTTTTGTTAGCCCTTTGTGGGAGGTGTGATGACGATCTTTAATGTTGTCATTTCGTGGTGGCTTGCGTGTTATCGCACCTGTGTGAGCTGTTAAAGCTTGGGTTTGTACGTTTGTGTACATGTGTGGTTGTTTCATGATGTTTGTAATTATGTGCTGGTTATTGTTCGGGCCGTTGAGGTCGCCGAACGATACCGTCATTGCTGTAGTGTTAGTGTATGTATTACCTTACGATGGTAATCGTTGTATATGATATGTGTTATGATTCTTTGTTGTGCCGAGTTGGCATCTACGCTATGTTGTTTTGCGACGTTATGCCACGTTGTATCTAGCATTTGTATTTTTGGTATGCCGAGCCGAGGCATTTCAACCGTGATGTGCCGGGGCATACACGTGTAAATTGTCCTTCTCGTCGGTAACACATTTCAAGTGTGGACTCGAGGGACACCGAATTCAGTTTTGTGAATTGGCTACCGAGACTTTCGGAGTTCGCGCTTCAGCACAGTTATCGGAATCGGCTTTGAGAGACCTTCGAAGGATGTTTCTGTCAGTTGCTTGTTGTGTCGTCTCCTTGATTTAGTTGTTGTGAGTTTCACGGATGACACTTCTTTTAGAAGAGGTCGAATATAATACCCGTATTATTTTTGACTTCTGTATTTTCTCTTTCTCCAGTCTATCGATTCGCTCATGTTCGCTGAAACTTTATGAACTTGTTCTGTATTTCGGTTTCATCGTTTGAACGAGCTGTGATCTTGTTGTGGGTCGATCTAGTTATCGCTGTGACTTTTTCGAGTCCAGTTCGATTCTTGTTAACCTTGTTCGGAAGTGACATCATTTGGTTCTATTAACTCTTCTATTCGAAGTGGATCGGATTGGGAACTCTTGTGTTTTCGACTCTGTCAACTCGTTTATGTCCGTTAACATTTCTGAGCTTGTCCTGCCCCTTGTTTTTGTCGATCAAACGAGTGTGGTATTGTTTCGAAATAACTCATTTGTCGTCGTGACTTTTAAATCGCTATTCCCTTTCTTGTGGATCTTATGGAAATGCATGTCTTGTTGTTCTCACCAGATCATCCTGGGAGTTGTTGTTTGAATTTTACTATCCTTCGTGTTTCGGACATGATTGTTCGATTTTTGTTGTCTCGGTCGTTTGTTTGTTTGGTTTTTGTTCTCGTTTCGTGATTGTTGAGCGTTCAGGCTCCTTCGTAATTCCCTTAAGTTCGGGAAGTTAGTCTCGTTTTCAATCTTCCAACCCTTGGGCGGTGGAATTCCGTATTTGTTCAGCGGTTGGCTCGCGTTTTGATTGATGTACCGTTGGGTTGGTCAATCCTATTGATTTTAGTTTGTTGTATTTTGTGATTGTCCGGATAATCGACTCGATTGTATTGTCTGTTTGATGACGCTTGTCACTTGTTGATTTTATTATGTTTCTACCGGTGGCGTTGTGTTGGTCATCGTGGGGCGTGTTTTCACGCCGTATGTCTCTTTGCGTTGCTTGTGGCACTCTGTCGTTGGCGCGAGTTTCGGTTCTTGTGTATCTCATTGAGTGTTTTCTGGTGGGATGTTGCTCCTCCCTACTTATTTTAAGTTTCGGGACGAAACTTCTTTTAAGGAGGGTAGAATGTAATATCCGCAATTTTTGATTTTTTGGTAATTTTCTTTTTTCGGCGAGAGTCCGTTTTGACGAATCGCTTGTGACCGTTTTATCGTTCTGAGAATATTTAATTCTACACTTTTTGACATCCGAGTTCGTTTCGGTGTCGTTTTGTTGAGTTCCGTGCTTTTTAGCGACTTTTCCGTACTTGAGTTCGATTCTTGCGAATATCGTTCGAAACTGCTGTTTCGAGTTTCCGGTAAGTTCGTTTAACTTTGTGATACGTGTTGTGAACTTCGGTTTGGTTATTCGATCACGTATCGTGATTTTCGGGTATTTTGGGCCATTTTATAATTTACCCAAAGTTACGGGTATCCATATCTATAATTGTTGTCTCGACCCGTTTCTTGGTCGCGTATGATTAATTATTGCATTATGTTTTTATTTCGGGTCGTTGATGTTGTCCGCGAACTTTTCGTCGTGTTCGTTCCGTACGTTTTTGGAAATCGAGTCGTTGAGCCCTGGTGTTCGAGCACTGGCCGGACGGTTGCGGGACTGGCCGGACGATTGTGGGCACCGGCCGGACGGGTGCGGCAGGAACCGGCGTAACGTACGCTACGACCGGAAGGCTGCGCGCGCTAACCGGCAGGTGTAGCGCACGCTATCGGCTGGCCTAACGCACGCTTATTGGAGTGCAGACGGTGGAGTCTGGGGTTACGGAATCGGTTAGGCTCGGCAGTAGCGCACGCTCTTGTCGGACCAGCTGCGTGCCTTCGGCCGGCAGTAGCGCACGCCTTCTGGCCGGAAAAATGCGCACGCTACTGGCGGCGATCTAGTCCGATGGTCACTGGATTGCGGCCTGGGCCGATAGCGCACGCTAGCTCGGCAGCCTAGCGCGCGCTAGTCCGGCCCAGTATAAATGTGGCAGAGCAGCCTCATTCTCACTCATTTTTCATTTCATTTATTTTCGATCCGCGGCTGGAGCTTCGGAGGTGACGAAGCCATGTTGTTTAACAACAAATCCACGAAGTTCTTGATTCATAACATCAATCAATCATCCGTTATCATCCTTTGATCCAGCGAATCAAGGTAATCTCCTTAGAACCCTAATTTCGTGAATTTGGGGGGTTTTTGCATTTTTGTCCGATTCGTTCCGTGTTGTTGATTAATTCATGATGGGTATGATTAATCTTGGTAGTATTCTTGTGTTTAACATCATTTAATCCATTGTTCTTCGTCGAATCGAAGTATATTTCTTGATTTCCTTTGAATCGACTTTTTGGGGGATTTGTTCTCGATCTCGTTTTTCATCCATTTTTGATGGATCGATTATGGTTAAATGATGTTGTTAAACATATTATATGGATTATATATCCATATTTCAACTTGGAATTCCGTTTTCATGTTTTGTCGGGACGAATCGTGTTCGTGGCCGTTTTGGGGAAAACACTTGAACTTTCATCATTCGTTCTTTGAATTCAACGGCTTTGAGTTGTGTTATGGAATTCATTTCATCGTTGTTATTGTCCTTCGTAGTTTATGAACGTGAGTTGGAGATCGGTGGAGTCGGCGGGTTCGTAGTCGGTTCGTGTAAACCTACTTCGGTCGATTCTCCGCGTTGTTCTTATTTGAGGCAAGTACCTTGTCCATACTATTCTTGTTTTGTGGATATGATGATTGGTGATCGTCTTGGTGTGTTTGTTTGTTTGAATTGAGTTTTCAAAAGATTTGGTTAGCCTTGTTAAAGGCCCTCTTTCAAAACCGTGTGTGTTTTGTGATTGGTGTGTTTCATGAACGAGTATGTGACTCCTGTGGATATGTTTGGTGTTGATGATGCAATTGGTGTTGCGTGTGGATGTATATTGTTTCATTTTGGTGCATTGTGGTTTGACGTGGTGCTTTGCTAAGTGTTTGATGCCTCTGCGTGAATTGTTTGGATATCCTTAGTGTGATATGTTATTTGTGCATGATTGATTCGCTAGCCAGCTCGGGAGGGTCCGACGGGATCACGGAGTGGGATTCGTGGCTTCGTCCCGGTCCTAGGCGACGTGTGGTGCTTGAGTATTTCGCTAGCCAGCTCGGGAGGGTCCGACGGGATCACAAAGTGGGATTTGTGGCTTCGTCCCGGTCCTAGGCGATGCGAGTACATGTTTTGTGAATGTGTTTGCTCACCTCAGGAGGGTCCGATGGGACCACGGAGGGAATTCCAATGGCTTCGACCTGGGTTCACGAGTGAAACTTCACCGCTACATGTGTATATTTTGTGATTGTTTTTCGCTCACCTCGGGAGGGTCCGATGGGATCACGGAGGGAATTCCATTGGCTTCGACCTGGATTCACGAGTGCGGTTGCTTATGTTTTGTGAATGTGTTTGCTCACCTCGGGAGGGTTCGACGGGGCCACGGAGGGAATTCCATTGGCTTCGACCTGGATTCACGAGTGAAACTTCACGGGTGCGTGTGTATTTTATGTCCGTCAAGGACGCATGACGTGGGTTTTTAACCTTGTGTATTATGGTTGGTTTTATTTGTGAAAACAAAACCTTTGGGCTGTGACCCTGTTGATTTTTGGATAGCGAAGGATTCGGTAATCCTAAATTGTTTCCTATTAAAACTCTCGATGGCAATTCAAATTGTTTTATAAATTGTTTTCCCTTGATTTGTGACCTTTCGGTTTTAGAATGTTTTACCAAACTCTTGCCTCGGGAAGTACTTTTCGTCACGTTTGGATTTTTAAGGATTCCTGGTTATTGTTATTCGTGAAATGTGAATTGTATGGCTCGTATTTTTGCACTTGTACTTGCACTAGAAAAACAGTGGAGTTTTGCTAACCCCCGAGTATTCGGGGGGTGGATGTCTATTTTTGCATTCAGGTTTTGGAGCATAACATAGGGTCGGCACGAAGGATGATGAAAGATGAACGATACTAATCACACGAGGATCCGTTGATGTCGTATTGGTCTAGTTGTATTTCCTTTTCCGCTGCAGTATCTTTTCCCCGTTGTACGGGAGTTTATTGTATTTTGACCCCTGCGTGGGTATGTGTTTGGAATTGAGTTGTATGTTATTATTGAAAGACCAAATCGGTCTACTGAGTCATTTTAGCCTTAAAGGCGATGTTTAGATGTTTGATTTTAGTTATCAGCCTGGTAGATCCATGAGGAGAGGGTCTACGGCGTGTAATATCCCTGAGTGGATTGGGGGTGTTACACGTTGAGGCCTCCGGAGTTCGGTACATGATGTGTACGAACAGTGTTTGTGGCCGGGTAGGGTCCGTTGAGGCCTCCGGAGTTCGGTACATGATGTGTACGAACAATGATCGTGTTGTTGTGTAGAGAATTATACTCTCTGACCGGAGATCGCCTCAGAGACCAGGCGACCTAGCCACAGCCGAGCGGCCAAGGCAGAATTGCCGACCAGAGACCAGGCGACCTATCCTTAGCCCGACAGCCAAGACAGATCGACCGGCCGAAGGTCCCAGGACAAGTCCCGGTGCCGAGCGATCGATAACTAAGACGATCGTCTCTCGGTACTTGGCGATCGACTCCTGGTGACCGACTAGAAGATGATCATCTCTCGCACTTGCCGACCGACGATCATCTCTCGACACTTGCCGATCGACCCTTGGTGATCGACCGATGCCGACCCCTGGTGACTTTCCGATCGACCCTTGGTGACCGCCTCATGCCGCTCAAAGCCGATGATCATCCAGTCGGCAAAGGCCGAAGCCCAGGACAGAACCCACGTGCAGTGCCGAGACAAGATCCGCATTTCACGGATCGTTGACCACAGCCTGTCAGCATCTTTCCACCAGCTGACAGGCCCGCCGAAAGGTGTCAGTAGGACCGCCTGTGACAGCAACTCCGGACGCGTGCCGGATCCTCATTGGACCGCACAGCTGGCTGCCAGCAGCTGCCTTGGACTTTAGGCAGACAGCCCATGTGACTTAAGGACGATCGCCCCATAATTATATTGGACGAAAGGCGATCGCCTGCCAGAAGACAAGGCATCTCAGCCCCTATAAATAGAAGGCTGCCTGCTCTAGTCTAGGGACCGAAATTCTTCAGCATCCACGAGATTTTTTACACTTCAACTCCCTTCGGATTTCAGCACAACTTGGCTTTCCTACTCTTGGCAACAGCTATCTCTCGGTTCCTTCTTCTCTCTCAGCCTCTCTCACACAAAAGACGATCGGCCGTGAGAAAGAACACCAAAGCTTCGATCAAGAGCTGGATTAATAGGATCTTTTTACACTCATTGTACTTAGATTCTCACATTAATACTTGTATCCACGAATATTTGTATTAATAACATCTCGCGAGAGCATTCAAGCCTGGGCCTAACAAACCCGGCAAATCTTGTGTTATTCACACCCTCTCGGAAGTGCTCCCGCAACCTTGTTTGTTGTTCGTCCATTCCAGCAGTATTTCATCTTCGGATAAATATTTTGGGCAACAACAATTGGCGCTAGAAGAAGGGGATCTAACCCTCAATTTTATTCCTACCGTCTCGAAGAACACTCACTGTTATCCGAGACATATACCTGAAGAAACACTCGCTGTTCTTCAGAGAAAGCTTTCAGAATCATGTCTTCCGCCTCCGCATCGAAGAAAGCCGCTGACCGATCCGCCAGGCGCCTAGTTCCGTCTCAGTCCGAGCCACAGCCGATGGCGGAGGGTAGCCGCCGCGGTCCGAGACGCTCGATCCCGCCCCTGGGGGGTGGCCCAAGTCTCTCGCTCGATCAGTTCCGAACCGCGGAACAGATTGCGGAGGCCATGGCCGTCCTACAGGAGCGACGGAGTGCTCTCGACGCGCCTCCCGCTATAACCCCCTCGGCCATCCGCCGCAAGACCAAGCGAAAGTTCAAGGCGTTACTGGCCGAGCGATCGCCAGGAGGCTCTCATCCGCAAGGAGAGGCGCTCGCCAGCCGGGGCACCTCTGTTTTCGATTGCCTGGGCAGCAACCCGTCTTGGCGACCGGGGCAGTCCGGCCCCAGCCACGAGACGACGGAGCTCGAGTCCGTCACCATGAGCTCGGCCTATCCGACTCCCAGAAGGCAGCCTAGCCGTCTGGATCCCCCTCGCCAAATAGCCGAGGTCGGCAGCAGCGGAGTCAGGAGATCGGTACACGATCGCCTCGGCTCCCGCTCCCAAAGCCGATCCGCGAGCGACCGAGCCACGGCGATGGCCGCGATGCAACTCCAGCTCGACGACATGAAGGCACTCCTGGAATCCAAGGTAGGCACCAAGAAAAAGATCACCGAGCCGAGCGAGCCGCTCGCGATCCTCATCGAGCTCGCCCCCGTGCAGCATAAGATCGCTCCTCCGCAAACACCTTTGTATGAGGGGAGATCGGACCCCAAAATACACCTGAGCAAGTTCAACATCTACATGACCGGGTGTGGGGCACCTGACGCGACCAGGTGCCGAATGTTCCCTCTGACGCTGGACGACCTTGCCCACAGGTGGTACGCCTCATTGCCGCCTCGGTCCATCGGCTCCTTTAACCAACTGGCGAACGTCTTCATAGAGTACTTCGCCACCAGGGTCGCCGGCCAGAAGGTCCCCATCGCATGATGCGAATCAAGCAAGGGGAAGAAGAGTCCGACTCGGACTACATCGACCGGGTAGACGAGATCATCCTCAACGGCGAGACCATAAGCGATGAGATCGCCCTCTACATGGTCCTAGGAGGATTCCATGGTCTTTCGCCTATGTTCAGGCATCTTACGAAGAACCAGCCCTCGAACTACGCGATCTTCCGAGCTAAGGCCGCAGACTTTCTGGCTAGGCAAAGGTTTCTTCTCAGCCTTTGAGTAGCGCGATCGGCGCCCGAATGGCGATCTCCAGTCTTCCAGCCCGATCGCCGGTATCAACCTATGAATAACGCGATCGGCAGCCGAACGACGATCACCAGTCTTCCAGCCCGATCGCCATTATCATGCAACATCATCAAAACCGGAGGACTCGATCGCCACCTACAGTTCACCATCTAACATGATGGGCTAAGGCATGAGATCGCCTCCACCAAACATCATACAGCCATGGTCCTGGTAGTCGATGGAACTGGCTGCTTCGGCCATGCAAGGTCCCTTTGGGCCAAGATCGCCCGCCACTCGTTTAATTACGAGGCCGGCATAGTCTGAGGGCCCTCCAAAACTAATCAGTGGACACGATCGCCCGCCCTCAAAGGTTCATCATCAAACATGGTGAACCCGGACAAAGCGACGCGTCACTACCCCCGTCTCAACGTACACCGTCGAGGTTCGCCATCTTCATGGCGGGCCGAGGTGGAAGTAGAGCTAACAAGCCGCGGAAGTGGAGTTGATTAATCCGACGACGCCCCGCGCAAGGACTCCTCTAGACCAAGACCGCACGCCCTTCGTTTAAATACGAGGCGAGGCGCAGCCTAACAGAGGACCCTCACAATAAAATGAGTCACGAGACAGTCAATGTCGTTCGCGCACAAGACACAGTCATGGAGTCGGTCCATCGAACTCCGCGACTGTGCACGGTTCCTCAGCGACGAAACAATCAAGTTTTTACGAGGGATCGGCCAATGTTGTTTTTTGCAGGTACAAGACCGAAAGATAGCTAGCCAATCGACCAGATCGCCCAAGTCCGAATCCAAAGTCAGCTCAACGGTTCGCCCGTCCTCATCCTACACGATCGCCAGCAAGAACCACCTCGCTCCATGTCTTAAACATCGGAGCAAGCTGGGGGCAATTGTTGTGTCGAGAATTATACTCTCCGACCGGCGATCGCCTCAGAGACCAGGAGACCTAGCCACAGCCGAGCGGCCAAGGCAGAACTACCGACCAGAGACCAGGCGACCTATCCTTAGCCCGACAGCCAAGACAGATCGACCGGCCGAAGGTCCTAGGACAAGTCCCGGTGCCGAGCGATCGATATCTAAGACGATCGTCTCTCGGTACTTGGCGATCGACTCCTGGTGACCGACTAGCAGACGATCATCTCTTGCACTTGCCGACCGATGATCATCTCTCGACACTTGCCGATCGACCCTTGGTGATCGACCGATGCCGACCCATGGTGACTTGCCGATCGACCGTTGGTGACCGCCTCATGCCGACCGCCTCATGCCGCTCAAAGCCGATGATCATCCAGTCGGCAAAGGCCAAAGCCCAGGACATAACCCACGTGAAGTGCCGAGATAAGATCCGCATTTCACGGATCGTTGACCACAGCCTGTCAGCATCTTTCCACCAGCCGATAGGCCCGCCGAAAGGTGTCAGTAGGACCGCCTGTGACAGCAACTCCGGATGCGTGCTGGCTCCTCATTGGACCGCACAGCTGGCTGCCAGCAGCTGCCTTGGACTTTAGGCAGACAGCCCATGTGACTTAAGGACGATCGCCCCATAATTATATTGGACGAAAGGCGATCGCCCTCCAGAAGACAAGGCATCTCAGCCCCTATAAATAGAAGGCTGCGTGCTCTAGTCCAGGGACCTAAATTCTTCAGCATCCACGGGATTTTTTAAACTTCAACTCCCTTCGAATTTCAGCACAACTTGGCTTTCCTACTCTTGGCAACAGCTATCTCTCGGTTCCTTCTTCTCTCTCAGCCTCTCTCACACAGAAGACGATCGGTCGTGAGAAAGAACACCAAAGCTTCGCTCAAGAGCTGGATTAATAGGATCTTTTTACACTCATTGTACTTAGATTCTCACATTAATACTTGTATCCACGAATATTTGTATTAATAACATCTCGCGAGAACATTCAAGCCCGGGCCTAACAAACCCGTCAAATCTTGTGTTATTCATACCCTCTCGGAAGTGCTCCCGCAACCTTGTTTATTGTCCGTCCATTCCAGCAGTATTTCATCTTCGGATAAATATTTTGGGCAACAACACGTGTAATAGTGCTTGTTTGGGTAACATTTTAAATATGGGTCTCATACACATAATGATATCTTATCTAGTGTGTTTTGAAACGAGAATCGGGCCAAGGCCCTAATGTTTACGAAAAGGTTTTGTAAATTGGGACTCGAGGTCCAAAAGAATTTCTGCTTTAAAAATCCCCGAGATGACGTGTTCCTTTTCAAATATCTCTTGCTTGAGTTCGAAATTCTAAAACTTCTCGGGAACGTTTTGATAATTGATTTCCGTATTAAATTTGTGGTTGCTATTTACTTGTTGCATTTCGTATCGTGTTATACTTGCACTAGTAAAACAGTGGAGTTTTACTAACCCACGAGTAATCGGGGGGTGGATGTCTGTTTTGCGTCTAGGTACATGCTGGTTCGGGGGAGCAGTCACAGGATCGGCACAACTGGATGACGAGCTGCGATACTAATCAAGAGTCGAGAGTTGTTTTGATTTGTGTTGTATTGTTAGAAGTTGATTCCAGTCTTCCGCTGTATTGTGTTTCGACCCCTGTGTGGGTAATGTTGCTTTAGTCAGTTCTGTTGATGGAGTTGTGTGACCTCATCGGTCCGTGTATTCATGTATAAGTGACCTTAATGGTCTGTATTATTATATTGTTTGACCCTGGCCGGGCGAGCATTTAGTTGTTTATGGATGTTTAGCCTGGTAGATCCTTGTGGAAAGGGTCTACGGTGTGTAATATTCCCATACGGTTTGGGGGGTGTTACAATATAAGCACGGACTTTCACGTCATCCTTAACCCACTTTTCGTGGTTTTCAATCTCTTCCTGATTGGCTCGGGTCCGCACAGGAGGCGCCGGAATGTCCGTCTCCAAGACGTATCCCAGTGCCTCTATACTGAGGACAATCATCAGATTGCGGAGCCAATCCACAAAGTTAGGTCCCATTAAGGTGTTCTTTTCGAGTAGAATTGCGAGTGGATTCATTGTCATATTGAGATTTGTCTGCATTAAGTATAACAGATTAATTAGTGACTTGTTATATTATGATCTGAGTATAGAATTAAGGTCTTTTCTATTCTTGTTACCCAGTTCCCACTATTTTTATCGGAATAACACACTCCCATCTGGAAGTATCGCCGCTCTACTTCATAGTGGTGATCGAGTTCTTTATAAATCTTAATAGAGGGCAACCGGACAGGTTTATAGTCTATTAATTTTCATAAAGTGGTGTCCAATACCAACCCATCTAATGGATGATTCGATCTTCTTTTTCCCCTTGTTCACTCCCCTCAACCTATACGGTTTCTATGGTTCGTGAACAAGTTAAGTTTATACCATCGACGCAAATCAGTTTCACAATTGAATCTTATCCGGCAACCTATCAGGTTTCTAGGGATAAAATTTGCTCCAACCGAAGGCATCCAATGCGCTCCCGGTAATTTATCCGTCCTCCCCGAACGACTACCCCGATAACTCGGAAGCATAGCACATCCGGTTTGGATTTCAATTTCCCGAAAACTCGATGGAGGGAAGGAAAACCTTGAAATCTTATAAACTTAATAATTTATCGTGGGAGAATTTTCGCGATTAACGTTACACTTTGCACATTAATCGTTTAAGCGCGTTTGTGGCATTCATACAATATGAAACGACCATTCACAACCTAGTTGCTACCAACATGTGGTTCATGGACCGTTCCTAGAAAACAAAAACTCCGTAATCGAATTACAAGTCTTCGTCTTGAATCTTCGTCTTCTCGAAATGGATCTTACTCCGGTCTTCGTCATTATATATAAATTTTACATTGAAAATTGCATCCTAGATACAAATTTTTTCTAGTACAATAAATAGGCTCAAAACGGCCTTTACAACCCAATCGAATAAAACGAACGATTCAAAAACTAAGTCCACGAACCACATCCCCATTCAAAAGCATTCATCCAATAAATACTAAATAAATGGAAAGCGTAGAGATACATTGATCCAATCAACAATACGAACTGATCAAATCGATTCACACAATCGGTAATATGAAAACGTTCAAAATAATTCGGTCGATCACAAGTATTCCAATAAATCAATTTTTCCTTATAAAATGAAATACCATAAATCATTTTAATCATATTAAATCCAATTTAATATGCGGGAGATTAATTTTTAAGAATACACGGAAAAATCGAGCCGGGGCGAAAATGGGCTGCCTGGCCGAGTCACCCTCGGCAGCTTTCCGGCAGACAGGCCTGGCATGGCCGAGTCACGCTCGGCAGCTTCCGGCCAGGCACGGCCCGTGTCTCCAGACACGGTCGGGTCGGCCTGGCAGTGACTTGGCCAAACTGAGGGACACGACCGAGTCACCTAGGACACGGTCGAGTCTGCCTGGCAGTGACTAGGCCAGACTGCCGGACACGACTGAGTCACCCAGGACACGGTCGCGTCTGCCTGGCAGTGACTAGGCCAGACTGCCGGACACGACCAAGTCACCCAGGACATGGTCGAGTCACTCTCGGCCAGATTACCCTTTTCGTCCAAAAAATCGTCCGACGACGATTCGGGGCTAGATTTTCGACCGGATATCCAATATCTATATTTTTAGACTTTCATATCTTCAATATAAATCATATTTCCCAGAAATTTAAGATTTATATTTTGACATAAACTTACGAAAAATACAATTATTACGAACGAAAAACATATACCACGATTATGACTAAAATGATTCCAAATCATTCACCATCTAATCGAGCATTCCAAATGCCAATATCGTATATACGATCGCAAGACCTACGCTCCGATACCACTGTTGGGATTCGGTGCCTAAAACGAAGGCCCAGCGGAAGCGGTAAAACGAAAATTAATTCGATCCGAATCCCTACGAGGATCGATCGAGCTACGTATATACAAATATTGTAATACCACCAGTATTACATGCTTTTTCACTTTGGGCGCTCACGTCCATTTCTTCTGTTTGATAAATAAGTGTACTCCATTGCAATAAAACATATTTTGTATAATATGGTTGTACTGTATTATTCGCATCTGTTATTCGTGTATTGTGATGGTGTGATGATTGACGAACTTTCAGTGACATACCTCGATGTCGTTAGGTAATTATCGGTGCGAATATGACGGTGGCCAACGTCTTGTTCCCCGAGAGATTTCCAGACGACATGGAGAGGGAGTCGTGTCATAAGAAATTAATGTGATAGTAATTTAGTAAACAAAACTGGTCTTTACGTACGTTATACTCCGAGTCTTTACGTACGCTATATCTGAGTCATTACGTACGTTAAATATCGGCCCTTACGTACGTAACATTGGTCTTCGGACAGGAATCTTCGTCAGGTAGTACGCATGCCGACCAACTTTCGGCGTGATTGCGACAGGCAAGTCAACAAGGTGTTATGTACGTTAACCCGCTTTCGTTACGTACGTAACGATGTGTGTAAATCGTTCCAGTGAGTTCCTTACGTACGTTAATATTTTGCCATAACGTACGTAAAGTCTCTTACGTACGTAAACCGTCAAGCATAACGTACGTAAGGGCAATCTGAGTTTATAAAAGAACACTTTGCCTTTAGTTTCTTCCGTCCCAAAAATCATTCTTCTTTCTTATACACTGCTCTCCACCATCCTTGAACCAATTCTAACCTCCCAATTCAAGTGCTATCCTATTAGAGTACGTTAATCAAGCTTCGGGGAAGGTCTTGAAGGTGTTATCCTCTCGTTCTCCTTCGTCCACCGTCGTTCTTCATCATCTTTTGTCAGTAAAGGTAAGTTTATCCAACCTTGAGATCATTTCAGTATTATTTAGTAAGTTATAGTAAACCTCGGATGCCTTGGGTAGCTTAGAACCCTCAGTAATAATCGAACCGGTATATAACTATCGAAATTGTTAATCAATATCCATCAAAGCTAGAAATTGGAATGAATAATAGTAGAACTCATAATCATATTGCTAATCACCAACTTCTCGGAATCATCTTTGAAGGATTTCATGTATAACCGTATTATCATGTTGAATAAAACCGTTAATAAATCCTTGATGAACTTACCAACAATTTCTAGCCGAATAGATACCGAAACATGTTAAGATGATGGATTAATCGTTCTAGACTTGCATATTAAGACAACGATGAAATCTTAGTGATTGTTGGTTATAATTAACTAGGAATGTTGTGTTAGAACACTATTGTTTAGCGGAAGGATAACTTATAAAGAATGTTGCCGAACCTAAGAAATTAATGGCACGCATTATGGTTAAAAACAGAGAAATTCGATTCCGACATCATAAGCAACTAGGATAGGGTTCTAACAGACGGGAGGGGGAGGAACGTCGTTGATCATCATTGTTATCATATCGACAAATATGTAATAGGTTGGATTTACAAGTGTGATCGTTCAAGCTATTGCCTTGTCAAGAAATAACTCTCGTCGGATTTGAGGCAAGTGAATCTTGCTCAGACTTTACGTCTTATAATTTTAGACATAGTAAATGTTACTATTGTGGAATGGTGCTCTTTCGATTATCTTGTCCGGAGTATTCCTGAGTAGATACTACCGTGACCCTTGGCCGCGGCCTTGGGAGTTTTCTCGTAGAACCGTTTTGCGGGATAAAACCTGAATGGTACCCATGTCCGGAGTATTCCTGTGTAGATACTTCTGTGACCCTTGGTTGCGACCTTGGGAGTTTATGTGCTGGTAAAAGGAATAACATGGAACATTCGGTGATAACTTTATCCCTTGAAATTATTAGATTTTACCTTTGAGTTTGGTTTGGATTGTTTCTGACCTAGGCTACTGGAACGGCATGTCGTGCCAGGTAAATTTGTTGAATTTGTGCAGGACACCCCCGAAGGTTACGGCCAGGCATGAGCTGCATTGGAAGAAGGCCTGTTAATTTCTTAAATCAATTTGAACATTTCACGTTGTGTAATAACCGTATGTACGGACACTATTTTCTTTGCACTTTGGGTTGTACGAATACTTTCTTAATTATTTCCGTATGCTACCAGTTAATAAAACATTTTAGAAAATATTTTCAAAAACTCGCCCGTTAGATCGAACGAGCATCACCAATGGCGCGTCGTGGAGCTAGAATAAACATAAATGATGCACAAGGTTCCGCTATGAACCAGCAGGGAGACAGAAACACCGGAGAAACTAATCCAGCCGGAAATCAACCACCGCACATTGTCAGGCAGACGGGAGGTGGAAAACCGTAACAACGGGGATTTGATCCACCTTCGTTCGGACTCTCGCCCGTGCCATTGCTATGGGAATCGCTCGAGTCAGCCAAGGCAGAACAAGTACCAGTCATTAACATAGAAGAGAACACCGGGAAGGACCGTTGGCTGGGAGAAATGCTGAAGGCCAGACCACCATTATTCGACGGGTCAGGGGGATAAGCACGTGGACGATTGGATCTCGGAGATGGAGACTACCTTCGGGGTGATCGGCTGCCCAGGGAACCGAAAAGTACCACTCGGGATCAACCAGCTCCGTGACACCGCAGCCCGATGGTGGAGGACCTATAAGCCAGAGGACAGAATACTCGGATGGCCCGAGTTTTCCAAACTATTGAGAGGCAATCTTGTCCCCGATCGATTCAAGCGCACGAGCGCAGAGTTTCTTGGCGCGAGGACCTCGAGAATTTTCCAGATGCAAATCATTCGAGCATACAGGACCGAGCTAAGCTATGTCGCACAGATGGTTCCATCCGAAGACCAGCGAATTTGTCACCTTGCTCAACGGTTGCCGGAGGATGTTCAACGCTACGCGGCGGGGTTTCACTGCACCACTTTGAAGGCATATGAGGACGTGGTCACAGCATACGCCGGTACGGTTGTCAGTTCGGATGTCGGGCACAACCAAAAGAAGCAGAAGACAGCAAATCAGTCCGGGAGCACCAGCAGAGTGAACTTGGGAATCAGGTTCCCCTCCAAATCAGCAGCTTCGTCCCAACAGAGAGGAACATCTGACGGGCCTTCTCGCCGTAGCTGTTTCAATTGTGGCATAGCAGGGCATACCATGAGTCAGTGTCGTAAAGCATCGACAAAGTGTTTTTCATGCGGAAGGGGTGGGCACATGTCTCGCTACTGCTCTCGGATCAAACCTACACCAAACCCAGCTCCTCAGAGTCAACAAGGCTCGGTACAGACATCCAGAGCGTCTGCCATGTCCGACTACCGATCTCCACCTCACTAATCTCCTCTACACGGTGCCGGAAGAGGACGTGGTCGCGGGGGAGGCACTGCACCCTCCTCGGGGACACTGCCGTCCCGCGTGTTCGAACTAAGGGCTACTGACGACCAGACTACACCTGCTGTCTCAGGTACACTCCTTATTAAATCTCAGCCTGTTCACGTACTGTTTGATACTGGAGCAACCCACTCATTTATATCCGTAGAATGTGTTAACCGTTTGCATCTCCCTTGTGTACCTTGTGAGTCCTTTATTGTTAAACTACCCGAGGGTAGCAGGGTGGAGGGTAACTTGGAAGTTCGAAACTGTCCAGGTCATTATCAATAATCTCAATTTGAATGACCCAATCTCATGGTCTTTCCACTCCAAAACGAAGATGTGATTTTAGGTATGGACTGGATGACGATGCACAAGACGGTATTGGATACCTATCACCTGACCGTTTCTATTACGACCCATGACGGTGCCACTCACACAATTAGAGGCCGAGAGCACTTTAGTACTAAAGGGTCCCTCAGTCTCCTTTCAGTAGTAGCATCTCATGATGATCGAGGGACGTATTACTGGTGCTATATTCTTCAGGAGGGCACGTCACAACTGTCGGTTGCTAACATTCCTGTAGTGAACGAATTTCCGGACATATTCCCCGACGAACTACCTGGATTGCCACCACAAAGAGAGGTCGATCTCTCAATTGAACTTGAGCCAGGAACGACGCCTATCTCCAAGGCACCATACAGGATGGCACCAGCCGAAATGAAGGAACTAAAGTCGCAACTCGAAGAATTGCTAAGGAAGGGGCTCATTCGTCCAAGTACTTCGCCATGGGGTGCGCCAGTTCTTTTTGTGAAGAAAAAGGACCGCTCTCTGCGCCTGTGTATCGATTACAGGGAACTTAATAAAGTCACTATTAAGAACCGTTACCCACTTCCAAGGATTGATGATTTACTGGACCAACTGCAAGAAGCGACTTGGGAGACCGAGGCGAGCATGAGAGAGAATCATCCCGAGTTATTTTCTTACTTTCGGGACGAAACTATTTTTAAGGGGGGTGGTATGTAATACCACCAGTATTACATGCTTTTTCACTTTGGGCGCTCACGTCCATTTCTTCTGTTTGATAAATAAATGTACTCCATTGCAATAAAACATATTTTGTATAATGTGGTTGTACTGTATTGTTCGCATCTGTTATTCGTGTATTATGATGGTGTGATGATTGACGAACTTTCAGTGACATACCTCGATGTCGTTAGGTAATTATCGGTGCGAATATGACGGTGGCCAATGTCTTGTTCCCCGAGAGATTTCCAGACGACATGGAGAGGGAGTCGTGTCATAAGAAATTAATGTGATAGTAATTTAGTAAACAAAACTGGTCTTTACGTACGTTATACTCCGAGTCTTTACGTACGCTAAATCTGAGTCATTACGTACGTTAAATATCGGCCCTTACGTACGTAACATCGGTCTCCGGTCTTCGGACATGAATCTTCGTCAGGTAGTACGCATGCCGACCAACTTTCGGCGTGATTGCGACAGGCAAATCAACGAGGTGTTACGTACGTTAACCCGCTTTCGTTACGTACGTAACGATGTGTGTAAATCGTTCCAGCGAGTTCCTTACGTACGTTAATATTTTGCCATAACGTACGTAAAGTCTCTTACGTACGAAGGATTTCATGTATAACCGTATTATCATGTTGAATAAAACCGTTAATAAATCCTTGATGAACTTACCAACAATTTCTAGCCGAATAGATACCGAAACATGTTAAGATGATGGATTAATCGTTCTAGACTTGCATATTAAGACAACGATGAAATCTTGGTGATTGTTGGTTATAATTAACTAGGAATGTTGTGTTAGAACACTATTGTTTAGCGGAAGGATAACTTATAAAGAATGTTCCCGAACCTAAGAAATTAATGGCACGCATTATGGTTAAAAATAGAGAAATTCGTTTCCGACATCATAAGCAACTAGGATAGGGTTCTAACAGGCGGGAGGGGGAGGAACGTCGTTGATCATCATTGTTATCATAAGATGTTAATCGAAAAACATGTAATAGGTCGGATTTCCAAGTGTGATCGTTCAAGCCGTTGCCTTGTCAAGAAATAACTCTCGTCGGATTTGAGGCAAGTGAATCTTGCTCAGACTTTACGTCTTATAATTTTAGACATAGTAAATGTTACTATTGTGGAATGGTGCTCTTTCGATTATCTTGTCCGGAGTATTCCTGAGTAGATACTACCGTGACCCTTGGCCGAGGCCTTGGGAGTTTTCTCGTAGAACCGTGTTGCGGGATAAAACCTTAATGGTACCCACGTCCGGAGTATTCCTATGTAGATACTTCCGTGACCTTTGGTTGCGACCTTGGGAGTTTATGTGCTGGTAAAAGGAATAACATGGAACATTCGGTGATAACTTTATCCCTTGAAATTATTAGATTTTACCTTTGAGTTTGGTTTGGATTGTTTCTGACCTAGGCTACTGGCACGACATGTCGTGCCAGGTAAATTTATTGAATTTGTGCAGGACACCCCCGAAGGTTACGGCCAGGCATGAGCTGCGTTGGAAGAAGGCCTGTTAATTTCTTAAATCAATTTGAACATTCCACGTTGTGTAATAACCGTATGTACGGACACTATTTTCTTTGCACTTTGGGTTGTACGAATACTTTCTTAATTATTTCCGTATGCTACCAGTTAATAAAACATTTTAGAAAATATTTTCAAAAACTCGCCTTGTGGGTCCCTTATGGGATCTACGGCACTGTGGCGTCCCGGTTTATTTTGGGGGCATTACAAATATATATACAAAAAGCAAGAGTCGTAAGAAACTAACCCTCGAAGTCCGTTGATTAAATGGTAACCTTCTCTTGAGCTATTCCCCAAGCTTTAGTTTGATCTCTACGAGTTCAATCCGCTCCAAGCCCTTGAACGATCCAACGCCGAAAGCACCACGTCTCTACTTGCCACGCGCCGGAAAAATGACTGGAATAACAACACTTGATTAACCTCTAAGGTTACGGCTAGAATCAAGTGATGAAGCTTTTATTACTACACTCTAAGTGTATAATATATCTCTCAATTTTTCTCCAAGAAAAATGCAGAAGAAGTGAATGAAGAAGATGAAGATGAGTGTTAAACTGAAAGTCTATCTCTCTCTCTCTCTCTCTCTCTATTCTCACGTTGGAAAGCTTGTGAAAGCAAGTGATGAGAGTCTTCATTTTATTCTCCAAGAATCCTCCCAAATCAAGACCAAATAATTAAAATGAATTAATTAACAGATCTTGTTCCCTTGATGCTTCAAGTCATCCACCAATTAAGGTGGAGACTATGACCAAAGGAAAGAGGAGGGAAAATGGGATGGCCATCTAGACGGAGCCGGGACGAGTTCGGTTCGTTTCGGACTCCCGTGAGTCCAAATAGATAAACTCCTATTCTGTTCTGATGTATTTGTGTCGTTTAATTAATTCAATTAATTAAACATATAAAATACAAAATAACATAATTAATTTCTCCAAGAAATAATTATATACATGAATTAAATTAATCACCCAGTAATTTATTTAATTCATTAGGCCGTAAATCAATTTATCCAATAAATCGATTTAAACATCCAATGTTCCAAAATTAGATATCCAATATATAATATTCATAATGAGAGAATTAGCTTTATTCATTCCGTCGTCAATCCTATTGCGCGACTCGGTAGGTCCGTCTCAGTCAGCAATGGGAGGAACCAAAGAGTAGTAGCACCACCTAGCCAGCCTGGCGGCCTACACTGTACCCCAACTGAGAACGAATGATTGGGATCATTCAAGAACCATTCTGTCGTGAATACCAGTATACGTATAAACCCTTCTTTCAAATGTCCCGATCAAGTTATAGGGTCACGGTCAGTCAAACCCTATCTGTACTTGATGCTATGAATGCGTTAATGCAAATCGAGATCATCGAGCTCTCGTGTATCCAATACAACTAGCTCTAATGCTTTGGCCAAAGACTTATGATCTCATCTGCCAATAACTGCATAGGACATATAACCCGCTCACTAACGGGAGGAAGAATTCTATCTTGGTATTCAGTAGGACCTGCTACTTGCCTGTCAAGATGCACGTCGAGGTTGACCCCCGCCTTCCGGTTTACATGGTCGATCTACTCTAATGAAAATCTTGACGTCACAAGCACATCCCTACTAAATCCTCAAGTTGAAGGTTCACGAATACCTATCACAACCTTTCGATTCCGTCATTGACTGTCCCGGAGTGAAATCCGTGTGACGAATCGAGGATGAGTCGGTTCGAGTATACTAATCTAATTAGCATACATATAATGTGTGCTCCCACTAACCATTAGTGTTCGACAGGCACTCTCCTTGTCAAAGAACACGTCATACAAGTCTTTACATAAACTTAACGCCCAGTCAAGTTTCATCGACTTGCGAACGGTTAAGTATTTGAGCTATAAACATTTCCAGTGCCGACCCCCTTATCCAATAAGGAGTGGAACGTTTTGCTCTCAAATACACGGACTAGTTTCTACATGTATATTTACGAGTTAGGAATGCCAGTAACTACCAGTAAATAAAGAAACATCCATTACCTTATATTGATGATTTACGTAATAACAAGTACAATGCCCTCACTCAACATCCTCTGAGTAGCATTCGAGGGCATACTCCTAACAAAAAACACCAGGACAATACCGAATACTAGTATATTTTATATGAATATAAAATACACAACACTGAATAAAATGGAGTATCCAAATGAAAATCTGCAGCGGAAAATAAATGACAACAACATGAATGACTGAAAGGGTCGGGGCCCCCTACTAGTATCACTGGGACTCCTCGCCGTCAACATGCTCTTCCCGTACCTTTGCCTTGCCGTGACCTGAAAACATTATCCCCCAACGGGGTCAGTTACACAGAACAACAATCCTCAAGGGTTGAAAATACACAATCATGATATATCTTTAGTTATGAAATATCCTTAGTTATGAATTAAGCTGAAGAGGAGTATCATAGTATGCCCGTAATGTTCTGTGCAAGTGTACAAGACGAATGATCGGACACACCCGTCCTTGTACCTAATTAGTCTCACAGAGGTAATCGTTACCGTGTGCACAGTCCAATGTATCGGTGACCCAATACATTACCATCGCGTGCTCAACTAAAAATTCCACACATCCGCACCCGGCCACGCTGTAACACCCCCAAAATCATATGGGAATATTACACGCCGTAGACCCTTTCCACAAGGATCTACCAAGCTAAACATCCATAAACAACCAAATGCTTGCCCAGCCAGGGTCAAACAATAAAATGATACAGACCGATATGGTCACTTACACGTGAATACACAGACCGATGAGGTCACACAACCCAATCGACAAACTGACTTAAATGACATTACCCACACAGGGGTCGAAATACAATACAGCGGAAGACTGAAATCAACTCTGACAACACAACAAAAATCAAAACAACTCTCGACTCATGATTAGTATCGCAGTTCGTCATCCTCTTATGCCAATCCTGTGACTCCTCCACTGAATCTGCATGTACCTGGACGCAAAACAGACATCCACCCCCCGATTACTCGGGGGTTAGTAAAACTCCACTGTTTTACTAGTGCAAGTATCAAATCATACGAAATATAACAAGCAAGTAATAATCGTGAATCAAATATAACAATCAAATATCAAAATATCCCCGGGAGGTTTTTACAAGGGAAGATAAGCTATGAAGCATTCGAAAATAAGATTATCATCTTGGGAATTGTTTAGAATTTCAAAACCTTTCGAAAATCTTAGGGTCTTAACCCAAATCTCAAATTGTATTTCAACAATTTACAGTACGAAAACATTTCCATAAATCTCGTGGGGCTCAGCCCAACATTCTTTTCTTAAAACTTTCTTACAAAAAGTTTGATTTTCAAAACATGATTCGTGACACCGTGATCCCCTGTCACGTGTCTCTGTAGGTTCAACAACCTGCACGGACTTAACCAATCACAATAATCAATCATGCTCATGACTCCGTGATCGCTTGCCACGAGTCTCCGTAGGTTCAACAACCCACACGGATTGAGCCAACACAACAGTCACAACAATCAATCATGCTCATGACTCCGTGATCGCTTGCCACGAGTCTCCGTAGGTTCAACAACCCACATGGATTGAGCCAACACAACAATCACAACAACCAGTCCTGACCCCGTGAACCTGTGTCACGTGTCACCGTAGGTTCCGTCGAACCCGCACGGTTGGACGTACTGTGTCCTGATTCAATGGACCTGTGCCATGAATCATCGTAGGCCTCGTCAGACCCGCACGATTGGACCTCAGCCCCACACACTAAGTTCTGATCCCATGGACCTGTGCCATGAATCCTCGTAGTCCCCGTCGAACCCACACGAGTGAACTTAGCATTCCAGCACACCACATTCACATTCACATTACATACAACAATGAGCACAGTTAATCAATCACGTTGATCACCACAAAATCGTACGTCACACGCACATAACATAATCTCAACAACTATCATCAATCAACGACATACAACCAACATAACACACGTTCGGTATGCAATACATTGCACACAGCTAACACGTATACCAAAATAACACTATTATCACAAAGCCTTCGAATTGCGGAATACACAACCAATTCAAACGGAACATATTTATGAAGGCAAGCAAAATCATTATAAATCTCATACGTGATTATTAGTCGTAAGATACAAGTCGTGTAATAAGATACTTCCCTTAATAACCGCTACCGAACGCTCCGAAGAACACGGTTCGACCGGGAATCTCGAACCCCAAAGAAGGCAACGAACGGAAGGGTTCCGACTCGAGTTCATCACAAGAAACTCGACCCTAACAACATATAATCAATAAATCATTGATCATACGAGGAAGAATAATCGTAGAACGCCCGAAAACCCCTCTATGACATTCTACCGGACACCTTCAAGGCATCGATCAAGAACTCGACCAAAACAACGAATCGATACGATCCAACCATGGAATAACAAGGGAAAAGATGTAATACATCTAAATAATCATCAATCCATCATAATACCAAGTTAAATCGGATTAAACAGACGAAAACAACCAAAACACCCAAATTCCCCAAAACTAGATTTCTAGAAAATCTGACCTGATTCGGTAGGTCGGAGGATGTTATAGGATTGATGATTGATGATATGAACTCCAAGACTTCATGGATTTATTGTCCAACAACATCTCTCCATGATTAACCAAGCTCCAGCCGCGGAAGGGAAGAAAACGAGTGAGAAATGGCTGAAGAAAAACGTCTGCTGGCTTTAAATACGCTGACTGCACAGTGTGCCGCGACACAGGGCCGAATCTGCCCCCAGTGATCGGCAGCGTGCCGCGGCCCGGACGAGTGTGCCGCGGCAGTGACTCGGCAGTGTGCCGCGGCCCTGCCGGCATGTGCCGCGGCACACGATACAGACGGGTCGGCCAGAACAATTGCAACACGAGTGTGCCGCGGCCCGGACCGGTGTGCCGCGGTGACTCAGCGGTGCGGTGTGCGCGGCCTGCCGGCATGTGCCGCACACGGCAGTCGGCCAACTGGAAAATGAGAGTGACTTAGCTATTTCGACCATAACTCCTTCGTCTGGACTCCGATCGACTCACCGTTTGAACCATTGGAAAGCTAACTCGATGCTTTATAATATTGCAAAGATTCAAAATTTTTGGAGTTTACAAAAATTAATGGTCATCTAACAAAGTCGAACTCATACGTGGAAAAGTCGCTAAAGAACACGAAATTCCACAGAACGACACCGAAACGAACTCGGATGACAAAAAGTGCAGAATAAAATATTCCCAAAATGACGAAATGGTCCTAAGCGAGTCGTCGAAACGGACCTCTGCCGGAAAATGAAAATTACCGGAAATCGAAATTGCTGATATTACATTCTACCCTTATTAAAAGAAGTTTCGTCCCGAAACTTAAAACGAGTAGGGAGAAGCAATATCCCGCCAGGAAAACTCAACGAGATACACAAGAAACGAAAAAAATCGCGCCCAACGGCGAAACGTTACAAGCAACGTAAAGGAATATACGGCGTGAAAACACGCCCACGACGACTAACACAACGCCACCGACTATGTTTCAAAACAATAACGAGTAATTAACAACACATCACATGCACACATTTAATCAAAGAAACGCACGCGACAACAAGTCGCATCCGACCACAACGACTATGCGGTAGAAACAAATATAGTATTATGATAGAATTCACTCCGATTCTCGTCAACAAGAAAATGTCCGACGTCAAGACACAAACAATTCAAGATAACAGAAAACGAGAATACCGGACATTACATTCTATCCTATTAAAAATAAGTTTCGTCCCGAAACTTAAAATAAAACATCATGGTAGAATACAAACAAAAACCAAAAAGTTCACGCAACAAGTAACAATTTCTGCACGAATTCCAGCACAAAGTACGATACACAACTACATCACGGGACACCATCAGGCACTCCCCGAGTAGGAACGAAAACCCAATTCCCGAACATCTTGGCAACGGTCTCACAATGCACCGCTCGGTGACCCACTTGGCCACACTCGAAAAAGTTGACTAACGGTGAACAACAATTCTTCGCAGTACGAGATCAGGCAACAACAGTCAGACAACCCCGATCGAACAACAACAATCGAACAACAATGATCGAACCACAACGATCGAGTCAACAAAAATCGAATAATCATGTTCGGATCACGAAGAACAATAAGGTTCAACCGAAAACTCCGAAGTTCACATCTCGACTCGAGACAAAACATGATCCGGTGAAAATAACAAGATGCACACTCACATAAGATCCACAGGAAAGGGAATAGCAATTGAAAAGTCACAACGACAAACGAGTAATTCCGAAACAATACCACCCTCATTCGATTAACAAAAGTAAGGGACAGGGCATGCTCAGAAAATGTTAACGAACCTAAACGAGTCGACATAGTCAAAAATACAGAAGTTCAAAATCCGATCCACTTCGAATAAAAGAACTAGTAGAACCGAAAAAAAATGTTACTTCCAAACAAGGTTCACAAGAATTGAACCGAACTCGTAAAGTCATAGCGATAACCAGATCGACCCACAACAAGATCACAGCTCGTTCGAATGATGAAACCGGAATACAGAACAAGTTCAGAAAGTATCAACGAACACGAGCGAGCCGATAGAATTGAGAAAGAGAAAATGCAGGAGCCAAAAATAATACGGGTATTATATTCGACCTCTTCTAAAAGAAGTGTCGTTCCCGAAACTCACAACACGAAATCAAGGTGACAACACAACAAGCAACCGACAGAAACATCCTTCAAAGGCCTCTCAAATCCGATTCTGATGACTGTGCTAAGCGCGAACTCCGGAAGTCTCGATAACCAATTCGCAAAACTGAATTCTGTGTCCCTCGAGTCCACACTTGAAATGTGTTACCGACGAGAAGGACAATTTACACGTGCATGCCCCGGCACATCACGGTTGAAACGCCTTGGCTCGGCATACCGAAAATACAGTGGGGCATAACGTCGCAAAACAACATAGCGGAGATGCCAACTCAGCACAACAAAGAATCATAACACATATCATATACAACGATTACCATCGTAAAGTAATACACACACAAACACTTACAACAACGATGGTATCGTTCGGCGACCTCAACGGCCCGAACGATAACCAGCACATAATTACAAACATTATGAAACAATCACACATGTACACAAACGTACAAACCCAAGCTTCAACAGCTCACACTCGTGCGACAACACGCAAATCACCACGAGGCGATAAACAGTAAACACTAGGTCACACCTCTCACAGAGGGTTAGTACAACAAATGCGTGGCAACGCCTCAACGTTCATGCCACCAATTCGATCATACTCAGGAGAAAACATCATAACGACAACGCGAACATCATACATACATACCCAGTCCTTAAACGGGAATGGATAGGTTTTAAAAATGAAAACCTCCTTTTGAAAATAATTTAGAAAAACACCGGTTGATCTTGAGTATCACCTTTCAAAAAGTACAAACGTGAAACATCATTATCGAGACTTTGGAAAACCATTTCACATTTGTTAAAAATGAGGACACTATCTTTTAGTGAAAAACTTTCAGAGTATTCGACCCTCGGGTCTAAGTAAAAGTGTTTATAAAACATTGAAAATATCTCAAAACATTTTGGTCCTCGAGGTAGAAGAATTTTGAAACATATTGTGGCACCTTAGAAGTACCACGAGAAAACAATTCATTTTAAACGTACGTCTCAAAATTTATTTCTAGGATACCCAAGGTTTTCAAAGATAATTCAATGGGCTAGAATGCCCAAAATTCTCAGGTAATTACACGGAACATTATAGCGCTGTGGGTCCCGCGCCGGAACCCACCAGGATAAAAATCATTTACAAAAACGCCAAAAGGGCCGATGACGGTAATATTTCAAAAATTCACAAAAGCCATTTATAAAATACTAAATACCGTCATAAGAATTTCGCCAAAACGATCAAGGCCATAATGCCAAAAACTCGGCTAAGGGAATCAATTTTCAAAATAAAACTCAGTCGGTAAAATACCGAAAGCCATTACAAAAGAACTCACACAACGGATAAAATAAATACAATCCAACATGCATAATCCAGCAACACTACTCCTCATATGAACGAAATATGAGAGTCAAAAAACCACATATCACGAAATCAAAATCCATAAGAGAATTCCGTCAATTAACTCATAATCATACTAGTAACTCGCATCAGACGAGCACAAACACAAAGAAGGAAGACTTACAACCACAGGTCGCACGAAGGTGACGGTCGCCCACGATACTAATCTCGTACGACAACATAACCGATACATTGTGACTACGCACAACTCAACTTGTCACCTGACGACTCGAACGACAAGACAACACATTACTCGACAAATCACGACTTGACTCGACCCGACAGCCTAGGTTTCCGCAACCTAAGCTCTGATACCATAAATGTAACACCCCCAAAACCATATGGGAATATTACACGCCGTAGACCCTTTCCACAAGGATCTACCAGGCTAAACATCCATAAACAACCAAATGCTTGCCCAGCCAGGGTCAAACAATAAAATGATACAGACCGATATGGTCACTTACACGTGAATACACAGACCGATGAGGTCACACAACCCAATCGACAAAACTGAATTAAATGACATTACCCACACAGGGGTCGAAATACAATACAGCGGAAGACTGAAATCAACTCTGACAACACAACAAAAATGAAAACAACTCTCGACTCATGATTAGTATCGCAGTTCGTCATCCTATTATGCCAATCCTGTGACTGCTCCCCTGAATCTGCATGTACCTGGACGCAAAACAGACATCAACCCCCCGATTACTCGGGGGTTAGTAAAACTCCACTGTTTTACTAGTGCAAGTATCAAATCATACGAAATATAACAAGCAAGTAATAATCGTGAATCAAATATAACAATCAAATATCAAATATCCCCGGGAGGTTTTTACAAGGGAAGATAAGCTATGAAGCATTCGAAAATAAGATTATCATCTCGGGAATTGTTTAGAATTTCAAAACCTTTCGAAAATCTTAGGGTCTTAACCCAAATCTCAAATTGTATTTCAACAATTTACAGTACGAAAACATTTCCATAAATCTCGTGGGGCTCAGCCCAACATTCTTTTCTTAAAACTTTCTTACAAAAAGTTTGATTTTCAAAACATGATTCGTGACACCGTGATCCCCTGTCACGTGTCTCCGTAGGTTCAACAACCCGCACGGACTTAACCAATCACAACAATCACAATAATCAATCATGCTCATGACTCCGTGATCGCTTGACACGAGTCTCCGTAGGTTCAACAACCCACACGGATTGAGCCAACACAACAATCACAACAATCAATCATGCTCATGACTCCGTGATCGCTTGCCACGAGTCTCCGTAGGTTCAACAACCCACATGGATTGAGCCAACACAACAATCACAACAACCAGTCCTGACCCCGTGAACCTGTGTCACGTGTCACCGTAGGTTTCGTCGAACCCGCACGGTTGGACGTACTGTGTCCTGATTCAATGGACCTGTGCCATGAATCATCGTAGGCCTCGTCAGACCCGCACGATTGGACCTCAGCACCACACACTAAGTTCTGATCCCATGGACCTGTGCCATGAATCCTCGTAGGCCCCGTCGAACCCACACGAGTGAACTTAGCGTTCCAGCACACCAGATTCACATTCACATTACATACAACAATGAGAACAGTTAATCAATCACGTTGATCACCACAAAATCGTACGTCATACGCACATAACATAATATCAACAACCATCATCAATCAACGACATACAACCAACATAACACACGTTCGGTATGCAATATATTGCACACAGCTAACACGTATACCAAAATAACACTATTATCACAAAGCCTTCGAATTGCGGAATACACAACCAATTCAAACGGAACATATTTATGAAGGCAAGCAAAATCATTATAAATCTCATACGTTATTATTAGTCGCAAGATACAAGTCGTATAATAAGATACTTGCCTTAATAACCGCTACCGAACGCTCTGAAGAACACGGTTCGATCGGGAAGCTCGAACCTCAAAGAAGGCAACGAACGGAAGGGTTCCGACTCGAGTTCATCACAAGAAACTCGACCCTAACAACATATAACCAATAAATCATCGATCATATGAGGAAGAATAATCGTAGAACGCCCGAAAACCCCTCTATGACATTCTACCGGACACCTTCAAGGCATCGATCAAGATCTCGACCAAAACAACGAATCGATACGATCCAACCATGGAATAACAAGGGAAAATATGTAATACATCTAAATAATCATCAATCCATCATAATACCAAGTTAAATCGGATTAAACGGACGAAAACAACCAAAACACCCAAATTCCCCAAAACTAGAGTTCTAGAAAATCTGACGTGATTCGGTAGATCGGAGTATGTTATAGGATTGATGATTGATGATATGAACTCCAAGACTTCATGGATTTATTGTCCAACAACATCTCTCCATGATTAACCAAGCTCCAGCCGCGGAAGGGAAGAAAACAAGTGAGAAATGGCTGAAGAAAAATGTCTCCTGGCCTTAAATACGCTGACTGCACAGTGTGCCGCGGCCCAGCCGAAGTGTGCCGTGGCACAGGGCCGAATCTGCCCCCAGTGATCGGCAGCATGCCGTGGCCCGGACGAGTGTGCCGCGACAGTGACTCGGCAGTGTGCCGCGGCCATGCCGGCATGTGCCGCGGCACATGGTACAGACGGGTCGGCCAGAACAATTGCAACACAAGTGTGCCACGGCCCGAACGGGTGTGCCGCGGCAGTGACTCGGTAGTGTGCCGTGGCCCTGCCGGCATGTGCCGCGGCACACGGTACAGGCTGCTCGGCCAAATCTGGAAAATGAGAGTGACTTAGCTATTTCGACCATAACTCCTTCGTCTGGACTCCGATTGACTCACCGTTTGAACCATTGGAAAGCTAACTCGATGCTTTATAATACTGCAAAGATTCAGAATTTTTGGAGTTTCCAAAAATTAATGGTGATCTAACAAAGTCGAACTCATACGTGGAAAAGTCGCTAAAGAACACGGAATTCCACAGAACGACACCGAAACGAACTCGGATGACAAAAAGTGCAGAATAAAATATTCCCAGAATGACGAAACGGTCCTATGCGAATCGTCGAAACAGACCTCCGCCGGAAAATGAAAATTACCGGAAATCAAAATTGCGGATATTACACACGCAATATGAACCCAGAAGGTCATATGAACGAGAATGACCACAATGAATATCAATGAGTAATAATCCGTCAAGGTCAAGAATGACTCACCGAGATGAAAATAATAGTGAAGTGATTGATAACCCAATGAAATGATTGGAACCATCGTTCCTCGTGAATGAAGTGATTATTCGACAATTACAAGTCTCAATACGGTTAATACAATTTATGATTATGAATGAACAACAACAAAAGGAATGAATATCCTTTTAACCGAGTAAGAATTAACTTACACAACACCGATGAAGAATGTCCTTCCACGAACAACGTCCTAAATGAGATGTCGGTCGCTCGAAACAACCTTGAATAACACAATTACCAACAATCCGCTCAATATACGAATCAAACACGATTATAACGAACTCAAAACGTCAATACGACTAAACCAAGTTCATTGGGGCATTATATCGAATACGTTGTGGCCAATCTTCAATTGTTAACAACCAAACCTCAATTATACCAATATCAAATCCCCAAGAAATGTTTCAAACCAACAAAACATCTTCAATATGATCAATAATCCAAAATGAATATCCAAATTTGTGATTACAACAACAATTAATCGAAAACCCCCAAATCCAACTCAATATTCAAAGTGTTCTTGAATAATCCTTCAATAATCCATTGAATAATCATACATATCCATAATCATGCGTACTTCACTTCATACAACATGATTTTAACGTCCAAAACATCATATATCAATACAAAATCGAAATCCAAGATGTTTAAGAAATTACCTCTTGAAGATCCAACCACTTTGATCCGATGAACACGAGTTAAATCGAGTATCCAAGCTTCCCAAACGAATGAAGATGATGAAAATCTAACACTCAAGTGATTGATGATGGAAAATCCCTCCCTCAAGCTCTCTCTCTCGGAACAAGGTGAAAGAAATGACAAAATGAACTGAAAGTCCCGATCAAGTCCTTATAAACTGCCGGAAGTTACGGCCGTAACTCGGCCTACTTACGGCTGTAACATCCCAGGTCAACGGCCTTACGGCCGTAACCAGCCAGCACGTACGGCCGTAACTCGGCTTCGTCCCGAAACTGCCGATAGCCATACGGCCGTACCCACACCAGACTTACGGGCGTAACTCGCCCTCGTCCAAAATACTTGCCGACACCCATACAGCCGTACCCACTCACCTTACGGGCGTAACTCGACCGATACGGCCGTAACCAGCCAAACTTACGGGCGTAAGCCCCCTTCGTCGAAACTGACCAGGCACCTTGCTTGTAACGTACGACTGTATCCGTCCAAGCCTTACGGCCGTACTTGCCTCATCTTACGGCCGTATGCCGCAACCCTTATGGCCGTAAGTCCTTTTCGTCCGACACATCCTGAAAAATACGAATACCCCTTACGGTCGTATCCTGCCCATCTTACGGCCGTAACTCGCCTTCGACCAAAAATGCATGGGCACCCTGCTCGACACGTACGGACGTATCCAGCCAAGCCTTACGGCCGTACCTGCTCAACTTACGGCCGTATGCTGCAACCTTACGGCCGTAAGTCCCGTTCGTCTAAAATGGCCTGAAATCAACGACACCTGTTACGTCCGTATCCGACAATCCTTACGGCCCTAACTCGTTGATAGACAAGGTGAAAATCCAATAACTCTGATTTCTCGCTACGATTGATGAATGATCCGACATACCATTCGTATGTGAAAGTGAACAAGTCCAACACATGCCAAAGATGATACTTCCAGCACAAGACAACCAATCACGATGAAAATGATAATACTCCCGTCTCGATTGATAAATGGATATGAAAAGACGATCGGTAACTGATACACGGTTACAACATGTAATACCCGGTTGTAATTCAGTCATTATCATTCAGTAATTTCATTCGGTAATTTTATTTTTTTGGCGGAAGTCCATCTTAGTGACTCTATTGTTACTTTTTCGTCATTCCGAGAACGATTAATTTTACACTTTTTGTCATCCGAGTTTGTCTCGGTGTCGTTCTGTTGAATTCCGTGTTCTTTAGCGACTTTTCCACGTATGAGTTCGACTTTGTTAAATCACCATTAATTTTTGGAAACTCCAAAAATTCTGAATCTCTGCAATATTATAAAGCATCGAGTTAGATTTCCAATGGTTCAAACGGCGAGTCAATCATAGTCCGGACGAGGGAGTTATGGTCGAAATAGCTAAGTCACTCTCATTTTCCAGTCTTGGCCGAGCAGCCTGTACCGTGCGCCGCGGCACATGCCGGCAAGGCCGCGGCACACTGCCGAGTCACTGCCGCGGCACACCCGTCCGGGCCGCGGCACACTCGTGCTGAAATTTCGGCCGACCCCGTCTGTACCTTGTGCCGCGGCACATGCCGACGGGGCCGCGGCACACTGCCGAGTCACTGCCGGCAGATTTGGCCCTGTGCCGCGGCACACTTCGGCTGGGCCGCGGCACACAGTGCAGTCAGCACTATAATTGTGTTTTTTCAGCGAAATTCACTCATTTTTTTCATTTCATCCACCTTGTCCGAGATAGAAGGCTTGGGAGAGAGTATTTTCATCATCTATCACTTGAGTATTTGATTTTCTTCATCTCCTTTCGATCGTGAAGCTCGGATTGTGGATCTAACGCGATTTCATCGGATTAAAGTACTTGGATCTTCAAAGGTAATATTCATCAAACCTCTTGGATTTCGATTTGTGTTAAGATATGATGTTTTGGATGTTAAGATCATGTTGTATGAAGTGATATACGCATGATTATGGATATGTTTGATTATTCATTGGATTATTGAAGGATTATTCAAGAACAGTTTGAATATTGAGTTGGATTTGGGGGTTTTCGATTAATCGTTGTGGTAATCACGAATTTGATTATTCATATTGGATTATTGATCGTATTGAAGATGTTTTGTTGGTTTGAAACACTTCTTGGGGATTTGATGATGGTATTATTGAGGTTTGGTTATAAACAATCGAAGTTTGGCCACAAAGTGTTCGATATAATGCCCCAATGAACTTGGTTTAATCGTATCGACGTTTTGAGTTCGTTATATTCGTGTTTGATACGTGTATTGAACGGCTTTTTGGTAATTGTATTATTCAAGGTTGTTCGAGCGGCCGACAATTTTATTAAGGACGTTGATCGTGGAAGTACCTTCTCGCCTTCGGTTTGAGGTAAGTTTTATACTTGTACTGCTCAATGAGATTAATGTCATCATATATGTGTATGAATGTGTTGTATCATTCCGAGACTTAGTCTCTTCATGAATTCATTGATATTAAGAGATCGTTTGATACGATACCTTTCGGCAACTATGCCAAATGTTTATTATTGTCCGTTAATGGCCGATTCAATGCATTGTGATACTCGTTATTAATGTCATTGTCGATAGCCGGTTCGCAGTATCGATGTATCGATTGTTGTTAATATTGATGTCAATCTAAGACATCGTTCAGATCATTGTTATTCCTGTTGGGGTTGTCATTAAAACTGTATTGGCCGATTAAAGGCATTGGCGTATTCATTTCTCATCTTCATCGTCGGTCACCGATCAAAGGTGCCGAGGCATCCTTCGTATCATTGTCATCGATTGGCCATTCTCACGCAAAGTGAAATGTTCAATCATTCACCATATCATTGTTATCGATTGACCGTTCTAAGGCAATCGAGGTATTCAATCATTCATCATATCATCCGTATCGATTTGCCATTCTAAGCCAATCGAATCGCTCAATCATTCATGGAATCATCCGCTGCATCATTGTTATCGGTTGGCCATCCTAAGGCAATCGAGGTGTTGAATTAAGACTGTCGAGGATGGTGCCTATCCGTGTGTTACTGTCATTGTGTTGGCCGACTCAAGGGAGCACACCATCATTCATTGTGACATGGCTTCGTGCCGTGGCTTCGGCCCTAATTGTGATACGGCTTCATGCCGTGGCTTCGGCCCTAATGGTGATACGGCTTCGTGCCGTGGCTTCGACCCTAATTGTGATACGGCTTCATGCCGTGGCTTCGGCCCTAATGGTGATACGGCTTCGTGCCGTGGCTTCGGCCCTAATTGTGATACGGCTTCGTGTCGTGGCTTCGACCCTAATGGTGATACGGCTTCGTGCCGTGGCTTCGTCCCTAATCAATAACAGCTGCAGGCTATTTTGGCTTCATGTGATTGTGATAATTTGACAGCTTCGACTGAGTGGCTTTCAAGCCTTTATTATTGTCCTGGTAATGTCGTTGGAGCCTTCGGGCATTATGATTCATAATTAATTCAGTCCTGGTTTGGTTCATGTCGTGTAATTCATTGTGGTATTCTGTGATTATGATTCACCGTTGGGCACTTATGTTCTAACCTGTCGAACATGTATTAATAGTATGCCGTGGGCATAATATTTCATGAATGCTCGGTTCTTACCTTGGGTTGTGAGCATCTCGTATTATTATTATCATTGTACCCTTTCATTCTGCCCTTGGATGCATATCATGTTATACATGTATTTGATGTTCATTATCTGGATGGTGACCCGTAGGCGGAACATGTTTTCATGTTTTAGGTGCTTGCGAGGAGAGAGTTGAGACACAGGGGCATGACGATGGCGACGAGGCATTCGAGCGATACTAGTCCGAGTTGTTCATTGTCGGTCAGTCAGTTGGAGTGTACTCCAGTCTCGTCAGTTGTTGTCGTGTTGTATTACCCGAACAGATGTTCGTGGATGTTGTTGTATTTCATTTTTGGCCATGTAGGCCACTTTTCTCGTTGAAATTCCTTATCGGAATATTGTGTCGGATGTCATGGTAGGGACTATGATTTTCCCTTATTGTGTAATTTAATGTATTTTAGTCATGTTCGCCTGGTGGATCTCCTGGCGTGGGGTCCACGACACTGTAATAACCCAATAGGATTTTGGGGTGTTACAGAAGATGGTATCAGAGAGTTTGGGTTGTGAGATACCCTGATATGTGAGTTATGTGGCTCTACCGATGCGGTAGTAGTGGGACTGTCAGGTTTTGACAATCTGGACAGTCGGGTTTTGTGAGTCGTAATATTGAAATGCACGAGTCATTCATTCATCGAGTCGTCGTTAGTTGGGACTAGTATCGTGAGACCTCGAAGCTTCGTATGACCTGTGTAAGGACTCGATTCTCTTTATGTTCATACATTCATCATGTCATTAATTGTTCATGTTTGTTGAAACATATATGTGATATTAGTGTTATGATTGATTCATGACTAATTGTTTTGGAGCACGTGTGACTTGTGTAAGCATTAAGGATCAACTCATTCATCAGTTAATAATCCTCAATCATCATTTTGATTTCATCACTCAGTTAATTCATTCATCACTCAGTCAATATCATTACTCAGATAATTCATTCATCACTCAGTTAATTCATTCATCACTCAGTCAATATCATTACTCAGATAATTCATTCATCACTCAGTTAATTCATTCATCACTCAGTCAATATCATTACTCAGATAATTCATTCATCACTCAGTTAATTCATTCATCACTCAATCAATATCGTTACTCAGATAATTCATTCATCACTCAGTTAATTCATTCATCACTCAGTCAATATTATTCATCACTCAGTTAATTCATTCATCACTCGGTCAATTCCTTCATCACTTAGTCAATCTCATTGTTCATATTAATTCATTAATCACTCAGTCAATCTCATTGTTCAGTCAATTCATTCATCACTCAGTCAATCTCATCGCTCAATTAATTTATTATCAGTCAATCTCATTGTTCAATTAATTCATTAACCATCCATTCCATCTCACGGTTCAGTTGTTGATCTTGTGAATCAAATTTTCAACCTTGTTAACTTGTTCAAGGTAATCATTTCAGGAATTTCATCAGATAGTCTTGTCACCTCACTTGATCTTTCATGCGATCTTATCGTATTCCGGCGTCATGTCGACGATCGTTTTATTGCATTATTAATGCATTCATTGTGTTAGAGCGTGTATGCTCATTGTTATCATTCCGTCTCGTAATCATAATGCGATTCATGCGGGATCTATAATTATCATGTGGCTTTCCTGCTCCAGTATGGATAGAGTTGTCCGAGGACGCAAGGGAAGAGACCGCGGTACGGACCAGAACCCGGTATCTCGTAAGAACGCCCGTGCGGATGCGAGGGTTAGCATGTGTTCATCAGATAGATATACTACTCATTCACTGTCAGATAATCATTCACCGTCAGGGAGTCGTACCCGAGAAGCAGCTCACTCGGAAGATGTTCGGGTTGACCCATTCATATTTATGCAGGGCATGATGGCCCAGATGACTCATATGACACGGATAGTGGAGACCATGCAGACCTCGATGGTTCGTGGTCCACCGCAACAGGGATTCCAGGTTCCATTTCATGGACAGACTGGAGTAGTGAATCAGATTGTTGGCGATATCTCTCGTCAGAGGCCGCCTACTTTTGAGGGTTCGTCGGAACCAGCTGATATTGTTCATTGGCTTGAGCATTTTGATAAACTCTTCGATATGGTTCAGTGTCCGGAAGAGAGTAAAGTGGCAGTAGCGGCTTATTACTTGATTAAGGGTGCTTATTCGTGGTGGCTTTCTGTGAAACCCACCGATCACGATTGTGGTTGGAGTGAGTTCAAGACCCTCATGTTAGAGAGGTATTATCCGGCTCCACTTCGTGAAGCCAAGTTGTCAGAGGTTTTGAACCCCGAATCCGTCGAGGACAAGGGTGTTATTATCATTGTTGAGAAGTTTCAGGGACTACTTCAGTTTGCTTGACAGTTATCCGTACTGAGGATGCAGTTGTTCAATCACAATTGTAGTTCACTTAGCGAATTCATCGGGAAGGCTCTTGGAGCAGAGCTTTTGATAAAGGATCTTACTCAGAAGCATCATTCAGTTTCTTCGGGTGAGAAGACTAGAATGCCGGCTCATTCAGAGGGACATCGGGCTCCGACGTCCAAGGGGTCATTTTCTAGTTGTCTTCGTGCTGGGATAGCATCTTCCTCTCAGGCGACAAGTTCGACTGTTGTTTGCTTTAACTGTGATTCAGCAGGTCACGTTAGTACCCGGTGTACGGTGCCAGCTATTGTTTGTTTTCTATGTGGGAGGCAGGGACACCGGCATAAATACTGCAGGAGTTCCAGTGCCAGTAAATCTCAAAAGAACTCAAGGGCCTCGAGAGACTTCGTTACTCCATCCCGTGCATCATCCAAGGGACCCTATCAGGCTTCGAGAGCCCGAGGTAAGGACATTCATCACCGGTTTTGAGCAAGTTAATTCTTGCCTCGATAGTAGGATAATCATTCATTTCATTGTCGTTCATTCATTCATATAATTCATTCATCATATATATCAATCATGTTGGGACTCATAATTATTGATTAATCATTCAATTCAAGAGGAACGACGCTTCCAATCACTTCATGGAGCTATCACTCATTAATTTATTAATTCACCTCGGTGAGTCATTCTTAATCCTTGTGGGATTTCGATTCATTATCATTCATTGTGATCATTTTGTTCTTGTGACCTTCCGGGATCATATTGTGCGGTGAGTTCAGATTTGGGGTCTTCCTTAAATCGTTGAGATAGAGGAGATCGATGATATGAAAGGATATCGATGTTGGGTACATTTGAGATGTAACCTTGTTTTTGGATGACAGTGTAAATCTATCCGTATTAATGTATCGTGACTGTGAATCATTTATAGTTGATCTATTTTATTATCATCATATTCGAGAATCTTGAGATTTGGATCATTTGTTGAGAATTCGTTCCTTTGGCGTTGTACTCAAGACTTCGTGATAATTTGGGAAATCGTTCACTGTGATCCGAGACGTCAAGTCTTGGGGACTTAGGCGTGATTGATTTGGTCCCGAGAACTATTTGGACAGTATTGTTTTCAGATCATGATGGATAGTTCATATCCGAGTTGTTTACCCTTAGTTTCGAGGACGAAACTCTTTCTAAGGGGGGTATGTAATACCTGGTTGTAATTCAGTCATTATCATTCAATAATTTCATTCGGTAATTTAATTTTTTTGGCGGAAGTCCATCTTAGCGACTCTATTGTTACCTTTTCGTCATTCCGAGAATGATTAATTCTACACTATTTGTCATTCGAGTTCGTCTCGGTGTCGTTCTGTGGAATTCCGTGTTCTTTCGCGACTTTTCCACGTATGAGTTCGACTTTGTTAAATCACCATTAATTTTTGGAAACTCCCAAAATTCTGAATCTCTGCAATATTATAAAGCATCGAGTTAGATTTCCAATGGTTCAAACGGCGAGTCAATCATAGTCCGGACGAGGGAGTTATGGTCGAAATAGCTAAGTCACTCTCATTTTCCAGTCTTGGCCGAGCAGCCTGTACCGTGCGCCGCGGCACATGCCGGCATGGCCGCGGCACATCGCCAGTCATCGCGCGGCACACCCGTCTGGCGCGGCACACTCGTGCTGAAATTTCGGCCGACCCGTCTGTACCTTGTGCCGCGGCACATGCCGACGGCCGCGGCTTCACACCGCGAGTCATGCCGTGATTTGGCCTGTCTTGCGGCACACTTTGGCCGCAGCGGCACATGATCGATCAGCACTATAATTGTGTTTTTTCAGCGAAATTCACTCATTTTTTTCATTTCATCCACCTTGTCCGAGATAGAAGGCTTGGGAGAGAGAATTTTCATCATCTATCACTTGAGTGTTTGATTTTCTTCATCTCCTTTCGATCGTGAAGCTCGGATTGTGGATCTAACGCGATTTCATCGGATTAAAGTACTTGGATCTTCAAAGGTAATATTAATCAAACCTCTTGGATTTCGATTTGTGTTAAGATATGATGTTTTGGATGTTAAGATCATGTTGTATGAAGTGATATATGCATCATTATGGATATGTTTGATTATTCATTGGATTATTGAAGGATTATTCAAGAACACTTTGAATATTGAGTTGGATTTGGGGGTTTTCGATTAATCGTTGTGGTAATCAGGAATTTGATTATTCATATTGGATTATTGATCGTATTGAAGATGTTTTGTTGGTTTGAAACACTTCTTGGGGATTTGATGAATGTATTATTGAGGTTTGGTTATAAACAATCGAAGTTTGACCACAAAGTGTTCGATATAATGCCCCAATGAACTTGGTTTAATCGTATCGACGTTTTGAGCTCGTTATATTCATGTTTGATACGTGTATTGAACGGATTGTTGGTAATTGTATTATTCAAGGTTGTTCGAGAGGCCGAAAATTTCATTAAGTACGTTGATCGTGGAAGTACCTTCTCGCCTTCGGTTTGAGGCAAGTTTTATACTTGTACTGGTCAATGAGATTAATGTCATCATATATGTGTATGAATGTGTTGTATCATTTCGAGACTTAGTCTCTTCATGAATTCATTGATATTAAGAGGTCGTTTGATACGATACCTTTCGGCAACTATGCCAAATGTTTATTATTGTCCGTTAATGGCCGATTCAAGGCATTGTGATACTCGTTATTAATGTCATTGTCGATAGCCGGTTCGCGGTATCGATGTATCGATTATTGTTAATATTGATGTCAATATAAGACATCGTTCAGATCATTTTTATTCCTGTTGGGGTTGTCATTAAAACTGTATTGGACGATTAAAGGCATTGGCGTCTTCATTTCTCATCTTCGTCGTCAGTCACCGATCAAAGGTGCCGAGGCATCCTTTGTATCATTGTCATCGATTGGCCGTTCTCAGGCAAAGCGAAATGTTCAATCATTCACCATATCATTGTTATCGATTGACCGTTCTAAGGCAATCGAGGTATTCAATCATTCATCGTATCATCCGTATCGATTGGCCATTCTAAGCCAATCGAAGCGCTCAATCATTAATGGAATCATCCGTTGCATCATTGTTATCGGTTTGCCATCCTAAGGCAATCGAGGTGTTGAATTGAGACTGTCGAGGACGGTGCCTATCCGTGTGTTACTGTCATCGTGTTGGCCGACTCAAGGCAGCACACCATCATTCATTGTGATACGGCTTCGTGCCGTGGCTTCGGCCCTAATGGTGATACGGCTTCGTGCCGTGGCTTCCGGCCCTAATTGTGATACGGCTTCATGCCGTGGCTTTGGCCCTAATGGTAATACGGCTTCGTGCCGTGGCTTCGGCCCTAATTGTGATACGGCTTCGTGTCGTGGCTTTGGCCCTAATGGTGATACGGCTTCTTGCCGTGGCTTCGGCCCTAATCAATAACAGCTGCGGGCTGTTTTGGCTTCATGTGATTGTGATAATTTGACAGCTTCGGCTGAGTGGCTTTAAAGCCTTTATTATTGTCCTGGTAATGTCATTGGAGCCTTCGGGCATTATGATTCATAATTAATTCAGTCCTGGTTTGGTTCATGTCGTGTAATTCATTGTGGTATTCTGTGATTATGATTCGCCGTTGGGCACTTATGTTCTAACCTGTCGAACAGGTATTAATAGTATGTTGTGGGCATAGTATTTCACGAATGCTCGGTTCTTACCTTGGTTTGTGAGCATCTCGTATTATTATTATCATTGTACCGTTTCATTCTGCCTTTGGATGCATATCATGTTGTACATGTATTTGATGTTCATTATCTGGATGACTGACCCCGTAGGGGCGGAACATGTTTTCATGTTTTAGGTGCTTGCGAGGAGAGAGTTGAGACACAGGGGCATGACGATGGCGACGAGGCATTCGAGCGATACTAGTCCGAGTTGTTCATTGTCGGTCAGTCAGTTGGAGTGTACTCCAGTCTCGTCAGTTATTGTCGTGTTGTATTACCCGAACAGATGTTCGTGGATGTTGTTGTATTTCATTTTTGGCCATGTAGGCCACTTTTGTCGTTGAAATTCCTTATCGGAATATTGTGTTTGATGTCATGGTAGGGAGTATGATTTTCCCTTATTGTGTAATTTAATGTATTTTAGTCATGTTCGCCTGGTGGATCTCCTGGCGTGGGGTCCACGGCACTGTAATAACCCAATAGGATTTTGGGGTGTTACACAACATGCCAACAGTGAACGCAAATGAATGAATCATGAATGATGAGTGATTAATAATGAGTGAAAACTACTGAGTGACAATTACTGACTGATTAATACTGAATGAAAATGAATGAATTACAACCGGATATTACAATATATATATATATATATATATGTTGTGAATGTTGAGTGATTGATGCTAATATTAGTTTGACGTACTTAATTTGGATTAAAGTATAAACTATATTTATAGAGATAATATAGTCAGGTATGTGTATTTGGTTGAATTACGATTCAGGGATATATGTGTGGTGTTGGTCTGTTTATGCCTGAAGGTGTGAAGTGCCGAGTTTTGATTGGTACCGTGCGTGGTGTTGTTTGTCCGTATAGTTGTTGATTGACAGATAATTTGTTTGAATTTGTGTACTGATTTTGATAATTGTTGCGATGATTGATTGTGTGCTTGATGTTTGAAACAATGTGAATATTTGTTTGTGAGAGACGTCGTATCTGGGAGCCTCTGAGGGCAGGGCATGGACTACGGCCTGGTGTACACTGCAATGAGTGGCTCCATATGGTTGGTGAACACATGTGTTACCTAATCGTGTGCAAGGGGCGGCTCTTTCGCGGTGACATGTTCAAGGGGCGGCCAACATAGTGGAGTGGTGCACAGGTGTGCAAGGGAGGCGCCTGGTAAGCTTATTAGTTACAGATATTCGAGTGACAGCTAAGACCCCGATACTGAACAATTTTTGTACTTCAAAAGTTCTTTTCAACTTGTTTTAAATATTAGTCTCGATAAAGGCCGAGTTTTGTGATCTGACGAGATTTCTGAGGGTTAATTAATCAAGGGTCTTGAGAAGGATTTGCTGAAATGAGAGGTTGTGACATTGATTGTGCTGCGATGGTATTTTGTGGATTGGGTCGAGGACCCCGTGAGATGTTGAGATGATTGTTCTTGTGATAATATTCTGTAGATTGAGTTGAGGACCCCATGAGATGTTGAGATGATTGTTATGTAAATTGATTGTGATACGGACAATATCATGCTACGGCAGAGGGGTCCTAAGATGTGACACTCGCCCTTGGGGTTTTGAACAGGTTCAACCCCTTTGACAAATACCGTATTGGTTTTACCATTGTTGGAGAACGAGCTATATCCCAGGCCTCGTTTATCATGAACATTTTGGCCAGAACTAAGGATATCTTCCATCCTCCTGGATAATTTCTTGAATGATTTGAGGACTGTCTCTTTTCAAGAAGCTGTATCTTGGCTTGTAGCAGGGCATAATAATTTGTCTTACTTTGATTATGAGATTTTACCTCATTCATTTCATTTGTAAGTTGACGATTGCACTCCATAAGTTTTTCATGGTTGACCTTGCTTTTTTCGCAATCCAAAGACATGTTTTCAAAATTTATTCTTAGGTTCTCATCCTGCAGCTCCATATTGAGAATTGGCAGCTGCAGATTGTCTTGTTTCAAATTGTCATGGGCTAGTTGAATGGTTCTAAACTCATTCACCATGCTTTCAAAAGTATGAGATGTACTAACTGGATTATTGGAAGTTTAGCTAATATTATAAATCACTTTCATCATCTTCTTCATTTGCCATAAAGCACATGTATGCTTTATCTTCTATGTCATCATCAGAGGAGTCGCTATTGGTAGCAGCCCGTAGACACTCCTATTTCTTGCTTACTATAGGGAGTATATATGATTCCTCAATCAGTGCCTTTAGCTTACTCCTCCATATGCGTCTTTTTTCATACTTTTTCCTGATGCTCAACATCAGGTAGCCTTTGTAACTTGGGATGAGGACATCTATTTGCAAAGTGTCCTGACTTCTTGTAGTTATATCATAAGTTAGAATATCCTGTAGTTGGTTACTCAGAACTTACCTTGTTTGAGGTTTTTGTTTTGTAGGGAGCCTCCCCGGACTTTCTGATGAACATCCAGAATTTGTACATGATCTCGTATTGCGACAGCACATCATCATCGTCATCTCCAACAACTGTGGAGATACTGGGGGTAGAACTATGTGTCGGATACAACAACAATTGATGTAGTGTTGGAAGTGGACTCTTCGGCCTTCTCTCACCTGTCTATATCATACTTAAAAGCCCTGAGATCAGAGAACAGGTCGAAAGTAGATATAACATTAAGGTTACAAGACACATGCATAACTATGGTCTTAATGTGCGATTGGGCAGGGAGTGATCTAAAGATTTGAAGATATTTCTCCTTTTAGGAATACAGTTTGCCCATTGCTTCAAGTTCACATACAATTCCAGTGAATCGGAGGTCAAGATCTTGAAGAGTTTCTGATGATTTCATTTTGAAGGATTCAAATTGCTGAGTGAGTTTTTAAATGTTGTTTTGCTTTAAGAGCTCCGTACTCTGGAAAATCATCTTGACTTCTTCCCAAATTTCCATGGTTGTCATACATCTCTTTAGCTTTGAGAATGTTCTTTTGTCAAGAGTGACAAACAACGCATTCTTAGCAATATTGCCCAAGTTCGCTCGCTTATGCTAGTTAGTGGTCCACTAATCTCGAGACTTCTCGAGCATCTCTATATGGGATTCACCTTCCACTTTGGCAGTTGTATTAACCTTTATGATGGTAATAACTCCTTTCTGTATTACGAAGAGCATCTCTTCGTGCATGGCAGTGAGGTGTACTTCCATTTAGATGTGTCCAAATTCGGGTCCGGGTCTGACCCAGTGGGTTCACGGGTCGACCAACCAGGACCCGGACCCCACCCGTATAGATGAAATGTACGGGTCGGAGGGTTCACGGGTCAGCCACGGGTCCGACCGTGGATTTTTTTTTTTTGAAAATATATTTTTAAAATTTTATTTATTATCATTCTCTACATGAAAAACAACTAATGAAGAAAGGAAATAATTGGAAAAAATGAGCTTGTATTTAATTTTAAGTTTCACTTAAAATCAAATTGGCTATATATCCTCGTGAGGAATCAAATCCCTACGTAGTTCTTTTACTTAAAAAAGAATTAAAAAATGGACTTATATTTAATTTTAAGTTTTCACTTAAAATTAAATTGTCTACGTATCCTCGTGAGGAATCAAAGCTCTACGTAGTTATTTTACTTACATGACTTACCTTACTTACCTTTAGTCGAATTCGATCTCTTCGTTGTCTTGGTCGTCGATTTAACTCATTTGACTAGACTCTCCCTCAGTGATGCCTTCTTGATAGGCTTCTTGGTCCTATAGTAAGTCATCCCAATTATTTTATTGATATCGTGACTCGGCTCTTGTTATGCCTTTAAGCATCATTGAGCCTGGAGATTTTTGGCGTCATTCGGGATCTCTGCTCGTCCAACATATAACCTCCTTCATTGAAAGCGGGCACTGCCAAAATCTCTTGTGCCACAATGGAAAGTATGGAAAATTTGGTTCTCCTTTTCTTCCCCCAATCCAACAGATCAAATGTACCTGCATTGTTATCCTCGGCCACAAAACTAGTTGCATAATATCGACTAAGGTCATTACTTTTACCGAGGCTACTACCCCCTATTTCTTGCTATATTAAAGAGTTGTTGAAATGAGTTAGTAGGAGTTCTGTCTAGTTCTATGTTAAATGTATTGGTAGTCCTAGTTCTTGTTTTTTGAGTTTGAATCCTATCTCCATATTTAGCTAACTATTCAGCAAAAAGAGTTTCACAACTATTTTTTAAATCTATTTTTACTTGTTCAACATTAGGAATATATTTAGACATAGTTTGACTCTCAACACTATCCTCAATATTAAAAAAACCTATATTTTTCAAAATATTAATAAATTTCAAGTAATTGTTGTACTTGAGCTAAATTCAGATCGAGAGATAAACAACAGTAATCAAGAAAATATCACGAATATGAATAAATACTTTAGCCATTTTAAACACATATTGTAAAGAGCTTTCTCAATCTTAGGAACTTACTACAAACATCAAATACTTTAGAATATATGAGATAACAACTACTTAAATCTTAGTTGCATTTTCAAAACATTTGATAGTTTTATTGAATATTTGGTTTCATCCCAATAGGTTGGCAATAAATAAAGTCCTTCCAAGTGGAAAAAGTTCTCAAAAGGTTCACACAATAATTTTTTATATTCATAAGTTGAGTTCCATCTATGCTTTACATCCGGAGTAAAAAGTTTGAATTGTATTTGTTTTGATTTAAAAAATTTAACCCATTGTCTTGCTAATTTAGTACGATTATGGAAAAACAAGATATATATTCTATTTGGTTTTATTGCATCATCTACATCTTTTAATGCATCTTGTGCGCACAAATTCCGAATATTACAAATTCATCTAGTATGAAGTAATCGACCTTGTAAAACAGGATTGCAAGCTTGTATTAAAACTGGAATACTAGCAGTATTAAGACTATCATTATCAAAACCAATTGTGAAAATTTTATCTTTTAAGCAATACAAATTAAAAATTTTAATAACTGCTCTAGCTATATTATCTGCAGTATGTGTGCAGTTAAATCTTTTAAAGGCATGTAATCTTTTGTTTAAGTTCTAATTTTCATCACTCGAGCGAATAGTTATTCCCATATAAACATTTTTTTGTTTAAAATATACCAACGTATCAGCAGCTAAAGAAACTCTGTGATTTATAGATTTAAGTTATCCTATCTACTTCTAACTCGTGGGTATTTGATACTGGATGTGGATCTCACATTTGTACAAATGTGCAGGCATTGAGAAGCAGTAGAGAGCTGAAGAAAGGGGAAGTGGATCTAAGAGTCGGCAATAGAGCAAGAGTTGCTACACTAGCTGTTGGAACTTATGATCTAGTTTTACCCAATGCGATTTTGTTAGTTTTGAACAATTTTTATTATGTTCGTGCTACGAATAGGAATATTATTTCAGTTTCTACATTAGATTGTGAAAGTTACAGTTTTCTTGTTAAGAATAAGATTACTTATATTTTCTTTGATGACTTACTTTATGGTACTGCAAAGTTATATACTGGCCTTTATAATATTAATCTAGATGAGTCCAATACTTTGGAAGTCTATAACATTGCAACCATGAAACTGAAGCTCAACGATTCTAACCCGACATACCTATGGCACTGTCGTCTTGGACAAATAAACGAGATATGCATTTCTAAACTCAATCATGATGGAATTTTATACTCTTTTGACTATGATTTATTTGAATATGCGAATTTTGTTTATTGGGCAAGATGACGAAAAATCCTTTCACTAGTTATAGAGAAAGGGCTAATGATCTATAAGGCCTAGTATATACTAATGTATGCAGACCTCTTAGCACTCGTGCCAGAGGCGGATATCAATATAGTTTATCACTTTTACCGATGATTTTAGTCGGTATGAATATGTTAATCTTATGAAGCATAAACATGAATCTTTTGAAATGTTCAAACTATTCCAAAACAAAGTAAAAAATCAACCTGGCAGGACAACTAAAGCCCTTCGATCAGATCGAGGTGGCGAATACTTGAGCCAAAAATTCGATGATCATCTTAGTAGTATTGAAATATTTCATTCCACATATTCATATTAAAGATTTTGATGATAAGTTTATTAACAATGAAAACAACAATTAATCTACAACAGTTGAAGACACACGAGATGGACAGAAATACAATGAACTGAAGCATAAAACACAACAAACGTCCGCTATGCGTCATAGCTAACGTGCATAACAACGACCCAACTGAAGACAACCGAGTATGGCATGGATAATGCATGTAATGAATGAAGACCAACATACGCTATAAACAGAGCCTAACGTGCGTAAGACGTAGTCCTTAACATGCATATGGGATCTCAATTACCAATTCAAATAAATCAATCCATTGGATTGATTCTAGAAGGTCAAAAAACATGCAACGGATATATGAAAATAACATATGCTATGAAGAGGAGTTAACGTACGCAATGGGAAGAATCCATAAGCTACTGGACTGATTTGAACAGCATATAATGTACGTAATAGGAAGGGTTAACGTACAATATAGTCTTAACGTAGGCTACGTATTAGTAGAGCGTAAGCTATGGAAGAACAGGCAGGAACAGCTAGTTTAGGCTTGGGAGCCTATGAATACCACTTCATATGGTATTCACCATACAACAACATCAAGCAGAGTTTATATACATGAGATATCATTATATACGTTATTGTTGTTTTAATCGAGCTTAATTGATAAAAGTTCGAGTGTTAAATTCACTCAACCAAATACTAGAGAAAAGAAAAGATTTTAGATTTGATTCGGTGTTATTAGAGTCAAGGATCCGACATTGTTAGAATAATAATATAAAAGAAAGCTAGAGGGGTTGATTCCCCATACGATAGAAAAGGAAAACGGTTTATCTTGGACCGACAAAGAGACAAGGTTGTAATGGTTTATCTTGGACCGATGAAGACAAGATTTTAATGGTTTCCTTCAGACCAATAGAAGACAAGGTGGAAAATATTTTATCTTGAACCTATTGAAAAGGATAAGGATAAAGGATGTAGGCACGTTTCCGAACCTCTATAAATCTTGTGTCATTTATAGTCCGCAATTATATACGCTTCCGCAATCGCAAAAGAGTTCAATACTCTACATCACACTATTAAACCCCCCTTCAAGTGGCGGTACCAACACAACAATGAGTTGTGGAATTATTTCACAACTTACTCCTCCTGGAATATCTCAACATAACGGCGTGTAAGAGAGGGTGAATCGAACTTTATTAGATATGGTTCGATCCATGATGAGTCGAACATAGCTTCCACTATCACTTTCGGGCCACACCTTAGAAACATCAGCACTCACTCTCAACCGTGTTTCATCTAAAGCAGTTGAAAAGACACTGCTGGGAAAAATTCTCCTGTTGTTTTGATAAATGCCTCATATAACAAGAATCTTCAAAGTCATAATATCAACCAAGTATAGACGCTGCTAGGAAATCTTCATATAGCCTTGTCCAAACAGACTGTCCATATAGCACAAGATCATACAGTGAATTAAGAGTCAAATCCTACAACTTAGTCTTCAAGATACAACAAGACGAAGATGTTGGTTATAGCAAACAATGCTGTAGGTGTTTTACTTAGGAAAATTAAAACAAAGTCCAACAGGACTGAAGAAACTTTAAACCGTTGTGAAATCAAACTTTTTTTATACATAAAGTATTCACGGTTAAAGCAACATTTAATGCTGATAAGACAGCATTTAATGCAGCCAAAGAGACTCTAGACTAAAGAGCATTTAATATGGGTCAAAGAGAATGTCTGAAGCATTAAATGCGAATCGCCTTTAATTCAAAACATTCTGAAGCCGTCAATCAGAGATGTCTCAACCTCACCAACCGTCCAATGGATACATTTATAACGGATTGATTTCCAAGGTTATAAATAGCCCCAAGCAAGAGGACATTGCCAACCTGGCGATTTACAGAACTTTGACAACATCTGAATATCAAACTTACAAGAGCATTATATATCTTCACATACAACATCATCTGAAGATAAGAAATATACAAGTCCTCAACACGAACAACACACCTACAGTGAAATATTATAAAGCCTACAACTATTGCTCGAACTCATGATAACAATCTCTCTATTGAGTTACTTAGCCCTGTGTGGAATAAGCTAAGCTACATCTGACCTGTGTGGGAAGAATAAAGTTAAGGACGAAGCTTCAATCTGTGTGAGAAGAAGCTAGTCAAAGAAGATGAAGCTTAAATCTCTGTGAACGGCCAAAGCTACTGTTCACTATATCAATTTGTGTGAACGATATAGCGGCACATTTAGTTAAAACACTAAAATTATGTACGCCATGATTTTAATATATTTACTCTTGTGTGGAGGACCAGTGGATGTAGAGGAGTTTACCTCTAACCACTTTAATCACTGTCTCTTTACTATTTTCTATTTGCATGTGTGATATTTAGTATACATATCGTGAAAACCCTGTATACACCAAGCTAATAGGAGACCATTCAGTTGTTGTATTTGCAGCAACTTAATCATCGAGTTCTGCTATGCAGATAAATTTCGAAAAAGGATACAGCTTGTTCAATCCACCTTTTAAGCTGTTTATACTATATACTGTGACCAACAACTGGTATCGGAGAGGTTGATTCTACAACAAATCAGTCGATTTTGAACCTGCATTAGATCCACATGATCTCTAGCTTTTGAAAATTTCGTTTTGGTATCTTCATCTTTATCTTACTTCTGCCTTGGATACATCATTGATCAACAAAGTTCCTCTATTTTCTATTAACGTATGCTATGATTAGGGAATTAGGATGGAAGCCCATCTTGCTGCGATACACGAAGAGAAAATCTTTATCATCCAAGAAGGACCTATCAACATCATGAAGGTCAACATAACCACCAACCCCATGCATAAATGCTTGAGAAGGAATGGGAGCAGTGGACAATGGAAGTGTGCGAATCTCGACAACATAGCCAGTAATATGCTATTTGTCACTCTTGAAAAAGGCATATCTTTATTATTCCAATCAGACAATGAAGTACAATCAACTGAATATAAAAAGTCTCTACAAAGAGACATAACACACAACTCACAACAAAAATTGCTAACTGTAAAGAAAAAACTAAGGCAGAGCTCCTAAGTAATTTCAAAAGTTGATTAGCTTATTATCAATGGAACATCTCCCAATAGCTTTCCTAATCACTTCTCTAAGAACTTAAGTGAGGTCTGTTTTGTAGCTCACAAGTCATCAGGAATAAGTCTATAATGAGGGGTGAATAGACTTATTCAAACTCTTTTCCTGAAGTCAGGTGAGTTTCTCAGCTGATAGGTACAGATGACTTGAAGTCATCTGCAGATAAGTATGTGGAAGATAGCTGATGACGATAACAGATAACTAAATGCTCTCTACAGATAACTAATCAATGGAACAGTAAATATGTATGTTGTAGGTAGATATGATGTTCAATGCAGTAAAAACAGGCAGGCACTTATAGTGGTTTCAGGCTGGGGTAATCCTCTACTAATCCACTTTTCTCCAAACCAGTTGGAAATAAATTCACTATAACTGTCAACCAGTGTTAAATGTTACAATGAATTTTCCTTAGTTACAATAGCTTCCAACCAGTGGAAACCCATGGCCGTTGTAACTCTTTTGACTGCCTAGCACCTCCTGATTGAAAACCCTTAGATGCCTCAACAACGCTCTAGTTGTCTATCACCTTCCAATCAAGAACCCGTGGATGTCTTATCAGTCACGAAACTTCTGAAAACCCCATTCATAGAAGTACCCCGTACTCAAACTTTAAAGACAAGAGTTTTGTCTTCTCCAACTAAAGAGCTTCTTCGAGTATGATCTTTTAAGCTTTGCTCTTTTCATGATGTCATTGATTGCCTTTAGCTTTGATTTCTTTGATTGCTTTGTTCGCTTCAAAGTATTGTTCGCACCATACTTAGCTCAATTCATATCTCCGGATATTTATAATACGATCCCTTGAGCTTCCTTCATTGCCGTTGCACTACTGTAACAATCCATCCATTGGAGAGTGGACTTCGTTGTTTATCTTATCAATCCGTTGCAAGGTTGGATTCCCTTTTTAAATCTGACCGTTTGAAAGACTTTCTTGATGAGCACCATTATTCTTGATTAGAATAAGTATAAAGTCTTAAAAACGCGTATAAAGTCTTAAGTATATTGAGGCGAGCTATTATCGATGTTCGCATAAAAAAATGCTACAAGAATAAGTATAAAGTCTTAAGAACGCGGATATTGATGAATATTTAATTCCTTGCTTTCCGGGAATCTTTCCAGTTTGTCTCCCTACGTCCGCATGTGACTTTCCGTGTTTGTGGACTTTTCAATGCTTGCTGATGTGGACTGAGTATCTTGGGTGAACTGAGAGCTTGTCTGAGATAACTTTGGTCAAAGCTGCCTGAAGTGCAGTCAACCTTAAAGTGCTATGATGTGAAGTACTCTGAGGTTCTCTGAACTTGAGCTTCTCTGATCTTCTCTGACCCGATCTTCTCTGACTTGAAGTTCTCTAACTTGAAGTTCTCTGACTTAAGTTCTCTTACTTGAACTTCTCTGATATGGACTTCTCTGAGATAAAGTCCCCTGACCTGAAATGAACTTCTCTGATCTTCTCTGCTCTGAAGTGAAGTTATCTGACCTGAACTTCTCTGATCTGGACTTCTCTGAGATAAAGTCCTCTGATCTGAAATGAACTTCTTTTGAAATATAGTTTTCTGTTCTGTTCTTAGTTGATTTTACAACTGATCAATAATGCTAAGCCTACAAACTTTAAGGCCTATAGAAGATACTCATTTGGTTCTTCTTTACATTTTGACAAGTACTCTAAACATACATTTGAATAATCAATTGATACAGGGATGACATCATCAAAATATAATAGGTATTCCTAACAAATTCCCCCTGTTTTGATGATGGAAAAACTAAAGCAGTCAAATGTGAACAAGTCTACACAAGGTAAAGTGCAAGACACAAATCAAACTCAGTCTTCCTTTGAGACAACTAGTGGTTGTCATTCAAATTGACTGTTATAAAATTTTTATTAATGATTACAATACAATGCAGTTTGAATGATACAAAATACAAGTAAATTACAACAAAATTAGAGATAAATTTCAAACTAAATTTACAAGTAAGTGAAATTTCAGGTCTAATCTATCAATCCCCCTCTTCCTCTTCCTCTAGACGCCTTCAGCTTTGATGGAGGGATAGACCTTAGAGTCTTTGCACCAATTGGCCTCTTGGAAACTGGGGCTAGCCCATATTTCCTCCTGACTACCAAAGATGCAAACTTTTGTTCCTCATGAGATTTGAAATTATGATCAACACATAGTTTCTTAATCTCCTTCTGAAGAGCCAGCTCATACAGATCATTATTTATTAAGGTGGGGGCTTCTTCAGGTGTGAAGTTGGGGATCATAGGATAGGCATCGAATTTTTTGGCATATTTCTTTAGAGCAGCCCAGAGTTTTGGCCAAGTTGAGGACAAAAAATTTATGAACGACTGCTGTGGGGAACAATCTTTCTCCTGGAGAAATTCCCAGAGATAGTATTTTTCTATAAACTGTTTCTTTGCTCCTCCCCACATATGTCCCATCTCTGCAGGTAAGAATTACTCAACGAACCATAACTCTTTTCCCTCCCATTGAAATCTTGGCTCAGGTTCCTGCCTGGTCCTTTTCTTCTTGGCTGCAGGTGGATCTTCAGATGGTGCAGTCATCTCCTTCCTCTTCAGATGATAAGTTCCAGTCTGGATGAGAGGTAAGGTTTGTTCTGGTATGCCTTCTGTGCTTTTGCCTTTGCCTTCTTCCCTGACTTCCCTGTCTTCTCGATCTTCCCCCTGTCTGGACTCAGGTGCCTGATGTGTCTTCTTCAGGATGATGTGAGCTAGATGACTAATCAGGTGCACCATCAACTCCATCATCTCTCTTCTCATATCCTTCCTATTCTTCTTCTTTTTCTTCTTCTTTGTCTTTTTCTTTCTCTTCTTTTTATTTTCCTACTTCTTTTTCACTTTCTTTTTCTTTTTCTTCTTTTTTCTCATCTTCTTTTCTTTTTCTTCTTCTTTCTCATCTCCTACTGATTTTTCAACTTCTCCCTCTTCTTCTTTCTCAACCTCTTTTTCTTGTTCAATATTTTCAACTCCTTGTTCAACTTCAGCTTCTTTTTCAATATTTTCAACTTCTACAACTGCAGCTTCTTTCTCAACCTCTCCACCCATATATTCAACTTCAACATGCTCAACTTCCTCCTTTGTCCCATCAGCCTCCTCTTCAAATATTCCACTCTCCAGACCCTCCTTCATTATTTGAAGGATGAATTGGTTCATGTTCTATTTGAAGTGGAGCATGAAGCAATCCTCCTCAAGTAGAACCTGCACTGTTGGTCCCAAGAATGATGAAGACTATCCTCACTATACCAACACGAGTCATTTCTAGCGTGCTTTGTCCTCACTCACGCGCACCTGGGAAACTTCCCAAGGGGTCACCCATCCCATAACTACTTCAGTCCAAGCACGCTTAACTTTGGAGTTTCTATGAGATGGATACCAGAAAAGAAGATGCATCTTGTTGGTATGAGTAGTCCAAATCAATTCATTTAACCACTTTCTAGTACAGATCTCACAGGTCGAATCGCAAGTCGCGCCTCGCACATTTTTAAGCTCATGCAGGCAGGATGCTGGACCAAATCCCAACAATCCCCCTCCTAGTACCTGCCAGAATCTCAGCCCCATAGTCTAGAAACCTCCGCGAACTAGATTTAATCACACAACCCTCTAGCGGCTGGATTCATTCACACAGTCCTCCAACACTTGACATCAGCATCTGTTCCAACTCCGTTTACTTCTGCTGCGCCAGTATCTCAGTTCCAGCATACTAAATTTGATTACATAGCCCTCCAGCACCTGACAACCTCCATTGCACCAACATCTTAGTTCCGGCCAACTGGCAACATTTGCTGCATGCCCGCCTCTCAGTTCCAGCACTCTGGTAGCCTCCACTGTAGGATACTTCGAGGGAATCCGCACCCGTGACCTGCTCCGATACCAATTGTTGGTACCAAGAATGATGAAGACTATCCTCACTATACCAACACGAGTCTTTTCTAGCGCGCTTTGTCCTCACTCACGCGCACCTGGGAAACTTCCCAGGGGGTCACCCATCCCATAACTATTCCAGGCTAAGCACGCTTAACTTTGGAGTTTCTATGAGATGGATACCAGAAAAGAAGATGCATCTTGTTAGTTTGAGTAATCCAAATCAATTCATTTAACCACTTTCTAGTGCAGATCTCACAGGTCGAATCGCAAGTCGCGCCTCGCACATTTTTAAGCTCATGCAGGCAGGATGCTGGACCAAATCCCAACATGCACATTAGTTTCTCGACAGAATAACATGATGAATTGTTCTACAATTATAGGATGCTCCTAGGAGGTCTTATCAACGAGAGTTTTAAGTTGGGAAAAGGTGTACATCCTAAACTCTCTCCATTCCTCATACATGTTGATGAAGGAATATTTAAACACTTCTTTTCTTACCAACTTGAGTTGTGCTGTTGAGAGTCCCAGAGGGTTGTTGGTCCTAATGTTGAATGAATAATTGGCAATAGGAATCTCAATTATCTCCTCTGTTTCTTCTTCCTCTGTAATGCTTGGAAGAGTGAGGAGGGGAATGTTGTCTGTCATCAACTCTAGTTGATCAGGCAGATCTTCAGTCGGGGCAGGTGCAGGGGAGATAACTATCTGCATCTAAGCAGATAGGTATTCAGATGGTGCAGGTGCGCTGTCATGCTGCACCTTTTCTTCTTCCTTGTCAGATGAGTAATTCACCAGGCCTCTCTGTTTTTTCTCTGGTGAAGTTTGAATATGGACAAACTCCTCTGGTTCAGGTGACTTTGTTTTGAACCGCATGGCCAGAGGGGTGTTGTCATCATCAGAGTCATCTGCAGAGGGCTTCTCAACTGCAGGTGACATTGGCGCAAACTCAGTTGCAGTTCCCTCGGACTTTTCTGATTCTGCATCCGAGGGGCCTCTGTACTCAGGTGGACCAAAGGACATTTCCTTGATTATTCTTGCTGCTTCTGCCTTCTTATCTCCAATGGTTTTCATGGTCTCATGGTCCAGATGACCAAGTCTTTTGCTGATTTGTAAAGGGTCCGCCTTTCCTTTGGCTTTTACAAGATGCTCTAGAATCCAGCTGATTTGAGTTCTGAAAGCAAGTTTTTGTCTAAACTTTTTCTCACCTTCGTCCCAGCTCAATTTACTTACTTCCCGAACCAACTGCTTGTAGATGTAGTCCAGTTGATTCGTTTTGATTGGGTGATAGCACCCAACACCACGTACTTGGATGAAGACATCTGGTCGTATCTTCGATCCATGCCCATGACTATCTTGTTAGTGATGTCAAGGACATATCTATATCATTTTTCGCCGTGAGTTTGACCTTCGAAGACTCCTTGGGCAGCTTAATCTCGAACCATGTCTCATTCGAGTTTTGTTTGAGAGCCTCGACTGCGATGCCTCGGTTTTCCAGGTGAAAGGCCTCTGCGATTGTCTGGGGAGTTATATCGAATTCCTCTCCAAGAATCATGCTTGAAATGCAGTGCTCCGACACATGGGCCTCCTTGCAAAAGCAAATCACATCTTCCTTGTACAACTGCTTGGGGGAGATGTCGAGAAAATGGTAGATGCTGTTCTTCTTCATCATCCTTATAATGGTCGTCATTTCGCCTATTTGGTTTTTCACCAGGAGTCCTTCAAAATCAACCATGATACTGAAAATAATCTGGTCCTTCATGAGCTTTAGGTTAACTCCTTCGAAGTAGGCTTCCATTTCTGTAAATAAAGATTCAAAGAGTTTTTCTGCTTCTTAAAAATTAGTGTTCTAAAAGCTTGAAGACGGTAAAGTCTGTGGAATGATTTTCGCCGCCTTTAAATATCCAGTTGAAAAGCCCTTTTTGAATTTTTAATAATAAAATAATCAAACGGCGGTACAATTTTTGATGTTTTAACGAACGACTGTTGAATTTGATTGGGCGTCGTGGAGGTAGTGTTAACGTGTGTTTGTCCACATGTGAAAAATAATAATTAAGTCGGTCTCGGATTTAGAGACTTAGATGATTGACCGTTTGACTTCTTGTCTGCCCTGCATCAGGTAGCTTGTGTTACCTGTGGTCAGCTAACTTTTCCTCGTCTGATCTGCATCAGTTAGCTTTTTGCATCAGGTAGGATATGTTGCCTGAGGTCAGCTATGCTTCTTCGTGTGTCCTTCGTCTTCTCATCTGGTCCGATTAGATGGGTTTCTTGTATGATCTGATCACGTAGCTCTTCCTTGTCTGCATTAGGTAGCTTCCTTGCTTGTCTGATCTGATCATCAGGTAGTTTTATCGTCTGTACTAGATTCCCAATCGTCTTGGATAGAAAACAGGTGTTCGGAGTGCCTGTATTCCAATCTATCATGTAGAAATCTCTCCTTCTGAATCCTTGTATCTTCACTTTTCCAGATAGGATATCAATCACCATGCATTTCCAAATAGTGAAGACTACTAATTTCTTCTCATCACAGAACTGACTTATGCTCAAAAGGTTGTATTGGAGCCCTTTGACATAATGGAATTTGGATATTGTTATATTTCCTCTGTGCAGCTCTCCAAATCCATTTGTCTGACCTCTAGACCTATCTCCAAAGGTTACATCTGGGCCTCTTTCTTTGACATAATTTGATAGCACCTTCTTGTTCCCAGTCATGTGCCTTGAGCATCCAGAATCTACAAACCATTCTTCTCCTCCAATTTTTGAGTTTGAGGAGATGTGGTAGTAGTACTTCCACCTCTTCCGCAATCAAACAAGCAGAGATTTAGGTACACAAATCTGTGTGGGTCCTCTGGGGTTAGTAGGTTTCCTGGAGAATTGATTTCTCCTTTGATTATGGAAGTTATGTTGATTGCCCCTAAAAGGTGTGTGTTGTCTAGGTCTATATCCCTGGTTAGGATTATATACTGGATATGCCTCATAAAATCTGTGGTGTGGGCTATTTCTAAATCTTAGCTGAGACCATTTATTAAATCGTTGGGTTATACACACCTGTTCATTTTGAAAACTTGGATAACCTTGAGGTTTCCATTTGCCTCTCCCATTTTGAAATCTATTTTTAGGGAGCCTCTGATAATAATTGGCATAATGTCTTGACTGCTGCTTTTGCCTTGGCCATTGCCTAGTCTCTTGTCTAGGTGGCTGCCTTGTGTACCTTGGCTGCTGCCTAAATCATTGACTTGCCTGCTGCCTATTTTGAAATACGGGTTTAGAAGTAGGCTCAACAGTTGGGACAAGTGTTTATCCCTTTATGAAAGTAGTTTTTGAACTAGAGGGAGTGTTGGGGTCATATCCAAGGCCTGATCTGGAATAAAGTGGCGTTTTGTTCATATACAGTTCATCCAAGGTTATAGATGCCTTTAGAGATGTTATCTCTTTAGCCTGTGTACTATTTAACTGTTTTGCCTTGGCTATCTCAGCTTTGACATGAGTAAGTGCAGCTGACTTTTCACTATCTATAACAGTCAGCTTATGTATCCTAGCTGCAGTATTTTCAGTTGAGTTTTTCGAAGAATTTTCAGATCGTTTTTCAAGCTCAGCTATAGTATTTTTAAATTTTGCTGACTCTTGACTGAGCTTGTCAAAATCATTTTTCAGCTGTGCTTTCTCATCTTTCAGCTGTGCATTCTCGGCGGTGAGCTTATTTTAAGGTTTCAAAATCCTTTAGTAATTGATTAATAGATTTATGAAGATCCATGTCTTCGGATTCGTCAGAGCTGAAACCTTAAGTATTTTGAGGTTTAGAAGTTACCTCCTCATCATCTAGGTTGGCCTTAAGACAACTATATTCATCATCATCATCAGAGAAGAATACACCGCTTGATTCTGCTCTTTCTTCATCTGATCTTCAATGATAAGGGCCTTCCTCTTGTCTTTTTTTCTGCTCACAATCATCTTGTCTTCATCCTTCTTAAGATCAGGACAGTCAAATTGTATATGTCCAGTCTTATGACAGTTGTAGCATTCAACCTTCCAGTTTCCAGCCTTTTGATTCCTCCTTGGGTTGTCTTTGTAATTCTTCTTGTACTTGGAGTAGTTTTTCCGGAATTTGCTGAATCTTTGCATTATGAATGCCATCTCTTCCTCAAAATCTAGAGGATTTGGAGGTTTGACTTCAGATAGGGTCTTGGCAGGGGACTCAGCTACAAATGCTATTCCCTTTTCTGCTGGCTCAGTTGATGATGAACATAGAAGCTCGAACTCATAAGCCTTCAGGATAGAGAACAGCTCCTAGATCTTTATTTTATTGAGATCCTTGGACTCTCTCATTGCCATGGCCTTCATGATCCATTCGGGGTTTAGGGATCTCAGAACTTTTAGGGCCATCTCCCTGTAGCCATAGGTCTTTCCAATAGAGTTAATCTCATTGATGATCTCAGTGAATCTTGTGTCCACTTGGTCAATAGATTCACCATTCTTCATTTTGAAGTTGTCAAACTTTTGAGTAGCAATTGACAACTTATTTTTTTTATCAGCTCGGTTCCCTCACACATTATAGCTAATGTGTCCCAAATTTCTTTGGCATTTTTATAATACTTGATCTTGACCATGGTTGATTTGTCAAGAGTCTCTGTCCCGGTTGTCAAGATTGGCCAGCTTCCTTTCTTCAGGGGTCAGCTCCATCCTCTTCTTTGGGATCTCCTCTGGCTTCCCAGCTGCAATTTCTTTAGAGGAGTTGTCCTTCTCAAAGATGAAAGGACCATCTTCTATGATGCACCACATGTCATCATGAATGGAAGATAAGTGTGCCTGCATTATTATTTTCTAAAGGTCATATTCATCAACAGAAAATATAGGTAACCTAGAGTGCATGTGTTGTATGTGTTCCATTCTAAATGAGAGATTAAAATATATATATATCCTCTGATATATGGATCCGTTCTGTAGAAATTAAACCAACCTCTCTGATACCACTTGTAGGTCACAAGTCATCAGGAATAAGTCTAGAGGGGGGGTGAATAGAATTATTCAAACTCTTTTCCTGAAGTCAGGTGAGTTTCTAGGTACAGATGACTTAAAGTCTCCTGCAGACAAGTATGCGGAAGACAGCTGATGACGATAACAGATGACTAAATGCTCTATGCAGATAACTGATCAATGGAACAGTAAATATGTATGCAGCAGGTAGATATGATGTTCAATGCAGTAAAAACATGCAAGCACTTATAGTGGTTTTAGAGGTGGGGTAATCCTATACAAATCCACTTCTCTCCAAACCAGTTGGAGATAAATTCACTATAACTGTCAACCAGTGATAAATGTTACAATCAATTTTCCCTAGTTACAACAGCTTCCAAACAGTGGAAACCCGTGGCCATTGCAACTCCTTTGACTTCCTAGCACATCTTGATTGAAAACCCTTGGATGCCTCAAGAATGCTCGAGTTGTGTATCACCTTCCAATCAAGAACCCGTGGATGTCTTATCAGTTATGAAACCTCTGAAAACCTCATTCACAGTAGTACCCCATACTCAAACATTAAAGACAAGAGTTTTGTCTTCTCCAACTAAAGAGCTTCTTCGAGTATGATCTTTTAACGATTATATTGATTGCCTTTAGCTTTGATTGATTTGATTGTTTTGTTCGCTTGAAAGTATTGTTCGCACCATACTTAGCTCAATTCATATCTCCAAATATTTATAGTACGATCCCTTGAGCTTCTTTCATAGCCATTGCATTACTGTAACAAATTCATCCGTTGGAGAGTGGACTTCTTTGTTTATCTTATCAATTCATTATAAGGCTGGATTCCCTTTTTATATCCGACCGTTTGAAAGTCTTTCTTGATGAGCGCCATTATTCTTGATTAGAATAAGTATACAGTCTTAAGAACGTGGATCTTGATGAATATTTAATTCCTTGCTTTCCGGAAATCTTTCCAGTTTGTCTCCCTATGTCTGCATATGACTTTCCGTGTTTGTTGACTTTTCAATGCTTGCTGACGTGGACTGAGTATCTTGGCTGAAGTGAGAGCTTGTCTGAGATAACTTTGGTCAAAGCTGCCTGAAGTGAAGTCAACCTTAAAGTGCTCTGATGTGAAGTCCTCTGAGGTTCTCTGAACTTGATCTTCTATGATATTCTCTGACCTGATCTTCTCTGACTTGAAGTTCTCTGACTTGAACTTCTCTGACTCGAACTTCTCTGATCTGGACTTCTCTGAGATAAAGTCCTCTGACCTGAAATGTACTTCTCTGATCTTCTCTGCTCTGAAGTGAAGTTCTCTGACCTGAAATTCTCTGATCTGGACTTCTCTGAGATAAAGTCCTCTAATCTGAAATGAACTTCTTTTGAAATATAGTTCTCTGTTCTGTTCTTAGTTGATTTTACAATTGATCAATAATGCTAAGCCTACAAACTTTAAGGTCTATAGAAGATACTCATTTGGTTCTTCTTTACATTTTGCCAAGTACTCCAAACATACATTTGAATAAAGAATTAATACAGGGATGACATCATCAAAATCTAATAGGTATTCCTAACATGTTTGTGTATCCTGGAATATGCACAGGTTCGTCTCTATCCAAATGCCATACATAAACTCAGAAACAAGCACCTTCAAAAATCTTTGTTTGGGCCTTTTACCTTTCACCATCCTACATATCTTATTCTGTATTACCTGTCAATTGTTCGATAGGGCAGTCCAGGCAAGTGCAGTAGATGAGCAGGTAAAGAAAAGATGGTTGAAATCTTCAGGGGCAGCTTTGCAGAAAATACAGGTAGGATCTATTGAGTGGTCCAACATTTTCACTCTATCCTTAGTTGCTATGCGCTGCCAATAAACAAGCCAGCATATAGAATTTAGTATGGGGTGTAGCTCTGTTATGAAGCACTAACTCTTTCGAAGGCACATGTGTGATAGCAGGCCTGAGTGCAACATATGCTGCTTTCTTATTGAAACACTCATTATTCAAAATAGAATCCCAAAGACCTGTTCTTACTAAACTATCCCCACACTTTAGCATTTTCTTGATAAGGTAAGAAGCCTGAGCAGAAACAACCATGTTCTGCACTGTCTGACCTTTTATATAATACACATGCATACACTTAATCCAAAGTTTGTCTTTCTTGTGATGAATTGCCTAGAGCAGCTTGAGGAAAGATAATGTGTTCCAAGTAGGTAAATGTGCCAATCCCAAACCACCTTCCCTTCTTTCCCTGCATATAGCCTCCCAAGACAGTAAGGCCTTTCTACTATCACCCACAACTCCTGTACAAAGGAACTTCCCCCAAGCATTTTCAACCATCTTCATCACCTTATTTGGGAAATAAAATATCTAACACCCGTAGTTCTGAACTGAATAAAGGACACTTTGCACTAGTTGAAGTCTTCCCCCATAACTTAACAACTTGGTAGTCCAATGAGTAACCTTACTAACCATCTTCTCAATCAAAGGTTGATATTGAGCTACACTTAGCCTTTTTGCATTCAAAGGAATGCCTAGATATTTAAATGGTAATTTCGCCTCCTGCAACTGATTAACAGTCAAAATTTTCTCCTTCAATGATTCACACCTGAGAAGTATATCTCACTTTTACTTCTATTAGCAATCAGTCCAAATGTCTTGATAAACACCTCAAACTTATCTAGGGAAGCTGTAACTAACTTTAAATCTCACTTGCAGAAAAACAGGAGATCATTTGCAAACACAAGGTGATTCACCTTAAGCTTTTGACAATTAGAGTGATATCTGAACCCCTTCTCCTCCTACAAAGTTCTCATAAGCCTGCTTAAATATTCCATACAAAGAACAAAGAGAAAGGGGGTATATAGGACCCCCCTGCCTCAAACCTTTCCCTCCATCAAAAGGCTCAGTAAGGCTGCTATTTAAATATATTTCATAAGTAACTGCAGTGAGACAAGTACTATCCAATCCACAAACACAGCAGGGATCCAAAAGCCCTGAGTAAGTCATTAAAAAAAGACCATTTAATGGAATCATAAGCTTTTTGGAGGTCCATCTTAACCAAACATCTAGCAGACATGTTCTTCCTCCCATAGCCTCTTACTATCTCTTGAGCCATTATGGTGTTGTCATGTATATATCTCCCTGGAACAAAAGCTGCTTGCTCCTTCCCTACTAAATGACATATGACTTCACTCAGCCTATTAGTAGTGACTTTAGAAATGATCTTATATAGAAAACTACAACAAGCTATAGGTCTATAATCCCTTATAGTGTTTGCATTTTGACTTTTAGGAATAAAAGTTATGAGTGTAGTATTAACACTCTTGAGGAGTTTTCCCGACCTAAAAAAATCTTTTACTACATCCGCAACATCCTTTCCCACAATTTGCCAAGAACTTTTGAAGAATTTAGATGAGAAGCCATCTGCACCTGGTGCTTTATCATCACCTATTGAAAGAAGTACACTGTACACTTCCTTCAATTAACAGGTGTAACACCCCGAGATATTCGGAATAATTACAGTGACGTAAATTAAAGGAAATGCTGAACAATATGAAAGTAACACCAATAATGGAGTAATTAAATAATTGGTTTAATCATCCAACAACCCAAAACAATCCATTTATTACAAACTCCTCAAATCATCAAAAGAACACACGTACTAGAGTACTAAATACCAAACCAGAATACCAAAATAATACAACGGATAACATCACTTTGCCCCTTCTTCACCATGCCGGTACTGTGGTTGCTTTCCCGCTCCTCGGCTACCTGAACATCAAAATAAATGTCCACCCCCACAGGGGTTAGCAAAACGATGCTAGTACAAGTATCATAATATACAAAATTAGATATGCAACAACAATGCATAGCAAAATACAAAATGCGGACTTCCTCTACCGGAATCCAACGATGCGAATCCACATGATTCCATCAACACAACAGGGTAATCCAATGATCTAACGCCCTCAGCATAGATACCAAGATGATCTCGTCGGACCAACATGAGGTGTAAAACCCGTCCAATGATCCAGCGCCTTCAGCATAGATCCCAAGATGATCCCGTCGGACCAACACGAGGTGGATAATTGATCCAGTGCCCTCATAATAGATCACACGATTTCTTCGTATCAATACAACATATACAATACAACTATGCATACACATATGGAAATTGATATGTCCATCAACATGAACAACATATGAATCAATAACCTGAACGACAATATGACAATTCAACTTGGATGATCTCATGTTCAACAACATGAATAACAATATGCATGATCAAAATCATCAACATTAAACCAGTAGTCAAATTACGATACTTGCCTTAGAAAGATGGCAAGAATTAATTACTTCAACAACTGTCAATATATCCAAAGGTCGCCTCCCTCGAACAATCACCTCACAAGGCTCGGACCTTGTTCAAAAGAAATAACGAAGGGTTCAACTTACTTCAAAAAGTTAGCATACGAACACCTAGCGTCTGAAGTTATATCTGAGGTGACATTAACGTAAGGCCGGTTCACGGTTAATCTGCTAAATGAAAGCTAAGCCGGAAAAAAAATGACATACTTCATACGAATCGAATGACCATATCGGAGATAAAATGTCGACGTCTATGGATTCATGGATATACATGTCATCATTATCCAAACCTCAATCTTGATTTCGACTTCCAAAATACATGTGGTTCGGCTAATCTTACAATTCAAATCAAAGGTAAGATTCAAGATACAAGCATACCAAGCGTACTTTCGAAAGGGAACGATAAAACGGTGTTCCAGGTTTGATTCTATCAACATAGCCGATTCGTTTTAACCATGAATATTAAAATGATTGTTGAATCAAAGACCTTTATCAAAACACGAATTATCTTCGATGAAATATCTTAGTAATCTCAGAAAAATAACTAGAATCATGCTCATAATCCATAACAAACTCAGGACACTACATTCTAGGGTCCTATCCCAACAAGGTTCGATTAATATTCTTAACAACGAAGGAGAACCGAAGCATAACTGAAACTATTCTTCTAAAAACATGGGATACGACTCATCATGATGATAACGAACTGGGTAATCTCAAAAACAAGTTCAAAAAATCATCAAGAACATGTAATCTAGTTAGTGAAGGATCAACATACCTCAATATAGAGAAAAACAACAAAATACTTGGTGAAACTCAACACCGGAAGCTTGAGCACCAATCCACAAGGGTCTACGATCTTCTAAATCGAGCTAGGATGATGATATGAGAGATTTATGGTGCTGGGTAGTTCTCAGGTTTAAAAAATCGGCCAAGGAGTGAGGAGGAAATGAAAAGGAGGTTGAGGTCTATAAATAGAATTTTACACATTACGTACATTAAGGGCAAAGCCTTACGTACGTTATTACCTTAGCATACTCTATTCTCAATTCTTAGCGAACATTAGCGTCCGGCAGTTGCTCACTGCCTCAATTCTGGCTTCTCTTACGTACGCTATCCAGTAAGCATCACGTACGTAACACTATGAACATAGCGCACACTATCAGCCATATCTAACGTACATTAAGCCTCGTTGACCTACTTTATTGAAAAGCCGTCCAGGTTCATGCGGGGCAATTTTGACGAACCTTATCCGATCTGCCTCTGATTGCAGCTTACCTAAGCTGTAGTACAACTATAACATACATTATATTCAACACTTAACATACGTTACGCTCAACGTCTAGCGTACGTTTAACATGCAGATGCATGCATGCATGAATGTGTTTAAAACGCAAGAACGCAGGAATACGAATATGGGAAACCACACTTTGATTAATAATACCACATAATCAAATGTTACAAGTTCGAATACAGGTAAAATACACAATAATTATCTGGGCATTACATACTACCCATCTAAAATGAAGTTTCGTCCCGAAACTTAAGACGGAAATAATTATGGGTATCTCGACTTCATACTATCCTCGGTCTCCCAAGTTGCTTCTTCGACTCCATGTAGAGACCACTGAACTTTAAATAAGGAGATTGGTTTATTCCTCAATTGTTTGACTCGGCTCTCGAGTATCTTGATTGGCTTTTCTTCGAACGTGCCATCATTAGCCACTTCAATCTTGCCAAAATGATGATATGACTGGAATCCGGTACATATTTTCATAATTGGGATACGTGGAACACATTATGAACATGACACAGTGATGGCAGTAAGGCCAACCTGTATGCCAACTCCCCAACTCTCTCAAGGATCTCGAATGGTCCGATATATCTCGGACTCAGCTTTCCCTTCCTCCCAAAACGAAAAATTCCCCGAGTAGGAGAAACCTTTAAGAGCACGTGGTCCCCAATTTCAAACTCTAAAGGGCAACGGCGCACGTTTGCATAAGACTTATGTCGACTCTGGACAATCAACCTCCTTTCACGAATCAAAGCTACCTTCTCTTGAGTCTGAACTATCAACTCAGGTTTCATCCCGATCAAGTCAGATGAATCATCCCAACACAGGGGTGATCTGCATCTTCTCCCGTTCAATGCTTCAAATGGTGCCATCTTAATGGAAGCATGCCAACTATTATTGTAGGTGAATTCAATCAACGACAAATGAACCTCCCAATCAGTCGACCAACCTAAGGCACAAGCTCTTAATATATCGTATACTATCTGAATAGTCCTTTCGGACAGTATGTCCGTATGAGGATGATAAGATGTGCTAAAGTTCAGCTTGGTTCCCAAGGCTTTATGAACCGCCTTCCAAAAGTATGACACAAAGTGACCATCCCGATCCGAAATAAAGGTCTTCAGCATGCCATGCAATCGGACTATATCCACAATAAACACTCGTGCCAACTTCTACGGTCCCTAAGTATCCTTAATACCCAAAAAATGTGCCGAATTGGTTAGACGATCAATTATTACCCAAATCATATTCATCCCCGTTCTGGTCCTTGGCATATTGATGATAAAGTCCATCGATATATCCTGCCACTTCCATTCGGGAATCGGAAGTGGCTTCAACATCGCTGATATTCAATCTTAACCTGTTGACAAGTTAAACACTTCAAGACGTATTCTGCTACATCCTTCTTCATATTTCCCTACCACAAGTTCTACTTTAGATCCTTATACATCTTACTGGTGCCCGGATGAATAGAATAGGGCGCACTGTGAGCTTCTTCATGATCGTTTGTTTCAAAGCATCGTCATCGGGGATGCAAAGTCGACTCTGGAACCTCAGAACTCCGTCATCATATATTACAAATCCTGGGGCCTTCCCCTTGTCCACTTCATCACATAACCGAATAATTAGAGAATCATCCAATTGCTTAGATTTGATTTCTTCGATTAACGACGAAGTTAATTCCATCACACAGTTGCCCTTGTTCTCCTTGCGACCACACTTTAATTCCTTCGTGAATCAATTCTTGTTGAATGCTGGATTGGGACGTAAGTGTTTCCAATATCTGAATAGAAACAGGTTTGCGGCTCAGTGCATTAGCTACCACATTCGCTTGCCTGGATGATAAAGAATATCTAGGTCGTAATATTTGATCAATTCCAGCCACCTCCTGTCTCATGTTTAATTCCTTATGACTGAAAATATATTTGAGACTCTTTTGATATGTGAAGATCTGACAATGAGTGCCGTACAAATAATGTCGCCAAATCTTCAGGGCAAAGACAACGGCTGCTAACTCTAAATAATATGTCGGGTAGTTAACCTCATATGGTTTCAACTGTCGAGAGACATAGGCAATCACCCTATCCTTCTGCATCAACACGCAACCCAGACCCTAATTTGAAGCATTGTTGTAAACCATAAACCCTTCAGTTCCGTATGGTAGTGCTAATATTGGCACCGTTGTCAGTCTTCTCTTAAGTTCATCAAAACTAGTCTGGCATTTCTCGTCCCACACGAATTTCTGAGTCTTCTGTAACAGTTGAGTAAGCGGATGAGCAATTTTGGAAAATCCTTCCACAAAACGACGATAATACCCAGCAAGTCCTAAGAAACTTCGGACTTCCTTTACGTTCTTAGGAGAATCCCACTCCAAAATTGCCTCAACTTTCTTCGGGTCTACCTGTACTCTGTCGGTTGATATCACGTGCCCAGGTAATGTTACTCCCTTAAGCCATAACTCGCATTTGGAAAGTTTTGCATAAAGTTGCTCAGCTCTCAAAGTTTTCAAAACAATTCGCAAATGTTCTGCATGCTCTTCTGGATCCTTCGAATAGATCAAGATGTCGTATGAAAACGACCACAAATTTATCCAAGTATTCTAAGAATAACCGATTCATCAATTGCATAAACACGGCAGGAGCATTAGTAAGTCCAAATGGCATCACCACAAACTCATAGTGCCCGTATCGGGATCTGAAAGTGGATTTCGGTATATCCGATTCCTTAATCCTAAACGGATGGTATCCTGATCTCAAGTCGATATTCGAGAATACCACCGCCCCCTATAGTTGATCAAATAAATCATCGATCCGAGGCAATGGGTATTTATTCTTTATCATCACCTTGTTTAGCTCCCTGTAATCAATACACAATCGGAGGGATCCGTCTTTCTTTCGAACAAAAAGAACGGGCGCACCCCAAGGAGAAAGGCTAGGTTGAATGTAACCCTTCTGAAACAATTCCTCAAGCTGTTTCTTTAACTCATACATCCTGGTTGGCGCCATACGGTATGGTGCTCTGGAAATAGGTGCGGCTCCTGGTTCCAATTCGATATTAAACTCTACAGCTCTACGTGGAGGTAATCCAGGTAGTTCGTCCGGGAATACGTCTGAGAATTCGTTCACAACTGGAATAGATGAGAGCTCTAATCCTTCTTCCTTCTTCATGGCATAACACCAAAACCCGGTACAATCCTGTTTCAGCAATTCAATCGCTATCATTGCTTTTATCACTTTCCCTGAGCTTCCTGGTCTCCATCCTTCGAATAAATGTTCAGATCCGTCATCAGCAATAATCGAGAGAACTCTTTTCCAAAAATTCAAAATAGCCCCATAACGATTGAGCCAATCGTCTCCAAGAATTAAATCGTCTCCATGAATGTAGACCACAATAAGATTTGACGGCCAATTCTCCCTCCTATGGACATAGGAAAATTTCTATCTTCTAGATTTCCAACAATTCTCTTTCCACTCGGCAGAATCACAACATAAGGTTCACAATTATGCAAACACGAGATTTTCAAACGATTAACACAGTTCAATGATATGAATGAATGTGTAGCTCCTGAATCGAATAAGATGCTAACTGGTTGCAAAAGGATATGAATCGTACCTGATGAAATGATAGTGTTCTGATCATCTGACCTCCTCATCTCATAACGGCGCGGAGGAATGGACCCGGCACTAGATGCTTCTCTTTTCCCAACATTCCGCTGTTGAAGACCACTCTGCTGTGTCAGGTTCACACTCGTCTCTTTCGAAACTTGTGCTGAAGTGCGAGCTCCAAATGATCTAGTCATATTTCCACAAAAAGTTGCTCGATGCCCTTCTTGCCCACATTCAAAACAGGTCACAGAAGGAGCGGAGCAATCACGCCGAACATGCCCTGGCCGTCCACAGTTATAGCACTTCTTTGTTGCATCAGTAATCGTTGATGCTATTCTGAACTTATTTCCTCCTCGGGAAGGATACGGAGGCCTCTTGGATGAATGGAATGAGGACTGGCCCTTGCGGGGCCCACTATTCTTGCTCTTAGTGAAGTTGCCACACACTTTCTCCTTCTTTTCTTCTACAAATTTCTCCACTGCTGTCTCTTTCATTTCGTAAGACGGGGCTTTGTCCTGATACTGTCGGAGAGTACTACATTCAAATCCCGACATATATTGTTGGATCTCTGGCTTTATCCGCATGTCGAAGTGAAAAATCTTTTCTGCTTTGTTTCTGACCAAATGTCACAAAAAAGTCAGCTGGTGATTAATAATCTTAATCATATCTGTCACAGATGGCTCCAGATTTTGCAGTGAGAAAAACTCTCGAACTCTAGCCTCTCTAACTAGACGAGGACAATATTGTGTTTCCACCATTAACTTGAATTTTGTCCAGTCAGCATTCTGATCCTCAGGTCGGATGGCTTCCCACCAGTCGAAAGCTTCCCCAGTCAGAAAATACTGAGCGATCGGAACTTTTCGGTCATCGGGACAATTAATTCCTGCAAATATCTTCTTCAGTTCTTTCAGCCAGTGGTCCCATGTTGGCATCTCTGAAGAACCGTCAAATTTTGGTGGTTGTAATTTGACCACTTTTGAAAGCCACTTGTCTCCCCGATTGTCTTCGTTACGCAGTTGGCCCATCGTCGCTTGCATGCGGTCTACGACATGAGCAAATTGGGTCATGTGAGTGACCACTTGTTCAAGCACTCCTGGCATTTTAGGATTTGCATCTTCCTCCATAGTTCGTGCTCGGTCATTATTTATCGATTCCTGTTGTCCGCCAGAATGGGAATCAGCTCGACGATAAATTCGGGGTAGACAACGAATCTTCCTGTCTCGCATTACCACATCCACATCTAAGACCGCGTCTGCGTGCACGACCTCCTCTCAACATATTGTAAACACAAATACTCAATACCCAAAGCAAAATCTTCTAAAATTCGTCAATATCCACAAAACACGAAATAATTAAAATGGTAGTACATTAGATTAAATAACTGGTTTAATCATCTAACAACCCAAAACAATCCATTTATTACAAACTCCTCAAATCATCAAAAGAACACACAGACTCGAGTACTAAATACCAAACCAGAATACTAAAACAATACAATGGATGACATCACTGTGCCCCTTCATCATCATGCCGGTACTATGGTTGCTTCCTCTCTCCTCGGCTACCCGAACATCAAAACAAATGTCCACCTCCGCAGGGGTTAGCAAAACGATGCTAGTACAAGTATCATAATATCCAAAATCAGATATACAACAATGATGCATAGCAAAATACAAAACGCGAACTTTCTCTACCGGAATCCAACGACGCGAATTCACATGATTCCATCAACACAACATAGGGTAATTCAATGATCCAGCGCCCTCAGCATAGATCCCAAGATGATCCCGTCGAACCAACACGAGGTGGAAAACCCGTCCAATGATCCAGCACCCTCAGCATAGATCCCAAGATGATCCCGTCGGACCAACACGAGGTGGACAACTGATCCAGTGCCCTCATCATAGATCACACGATCGCTTCGTATCAATACAACTATACATACACATATGCAAATCGATATGTCCATCAACATGAACAACATATGAATCAATAACCTGAACGACATTATGACAATTCAACTTGGATGATCTCATGTTCAACAACATGAATAACAATATGCATGATCAAAATCATCAACATTAAACCAATAGTCAAATTAAGATACTTGCCTTAGAAATATTAAATACTTCAACGACTGTCAATACGTCCGAGGGTCGCCTCCCTCGAGCAATCACCTTGCAAGGCTCTGACCTTGTTCAAAAGAAATAACGAAGGGTTCAACTTACTTCACAAAGTTAACATACGAACACCAAGCATATTAAGTTATATCCGAGGTGACATTAATGAAAGGCCGGTTCACGGTTAATCTACTCGATGAAAGCTAAGCCATAAAAAAATGACATACTTCATACGAATCGAATGACCATATCAGAGATGAAATGTCGACGTCTACGGATTCATGGATATACATGTCAACATAATCCAAACCTCAATCTTGATTTCGACTTGCTAAATACATGTGGTTCGGCTAATCTTACAATTCAAATGAAAGGTAGCATTCAAGATACAAGCATACCAAGCGTACTTTAAAAAGGGAACGATACAACGGTGTTCCGGGTTTGATTCTATCAACATAGACGATTCGTTTTAACCATGAATATGAAGAAGATTTTTAAACCAAACACCTTTATCAAAACACGAATTATCCTCGGTGAAATATCTTAGTAATCTCAGAAAACTCACTAGAATCATGCTCAGAATACATAACAAACTCAGGACACTACATTCTAGGGTCCTATCCCAACAAGGTTCGATTAATATTCTTAACAACGAAGGAGAACCGAAGACCGAAACTATTCTTCTAAAAAAATGGCGTACGACTCATCATGGTGATAACGAACTGGGTAATCTCAAAAAAAGGTTCAAAACATCATCAAGAACATGTAATCTAGTTAGTGAAGGATCAACATAACTCAATATAGAGAAGAACAATGAAATACTTGGTGAAACTCAACACCAGAAGCTTGAACACCAATCCACAAGGGTCTAAGATCTTCTAAATCGAGCTAGGATGATGATATGAGAGATTTATGGTGTTTGGGAGTTCTCAGGTTTAAAAAATCGGCCAAGGAGTGAGGAGGAAATGAAAAGGAGGTTGAGGTCTATAAATAGAATTTTACACATTACGTACGTTAAGGGCAAAGCCTTACGTGCGTTATCACCGTAGCGTACGCTATTCTCAATCCTTAGCGTACGTTAGCGTCCGTCAATAGCTCACTCCCTCAATTCTGGCTTATCTTACGTACGCTATACATAAACATTATGTATGTAACATTATGCACAAAGCGCACGCTATCACCCATATCTAACTTACGTTAAGCCTCGTTGACCTACTTTATTTAAAATCCGTCCAGGTTCACGCGGGGAAATTTCGACGAGTCTCCCTCTGGCCCCCACACGCCGACCTTATCCGATCTGCCTCTGACTGAAGCTTACGTACGCTACGCTACAACTATAATGTACGTTATATTCAAATCTTAACGTACGTTACACTCAACGTCTACCGTATATTTGACGTGCAGATGCATGCATGAATGTATTGACAACGCAAGAATGCAGGAATACGAATACGGGAAACCACACTTCGATTAATAATACCACATAATCCAATGTTACAAGTTCGAATACAGGTAAAATACACAATAATTATCTGGGCATTACAACAGGTGCCAACAATCTCATCTTTGTGCTTGGTTCAGAGTGTTGGTTTGAGTCACAACCTGTAGGTTAACTGCCGAAGAAGTAGAAGCAGAAGTTCCAAGCAAGCCATGATAGAAAGCAAGAACCTGCCTTTTAATATCATCTTTTTCAACCAACATATTACTAGCAACATCATAAAACCTCCCCCTGGATTTGAGTATGGCATGAAGGAACTTGTTGTTGCCCTCCCCACTCTGCAACCAGTGAATTTGTGCTTTTTGTTTCAAGATTTGTTCTTCTACTCTGATCCATTTATCCAACTCTTGCTGTGCAAGTGTCATATTTTGAAATTGACGACTATTCAAAGGATCATTTCTCAGACTGGTTTGCAAAGAATCAACCTCAGTTCTGGCATCTATAACCTTCATACTAGCCTGTGAAACTTGCCTTGTTAGTCTGCGCATATGTTCCCCAACTACCTTCATTTTCATCCAGACTTCATACATACAAACTCCATTCACATTAACTCCTCAGCCCTATTGAACAACCCACTTAAAACCTTCATGCTCAGTGATACGATTTAAGAATTTAAATCTTCTCTGCATCTGTAATACCCGTACTTTTTATTGATTGTTTGACCTTATCGTTATTCCTCTTTTGTCATTCTGTAAACACTTTGAGATGTTGTCGATGTTGATTTGGAGTTTCGTACCTTTTTTGATCGTGATCGTGTTAATTGGACTTTTCGGCAGTATTCTGGGACAGACAGATAGCGCGCTAGGCCTAGGCTAACACACGCTATTTCTACTTGAGTTGCACACGATAGCTTTGAGCCTTATCGCACGCTAACGATCCGGGCATGGCAGAGGCAGTAGCTAATTCTGCCCTCTGGACTAGCAGTTAGCGCATGCTAGAAGTTCCATAGAGAACGCTATTCGGGTTCAGTAGCGCGCGCTAATATCGCCCGTAGCGCATGCTAACGAGCTGAGTCGGCAGAGGCAGTGAAGTATTTCTACTTTCTTGACTAGCAGGTAACGCGCGCTAGGCATCCGCTAGCGCACGCTATAGGCGTTGCGTAGCATGCGCTAATGCCCAGTCGTAGCGCACGCTAGCGGAGTTGGGCAGTGAATTGGAATTTTGCAGGACACCAGTTAGCGCACACTAAGGTATGGTAGCGCGCGCTAACATCTCAGGACAGAAGCCACTGGACTACCGGGTGACCCCGTTAGCGCACGCTAATCCTGATTTTTAGCGCGCGCTAACCTGGCATTGTATATAAGGGGCAGTCAACCCCTGCACTTGTCACTTCCACTTCTTTTTCACTCATTTCGACGGGAGCAGTGGGATTGGGCGATTCGAAGCATTTGAGGCGATCCTTCTTCAGCTATCATCATCTTTCGTTGAATAACAAAGATTACACAACATCTAATCCCTTTTTATCTTCAAATCAAGGTAAAATCCTTAGAACCCTAGTTTTGGGAATTTTTGGGGATTTTCTTAGATTCGTCCGATTTATCCATTTTGGAGCTTGAGATATTTAAGATTATGATGTATCTACCCCCTACCCATGTTTACCCTACGACTATATGGACTGTTTTGTACCTTGTTCACACTTTAGAGGGTTTGGGTGATTTTCAAACCTATGGATGTTTATGCTTGTAGTTTCATGAATCGTAGGTGGGTTTCGGGAGTATCTTCATGTAATTTGAGTATGGATTATTAATTATCGTATTCCTTACTAATCTTTAAGGTGCCGGAAGTGCGTTCTTACACCTACCGAGCTTATACACTTCTCCTTCCGATTCTCAATGTCTCAAAGGCAAGTATATGTTTATGATTGTGCGTTCTCGACTTTGAAAGTAAGTTATATGAATTGTATAATGGTTTATATCCACTCTGGTATGGGCCGACGGGTCGTCTGAGGGTTCCATATCCTCTAGTGTGGTTATGCGGATATTTTGGGTTAACCACTCTGGGACGGACCGATAGGTCCTCTGAGGGTTCCGTAGCCTCTGGTGAGGTTCCCCGGTTAATCATGTATGTATTGAATGTGATGCTATGAGATTTAGTTATCTAGAATACTAGTCTTAAATTGATGAGATGATGATTACATTTACTTTTTGTCGAGGAGCATTGTGTTTCATATTTGATATACTTGTACTAGCTATTCGACGGCTAATCCCTTTATGGGGGAAATACCTTTCATGTACTTCAGGATCCAGGAGAGTGGATAGGCAGGTACCGGGTCGACATGAAGATGATGGGCAAGTATGATGCTGTGTCTTGTCTTTGGTTATGTTTTGTATTTCTTCCATTCAGCGTTGTTGTACTTGAATGATTTTTGAATACTCGAGTACTGTTTTCGATTTCCTTGATGTTCTGGAATGTGTTGCCATGGTATTGAATTGAGAGGTGTTGTATTTGGATATATTGGATATGGTTAGTACCATTTTTATTCTCCTTTATTTCATTGTATTGGACCTCCTCGGTCAAAGTTCATAGTCCGCATATAAAAAACCTTGTGGGTCCCATGGCTGGGCTCACGGCACTGTAATATACCCTGAATAACTTAGGGGTGTTATAGAATATGGTATCAGAGCTTAGGATTATGTATACCTAGGCTGTCGGTCTTTTGGGTCGATTGAGTCATCGTTTTTATACAATATTACTACTTTGCCATCATCACAGTGTGACCGGTACTTATAAGACCTCTTACTCTCCTAATGTTTCCTTAATCGCTTTACTTTCGAATTTGGTATTTTGGGAATCGGTCACTTCGATGGCGTGTGATTTGAATTGTACTTACGTGCTTTGTGTATCCTTCAAAATGTCTGCTGATAGGGGACAGAGGCAAGGCCGTGGTCGTGGATGCGGACGAGGACGTGGCGCGGCCGCTTCCCTCAGTTCCATTGCCGGGTCGACCACCCCTAATTTATCTAACTCAGTACATTCTGATACCGAGTGTCATCACGACTAGTCTACCAGCCAAGGGAATAACGCAGATTTTGGAGTTACGAATGTCCTTCAGCAGTTGGCTAACCAGATGACTATCATAGCCCAAGCCGTTCAACTGAACAATCAGAACCCGACATCGGATGCCTTGATTCAGAATATGATCCTTATGCACCTCCGCAGTTCAGCAGTGCTACAGACCCGATGGGTTGAGATAATTGGTTGGCAGAGTTAGAGAAAGTGTTTGAAGCGGTTGATTGTCCGAAAGTGAGAAAGGTACCGATTGCTCAGTACTTCCTTACCAAGGAGGCCGCGACTTGGTGGAAACTTATCAAGCCACAAGATCATGTTGCTACGTGGGGAGAGTTTAAATAGGTACTGGAGGCCGAGTTTTGTCCTTGGACAGTGCAACAAGGCAGAATCCGAGCCTTTTTCGAGGCTAAGCCGCAGAATATTCTAGTCTCGCAGACGATAGTGGAATACAATCAACAGCTGATCCACTTGAAGAATCAAGTGCGGGATGAGCATGACAAGATCCGTTACTTTGATATGCGTATGAATATGGATTTACGGCACTATATGGCAAGGTTTGCTTGTACTACCTTGGAGGAATACCAAGACGGGGCCTTGGCATATGACATGTTGAGTCCCAACAATGATACCATAGAAGAACCGAAGAAGCATAAGATCGTTGGAAACTTTTATGGTTCTAAAGGTGGCAACTTCCAGAGACCTCAAACGACTAACCATTTTGTCGAGCAGTCGTCACGTTCTGCTAGAGGGAAGAGGAGTTTTCCTTCTGCCCCGGGCACCTCAACTCACCCGGTAACTTGTTTTAATTGTGGTCGTCCAGGCCACGTTAATCTTGAGTGCAATTTCCCATCCCTGAAGTGTCACACTTGTGGACAGATGGGACATAGGGAAGCTTATTGCCCCGAACACGATCACACTGTGGACACTCGGGATTCTGCCCCAGTGCCTTTAGATCAGAGTATGAATCAGAGGCAACCCGTTGGAATATCACAGCAGAGTTATGGTAGAGGCCGGGGACAGAGTCAGAATGCTAGAGGGGGAAGATTCTAGCGTCGGTTCGGCACACCCACGAGTCTATGAGATGCGTCGAGCAGACAAACCTGATGTGGCGGTGGCCTCAAGTACCATTTATATCCTATCTCATCTAGTTTGCATACTTTTTGATTCGGTTGCTACACATTCTTTCATCTTCTTGGAGTGTGCACGCCGTTTGAATATAACTTGTATGACTGCTTGCGATCCTTTCATTGTGAAACTACCTAGCGGGGATAGAATCGTGGGGAACCGGGAGATTAGCGATTTTTTGGTGAATATAGCCGGTATGGATTGGTTATCGAATTTGATTGTGGTTGATATGGAAGGCGAGGATGTGATCCTCGGCAAGGATTGGCTTGACAGTCACCAAGCGATTATGAATTACCGTACTAAGGTTATCATCATGATGACTAAAGATGGTTCCAAGTACTCGTTTATGGGACGGAAGTCGGGCCAACCTAAGTTGCTTATCAGCGCCATGAAGACCGTAAAACTTTTGAATAAAGGTTGCACGGTCAATTGGTGTTATGCTTTGAAGATGGAAGGGAACGAAGTCGATTTCTCTTCGATTCCAGTTTTTAATGAGTATCCCGACGTTTTTTCGGTCGACCTCCCGGGATTACCGCCGGATAGAGAGATATAATTTTCTGTGGACTTAGAGCCTGATGCGGATCCGATTTCTAAGGCACCTTATCGGATGGCACCTTCCGAGATGCAAGATTTAAAGAGTCAGCTGGGAGAACTATTGGAGAAAGGGTACATCAGACCGAGCGCTTCGCCTTGGGGTGCGCCTGTTTTTTTGTAAGGAAGAAGGATGGTTCACTGCGTCTATGCATTGATTACCCTGAACTGAACAAAGTGACCATCAAGAACAAATATCCTTTGCCTCGTATAGATGATTTATTTGATCAGTTGTAGGGAGCCGCAATATTCTCAAAGATGAATTAAGATCAGGGTACTATCAGCTCTGGGTGAAAGAGTCTGACGTTCCGAAGACTGCGTTTCGGATGATGTACGGACATTATGAATTTGTGGTCATGCCTTTTGGATTGACTAATGCACCGGTAGTATTCATGCAACTAATGAAAAAAATATTCATAGAATATCTGGACAGATGTGTGGTCATCTTTATTAACGACATCTTGATTTATTCTCGGGATAAGGAGGAACATGCCCGGCACTTGCGTTTGATACTATATGTTTTGAAGCCGAGCACCTCTATGCAAAATTCTCGAAATGTTAGTTCTGGTTGTAAGAAGCTATGTTTCTCGGCCCTGTGATTTCGGCCGAAGGGATTCGTGTAGACCCGCAGAAGATTGAGGCAGTGCTAGATTGGGTACCGCCTAAAAATGTTAAGGAAGTTTGTAGCTTTTTGGGTCTTGCTGGGTATGACTGTCCGTTTGTCGAAGGGTTCTCAAAACTCGCTCAGCCGCTTACGAAGGATTTGCAGTTTATAGCAATGCTTCGGGACAAGGGCTTAGATGTGTGCTTATGCACCATGATAAGACGATAGCTTTTGTATCACGATAGTTGAAGCCGTATGAGATGAACTATCCTACTCACGATTTGGAGTTGGCCGCAATTGTCTTCGCACTTAAGATTTGGCGGCATTATTTGTATGGCTCTCCGTGTCGGATTTACACCGATCACAAGAGTTTGAAGTATATTTGCAGTCAGAAAGAGCTGAATATGAGGCAGAGACGTTGGTTGGAATTGATCAAGGATTACGATTTGGAAATTCTTTACCATCCGGGAAAGACCAATGTCGTCGTGGACGCCTTGAGCTGCAAATCGGCATCACTTCAGATGCTTGAGGTTCTTACATCTCAGACGAAGATTCATCAGGATTTAATCGAGCAAGGAATAGAAGTTTTGGCTTCAAAGAGTGCAAGACAGTTGTGCAGTCCTGAAATTACTTTGTCCTTGGTTGACGACATCAAAGGGAAACAGTGGAGTGACCCGATGATCTCTCAACTGAAGGAAGATGTAATTAAAGGAAAAGCCCCTGGATTTATGGTCCATGAGGATAGTATTCTGGGATTCCAGGGCAGACTTTGTGTCCCGAATGATCTAGAGCTGAGGCAGAGAATTCTCCGAGAATCTCATGCTACGCCTTACTCAATCAACCCCGGAACGAGTAAGATGTACAAGGACTTGAAGCGAAATTTTTGGTGGAATAATATGAAGAAAGATGTCACGGAGTATGTACTATGGTTCTTGACGTGTCAACAAGTAAAGATTGAACATCAATGACTAGCGGGGTTGTTGAAGCTAGTTCCCATTCCTGAGTGGAAATGAGAATATATCTCTATGGACTTTATCATTGGGATGCCGAGAACTAGAGCAGGAATGAATATGATTTGGGTAATCGCCGATCGGTTGACCAAGTCTGCACACTTCCTGGGTATTAAGGATACTTGGGGACTGGAGAGATTGGCTCGAACATTTATAGCTGAGATCGTGCGATTGCATGGTGCCTCTAAGACCATTATTTCCAATCGAGATGGCTGTTTTGTATTGAATTTTTGGCAACCCGTTCATCAGGCTTTGGGTACCGAGATTAGTTTGAGCATGTCCTTTCATCCTCGGTCATACGGTTAGATGGAGCGGACGATTCAGACGTTGGAGGATATGTTACGGGCTTGTGCCCTAGACTGGAGTAATGATTGGGAGCTTCAGTTGCCGTTGATCTAGTTTGCATACAATAATAATTGGCATGCGTCGATCAAAATGGCACCGTTCGAGGCACTTTATGGTAGGCGGTGTAGATCGCCATTATGTTGGGATGAGGCTTATATTATGTTGATGGAGACTAAGAGAAGATTTCGATTATCTGGGACCAGTTGTTGACTGCCCAGAGCCGTTAGAAATCTTATGCTGATAATCGTCGTCGACCTTTAGAATTTGAAGCGGTAGACCATGTTCTACTCAAGGTGTCGCCGACCAGAGGAGTTTTCCGCTTCGGGAAAAAAGGGAAACTTAGTCCAAGGTATATCAGACCTTTTGAAATTTTAGACAGGGTTGGAGATTTAGCTTATTGCTTGGCGTTGCCTCCAGATTTGAGTCACGTCCATAGCGTTTTTCATGTGTCTCAGTTGAGAAAGTATGTGCCGGATCCAAGTCATGTTATCGACTATAGTGAGATTTATGTATCCGAGGATGTTACCTTTTGTTGCGATATTTCCTACACGCAAGTGCACGTCATCGTTTACAAGTAATAAAGTGATAAGTAGAGTATCGTTCCCACGAGGATTGAATCTCTAACTACCGACGTTTTCGTATTCCAATTTTATTTGAACAATCGAAGTTGGGTTTTTGGATTAATAACTAAAAGAATTAATAAAAGACTAAACAGAAAGCGATGGCTTGAATAAAAGGAATCAAATGATAAATAAGTCTAGAGTTCTGAATCCACCTTAATTTATCCGAATTTAATCTTGATCATCCGTAATAAATAATTTTCCCAATTTATTGAAGGCGGAGATTGCTAATATATTCTACCGCCTCTCCCGAGGTCAATAGATTTATCTAACGGCGACTAACGCACTCTATCCCTAGGTGAATTATCTCGTCGCTAGGCAAAAAGCATGAAATCTCCTAAAGGCCACGTAGTTCCTATGAGTATATTCCTATCTCACAGAATAAAACGGTCCTCACCAATAGTTCCTCACCAAATCTCCTCTCCCGATTCGAAGTGAATGATTAAATCAATACAACTATTGGCCAGATAATTGCAAGCATTAAACATAATTGGGAAAACTCAATAAAAAGGTAATAAATTGGATAATCTCAATCAATTCGTCAAAATAAAGGTTTCATCAAAACCCTAGATTAGGGCTTTAGCCTGACATACTAAAAGCTGAAAATACAGAATAAATAAACGAAAGCATAAAATTCAAACGCAGATGAAGCTCGGATTCCTCCATTCTTCAGCTTCCGCCTTCTGCCCTTGAATTCCTCTGCTTTCCTCCTCTTCTCTGTCTCCAAGCTTAAGCTCTCTTAGGTTTAGATTCAATGATTCCAAGATAATTAAATTAGGGTCTTAAGCCCTATTTATAGCTCAGCACCTCCATAAATCGCGTCCGTATTAGTTGGTCGAAAACTGGCTTTGAAACGGCCCAAAATCCGCGCAGACGTATAAGACCCGCTAAGTGTGCCGCGGCTCACCTGTGCTGTGCCGCGGCACATCGCTAAAATCTGAATACCTGGGCGTAATTAAATCCTTCTGTGCCGCGGCTCACATGGGCTGTGCCGCGGCACAGAGTACAGCCTACTCTGCCCTTCGGCTGGTGTCTTCCTTTGCCGCGGCTCAGCTTCCTTGTGCCGCGGCTCATAGTCCAGTTTTGCCGTTTTCGCCCGTTTTGCATCGTTTAAGCTTCCGGACTTCAATTTCCTGTCAATCATGCAAAATTAAGGCATTAAAAGCTCATTTAGATGATTTCACACTCCAAAATACTACAAACTAATGATAAATAAGCGTATAAAAATACGCCTAACAAATACCCCCAAACTTAAGCCTTTGCTTGTCCTCAAGCAAAAAGAATTAAAGTCAATAAAAGAATGTCGTGAATCATCGTGCAACTCATAGTGTTCAACCTAATCAATACTATCCTGCCATCCTCTCTAAATAATACGAGTGTCATAAAAGCGAACTGCACTCAGAATAATGATTCCGCAAAGTAATCAAGTTCAGTCCTAATCATTTGTTCATGAAGAAAACTCAGCTCAAAGATCAACAAAACATGAGTCAAATCAAACGTCAATATGAAAGGCTAACATAAACAAGCTAGTTCGTCGCGTTCCACAGTCTAAAGGCACAATTTTTCACAAGTCTCATAACAAATAAACCTCGGACAGTATCCCCTTATATAAATATGCTCAAGAATTTGAGTCGAGTCGACCACTAGGTTAGGATCTCGGGATGTTTCATCGGGATAATCCTAGGGTGGAACTTCCATTCTCATGTATTCGGAAACCGTTTGACGTAAAAGACACTCATGGGGCACATGGATGCTTCTAGTTACTAAGTTCCCGTTTACAGCGGAGAAACAACTCGAATACATAATTTCCGCATGTCCAAATCAAGGTTGCCGTTTTACGCGAGAGTAAACAGCGGTTCACGCGAATACCCCCGGTTACTAGGCTCCCTATCATTGGCACATGTGAAATATCTAAATCACTAGTCTAATCAGGGTCGTCGTTTTACGCGAGAGTAAACAACGGGTCACGCGAATACCCCCGGTTACTAAACTCCCCTTCATAGAACACCTTATCTCGACTTTAGGGAAAAACTGACCGACTCTAAACTCAATTTAAGTGCCAACACGACTAAAGAAACAGTACGACTCACTATCCGGAAAATGTAGCCAAACGTATTGATGGGGATTTAAAAACAAGTATGTATCGTCTCTTATCTGCCAAGTCCTCTACAATCACGAAAAATTTCGGACCTAATTGAATACTAAGCAGAACAGAAATAACTGACTACAACTCGACTAAAACTCGCCCGCTTCTTCAGAGAAAGACAAAGGTCGTAACATCAGTATCACACATAATAGAAACACGAAAATTCATGAATAAAAAACTACGGCAAGCAAGGCTATCTAAAAAAAATTTCGCAAAGAAAAGAAAAGTGCAACAAAATATAATGTACAGCAAGAAAATAGAGTACAGCAATTAATGTAGACTGAATGTAAATCCCTCCCCCAAACTTAGGACGTACATTGACCTCAATGGACAAAAAATGAAATGCAAGAAAAGTAAAAGGTCAAGTACTCCCCTCCAGTCCGCTCAGGAGCTGGTGCCGGCATCGTCCGGTGAGAAGGGTGGTGTGGCTGGCCGGGCGGGCGCAGTAAATGGCCCGTCGGGATGCATGATATGGGCCGTCCATGCGGCGAGGTGCTCCTGATGATAAGCCTCCCTCGCAGCAAGACGCCTCTCCGCTCGTCGGCTGGCCCGGCGGGCCTGCTCTCTCATCTCGGCTCTGGCGGCAGCAACAACACTTTCTCCCGCGCCGCCTGCTGCTCCTCTCGCAAGGCAGCCATCCAGCTCTCTCTCTCTCTCCTCATCTCATCTCTCTCTCTCCTCAACTCCTCTCTCAGCTCCTCTCTCTCTCTCCTCAGCTCCTCCCTATCTCTCCGCAGCTCCTCCCTATGCTCTTCTCTCTGTCTCCTCATATCCTCCCGCAGCCCATCAAACAGCTCCTCCAACCTCGCTCTATCGGGCTGCGGTCCGGCCTCTCCGTGCGTCAACAAAAGTGGCTCGGGGGATCCCTCGTAAGCCTCCTCGAGCAAAAATCCTCGCCCCCGAGCGTGTGCCGGTGCTCCGCCCCACTGCTCAAAGTGCGATATGATGCGGTGGTCGATCGGGGCCTGTGGGGCAAGCATCGGCTCGTCGACTGACCACGTCAGCCCCGACTGCCGGCATAAGGCGCAGATGAGGGAGGGATGCTTCAACCCCGTCTTGGCCCCCCCTGGATACTCTGGAAGATAGATCGGACCAGAATGGGGGCCACATCAAAACGCAGCCCGGAGGTGATAGCAAAAAGTATCCGGGCGCGGGAGAGAAAAACTGTACGGATCTGGGAGGTGGGATCAATGCGGGCACAAATAAAGTAAAGCTGGCTCGCTTGAGCCGGGCCGAGGCGCGAGCTCTGAAATGAAAAGTGGATGAGCTCTGTGCTCGCCGCTCCCGGGCCAGTACCGGTCAGGTAATCGTCTCAAGCAGGGCCTCCTTAGTGAGGCTGGTCATCACGCGGTCATAGGCTGTCTCGTCCACCGCCGGAAACCCAAAAAGCCTCCGAATAGCAGTCGGGGAGAAATCAACTGTGACCCCTCGGACGTCGACCTGAGTCCGGGACTCTAAAGATGGCAACGAATGCCCTGCCCGGATATGCTTCAGCAGAGCGCTGGCGTAAAACTCCTGGACGATCGAGATGACTGCTGGCTCGGGAGGTGCTGTAAATCTGGCCCATCCCATCTCGTCGATCATGGTGAGCAACTCCCCGTCCTGAGGAGCTGGAGTAAAACCTCTCTCGGGAATAAGTGGTCGCGGACGGATCTTTTCGTTGAATATCTTGTGGATTTCGGGGTCCGAAAATTGGTGCCCCTCCGCCTCGGCCCGACCCCGAGAGGTCTCCCCTCGCGTAGGGGATGACTCGGTCCTAGCACGCTTGGTCAGCTTCTTCGTGCGCGCCATAATCAGTCCTGAGAAGCACAGCACGAGGGTTTATTTACGCAAAAATAATAACGATGATATATGCGCGGCTAAAGACATCAAACCAGAAATTCCGAATTTAAGACACAAGCGCATACGAGAGAGAAAGATGAGTTTGGACTTAAACATTTAACTTGGATGTAAGGATTGGGCTTGCTGTAAATTCTAAACGTATTCGTTGTTGGAATATTGAAAACGGTTTGTTTTTCAAAGTTAACTTTTCATTTGGGCAATTTATCTGATACCTTGAGGGCGCACGTTTACTTGAAGGATAAACATAGTTCTAGCTCGATTCAACCCCAAAAACAAAAGACAATTCAATCAGTAACAACTTAACACAATCAACTCATTGATATTCCAATTTAATCAAGAAAATTCGATAAAACCATCCTGTTATTCTCTAACAATCACAAAACTATTTGAAGGAGAAAGAAACATATTCCACTTATCAAACACATACGCAACTTCCAAATATAAACCATAAGCAAGTAAAATCGCAAGATTGAAACGTACCTTTTCGAGATTTCAAGAAAAATTGCAGGGAAAAGATGGAGGAATTTCTTGACGGTCGCTACTGGGAGGGAAGGCAAGGAGAAGGAAAACGTATTCGATAAATGCCGGCCGAATGCATGTTATAAGCTACCTGGCCTTTCGGATTCCGCATAGTGTGCCGCGGCACAGATAAAGTGAGCCGCGGCACAAGGTACAGTCCCTTTTACCTGTGTCTTGTTTTGTCGTGTGCCGCGGCTCAAATTCCGTGTGCCGCGGCTCATTGCTCAAGTGTGCCGCGGCTCATTTATGCCGTGCCGCGGCACAAAGTACAGTCGGTTTTGCCCCCCATTGCGATCGATGTGTGCCGCGGCTCACAATAACTGTGCCGCGGCTCATACTCCAGTTTCTCCCCTGGGACTTTCCTGCGCAGAATTTTGAAAAGCAGACGTTAAAAACGAGAGGAAGAAGCAAATAGAAGCACAAAAATGATGAAAAATAAAAATCACGAATACAAGAAAAATAAAGAAATGCAAAAAAACTACAGCTACGAGCTCGGGTTGCCTCCCGAGAAGTGCTAAGTTTATAGTCTTCAGCCGGACCTATTGAACAACGTTAGTTCACTTTTCGCAAACTCCATTTGGTTTCCGCCCCGTTCATCGAACCGTTTATATTTTGGTTAAAATTATGACCATTGGTCATCAGCGGTTCGATTCTCGGTTCGGTCATCAATTTTTGTTTGCGAAAAGGTTTCGACTTGAAAAACTTCCCGAAACACCCGGTTTCTCCATGACTAATTTTTCTCTTGGCTTTCGGCTCACTCTCCTCCTTCACAAACGAACTCACAACTGCAGCAGATTTTTCTTCATGATCGAGAAACGCCACTAGTTCTACATCCTTCTTCAAACTTGGGCCATTTAACACAAAATTTGAATTTTCCCAACGACGATTTTTCCGATGCTTTCCTCTTTCACAAACATCCACACCCTCAATTTGTGATCCTTTATCGGCACTTAGGGACATGGGAACGATTTGAACACTTGAAAAGTAACTTGCTCGTCTTGGACCCTCAGAGTTAACTCCCCCTTTTCCACGTCTATAAGGGTGCGGCCCGTCGCTAGAAATGGTCGTCCCAAGATGATCGGAATATTTTCATCTTCCTCCATGTCTAGTACGATGAAATCAGCCGGAAAGATGAACTTATCAACTTTAACTAAAACATCCTCGATTACTCCCCTCGGATACTTTATCGATCGATCCGCCAATTGTAATGAGACTGTGGTTGGCTTGGCTTCCCCAATATTCAGCTTTTGGAAAATCGACAGAGGCATGAGGTTGATACTTGCACCAAGATCGCATAGTGCTTTATTAAACGAAAGATTCCCCATGGTGCAAGGTATGTTGAAGCTTCCCGGATCTTTCAACTTAGGTGGGAGCTTCTTTTGAAGAATAGCACTACACTCCTCTGTCAAGGCGACCGTTTCAAACTCCTCAAGCTTTCTCTTCTTCGATAATATCTCTTTCATGAATTTGACATAACTCGGCATCTGCTCCAATGCGTCAGCGAACGGAATATTTATGTGAAGCTTTTTGAACACCTCAAGGAACTTAGAAAATTGTTTGTCCGCCCTCCTTTGCTGTAGTCTCTGCGGAAACGGAACGGGGGGAACACATGTCTTTGAGTTATCCGGCTGAACTTCCTTCGACTCCTCTAGCTTTAATTCCATCTCTTCCTCAATCACCTTCTTCTCTTTACCCCGCTCGGGCTGATCTAGCACATCTCTCCCGCTTCTCAAGCTAATTGCATTTAGACTCTCTCGAGGATTTGTCTCTGTTGTACTCGGCAATGCTCCCTCCGCATTTGTCAACACATTAGCGATTTGGCCCAGCTGGACCTCTAAATTCCGAATGGAAGCAGAATGATTTTGTAATGTAGCTTCCGTACGAGTCATAAATTGACTCGTATTTGCCGCCAATTTTGCAAGTGCTTCCTCGAGAGATACTTTGGGAGCGGAAGGAGGGGGCCGTTGATTCTGGGCGAAAGGGGGCTGGTGTGCGTTCTGTCCGTTTCTCCATGAAAAGTTGGGATGATTTCGCCACCCCGGATTATAAGTATTGGAGTACGGGTTATTCGGTCGATTCCCATTTCCTACGAATTGAGCCTGCTCCATCTGATTTTGCTCGAACGGATTTCCACATTGACATTCCGCGCTTGGGTGTGATCCGTTACACCAATTGCATGTTTCGATGGTAACGGGGGCTGGTGCGTGCGAAAATGTCTGGAGCTGTTGTGTCAAAGCGGCGACTTGAGCTGACAAGGTGGAAATCGGATCATTGCTCGAAACTTCCATTACCCTCTTCGGTGTCAATCTTTATGCTGGCCATTGGTAAGCGTTTTCAGCCATATCTTCTAAAAGCACGTGAGCCTCGGCCATAGATTTTCCCATGAATGTTCCTCCGGAGGCTGCATCCACTAAAGTGCGTGTAGAAGCACTCAAACCACCATAAAACGTATGCAGCTGAAGCCAATCAGGAATGCCGTGATGAGGGCATCTTCGTAGCAATTCTTTATATCGCTCCCACGCCTCGTGGAGCGATTCCATATCGTACTGGGCAAAAGTGGTTATCTCGTTTCTTAACCGCGCCGTCTTAGCTGGTGGGAAAAATTTTGCAAGGAAGGCTTGCACTAACCTCTCCCAAGTTGTAATCGACCCCGGCGGTAAGGAATTCAACCAGAATTTTGCTTTATCCCTCAAAGAGAAAGGGAAAAGCCTCAATCGGATGGCGTCGTCGGTGACACCATTAGTTTTGAAAGTATCGCATATCTCAAGGAAAGAAGCGATGTGGGCATTCGGATCGTCCTTCGGTAGTCCACAGAATGGGCTCGCCTGCACCATCTGAATAATGGCGGGCTTGATCTCAAAGTTATTAGCTTGGATGGTGGGACGCCGAATTCCCGAAAAATTTGCGTTGACTTGCGGCATGGCATAATCTCGAAGAGCGAGTTCCGGTTGAACTTGCCGCACTTGGTTGTCTCCTCCTTGGATTTCAATATTCTCGGCCATGTTGACCGTCGTCTGCAGCTCTCTTTTCTCCTTTTTGTTCCTTCTTAGAGTGCGCTCGAGCTCGGTGTCCAAAGGTAGTAGGCCTTCGTTACCGAGTCTTCTCATGCACTACACGAAAGGTCCTGAAGGGGAAAACGAGTAAACGAAATTAAATACGCAAAAATAAAAATAAAACGTTCAAATTAAGACTGGAAATACTTAAGTCGATATTAGAAAAAATTCAGTCCCCGGCAACGGCGCCAAAAACTTGTTGCGATATTTCCTACACGCAAGTGCACGTCATCGTTTACAAGTAATAAAGTGATAAGTAGAGTATCGTTCCCACGAGGATTGAATCTCTAACTACCGACGTTTTCGTATTCCAATTTTATTTGAACAATCGAAGTTGGCTTTTTGGATTAATAACTAAAAGAATTAATAAAAGACTAAACAGAAAGCGATGGCTTGAATAAAAGGAATCAAATGATAAATAAGTTTAGAGTTCTGAATCCACCTTAATTTATCCGAATTTAATCTTGATCATCCGTAATAAATAATTTTCCCAATTTATTGAAGGCGGAGATTGCTAATATATTCTACCGCCTCTCCCGAGGTCAATAGATTTATCTAACGGCGACTAACGCACTCTATCCCTAGGTGAATTATCTCGTCGCTAGGCAAAAAGCATGAAATCTCCTAAAGGCCACGTAGTTCCTATGAGTATATTCCTATCTCACAGAATAAAACGGTCCTCACCAATAGTTCCTCACCAAATCTCCTCTCCCGATTCGAAGTGAATGATTAAATCAATACAACTATTGGCCAGATAATTGCAAGCATTAAACATAATTGGGAAAACTCAATAAAAAGGTAATAAATTAGATAATCTCAATCAATTCGTCAAAATAAAGGTTTCATCAAAACCCTAGATTAGGGCTTTAGCCTGACATACTAAAAGCTGAAAATACAGAATAAATAAACGAAAGCATAAAATTCAAACGCAGATGAAGCTCGGATTCCTCCGTTCTTCAGCTTCCGCCTTCTGCCCTTGAATTCCTCTGCTTTCCTCCTCTTCTCTGTCTCCAAGCTTAAGCTCTCTTAGGTTTAGATTCAATGATTCCAAGATAATTAAATTAGGGTCTTAAGCCCTATTTATAGCTCAGCACCTCCATAAATCGCGTCCGTATTAGTTGGTCGAAAACTGGCTTTGAAACGGCCCAAAATCCGCGCAGACGTATAAGACCTGCTAAGTGTGCCGCGGCTCACCTGTGCTGTGCCGCGGCACATCGCTAAAATCTGAATACCTGGGCGTAATTAAATCCTTCTGTGCCGCGGCTCACATGGGCTGTGCCGCGGCACAGAGTACAGCCTACTCTGCCCTTCGGCTGGTGTCTTTCTTTGCCGCGGCTCAGCTTCCTTGTGCCGCGGCTCATAGTCCAGTTTTGCCGTTTTCGCCCGTTTTGCATCGTTTAAGCTTCCGAACTTCAATTTCCTGTCAATCATGCAAAATTAAGGCATTAAAAGCTCATTTAGATGATTTCACACTCCAAAATACTACAAACTAATGATAAATAAGCGTATAAAAATACGCCTAACACCTTTCTTGAGAGACCGGTGAAGATCCTTGAACGTCGTGAGAAGCAGCTTCGGCATAAAACCATTCTGTTGGTAAAAGGGCAATGGTCGAGACATGGACTCGAGGAGGCGACTAGGGAGACAAAAGAAAAGATGCGATTGAAATGCCCCGAACTTTTTATTTCTTAAGTTTCGGGACGAAACTTCTTTTTAGTGGGGAAGAATGTAATACCCGTACTTTTTATTGATTGTTTGACCTTGCCGTTCTTCCTCTTTTGTCGTTCTGTAAACACTTTGAGATGTTGTCGATGTTGATTTGGAGTTTCTTACCTTTTTGGATCTTGATCGTGTTAATTGGACTTTTTGGCAGTATTCTGGGACAGACAGATAGCGCGCGCTAGGCCTAGGCTAACACATGATATTTCAACTTGAGTAGCGCACGCTAGCTTTGAGCCTTAGCGCACGTTAACGGTCCGGGCTCAGAAGAGGCAGTAGCTAATTCCGCCCTCTGGACTAGCAGTTAGCGCACGCTAGGATTTCGCTAGCGCACGCTATTCATGTTCAGTAGCGCGCGCCAACATCATCCGCAGCGCACGCTAATGAGCTGAGTCGGCAGAGGCAATGAATTATTTCTACTTTCTAGACTAGCAGGTAACGCATGCTAGGCAGCAGCTAGCGCACGCTATAGGCGTTGCGTAGCGCGCGCTAATGCCCAGTCGTACCGCACGCTAGCGGAGTTGGGCAGTGAACTAGAATTTTTGTAGGACACCAGTTAGCGCATGCTAAGGTGTGGTAGCGCGCGCTAATGTCTCAGGATAGAAGCCACTGGACTACCGGGTGACCCCGTTAGCGCACGCTAACCCCGATTTTTAGCGCGCACTAACCTGGCGCTATATATAAGGGGCAGTCAACCCCTACACTTGTCATTTCTACTTCTTTTTCACATTTTGACGGGAGCAGCGGGATTGGGCTATTCGGTGCGTTTGAGGCGATCCTTCTTCAGATCATCATCTTTGGTTGAATAACAAAGATTACACAACATCTAATCCATTTTTATCTTCCAAATCAAGGTAAAATCCTTAGAACCCTAGTTTTGGGAATTTTTTGGGATTTTCTTAGATTCGTCCGATTTATCCATTTTGGAGTTTGAGATCTTTGAGATTATGATGTATCTACCCCGTACCCATGTTTGCCCTACGATTATATGGATTGTTTTGTACTTTGTTCAGACTTGAGAGGGTTTGGGTGATTTTCAAACCTATGGATGTTTATCCTTGTAGTTTCGTGAATCGTAGGCGGGTTTCCGGAGTTTCTTCATGTAATTTGAGTATGGATTATTGATTATCGTATTCCTTACGAATCGTTTAGGTGCCAGAAGTGCGTTCTTGGACCTACCGAACTTATACTCTTTTTCTTCCGATTCTCGATGTTTCAAAGGCAAGTATATGTTTATGATTGTGCGTTCTCGACCTTGAAAGCAAGTTATATGAATTGTATAATGGTTTATATCCACTTTGGGACTGGCCGACGGGTCCTCTGAGGGTTCCATAGCCTCTGATGCGGTTCCGCAGATATTTTGGGTTAACCACTCTGGGACGGACCGACGGGTCCTCTGAGGGTTCCGTAGCCTCTGGTGCGGTTCCGCGGTTAATCATGTATGTATTGAATGTGATGCTATGAGATTTAGTTATTCTGGAATACTAGTCTTGAATTGATGAGACGATGATTACATTTACTTTATTGTCGAGGAGCATTGTGTTTCATATTCGATATACTTGTACTAGCTATTCGACGGCTAACCCCTTTTTGGGGGAAATACCTTTCATGTATTTCAAGATGCAGGAGAGCGGATAGGCAGGTACCTGGTCGACATGAAGATGATGGGCAAGTATGATGTTGTGTCTTGTCTCTGGTTATGTTTTGTATTTCCTTCATTCAGCGTTGTTGTACTTGAATGATTTTTTAATACTCGAGTACTGTTTTCGGTTTCCTTGATGTTTCGGCCTGTGTTGCCGCGGTATTAAATTGAGAGGTGTTGTATTTGGATATATTGGATATGGTTTGAATACCATTTTTATTGTCCTTCATTTCATTGTAGTGGACCTCCTCGGTCAAATTTCACAGTCCGTGTATAAATAGCCTTGTGGGTCCCATGGCGGGTCTCACGGCGCTGTAATATACCCTGAATAACTTGGGGGTGTTACAGCATCCTCATAGGACTTGAACCACAATTCATGATCAAAGGTGAGTGATCGGAACTTCCAGGATTTAGGAACTCCATTCTTACATTTCTAAACTTCTGTAGCCAGCTAGTATTCCCAAAACCTCTATCAATTTTACTGTAATTCAAGTTTTATTCTTGCTTGTTGCACCAGCTGAATTGCCAGCCTAGATAGTGAAGATCCTGCAAATGAGCATCACCTAAAGTGTGGACAAAAGCATCACATTCTGCAACACTAACAGGTTGACCTCCTATCCTATCCCCAGTAGATAGGACATTGTTGAAATCCCATTACTATCCAAGCTTCCTGCATACTACTTGCAATCGTTCTTAGTTTAACCCAAAGGGTCACCCTAGTATCACTGGTATTATGTCCATACACAAAGGTCACCTGGAACTCAATAGTACCAACAACATTTCTTACCTTTCCATGAATGGTTTGATCAGTTTGAGATAAAATCTGAAACTGAACTTGTGTCTTATCCCAAATTACCCATATTCTACCATTCTCAGCCTCATTTTAGTTATCAAATACCTCCATATTAACACCAAGACTCTTCCCCACATTACTAGCTTTTTGTTGTTGTACTCTAGTCTCAAGTAAACCTGCTAAAACAACTTTATTATTCCTTAAAACCTTATTCACCTCATCCTGTCTTAAAAACTTATTCATCCCCATGACAGAACAACCAAGCAATATCAGGATCCCCCTGTGGAACATCAAATGAACCAAATCTCATGTCACTTACTTGCAAACTAACATGTTCCTATGCTTCCTCCCTAGCTAGAGCTTCAAATTGGTTTGATTGTTGAAGTTGCTCTTTCAGTGGTGCTGATGTGTGAACCTCTTATTCTCCGTGTTACCTTGGAGGATTGGCAACTGGCCGATTCCTCCTATCCCTCACTTGCACCCAGAAACAAGCTGGTTTCTCCTCCTCCTTCTTTGGGGCTGTTGTTGTGTACTCCTCTAGCTTCAGGAGCATTATCACATATATGGCCAATCTCTTGACAATGCTGACAAAATTTTGGTTCCACTCATATTCAATACTCTGCTCAATAGTACCACTTGCAATCTTCAATCTTGTCTTCATTACAAGAGGATGGCTAATATCAACTTCCACCAAAACCCGGGCATAAGTAACTCGAGTTTGATTAACATTGCATTCATCAGTCCTCAAAGGTTTCCCAGTAACACTAGCAATCTTACTTAGGCTATGTTTCCCCCAGAACTGCAAAGGCAACTTAGGTAGCTTAACCCAAATAGCAAGCACAGTTAGCTTCTCTTTTTCAAAATCAAAGTCCCGTGTCCATTTCTTAATCACATCATGTTGATTTTTAATGGTGTAAGTTCCTCCAGCAAGCACTCTTTTACAATCATTAGTATTATCAAATCTTGCAATGAAAAAACCATTTTCATGTGGATGCATCACTGGTACACCATACTCACCCAAGCCTTGATGGAAAACTGCTCCATGTAGTTAAGGCCATGTATGGCTCCCACTACATACAAAACTAATGAGCTTTTCCACTTATTAGTTTCTTGACTCAGTTCATCATCTGAAAATGAAACACAGAGCCCCTCTCATCCCTTTCAGGAACAAAATAATTCAAGAAAACACCATTTTCAGACAACATATTCCCCATAATCATCTTAGCATAGTCATTTTGCACAGATTTATCAACAACAACCTCGGGTTCATTAGCCAGCAGTTCTTCCCCAGACCACACCAAATGACGAGCAGTAAGCTATCGTGATTTGTCTGTATCTAACCTATCCGCATCACCAACTCCGATCGGATATACGGTCACCAAAGTTGGGAGAGCAACAGCCGGGGCAGGAGAGGCCGAAATAACCATAGCCTCCTCCATTGAAATTGGCGCCTCTCTAGGATTCAATATATTCCTCTCATCAATCGTAGGCAAAATGCTCCCCTCTGCGATTGGCTTTCTTCCACCAATTTCACTTTCTGTACATCACCATTAGGGCCTAACTCTTTGTTTATACCTACACTAAAAATGCACATTATCCAAGCTAAATACCACAAGTCATCCAAGTAAATATGGGAAAAACTCAAGTTGATTTGTGAGGGGACTGAGCTCTCAAAAAAAAATTCAAAATTAACTCAGCAACTTGAATCATTTAAAATGGAATCTCCTGAAACACTTGAGGAACTTGACCTCAGATTTACCGGCATTATCATGACCTTGAAGCATTGGGTAAAGTGAATACCCAAAAGAAGAAAAATATAAAAATCTTTAGATCACTCCTTGCCCGATGGGACATTGAGACCACAGCTATGCATGTGTCTTGTAATTTTAAATGACATTTCTACTTTTGATCTCTTCTCTCACCTCAAAGCCTTTGAGTATGATATTAATAGAAGAGAGAAGTCCGAAGAGTCGCCTGCTAAGACTACAACACTTGTTGTTGTATCTCATAGGAGACACAGCTCTGCCCCCAGCACATCCAAAGCTGCATCCAAGGCAGCTGACAGCGATGATGACATCCTGTCACAAGAAGAGATGGCCTTGATCATGCATAAATTCTGGAAGTTCATCAAGAAATATGGAAAGGCCCCATACATGCCTAAACCATTTAACAAGGTGAGTTCGGATTCAGCTTCATCCACAGATTCTAACCTGTGCTATAACTGCAAAAACTGGGACACTATACAAATAGATATCCTCATCCTAAAGTAAATAAGTTGCGCGAAGCCGAGCAACAATCAGAAGCCTCGCCCGCACCAATCAAAACAGAAGAGTGCCTATAGGCATTCACTGGCAGTGGATCATCCGATGATGAAATAGAAGATAAAGCATGTATGTGCTTTATATCCAAGGAAGAATATGATGATGAAGACAGTGAGGATGAGGTAAGCTCAACCTCAGTTTCCTATTAATGCATCACATACATTCGAAAACATGATGAATGAGTTTAGAACCATTCAAAAAGCCTATGAGATGCTCAAACAAGAAAATCTACAACTCTCTTTCAAATTTAGAGTTGAAGGACAAAAACGATCTGCTGAAAAATAACTATGGAAACTTGTCTCTGGATTGTGAAAACAGCAAGATCATTCATGAAAAACTTATGGAAAGCAATCATCAACTTGCAACCAAACTAAATGAAGTAAAAACTCGAAGTACATGCAACACAAATGATTATGCTTTATTAGAGGCTAAAATAAAACTTCTCGAGAAAAGAGAAGGAGAACTTGAGACCATCCTCAAGTCCTTTGAGAAATCATCGAGGAGGATGGAAGACATTCTAAGCACTAGGCATAATGCCCTTGACAAATGTGGCTTGGGATACGACTCATTTTCCCGCAATGGTAAACTAGTACGGTGTTTGTCAAAGGAGTATAACCCATTCCAGAACCTGAAGAAGCCCCGAAGAATGTTTTTGTAAAGGTTACATCTTTCCCTTATCAGATAGCAAAGGCTGCCATTCCGCCACCTAGATCATATCATAAGTAGCGGAAACCCCAGCCTCATAGACCTGTAAGACGTAATACCAATCATCAATAGTATGCTCCTCGAGCATACTAACAGCATCAACAGCCAGCCAGAAGAAAGGTTGTACCTATGTATCAACAGTATGCACCTCAGTACTACCAATAGTATAGTGCCCCTAGATACTGGGTACAGGAAGCCAAGTATCCATCCTGTATCAGCACAATTCTGGGAATCCAGTTAGAAACCCAGACGGCAAGCAATGAGGCCGAAGAATATGGTTCCTCCTCCAAGACAGAAACCGTACTGGAGCTAAAACACCAAGTTTTACATGTATAATAACCATGCGTATAGCAATTACGTGCCTGCCCCACGTAAATCTCGCAAAACAAAACCAAATGTAACCTACAGCAAATCCATTGCTGTCAGGTATGGGTACCTAAAGGCACTAATAACCAAGGACCCAAAAATAAAAGGGACCTAAATCTACTTAATCCTTTTGAATACAGGATATCAAGGAGAAGGACATCTGGTATTTCGAGAGTGGATGTTCACACCACATGATAGGCGATATCACCAAACTATCAGATTATGTAAAAGGTCGCAGTCCAGAGGAGCGATCGGTCACAAATCCAAAGAAAGAAAAAGAAAAGGAACCCTGCTTATAGGAATACTCAAAGTCACTGACATACCTTATGTAGTAGGACTATAGTACAATCTACTTAGCATTAGCCAGTTCTGTGACAAATAGTTCTTGACCAAGTTCTATATAGATCACTGTCGAGTGAAGGACACCAAGACCAAGTAAATTTCCCTTACAGGAAGCCTGTCAGGTAACATGTATATTACTGACTGAAAACCCACTAGCACCATAACCTCTTGTTTTGTTGCCAACACTACACCATATATGGCTTTTCACAACATTTTTTTTCGGTGTTGCCAGCAAAATGTTGCCTTATATGTCTTAAAATTGATCTAAGGCAATACATTTTTTGGCGTTACCATTGATATCTATCAGTGTTACCATAGACATAAATCGGTATCTATGGTGACACTAGAATGAGTGTTGCTATTGATCATTAAAAAAATGTTACTCCCTCCGTCCCATACTTAACTACTACGTTTCAATTTTGGTCCGTCTCATACTTAACTGCTACTTACTATGAAAGGAAATAAACCAATCATTCCCTCTAAATATACACTCCCTAATTAAACACACAATACTAATATGATTTCAGATTTCCATTATTACCCCTCTTAAAATAACATTTTATTATACACAATACTAATAAACAACTCTAACATTATTACCTGTGACCAGAAAAAGGTAGCAATTAAGTCTGGGATGGAGGGAGTACTAAAAATGAAAAATAGACGGACTTGGTGCACTACTACAAATTTGAACTTAGGAGAGAGTACTTAGATAGCGTTTTTTCTTTAGTGCTATGCAAGCTAGGTACTCACATAGCACTTTTTGAAAAAATGCTATACAAGATATAATGGGAAAAGCCAGAAAAAAATAACATAGCGTTTATTTAGAAATCGCTTATATAGCGGTTTAATAAATGCTATCTTAGATAACGTATTTTAAGTACTAATATTTATTTATTTTTTATACATTATATATCACTTTTAACAGCGCTAGGCTCCTCTCTACTCAAGGATCATTATCATACACTTATCACCATGTTCTCATCGATTTTTTCAAAAAATCAAAACCCTAATTTCTTTTAATTCTTTGGTGTTTGGATCGATTCTCCATAGATTTCGAAGAATATCTGTCCATTCTTGTGTATTTGAGTGGATACAAACCATAAACTTCATATTCATATCATAAATCGATGCACTTATACTCTTAGTCGCGATTGAATCAAAAACCCTAGTTTTGTTTTTGTTTATCTATCCAATTTGTGATTTATCCGTGATGGTTAGATGATTATGCTTCTATTTCAGGTGTTCCTATAATCGTTGGTTATAGTGACAGTCCAATTCATGGAGTTCCTAATTCGACGGTGATGATCCAAGCCTTCGTGCATGGAGTTCTTGCGGTTCTCGAGGTAGAGTGGAGGAATACTGACTGGGATTCATATTATAAGAGTTTTTTAGGTGGTGAGGTAATTAATGGAGAGGATTTTAGGTTGTATTATAAGGGTTTGGTGAGTGGAGAGATGGTTGGGAATGAAAAGAAGTTTTTGGTTGGGATTGGAGTTACGATTTGCGATTCGAGTGGCAAGATTGTTGTTTTAAGATGCATAAGTCGTCGGTGTTCAGGGAGATTAGTGGTGAGATTGCAGAGATGAAGGGTTTGATTGAAGGACTTACTAATAGGACTATTGTCTTCTGTGATGATATTGCGATATATCAATATGTGAGTCGGTTTAATTTGTTTGTATTTTGATCATTTTAATACTTTATACTAGAATTATAGGTTCTTATTTCTTTGATGTTCTTTTTTGATCATGTTGTATATGGATGGGGTTAATCTATTTTGAGAATGGAATGAGCAAGTACTTGTTATGCTTAGAATTAGAATCCATAATATAACGTCCACTTGTTTGATCAAAAATGTAGAATTCTATGTTTTTTATATGCTCTTGATAGTAGGTTGTAAGTTAGTCAACTTTATATTGTCTGTCATTTCATTTATTTTGGTATATAAGTCGGCAGGCTCATCGTAGAACAAGTTATCTATGCAATTCTTATGTCCTTAAAGACTGATAACGTGAAAGTTGGGTTTCTTGATTTATATTAAGATTATACATTAAATATTAATTTTGTGTTTAGTGGGACTATGATCCATGATCATTATAAACAAAGTATTGTGGTGCTTGTCCTAAATTTAAACTCGAAGTGTATAGCTTTGTAGGCTATAGTTCTGTTTTCCGACACCATTTATCAGTGGATCACTCGACAAACCAGGTACAGCTCTAAATGATAGTATCAGTATTTGATAATACGATTTCTAAATTGGTTGATTAGTTACTTACTCTTTTGTGGCGATACTGACCACAATTAATTACTCAGCTACAAAGCTTGTGATCCTTAACATGAACATGGCACTTCATGTGTACATGGATATTATGAGAATGACCGAGAACCTGAGTGAAAAGTGTATAACTGGTTATAGTGCATCAAGCACTGTGTACAAATATGTCCTTAAGACAGGTGGCAGAAAAAAAACTGTATACTCATTGTCCACAGTACTTTAAGGAATTTGAGAGGGAGCTTGAGACAGTTGGGAGCATCAAGCATCGGAACCTAGTCAGCCTCCAAGGTTATTCACTGTCTCAATCTGGAAACCTGATTCTCTATGACTACATGGAAAATGGTAGCCTTTGGGATCTCCTTCATGGCAAGTGTACAGAGTTTTGCATTCTGGGAGGTTGCATGTTTATCTGATAGGTGTCTTTAAAAAAAAATTCCTAAACTTTTGTTATTATACCCATAAAACCCACAAAGATTAGTATCTATCTTCAGTGTAGTAAGGGAGTATTATGGCTACATGCGTGGAAAGAGCTTGCTAGGTTACTTCTATGTTCTCTACGTTTCCTTTTTATAGTCCCTGGGTTGGATTAGGGAGTTTTAACTCACAACCTCTTGTTATTGATATAAACGTCAAAGCGATAAACTATCTTTGCTCTCGGGAACCAAATTTCATCAATATGCTTGAGAATGATTTTTTTTAAGGTTGTGTCTACTTATAACTTCTGATTCTATACTTTAGGCCCTACCAAGAAGAAAAAGCTTGTCTGGGACACCCGTCTTCGAATAGCACTTGGTGCTGCCCAAGGCCTCGCATATCTTCACCACGATTACAGCCCTCGGATAATTCATAGGGATGTAATGTCATTGAACATACTTCTGGACCAGGATTTAGAAGCTCACCTCACAGACTTTGGTATTGCCAAGAGTTTGTGCACATCCAAATCTTACACCTCCACTTACATTTTGGGCACCACAGGTTATATAGATCCTGAGTATGCTCGCACTTCTTGTCTTACCGAGAAATCTGACATCTATAGCTATGTGATTGTGTATTTTGAGTTTTGGTGTGTTTCAGGTTTTGAGTTTTTGGTTCTGAATGTACTGTATTTTTTTACTCGAACTCGTGGTTTTTATGATTTTTTTTTTCATTTACAGGTTTAGGATGTTTTCACTTGCTGATGCCTCAGGCCACAGAACAGATTTAGTGGCTTTAAGGAACTGCTTGTATCTGCTTCCTTTGGGGTATTCGGCTTATGATTTTAGGTTTACTCACATTTATGTTAAGAATACTCTGATCTGTTTTTACTCTATTTCGATACTGATTCTGATCAAGATTCGATATTTGGTAATCGATCAATGGATTATCTGGATACAAATACTCTTTGTCAAGAAAAGCTAAATGGCTTTCTTTCTTCTTCAAAACTTAAGCCTTCACCGGTACTGCCAAAACAACACCCTTTAAGCCATTTAAATTTTCCAAAAAATTCACCCTGGAGTGCATCCAATAATGGCCTTCTCGGTACTCCACTACAATCTAAATTCTTGTCACCAAAATTTAAAGAGAAGCTTAGTTACCCCAATCTCAGTGTAAAGGTATCTACATAATATTTAAATTGCCACACACAAACACATATCATGATTCTTGTCAATAAAGCACACGCACAAACACAAACAGAATTAGGGTTTTGGGACTTATGAAGTGTTAAAAAAGATTAGTGCAAATGTGCTAATATGCATATCTCAAAACTTCAGGTAGAAAATATTCAGTTATCATGGGGCAACTTATGTCCATATTTTCTCTGCCAGTTTGCTGCATCATACCTAGTTATATGTATTTGTAAAAATTCCTAAAATATTAATACATTCTGCAACTTGCAATAAAATTCTCTATAATTACCTTCTCTAGTAATAAAGAGGCTATTGACCAATATGGTCTGGATTAGGATTCATCAATCTTGTTATTCATTATTATGAGTTGGTACTTCCTATTCTATGTAACCAATAATAATCATCAGCTCTGCCCTACCATTTTTAACAAGAATGCAATATCAGCGGTAAGCCACAGGTTCCTATTCAACTCCTTAAGAATCAAGATAGTGAACCTTATCTGTTAACTTGAAACATGCTCTGCATCTTTTAGTCTCATAAGATTGCTTAGTGTTCTTTTTTAGTTCTCTGTGGAGCACTAATTAATAGCTTGAGTCGTGTCATTTTAGTCCTGAGGACGAAAATTTGGGCAACTTCAATAGATCTCATACTATGCTCAGTCGGAACAATGACCTATATAGCAAGTGCTCATACAAAAGAAAGAAGGTCTTTGCTAAGCCTGTTTTGCACTTTTGGCAGGAAGTCCTGAATGAAGTCATGAAGGAAACTGGTTATACAAGGGAATCTCTATTATTGTTGGATGACTTCATAAAGGTACTCTTAAATTCTAGCACTTTTTATATAATTGTAACATACAAAAGCAAAAGGTATAAAATTGGAGAAAGAATATGCAAAGAGGGAATGTTGTTATGCACTTACTTTCCACATAATATTATCTTAGATGCTAGAGGCCGAATGTATATAATGTTTAAAAGAATGTCAGGGTATGTATTGAAAAATCACACTGCTATTAAAGTAAAACTTCATTTGAAGTTGGACACAACTTTACTTATTAGCAGCTATGGCTGACTATTAGTGTTCAATGACTTAGTAACCTTGAACTTGACCACTTTAATTGGCTATTCATAATCATAAGAACAGGAAAAACTTAACACTAAAGTCCATATAACTCTATTATAAGCCCCCCACTAAGTGTCTTTATATAAACCTAGCGGTTGATTTAAGTTATTATTCTGAATGAGTCACGTTTTTTTTTGCTATATAATGGGGGCACTGAAGTTGATGTTCTTTTTTTTTTTTTTTGCTAAATGAAGTTGATTTACCTTATTGCTGATTTAGTTGCTATTTTGGTAGGTTTCTAAGAGATTCTACATTGTGTAAATATATTTAAAGGATGTAGTTCTGTTTTCAACCTTCATTAAATTATTAAGAGCTTTTTTTCCTCCACTGTTTGCTTATTAAATATAATTCTTTCTTTTTTTACTTTGTCTCACTGTTTCTCCAGCAAACTTATTTTTATATGTATATATTCATTTTCTTTGAGGGCTCTTCCTATTTTCCATGTCAGAATTAATATTATCATGTTGCAGGTATCCAACCCACTACGGGCATCAATAACAGGCGCTTCACCCGAAGATGCTCGTCATAAATCAGTCGAGGAGTCCTATGGGGATGACAATGTCACTCCTTGACTGATCTCATCATTTTATATTTATGCTAGCTAAGTCACTCAAGTAGTTTTGTTATATTTATAGATTGCGATGGCAACTTGTTCTTCTATTAAATAGTACTTAAGCTAATTATTGAATGGCATTTTAAGTTTGATTTTGGATGTTGGGTTATGTAAGTGCATTTGGGTGTCTGAATATGGATTGAATATTTGGAAGTCATGTATTTTAGATGATGTTATGGTTGACAGTGTTTTAATAGTATTGACTTTTTATGGTAATATCTATTTTTCAATATAACATGTTTTTTATCATGAAAAATGTTGGTAAAAACTGCTAAAATGTAGCCATAGACTCTAATTTATAATTCTTCCTGTTGGAAAATATAAAAATTGCGTTGGCAAAGATTAAAAATATGTTGGCAAAAGTTAGAGTTGTTCATATATAAGGGTAGCCATAGTGTTAAAGTTGTTGGTAAAGATGTCATGGTGTTTCACAATTCAATGTCACATTAGACCTCATGAATGTTAGCATAAGTTTACAGCTACACAAATATTTGTGTCACTAAATATATAAAAGTGTGGCCTTAAGTCTACAACAACACAAAATCTAGTGTACGCACAGACAAGAAAAGTGTTGGCATAGGGGTCTATTGTTACACTTTTTTTACATGTTACCAAAAACAAGAAAAGTGTTACCTTAGACCTCTATGGTCGCGGCCGTTTTTGTAACACCTTCAAATTTGGTCACAGTGTAGCCGTAGTCTGTTTTTTTGCCTTCAGCAATACTTTCTGGACTTTTGAACACAGTTTTTCAGGTGTTGCTGAAACCCATATATGGTGTAGTGCAAAGGCACTGCAGATCAAAGCTGGCTATGGCACAAAAGGATATCGTGCATCAATTTCAAGACCATCAATAACTAGCTCGATAGGGAATGGTTGGAGGCTGGCCCGATGTCCCATTTCATAAAAATAGTGTGTGTGGACCCTCTCAGAAAGGCAAGCAGGTCAAGACCTCCCTGAAGAGAAAGTCATACTTTTTCACCTACACGGTCCTGGATTTGCTACATATGGACCTCTACGGTCCTGTAGACCCTGTTACACTAGGAGGTAAGAAATATTATCTTGTTATTGTTGATGATTTTTCCATGTATGCTTGGACCATCTTCCTGAATAAGAAGAAAGAAACTACCACAAAGCTGCCTAAACACCTGAAAAAGTTGCAAAATGAGAAAGGTTTGAGTATTATATCCATTCGTTCTGCTAGAGGCATAGAATTCACAAATCGCTTTATAGAGCAATACTGTGAGGACAATGGCATACAACATAAATACTCAGCATCCCGGACTCCTCAACAAAATCGTGTTGCTAAGCGAAAGAACATGACACTGAAAGAAGCAACAAGAACCATGTTAGCCGCAAGCAAGTTGCTGCAGCGCTTCTGGGGAGAATCAATGAATACACACTACTACAAAAAGGGGTTTTAACGACGGTTCTGGAAGGGTTTCTACGACGGTTTTGGAACCGTCGTAAAATCCACCGTCGTAGAAAGTGGGCATATTTTACGACGGTTTTAAAACCGTAGTAAAAGTTCACGTTTTACATCGGTTCTTCCAAAACCATCATAAAAAAATATACATTTTACATCGGTTCTTCCAAAATCGTCATAAAACATTCACATTTTACATCGGTTCTTTCCAAAACCGATGAAAAAATATTCACATTTTACATCGGTTTGCACTTTGTCACCATAATGATTCGAACCCTCGACCTTGGGGTTGGGGAGTCAAGTCTCAACCACTAGGCTATAGTTATTTGTTTGAACAATTTATATTTATATTATATTTAAATACATTTTGGTCTCTACCTTTTAAATAAAAATAAAAAAATCAATTTTATTCTTTTTGTATTATTTTGGAAAAAAGGATTTTTTAGATTGTTTTTTATTTTTTATTTATTTTATATTTTAAAGAATCATCGTAAATAAAAATACATATTTTTAAAAAAAGGATTTTATGACGGTTTTAGAAAAATCGATGTAAAGTCTATCCCTTTTTATTATTTACATCGGTTATTCTAAAATTGAGGAAAAAGTATTAATTTTACATCGTTTTTAGAATAACTAATCTAAATTAACCTAATTTTAATTTTTACATCAGTTATTCAAAATCAATGTAAAATTATTACTATTTTATACATCAGTTTTGGATTAGTCAATTTTATTCTTCTTTATATTATTTCGAAAAAATGATTTTTTATTTTTATTTTTTATTTTTTATTTCTTTTATATTTTAAAGAATCATCGTAAATAAAAATACATGTTTTGAAAAAAAGGATTTTATGACCGTTTTAGAGAAACCGATGTAAAATTAACCATTTTTATTTTTTATTCCAAAACCGATGTAAAAAGTATTAATTACATCGGTTTTGGAATAACTGGTGTAAATTTATCGTACTTTCAATTTTTACATCAATTATTCTATAACCGATATAAAATTAATACTTTATTTTACATCGATTTTGGAAGAACTGATGTAAATTACAATATTTAAAATTTTACATCGGTTGTTTGTATAACTGATGTAAAAGAATAATAATTTTACATCGGTTATTTGAACAACTGATGTAAAAATAGTAATTTTAGTTTTTACATTAGTTGATTGAACAATCGATGTAAATATATAATAATTTTACATCGGTTATTTGAACAACCGATGTAAAGTATAATAATTTTACATCGGTTATTAACAAGCGATGTAGAAATATAATAATTTTACATCGGTTATTATAACAACCGATGTAAAAAATAGTAATTTTAATTTTTACATCCGTTATTTGGACAACCGATGCAAATATATAATTTTTTTTTACATCGGTTATTTTAACAACCGATGTAAAATATAGTAATTTTAGTTTTTACATCGGTTATTTGAACAACCGATGTAAATATATAATAATTTTACATCGGTTATTTGAACAACCAATGTAAATTGACCGGAATTTTATTTTTTACATCGGTTTTATTTGATAATCGATGTAAATTGACCGTATTTTTAATTTTTACATCGGTTTTCGTTAAACCGATGTAAATTGAGCATCGTAAAAAGTATATTTTGTAGCAGTGACAACATGCTATACATAAAGCCGATGTATCATCAACTAGCATCATAACAAAACATCATACGAGGTACGGAACAATAAAACTCCAATGGTTGTGTACTTTCAGATACTTGGATGCAGGTGTTATGTTCTCAACAATGGGAAGGATAAACTTAAGACATTCATTGAAAAGTCGGATGAGGGTATATTCATTGGATACTCCTCCGTCAGTAACGCATTCATGATTTTGAACTAAAAGAAGCTGACAATAGAGGAATCAGTCAATGTAGTCTTTGTTGAACCCCATTGTGACCCTATAGAAATAGAAGACCTAACCCAGGGTATCCAGACGCTATACAACAACACAACAACAACATCAGAGCCTTAGTCCCAAAATGCTTTGGGGTCGGCTAACATGAATATGTTGGGTTTTGGGTGTATCTAATGTAATAAATATGAGCAAGATACAGCGAAATAAATTATCGAAAAACCTACACAAGGATCAACATGCAGTAATTTAATTGATTTATTAGGAGTTCGTCGAATTACCTTAATTCGAAGAACAGATCTGAACTCGGACCAAAAGCTGATTAAATTCTCTTCATCTTTCGGAGATCCACACACGAACAACTGGTACAAGCCAGATTGCTAGATCCTTACGAATAATATTAATAAATAGTACAACCAATAATTCCTTACTAGAAGGATTTGTACTGTTGATCAAAATCAACTAAGGAAAGAACACGGAGATGGCCGAAACGGACTTCCCGGGCTGAAAGTAGTTCGGCCAAACAGTAAAGGGGAAGGGCCGATTTTTGGTCTCACACAATTAGGGTTGTGTAATTTTTATTATGACAACTCCTTGTCCAAGACCCTTTATAATCATTCTCTGAAAACGTCAAGTCATTTCCAATAGAAAAGTTATATGAAAAGAAAAGTGAAAGGCGAAAATTTTAGTACGTAAAAAAAAGTCCTCAAATATAATCAACCACCCGAGTTCTCTCTCTCCACATCGTCCTATCCAACGCCATAACTTCTCTAATCCCAAAACACCTCATATCATTCTCAATTACTCTTATCCATGTCTGTTTAGGTCACCAGCCCATGCACTCTCCATTCTTCAAGCCTCTGCACCGGTGCATCAATCGCTGCCATCTCACATGCCCGAACCATCTTAACCGATTCTCCAACAGCTTATCCTCTATAGGAGCCATTCTTTCTTTTTTCCTAATCACATCATTTCTATGTCGATCCTTTCTTGTATGGACACATATCCATCTTAGCTTATGCATTTCCGCCACATTCATCTTAAGCACGTGACTGTGCTTTATAGCCCAACATTCAGTGCCGTATAACAGTGCATGCCTAATTGCTATTCGATAAAATTTTCCATTTAATCTATAAGTTATGCCTTGATATATAGTAACCTTATTGCGCTCTTTCAAACATCCTGCCTTAATCCTATGAGCCACGTCACTGTTTAAGTCTCCATCCTTCTGAAGAATAGACCCAAGATAACGAAATACTCCGATCCTCGTATAACATTTCCATAAAAAGTGATTGTACTTGCCTCTGTACTTCCATTTCCACTAAAGCTGAACTCCAAATATTCAGTCTTACCTCTGCTCAGCCTAAAACCACGAGTTTCTCGTGTATTTCTCCAGAGTTCTAACTTCCTTTCAACTCCGTCCTACATTTCATCAACCAATACTATATCATCTGCAAACATCATGCACCAAGGAAAATCATCTTGAATTGACCTTGTCAATTAATCCATGACTATGTTAAAGAGTAAAGGACTAAGAGCCGAGCCTTGACGCACCCGTATCATACTAGGGAATTCCTTAGTCCTTCCCACGGTAGTACATACACTTGGTACTAGCTTCTTTGTGCATGTCTCTAATGATGTCAATATACTGGTTAGACACGCCCTTTTTGGATAATTCCCACCAAAGTACCTCCCTTGGTACTTTAACATAAGCCTTTTCTAAATTAATAAAATTATATGCAAGTCTCTTTTCTCATCAGGATAGTGTTCCATCATTTGTCTCATAAAAAATATTGCTTCCACAGTCGATCTCTCGAGCATAAATTTAAATTGGTTTTCTGATATCTCCACACACTTTTTAAGACGTTGCTTAATCACTCATTCCCATAATTACATGGTATGACTCATCAACTTAATCCCCTGATAATTAGAGCACTCTTGGACGTCGCCTTTGTTCTTATATAAAGGACTAAAATGGTTTTCCTTCATGCCTGTGGCATCTTATTGTGTTTCCAAATTTTGTGTAAAAGTATAGTCAACCATTCGATTCCCCTCTCTCCCAAACACCTCCATACTTCAATAGGTATACCATCTGGCCCTTCTTTTTTTTCTCGAACCCATTTTGTCTAATGCCATCCGTACTCCACCCTTTTGAATTCATCGCACAAAATCCCAATTAACCAAATTTGAAGCATTACTTACATCCCCAATATCGTCCTCATATTATCCATTAAATAGGTTATCAAAGTATGTCCTCCATATTTCTTTTATATCCTGATCTCCGACTAAAACCTTATTATCCACATCCTTCACACATTTAACTCTCCCAATATCTCGTGTCCTCTTATCTCTAATATGAACAGTTTTATAAATATCTCTTTCCCTTCCTTAGTATCTAATTTCGTATACAATTCTTGATTAATCTTTGCCCAACGACTTTATTGGCTTCTCTTTAACCTCCTTATATTTCTCAAAGTTCTCCTCACTCGGGCATTTTCCTAATGCCTTGTAGCATTAGCGTTTAGTTTATTCGCCTACTTTACCTCATCATTCCACCACGATGTGTCGTTACCTGATGGCTTGTATCCTTTATATTCCCCTAAAACTTATTTTGTCACTTCCTTAACATTACGTTCCAGCATAGCCCAAGTTGAATATATATCTATCTCCGTGCACTCGAAATCATTACATCTAGTGACAACCTTATCCGTAAAAGTTTGCCGACTCTCCCCTTGAAGCTTCCACCATATAACTCGAGGGTCCACTTGCGGGCTTCTCTTTTAATTATAATACCTCTTACCTTGAAATTAAAGCAAGACAAGTCTATGTTGAGTCGCGGTACTCTCTCCGGTTATCACCTTGCAATCTGTGTGCCTCTTTCTCTACACATTTCTCACTAAAAAGAAGTCAATTTGACTTGCATTTCCTCCACTTCTATGTCACTAAGTGAGATTCAATTTTCTCGAACCACGTTTTTATGACACCCAAGTCATATGCTTGCGCAAAATATAATATACCACATCCCGCTTCATTTCGAACCCCAAAACCAAAATCCATTGAAGAAATCCCCCAGACTCCAATTGAACCTGTTGCGAACCTAGAAATTAATCCCGCCGTTGTAAGGACAAAAGTAGTAGTCGAAGTCGATGCTGTAGAAGCTGAAGCTGAGGCTACAACCATCATAATACAGCATGAGATGCTGAACTATAACCAGACGAAAGGTGGTTGAGAGATCACCGAGGAGCTAAAAATTGGAGAAATTACTACTGGTCTGACCACCCGTAGAAAAATTACAGAGTACACAAGGAACCGTACTCTTTGCATAGGAAGAGACAGAATCTGAAAAGTCTCAATTCCCTATATGGAAATCCCAAGCTGAACCTAAATGACTTGCCATGTGCACTCTAGCTGTGTTCCTAGCCCAGTCTGAACCTATTTTGACCAATGAGGCTCTTTATAACAATTCTCACTGGTCACTTCTATGGAAGAATAGCCCAATGGTTTCTAAACAAATAATGTTTGGTACCTAGTTCCTAGACCAACCCTTCAAGCAGTCATAGGAACCAAATGGGTATCCCGAAATGAAAAGGACGAAATCAAAGTTGTTATCAGGAACAAATCCAGATTAGTCGCCCAAGGGTACATACATGAAGAAGGAATAGATTATGATGAAACTTTTGCCCCTGTAGCTCGGCAAGAATCCATTAGGATATTGTTATCGTATGCCGCCCACAAGAACTTTATTGTATACAAAATGGATGTTAAGAGTGCATTCCTGCACGGATACCTAGCCGAAGAAGTTTATGTTGAACAACCTCCTAGGGTTTGCCAACATAGAAGGTGGAAACCTTGTGTACAGGATAAGGAAAGCACTATACGGGCTCAACCAAGCACCTAGAGCATAGTACAAAACCGTGTCACAGTATCTCATCAATAATAGATTTGAGAAAGGTGCAGTTGACATAACTCTGTTTAATATCCAGGAAGGTGACAATCTTCTCATGGTACAAATATATTTAGATAATATTATTTTTAGTTCAACTAACCTCGCTTTGTGTCAAAAGTTCTCTCATCTCATGCAAAATAGATTTGAAATGAGTATGATAGGAGATCTTTGCTATTTCCTAGGATTGCATGTGAAACAACTTCCTACAGGTATATTTATCAACCAGGAGAAATACATCAAGGAGCTTCTCAACACGTTCGGAATGAACAATTCTAAATCATCATCTATCCCCATGAGCACTTCCACGTAGATATGTGCTGACGAAGCTGGAAAGCCTGTTGATCAATCACTCTATAAGAAGCTTATAGGCTCACTCTTGTCCCTAACATCCAGCAGACCCGATATCCAATTTGCTATAGGAGTGTGTGCTCGGTATCAAGTTGCACCTAAAGAGTCACACTTTACCACAACCAACGAATTATTAAGTATGTAAAAGAACCAATCGGTGTAAGATTGTGGTATCCTAAGAAAGGAGGATTTGATTTGGTGGGATATAGCGACTCAACTCTCGGAGGCTGAAAGTTGGATAGGAAGAGTATGAACGGGACTTGTCACTTCCTTGGACCAAGACTTGGGTCATGGTTCAGTAAGAAACAATTAGCCAACTCACTTTCTACAGCTTAGTCGGTATACTATGCTGCTGGAAGTTGCTATTGCCAATTCTCTGGATGCAACAATTGCTGCAGGACTATGGCATCAATGCAAGAGAGACTCCAATCATGTGCGATAGCATGAGTGCAATCACAATCACGCGCAATCCTATATTGAAGTCGAGGACTAAGCACATTGACATGAAGCATAATTTCATTTGGAATCATGTGGAGAATAAGGATGTTCGGATCGAGAAAATTTATACAGACGTTTAATTAGCCGACAACTTTACAGAACCTCTTAGAACCACCAGGTTCTGTACGCTCCGTCAAGAATTCGGAATTCTACAACTCGACTACCTGTAAGTTTTTACAATTTTACTCAAGACCCATGAATACATTGTCCACTTTAATTAATCGTACACTCAGAACTATAAGTTATATCCTTACTGTAGGAAGAGAAAGAAGGCATTATTACCTTCCTACATATGACGTGTGCATTAACAAAGGAGGAATACAGTATGACCCAAGAATACAACATTAATCTAAAATTGCTAAGGGGGAACGCTGTATTTTTTCCGACACAGCACATACACTGTAGGATTTCAAATAATATTTAGGCGTATCTAAATTTATATACTTAAAACCTTACAACTATTTCTAGTCCACATGCATTGTCTGAATTTAAAATGATTTATCTCTCAATACTGAAACAACACCTGGACTTTAATGCCTTAAAAACTGCGATTTCAAAATTCTAACCGCAGTATCGTGCAACAGTGGAAGCGGAACTGTGTCAGAAGTGGGACCGGTCATTAATTTCGAAAAGTGGCGGATTAGACATACCAGTTACATCTAAATTCATCATGTATGTGAATACAAAGACTATTCCCATCCCTTAAATCTGATCATTCACTGTAACCTAGATTTCTTGCACACTATAAAAGGACCATTATGCTGATCCATAGACTCTTTACGCCTTCTGCATAATTATCGAGCCTACAGCATACAACATACATAACCTTCAAACTTTCGAACCTACTTTCTCTGTCTCTCGCTGCGAATATGTCTTCTTCTCAAACTTCATCTTTATATGTGAAAAGAAGGACATGATTATTGACATTTGTACTTTTGCTCGCTCTGTTCTGCAAGAGCAAATTATTTCTAAAGATGAGGACATGGTGGGGATGAACTTAGTCATCTCGTGCGTCAAGCAAACTGGTCTCTACATATTGGGTAGTCTGCACCCTCAGACCTACGACGAACAAATCATAGAGGGATTTTTCCTTAACGTTGAGTTCATATATGCGTCTGAGAAGAAAGGCACTGCCCTTACTGCCGTCATCAGTACCGTCCAGAATAAGGAGATCTCCATTAACTGGGAACTCCTCGAACGACTGTACAAACTGCCCTCTGATGATCTGAAATTGGAGGAACTGGAATCTTTTGGGTCTGATGAATTGCTGAAGGCCTACTGGAACTTGTTCACTGGGAACCTTAAGCCGTCGCAAGTCCATCTTTCCCGCCATAAGAAGAATTTTACCTTATTTGTATCTGCATGACTTTTGCTGCAGAGTTGTTTAAAATCGGACTGGCGCGTTCGAGATGTGCACTAGCCTGAGATTCCAGATGATGGTGGCTATCATGTCTCGAGAAAAAGTCAACTAGTGCCAGGTGATCTTAAAACAACTTTAGAAGGAGGCATCCAAACCGTACTCTTCTAGAAAGTCTTTTGGCTTGATATTAAACTACATTATGACAAGCTGTGGTATACAAAAGTCACCCAACGCCAAGAAGATCCTTGCTAGGGAATTTCTCAGTGGTTCCAAGTCAACTATATCAATAAGATATCGCTGTCGCTGACAGGACAAGCCCTTTCTCCCTCCCCACGTCGAGTAATCCCAGAGATGTCACTGATCATTCGGCAAAATCTAAATCTATTGACAGCAAGAAGAAGTCTGTCAGCAAAAAGAGACCTGTTCCCGGCAGCAGCTCCCCTACAGCTATCGAGAAGAAGAACATGAAGACAAAGAAGTCTTCGTAGTCGGAAGCTGTTCCTACAGCACCTCCAGTGGGTACATCAGTCACTGAGGCAGTTCCACCTACTGCACCATCTGCCACAGTAGTTATTCTATGGGGTAAACCCCTATGGAAGAAACGCTGGTTGTTCCCACAGTATATCCTGAGCTTGTGACGGCTATAACGGATGACCAGTCGTTTGTCAATCTGGCAGGTACCAGTGAATCGGCTGCCCCTTTGGAGCCAACAGTCACCACTCCTAACTGCGCCCCTACCCTGTAAGGAGTCCCGCTCCCAACAAGGAATCCCACCCTATCAGGGATCCATCTCATCAATAGGCTCCCTTACTTGTAGAGGATCCCAACTGGATAATAACACCCTCTAAAGTTTAGAGTCCCTCCCCCATGGAAATAATCAATAACACACTCCTCCAAGTCCAAATCGAAGAGGCATTTGAACACTTAAAGACACGTAAATCATAAAGGGTCGCTCTATACAACTTCCTGTATATTTTAGAAGACTGGAAGAAGGAAGAGTTATTTATTCTGGAAGTCACGGATACCCAGAATGTCGAGGTCCTGATCAGATGGGATGATTCCTTTTGCCATGAACTGATCACATCTTACTTTATGGCGAAGGAAAAGGCCTTACTGAAAGGGAAGTCTCAGTCCGATGACAAGACTCAGAGCCCCAGCCATCACTCAGATCCCGATTCAGATGGAGACGATGATGACCTCCAAATAGGTCTGAGGATGAGCCGCAATGAGGCTCGTGAGAAAGAGTTTTCCAAGTCCAAGGCCACCGATGTACAAGGGACCTATGCTGTATGAAAACCATCATCTCCTGCCATGAAGAATCAGTCCCCCTGATCGGAGCAGGTGAATATCGCATCCCAATAGAAGGACTCAGCCCCTTATACGGAACATGCGGAAGCTGAGAGCAAGCAGGAGGAATCAGTCCCTCCTGTATCCTAGGCTGCAGAAACCAAGAAGAGATAAGAGGCATCTGTCCACTCTGTCTCCCAAACAGCACCAACATTAGAACCAGAAGAGGATTTCCAGGCTGATAACGAACCTCAGAGGCCCTATCAAAACATCATTCTCAAACAGTTTGGAGAGCCATATGACTCCAAAATCGCTCACCCCAACTCTCCCCGCACTAAATCTAGAATCGAGCAACTTTAACAAATCAGTTGCCAAACCGCATTCATAGAGGATGCTGTCAAAGCCTTGTACGATGTCGGCAAGGAGCTCGGCTGAATGTATGAGTCTGCTCAGGACAAACTCCTGAAGCCACAAAAGGTCGTGCAAGATGTTGAAGAGGCATTCCGCCTCATGCCAGATGCCTTATGGAAAGCCCTAAAACAGCATCACGAGCGAATCCTGAAGCAAGAATAGGAAAAACTGCGTGTTGCAGAAGCCAAAATCGTAGCCGCCCTCGAACTCACTAGATTAAAACTCACTGCTCATGATCAAAAAATTGATGACCTTATTACAACAATGGTTGCGAGTCAAAGATCTAAATGACAAGTAGGTCGAGTCGCTAGATATTCTTTAGGATATTTATGGTAAGGTTTCTGAACTTGATAACGTCAAAAAAAGGGAAGAGGTTAGGGAGGCTGGAATGAGGTGGCGAATGGAAAAGGAAACGGAGATGGAGGCCATCTTGGATGACAGTGTTGCAACCCAATATGAAGACTGGCGAGACCCAATATCCGTGAAGGAGCTAATGGATACAGGGAAACTGGTTCTCATCTTGAGTTCTAAGATCCCAACTTTTCTTGGAAAAACAATCTGCAGAAGCCCGATGAAACCAAACTTCAGACAGACAGATAGCCATCAGTTGAAGAGTTGAAGGCATGGAAGTACAATAAACTGGTGAGATATTTTTGCACTCTCATCAGGAAATTAGCCATGTTTAATCACTTCAAAATGCTGGAAAATGCTTCCAAGGAGTTCTCAAGGCTCCTAGCGGAAGGAAATCTCCCACATCAGATCAGGCCAAAATCTAAGATTCAGAAGTGTAAACGGATAACTCACCCAGAAGACTGGATTCTCTCATATGATGTATCCCAGGAAGGAAGGAAAATTTACAGGGATCGAGAAAGCAACACTCGAGTCAATTAGAAGAAGGGAACCGAGCATGACCCCTCTCGGAAGACATCCATTTATCAATAAAAATACCTTTTACCTCAAAAGATTACAACTCGTGATCTAATGTTACTTCTTTGATTATGATTTATATTAAAATGTTTAAATAAGTATAAAACCTTGATAAGTCTCAAGATGTAAGAACTTGTCTGCAATGGTTCATAGAGAAAGTTGTATTCAACTAGGATTACTTCTTATAAGATTGTGCATACGAGCCAATCATAATTTAAGTTGTAATACACTTAGTCCTGTAGGGTTTATGATTTTAGAACTTGTCTGCGAACAATTCAAATTTTAATTCTAAGACTCGAAGATCAGATCATTCGACAGTAGACATGAGGACAACCTCTCTTTATTAGAAGTTTTAGCATTATCAAAATGGGAGAAATTTTTGGGAAAAGTCCTTCTGATGTTTTGATAAATGCCTCATATAGCAAGAATCTCTAAAATTCAGAATATCAGCCAATTATGGACGCCGCTTGGAAATCTTCATGCAGCCATGTCCAAACAGCCTGTCCATACAGCGCAAGATCATACAGTGAATCAAGGGACTAATCCTGCAACTTAGTCTTCAAGATACAGCAAGACGAAGATGTTGGTTAGAACAAACAATGTTGTATGTGTTTTACTTAAGAAAAGTAAAACATAAATCCAACAGGACTGAAGAAACTTTAAACCATTGTGAAATCAAACATTCTTTATTCATAAAGTATTAATGGTTAAAGTAGCGTTTAATGGTAATAGAACAACATTTAATGCGGCTGAAGAGAATACATACTGAAGAGTATTTAATGCGGGTCAAAGAGTGCCTGAAGTATTAAATGCAAATTGCTTTTAATTCAAAACATTCTAAATCCACCAATCAGAGATGTCTTAATATCGCCAACCGGATAACGACTACATTCATAACGAATCTATTTCCAAGGTTATAAGTACCCCCAAGCAAGAGGACATTGCGAACCTGACGACTTACATAACTTTGAAAACATATGAATATCAAGATTACAAGAGAATTATATTTATTCAAGCATACAACATCATCTGAAGAGAAGAAATATGCAAGTCCTCAACATGAACAGCACACCTACAATGAAAGCTCATCAAGCCTACAACTGTTGCTCAGACTCGCGATAATAATGTCTCTGTTGAGTAACTTAGCACTGTGTGGACTAAGCTAAGCTATATCTTACCTATGAGGGATTAATAGCGTTAAGGATGAAGCTTCTGTCTGTGTGAAAAGAAGTGAGTCGAAGAAGCCAAAGCTAGTCTATGTGAACAACCAAAGCTACTGTCGGTTGTATCAATATGTGTGAACGATACAACAACGTGTTTAGATAAAATCATATAGTTGTTTACATCATGATACTATTTACTCCTGTGAATGATCAGTGGATGTACAGGGGTTTACCTCGAACCACTTTAATCAGTGTCTCTTTACTTATGTCTTTACATTTTTTTTTATTTACCTGTGTGATTTTGATTATACATATGGTAAAAACCATGTACGCACCAAGCTAACACGAGACCATTCAGTTGCTGTATTTACAACTTAATCTTAGACTTCCAAACAAACTTCGAAAAAGGATACAACTTATTCAACCCCCCCTCCTAAGCTGATTATACTGATATTGTGACCAACAGACACCATTTGAGAAATGGACTGGTAAGAGACCAAACTTGTTTTTTCTAAAGATCTGGGGTTGCTGTAATACCCGTAATTTCGATTTCCGATAATTTCTTTTTTCCGGCGGAAGTCCGTTTTGACGACTCGCTCATGACCTTTTCGTCATTATGAGAATGATTAATTCTACACTTTTTGACATCCGAGTTCGTTTCGGTGTTGTTTTGTTGAGTTCCGTGCTTTTTAGCGACTTTTCCGCACTTGAGTTCGATTCTTGCGAATCTCGTTCAAAACTGTTGTTTCGAGTTTCCCGTAAGTCCATTTAACTTTGTTAGACGTGTTGTGAACTTCGGTTTGGTTATTCGATCACGTATCGTGATTTTCGGGCATTTTGGGCCATTTTCGTAATTTCCTAAAGTTTGGGATAATTACTTTCCGTTGTCGAATTTTGAGCCTTCGGGTGGTCAGAATTGTGTGTTCTCTTAGTGCTCGAATTCGTCTTTATGAGTACTTCATAACCATATCTTCGATTCGTATTCAGGTTCGGGTTTCGGGGTCGTTCGGGCCGTCGGAGTTGGCCCCGGCCGAGTCATGGCCGGGCAATGGCCTGGCCAGATCGGCCGAGTTACGGCCGGTAGTGCTCAGCGATTACATACGTAAGGCGCCACGTCGTAAGCCTCGCCGCCACGTACGTAATGATGCCGGCATTTCTGGGCAGAGATTTCGGCCATGGCCGGTTACGTACGTAAGGGCCCGGCCGGTTACGTACGTAAGCGTCTAGCAGTGTCCGGCTATATAAGGCCTGGCAGCGTGTTTTTCACCCATTTTCTCAGTTTCTTCCTTCTCTTCCGCGGCTGGAGGGGTGGGAATCATGGAGGCATGTTTTTATACAATGAATCCATGAAGTTTTGAGGTTCATATCATCAATCATCCGTCCTATAACATCCTCCGATCTACCGAATCAGGTCAGATTTCCTAGAAATCTAGTTTTGGGGAATTTGGGTGTTTTGGTTGTTTTCATCCGTTTAATCCGATTTAACTTAGGATTGTGATGGATTGATGATTATTTAGATGTATTATATCATTTCCTTTATTATTCCATGGTCGGATCGTATCGATTCATTGTTTTGGTCGAGTTCTTGATCGACGCCTTGAAGGTGTCCGGTAGAATGTCATAGAGGGGTTTTCGGACGTTCTACGACTATTATTCCTCGTATGATCGTTGATTTATTAATTATATGTTATTAGGGTCGTGTTTCTTGCGAAGAAACCGAGTTGAACCCTTCCGTTCGTTGTCGTCTTCCTTTTCGATAGCATCGGGCGTTTCGAAGCTTTCCAGTTGAGCCGTGTTCGTCGGAATACTTGCGTGCCGATTTCGAGGCAAGTACCTTGTCCATACAATTCTTGTTTTATGGATATGATAATTAGTGATCGTCTCCTTGTGTTTATTTGATCGTTTGAATTTCACATTCAAAGATTCGGTTTAGCCTTGTTAAAGCTTGCTTTCAAAATGCGTGTGTTTTGTGAATGGTGTGGTTTGAGAATGACTATGTGAACTCTATGGATATGTTTGGTGTTGATGTTGCACTTGGTATTGCGTGTGGATGTATATTATTTCATTTCGGTGCGTTGTGGTTTGACGTGGTGTTTTGCTAAGTGTTTGATGCCTTTGGATGAATTATTTGGATATCTTTGTTGTATGGTGCTATATATGTGATTGTGTGGATATGGGCGGGGCCTACGGTGGCACATGGCATGTGATCGTGTTGCCAGGATGCAACAAGCGATTGATCCAACCGTGAGAGCCTAAGAAAAACTACGGTGGCACATGGCATGCAATCATGTGGCCAGGATGCAACAAGTGATTGATCCAACCGTGAGCGCCAAAGATAATCTACGGTGGCACATGGCATGCGATCATGTGGCCAAGATGTAACAAGCGATTGATCCAACCATGAGATGTGTGTGATTTTGTTTCGCTAGCCAGCTCGGGAGGGTCCTTTGAGGCCTCGAGTGGGATTTGTGGCTTTGTCCCGGTCCTAGGCGATGCGTGTGTGTGATTTGTTTCGCTAGCCAACTCAGGAGGGTCCTTCGAGGCCTCGAGTGGTATTTGTGGCTTCGTACCGGTCCTAGGCGATGCGTGTGTGTGATTTGTTTCGCTAGCCAGGTCAGGAGGGTCCTTCGAGATATATTGGATAGTTCGAGATTTTAGAGAGAGTTGGATATCTTACATATCGGTTGGGTATGCCACCGTCCTTGAGTCATGTGCATAATGTATTCCATGTCTCCCAGCTTCGGAAGTATGTTCCAGATCCTAGCCATATTATCGATTTTGGAAAGATTGAACTGGGTCCCGACATGACATTTGAGGAGAGACCGATTCAGACTCTGGAATGATGGGTAAAAAAACTTAGGCACAAAACCATTCCTTTGGTTAAAGTGCAATGGTCGAGAAACGGAAAGGAAGCGATGAGAAATAGAGGACAATATGAAGGCGAGATATCCCGAGTATTCACCTTTTAAGTTTCGGGACGAATCTTCATTTTAGAGGGAGAGAATGTAATTCGCCCTTTCCATTTTTAGTAATTTCTATGTTTAGTATATTTTAGTTTCGGATGACTCACTTGTAACTGTTTTGATATTCTAAAACTATTTGGTTCAGCAATCATGGCCTTTCGGACGAGTTTCAGAGTTGTTTGTACGAGATTTCACTTATTATGTAACTTTCACGCATTTAGGCTCGGTTCTTGTAAATCTAGTTCTAAACCGACATTTCATTAATTCTTTGAGGTCCTTTAATATCTCTAGATTCGTTTCAACTTTTGGAGATTGTTAGTTGGCCTCGAGTAGTGATTCTCGAGAGATTGGGCTGTTTTGTAATTATTATAGTTTTGAGTATCACCTTTAAGAATTGTTGTCCATTCCGCCGTATGGTTGGAATCCGATGTGCTGTGAGGAGAGTGAACTTGCATGTTGTTGTTTCTTGTTATGTCTTCTTATTCGCTGGTAGCTATCGAGTTTTATACCTTCCGAGTCATGTGCAGTCTGACCGAGTTTCCTAATTGTACTCTGTATAGGAACAGTTAGCGCATGCTAATGTTATTTCTATAGCGCACGCTATGATGGTGTATCTAGCATATGCTAAACTTGTATTATTGAGTACGCTAATGCATCTGGGCAGAGCACTCTGGAAATGGACAGAAGATCCAGTAATTTTGGACTGAACCAGGTAGCTTACGCTAACAAGTTGTTAACGTACGCTAATTGCAAACCATATTGCATGCTAAGCCTTAGTCAATGTACGCTAATGGGAGGACGGAAGCCTCTGGACTGCTTGTTGTCCTGAATAGCGCACGCTACGCAATGTGTATAGCATACGCTATCTGCTGCCAGTATATAAGGGACTGCAGTAGTTGACTTCATCATTTTTCATTCTCTACCAGTTCTTTCTAGCGATCCGCGATGAATTCAGGCGAGAGGGCTAGATTTCAACTGAATATCATCATCTATTATCATCCTTGGGTTCCTTGTGTGAATTTATCAACTTCTTAATGTCTTCCATCGTCCGAATCGAGGTAAGGATCCCTAGAACCCTTGTTTTGGGATTTTGGGAAGTTTTGGGGATTTCTTGTGATTTGCCCTTTTTAATCCTGATTTATCATAGATTGCTGCTAGATTTCAATTGTATACTTGTAAGCCTTCATTTTTCCTTGATGTTTCGTGGAATAAACTACGATATTTCCATTATTTATCTAGTTTATTCAATGATACCTTTGCAGTGTTCGATGAATTGACCCAAAGGGTAGAACTTAGGATGACTCCTTCGTTTTGAAGGTATTGTTGTTGATTAGACTTCATTATGTGTTATGAACGAAGTATTGAAGAGAACTCGGACCGAATTCCTTTCTGTTCATTGTTTTCATTGCGACGAAATAAACAAGGCAAGTACATTTATTACATCCTGTTGTATGCGTTACAATTTCGATACGAATGATGAATTGTGATATCGTGTGTGTGTTGTTATTCTTCCACCCGGGGATGGTTCGACGGGACCTATGGGGGACGATCCTAATGCATACGGCCGCAGAAGTGGTTTCCCACCAGGGGACGATTCGACGGGGCCTTTCGGGTCGATACTATTGGGTATGGCTGCGGGTTACCAAGTGTGGACAGTTGTGATGTTGAAACATGTTGATATATTGTTTTGATGTAAATGTGATATTCCGGAATATTGATTGCAAATGTTTTCCAAAAGAATTGATTGTGTTGAATCGTATGAGTATATAATATAGTGTAATTGTGTACTTGCACTAGCTATTCAAATGCTAACCCCTTAAATGGGGGAAATGCATTTCATGCATTTCAGGTATCGGCCGAGATGAGGAGCCGGCACGTGATACGCATGTAAAGGATGGCCTAGCATGATGATGAGGCTCGAGTCGGTGTTACCTATTTTAATATGTTTATTCAGTTGTCGGTTGAAGTAGTCGAATAAACGTGTTATTGGTTAATGATGTCGTTGAAGTCCCATGCATGGGCATTGGTTATATTTCACTCTCTGTTTTATTAGTATTGAACTAAAATGTTTTGGCCGAGGCCACGACCCTAATTATTATTATTAATATGTCCTATGGGATTTCTTTTGTAAATTATGTGTCATGTGTTAGTGTGGTAGACCTCGTGAAGGTTCTACAGCGTGTAATTCTCCTTATGTTATTTGGGGTGTTACATACAAGCCGGATTGCTAGATCCTTACGAATAATGTTGATAAAATGTACAACAATTAATTCCTTGCTAGAAGGATTTGTACTATTGATCAAAATCAACTAAGGGAAGGGTACGGAGATCGCCGAAACAAATTTCCGGAGTGAAAACTGTTCGACCGATCTGTTGGAGAAGGGGGGTGATTTGTGGCTCTTGCAAAACTAGGGTTGTGCAATTTTTATTATGACTTCTTGTCCAAGACCTTACATTTATACTAAGTAAACCCTAGAGTCAAACTTTAGTATTTGCTTAGTTGCCCCTCAACTTATTAAATAATACAATTAATATAATATCTTATATTATATATTAGTTATTATTTAATCCTCTAATAAATATAATATCTAATATTAGATTTATCTTTCCCAGTTGATATTATTAAATAAAATAATATATTATATCCAATATTATATATTACTCATTATTTATTTTCTTTAACAAATATAATATCCAATATTATATTTATTAATTATTCTTGTTTGTCTTTAGTTGTCGTATGTGTGACCCAAAAAGCTCATATTATATTGGAAATTATTTAATACCTTATTAAATAATAAATCATAAGCGGTCTCTAGAAAGACATTATGACTACCCAAATAATATAAGTTTATAGTCCATTAAACTATTTAACGTGTCAAATCCCTTTGTCGCGCGATATAATATTTGAACTAAGTCGTGGATATTGTCATACTTATTATGTTCAAATGCTTTCTCGATCTTAAGTAGACTGATTGAATCAAATGACTCTTCATTTGAGCATGGCCATGAATTTCCTTCAATCCTACTAATCGAGGGGCCCAACGAATATCTCTCTCACTAAAGAGAGAGACAAATCGCCATCTTGATTATCATTGCCCTCTACATGACTCCCACTAATCCCGATTGCTAACCTTTATGATCACCATGTTTCAGATGACGTTGGATTACGTCAAGGAATCGCAGTTATCATGTTGGACTCTATGATAATCTCATGTTGAAGGATTTATTGACATATTGTTATATTGAGATTCCCTTATGACATTTCCATGCAGTGATCTCAATGCGGGTCTGTCCAGTATTGGTTCTCCAACCAATACACATAAGATTGATCCGTACCATATGCATACTCATCCGATGATTATCAATCAAACTTATACTAGTATATCACTCACTAGTTTTTTTTGTGATGATGATTTTGGTATGATATTCTGGAATATATGTGATGGCACTGTGATTTGGTTGTTTATTCACTTGTGGTACATATTCATGAATCATTGTACTTGCACCGTCTTCTTGCTGAACCCTTCTGGGGTGGATATACTTGTTATGTATTCAGGTACAGGTCTCAGTGGTGAGTCGGTACTGTCATATATGATTTAATGTATTGGTGTTAGTTGTTGTTGATGTTGTTGGATCAGTTGTGAGTTGTTGTATCTGTTGTGGTCCAACAGGACCATGTATTGGTATGTTTTGTGAGGTATGTCATATTGGAGTTGATGTTGGTTTTAAAGTGTGGGAATGTCTCGGTTTTCTTGATAATTAATGTGTTTTATGTTGATCTAAGCCTGGTAGGTTCTCCAAAAAGAATCTACGGCGCTTTAATATCTTTATAAATCACGGGGATGTTACATGTTCCATGGTAAATATATAACCATATTAGGAACCTCCCTTATCCAGGTCTGATAAGTAACCTGCATCGGCGTAGCCGACGAGTCACATTATTTCGGGTGCCAATATGGGTAGGCCCACTCGATGATGCATAGGGATTGGTCAAACCCATATCTATATTACCCTTAGGGGGTGTTTGGTAGAGAGAATTGAGAGTAGAGAAATGGAAATGGAATTCATTTCTCTTGTTTGGTTGAGGAGAGAAATGGAAATGGAAATGGTTGGTATTTCCCAGAGAATTGAGTCCTTTGTATTTGGAGAGAATTCATTTCTCTGTGGTAGGAAGAGAATTGGAGAGACATGGAGAGAATTGACCACCGCTACCGCCACCACCACCGCCGCTGCCACCACCACCACCACCACCGACCACCACCACCGTCGCCACCACCACCACCACCGCCACCACCGACCACCGCCAACACCACCGCCGCCAACACCACCGTCGCTACCACCACCGTCGCCACCACTGACCACCACCACCACCACCGTCGCCACCACCACCACCAACCACCACCGCCACCACCACCACCACCACCGACCACCACCATCGCCACCACCACCGACCACCACCGTCGCCACCACCGACCACCGCCTCCACCATCGTCGCCACCGCCACCGCCACCACCGACCACCGTCGCCACCACCACCACCGACCGTCTGTTGCATTTCTCTATTGAATTCTCTGTGCTACCAAACAGGATAGTCAATTCCTATTCTCCTGACCAATTCTCTTTCTCTGCAATTATTTCTATGAAATCATTTCTCTGCAATTCCATTCTCTGTACCAAACGCACCCTTAAGGTAATGGAAAAAGTCTTTGATATCAATCCAGTGGAGGCGTGTTGGCATGGTGCTGTGCTAAGCAAGACAGTTTATTGCAAACGAGATGTCTGATCTAATACATTATGTCAACTATGTAATATCCAGATATACCTTTTCATTGAGACCTGCTATCCCCCCCCCCCCCCCCTTTATGCAGGGAGAAGCGTGAACGAAACAGAACAACCTTCTCAATCTCCGTTGATTCCCATTGGAATACCGGCAAAGAGGAACATGAGAAAACTCTCTCACTAATTTTCTTAATTCATAAACCACTGAATGAAAAGATTACAGGACTGACTCTTAAATAGGAAAACCCTAACACTAATTACGGAATATAATAAATGCTAATTAATTAAATAATTACATTAATGACTAATTTCCTAATTAAATCACAATTATAACAAATCAAGATCATCGAGATCTCATCTACATCATTCTCTCCCTCTTTGAAACGATTCGTCCTCGAATCAGCATCGATCTCATCTCTAGAGGGATAAAACAAAACTATCAAGTAGTGAAGCTCAAAAATGTCAGCAGTTCGGGTGTTGCTCAAAACCTTGAGACGATAGGAATAATACTTCTGAGAATTGCCCATAAAATAACTATCATTAATTATAAAAAAATAATAGTTACTTTGTGAGTCAGAACCTTCATCATCATGGTGGAACTCATCGAGCGTCAGTTCAAGAGATGGGAAAAAGGCCTCGTTATCATCTTTCAAATCATAATTTTGATAAAGCTCATCTTCATGCTCGATGTCATAAACAGGTACGAGATCGCTTACGGGCAACTCTTCCTCTTCATCATAAATAGGAGGCCCATCAAAAAATGGACACTCACTAAAATTATCCAACCCATCAGAAAAATTAAACGGCCCATTTTCAAAAAATTCCTCAGACTCATAACCAAAAATTTCTACATCAGACGCAAGATCGTATTGTTCAAAATAATTTTCAGTAGTATTCCCACTATTAGAAATATTCAGCTCCACTTGTGTATCATCATTATAAAAGTCATCAGGCTCAAAATTTGACACAACAGTGACAGGCCCATGCACTAAAGAATCAGGCCCATCTTTACTAACAAAAAGATTGAGCACACCTGGTATATTATCTTTCACGTCATGATGTGAATAATCAGTTGGGCCCACAAAGTCGTGCTCAGAAAAGAACTTATGCGTGAAAAGCCCATTAAGCCCCAGGGCATCACTGTGGAAATTGGAAACAAACGCACTCTGGTCTGCACGAACTGGCACTGCAGAGTTTCCGATGAGGCGCGGCGGCGGCCTGTGGGATGATTCGTCGCGGGTTCGTGGCGGTTGAGCGGCGGACATCTGGCAGACTGGTTCAAGAAAGACGGTGGAGTGTGTCCATCGGTTCGCGGTTGTGGGGGCAGAACCAGAAGTGATGCTTTGGGGACGGCACCACAAAGATTGTGACGGAACATTCCCGAAGCTCTGAAATTTGCGAAGGAGAAGGGGCGTTGGATTTGCAGGAACAAATTCTCGTTGGATAAGTTTCTTAAATTTGTTCCAATCTGTGATTTTTGGTTTACCTTGACGAGATCTGGACATTTTCAGGCGACGCCACCAGGCTGACGCACGGCCACGGAGGTATTTCGCCGCCTCTTTGACTCGGTGTTCTGATGGGACGCCTCTGAATCCCATCATTTTCTCACACTGACGAAGCCAATCTGTGCAGGCTTGTGGTTCACTAGATCCGTCAAACTCCGGTAGATCTACCGTAAATCCGGTTACGGGTGGTGCAACTTAGCGGCGACATGGTCGGGACTTGACCATAACTGCCTCAAAATTTGTTCGTTGTTGTACACACAATGACTGGACCGATTGGGCTAGACTCGCGATTTGATCTTTCACTTTCTTCATCTCCCGGGCATTAGGACGGGGAGGCATTGAAAGGAACGTACCGTGACTCCGGATACCAACTAATGCAGCGAGAAGCGTGAACGAAACAGAACAACCTTCTCAATCTCCGTTGATTCCCATTGGAATACCGGCAAAGAGGAACATGAGAAAACTCTCTCACTATTTTCTTAATTCATAAACCACTGAATGAAAAGATTACAGGACTGACTCTTAAATAGGAAAACCCTAACACTAATTACGGAATATAATAAATGCTAATTAATTAAATAATTACATTAATGACTAATTTCCTAATTAAATCACAATTATAACAAATCAAGATCATCGAGATCTCATCTCCAACTGATGCAGCAAGCGGAAGCAAATACGTATTAATCCGTTGATTCGTAGAATATCCGAAAGAATACACAAACGTGATTAACATTTAATCCCGTTGATTCGATATGAATACCGGAAGAACAACGATAAAAACACGAACAAAGGGTTAAAACCCAATATATTTCTATTTCATCAAAAGCTCCCTTACAAATGATCCTAAGACGCCTATTTATAACATAAAACTAGGGTTTAAGGCGTGTAGGCCCTAAAAGCCCAACCCATTAACAACTAATTAAAACATAATTAAAACCCTAAACAATAGGATATAAATAATAATAATATAAATACAATCTAATCTCGATCAGATCCTAAGACGCCTATTTATAACATAAAACTAGGGTTTAAGGCGTGTAGGCCCTAAAAGCCCAACCCATTAACAACTAATTAAAACATAATTAAAACCCTAAACAATAGGATATAAATAATAATATAAATACAATCTAATCTCCATCATTGGTATTGGAGTCATAACGATTCTTTGGAAGTATCAATGATGATGGAGGAGGACGTGGATTTCCTCTGGTCGCAATTGAATGTTGCAATCGATAGAATATTCAATTTCTACTGTCAATTTGACGAACCCAGATTGGATTTGTCGGCGCCGTCACCGCCACCGTCTCCAGTTCTGTCCGCTCTCATGGCTGCCGCCACTACCCCGACCACACCACAGACCATCAGCCTGCCCCAATCAACACTACCGTCAAAGACCAATCGGCCACCAAAATCACAGATCCAACACCCACCGGTCGCCGCCAACCACCATGTTCAGATCGACGCACACCATCCACCACATTCAGATCCATCACTCCACTGCACACCGCCTTCCGCGACCCCGTCGACGATCACGCTACCATCGACGATCGCTTGTCCCTCCGAGCACCCGCAACCGTCGCGACGACATTGGCACATCACAGTCATGTCAACGCCATCAGATCGCTGCCTCTCGTGGTCTCATCTCGCGCGTCTGCAATTGTAGCCCATCCGCCTCACACCACCGCGCCTGGCGCGCTATGCGAAAGGCGCCGCTCAATCGGACATCCAGCGCCTCACCTTGTTGAGGAAGATGACTGCGGTTGTTTTCACGCTGCTGATGCCCTAGACACATACTTTGGGCCTTTTCCTTCTGCAGTGAAACTTGGGCTGGGTTCTAATTCCTTTGCTTTTGGGCTTATTAATTCACTTGTTGATGGTGGGCCTAGTATTGATCCTCACAATTGTATTGGGCCCTCGGTTCATTTGGTTCATTGCACTGGGACACAGAAATCTGCAAGTAATTTGTTGGGGCCTACCAATATTCATGTGCGTTTTGATGAGCCAATTAAGCCTCCTATTTTTGGTGAAGTTAATAACTATTATTTTTTCATAAAAATTGATAGTTATTTTGGTACATCTCGAGAATCTCCACGTGCTTATCGTCTCAAGATTTTGAGTCAAATACGTACTGTTGATGTTTTTGAAATCAAAGATCGTGCGGAGTTCATTGATTTTGATATCCCTGGATTTAAACGCATCGTCACATCTATTACACTGTTGGAGATTAGATTCATTCAGATTCGAGGACGAATCTTTTCAAAGAGGGAGAGAATGATGGAGATTAGATTGTATTTATATTATTATTTATATCCTATTGTTTAGGGTTTTAATTATGTTTTAATTAGTTGTTAATGGGTTGGGCTTTTAGGGCCTACACGCCTTAAACCCTAGTTTTATGTTATAAATAGGCGTCTTAGGATATGATGGAGATTAGATTGTATTTATATTATTATTTATATCCCATTGTTTAGGGTTTTAATTATGTTTTAATTAGTTGTTAATGGGTTGGGCTTTTAGGGCCTACACGCCTTAAACCCTAGTTTTATGTTATAAATAGGCATCTTAGGATCATTTATAAGGGAGCTTTTGACGAAATAGAAATATATTGGGTTTTAACCCTTTGTTCGTGTTTTTATCGTTGTTCTTCCGGTATTCATATCGAATCAACGGAATTAAACGTTAATCACGTTTGTGTATTCATCCGGATATTCTAAGAATCAACGGATTAATATGTATTTGCTTCCGCTTGCTGCATCACCCCCCACACCCACCGTCTCCCCCCTTCTCTTTTTTTTTTTCCATTCTATCATTAGTTATTTTTGTTATTTTTTGTTTTTTTAGCAATTTTATCTTAATATATTTAACATTAATATTATTTTTTTGTTATTATTAAAATTAATAGTTTCTCAAATTTTATATATTATTTTAAAATATATTGTTAGAAACTTTATTTTTTTTCCTTTTCTATCCTTTACTCCTTTGCACTTTAATTTTTTTTCATATTATTTATTTATTTGTTCTTTTTCTTTGAATTTTTATTTTACTTTATTATTATCAAAATTAATAATTTCTATTATTTATTTATTTATTTATTTTTATTTATATTATTTATGATTAAAAATAACTACGACACAATATAATAAATAATAAATGCGGAAAATACGATCAACATTGATAAATAAATTATTCAATTACATTATCTGGTCATCAAATCGAACCAAGATTGTATCCTTTCTCCATATGGATCAGCCCATCCTTTACAATCTTCACTCACATTATTCCACCATAAAATTGGAATTGGTGGTACAGGATAATCGGAGTTCAAAAAAACTTGTACAAAGTGATTACCATTAACTAATGCAATTGCTATATGTTGACGTTGTTGAAATGGAATTGGAGCTGACCTTAATGGCAAGTGTGTAAAACAACTTCCACTAAGAGGAGTAAATGCATGCAGCACAATATTATATCGTGTTGCAATGACAGCCCCACACATAATGTCCATCCAACTCCACTGTGGTGCCGGAGATTCGAAGAAATTTAGTGCTCGCATCATATTATCTTAGATCGGTTGAATCTAGATCTGTTCGAACATATTTTCTAAATATTTTTTTTAAATATAAATATATTGTATAGAAATAAATTTATAAATTAGTAAAAAAATTATCGAAAAAATAACAGTAAAAAATTAAAAAAAATTTAAAGTATTATATATATATATATATATGTGTGTGTGTGTGTGTGTGTGTGTGTGTGTGTTTTAAAAAAGTGGGAGAGACACAAAAGACATTTTGGTCTTTTTTGTCAAGAGAGGGGGGGATTAGCATAGCCCCTTTTCATTTTATATCGTTTTGCTGTACATATTCATTTTGGAATATACTTTCGGCGTTTTTATAGGATTTATGTTAGTTCACTACTACAAAATATCCATTTAACAGCGGACAATTAACAACGGTTATGCCAAAACCACTGTTAAATTTGTACGGTGGCACGGTTCGTAAATATTATGAAAAATTAACAGCGGTTAATACAGAAACCGCTGTTAAATTCGGACATCTTAAAGGCGGTTTCATAGAAACCGCTGTTAAATTCGTAAAATTAACGGCGGTTGCAAAATAACTGCTGTTAAATTCGGAAATTAACGGCGGTTGCGTAATAACCGCCATTATTTTTCCTCTGTTAACAGCGGTTGTCTATAACCGCTGTTAATATTTTATTTAATTATTACCCGGTCTTCTTTCTTTCTTCCTTTCTTCTTTTTTTCTTTTCTTTCCTCCTACGCTTCTGACTCCCTGACTTTTCAGAATCGGCCCGCGACCCCCGCAACCTCCCCAACGTTTCGCAATCGACCGCGAATTATTTGGTAATTATTCCGAACTCTCTTTCTATTTGGTAATTTCATCTAGTCTTTTAAGGATTGTTATGTGCTGTTTAATATGTGTGTGTTGTGTGTATATGTGCATGTATAGGTGTGGCAGTGTTTGTATGTGTATTGTGTGTGAGGCTGTATTGTGTTGTGTGTGTTGTGTGTGTGTGGCAGTGTGTGTTGTGCGTATTATTTGTGAGTGGACTTTTAATTATACCTGAATTATTTTGGAGAACAATGTTAAAACCTCAATAAAACCACAATAATCACAAACATAGTATTCAAATGCACATAACGGACAAAATATGTATGTGCGTGTGCACTATGTGTATGTGAGTGTGTAATGTAGTTTTACTTGTTATTTTCTTCTTGTTTGTCGTATAATTTAATCGATTTAGTTGAGTGTGTGTGTGTGTTTAATTATGTGTGTTTCTTTTGACAACACTATTTTGTGAAACACGAATTATTTTGAGATAGATAACTTCTTAAGGATCTTCTTCCTTTCAGATAGATGTTAATTTTCGTCTTAAGGATCTTCTCCCAACAGTTCGTGCAGATAGAGTTAGCAATCTTGACAAAGCCATAAGTTGACGTAGTATACAGTTAATTCTATTTTGACAACCGTCGTTCATGTTTCTATTTTAAACAACAGTTATAGGATAACCGTACCTTTGTCATTCCCTTTGTCAAAAAATTTTTCAAAAGGTTAGTAATCATATAGAAATGAAATTCTTCCACTTATACAAAACAATAGAAAATTGAATTTCATAGTATGTGTAACAGAAAAGAAGAAATGGATCGAAGTTGGATGAATGCAAGTCGTGCGAGTGCGGAGTATGACAATGGAATTGAGCAATTTCTTAAATTTGCTCGACAACATCGCTCGGAACCCGATGAATGATACTTTTGCCCTCGTGTGAAGTGTATGAATGGGAGACGACATGAAGCTGACACAATTCGTGAACGTCTTGTTTGTGAGGGGATAAACACCAACTATACGGTGTGGATATGGCATGGCGAAATAGTAGATGTTCCAACTGGAAACACTCATGTAGATATAGATGGTGATCAATTTGAAGAAATGTTTCGTGATGTCGGACAAGAATCATTTCAAAAAGATCATATTTATGATGCATTGAAAAGTGATTCATAGAGTCCATTGTATCTGGGGTGTGAAAATTTCACACGACTATCTGTCGTGTTGAAGCTGGTTTATTTGAAGGCAATAAATGGGTGGAGTGACAAAAGTTTCACCGAATTGCTCCAGTTGATGAATGAGATGCTACCAAAAGGTAATACATTGCCTAAGCGTACCTATGAAGCAAAGAAGGTTTTGTGTCCGATGGGTATGGAGTATAAAAAAATACACGCTTGTCCCAATGATTGCATGCTGTACATAAAAGAGTTTGAAGAATTGCATAAGTGTCCTAGGTGTGGGGTATCACGATACAAAGTGAAGAATGATGGAGAGAACACACAGCAAGGACCTCCCGCGAATGTGTTATGGTACCTTCCGATTGTTCCAAGGTTCAAGCAATTGTTTGCTAATAGAGATGATGCAAAGAATCTCACATGGCACGCAAATGAGAGAATATGCGACGGGCTAATTCGTTATCCAGCTGATGCTGCACAATGGAAGAAAATAGATCATTTATTTTCAGATTTCGGGAGTGACGCAAGAAACCTTAGGCTTGGACTTTCCACGAATGGAATGAATCCGTTTGGTAACTTAAGCACCAAGCATATCTCTTGGCTTGTTTTACTTGTGATATGTAATCTACCTCATTGGTTATGTATGAAACGGAAGTATGTTATGTTTTCAATGATGATTTCAGGACCAAAACAACCAGGAAATGACATAGATGTTTATCTAAGTCCGTTGATTGATGACTTGAGAATGATGTGGGATGAAGGGATTTACGTGTTTGATGGTTACCGTCAGCAAAGTTTCAAATTATGTGCAATGTTATTTTGTACGATTAATGACTTTCCTATATATGAAAACTTGAGTGGATATAGTGTGAAGGGACATCATGCATGTCCTATATGTGAAGAAAACACAAGCTACGTCCAGTTGAAACATGGAAATAAAACAGTTTACACTCAACATCGGAGGTTTCTTAGTCTCCATCACCCGTATCGTAGATTGCGAAAAGCTTTTAATGGATTCCCAGAAAATGGACTTGTGCCGTTGCCCTTAACAGGTGAGCAAGTGTACGATCGTGTGAAGAACATAAATACTATATTTGGAAAAACTAAAAAGAAGGCTGCTACGACAAATATTTGGAAGAAGAGGTCAATATTTTTTGATCTTCCTTACTGGAGACATATAGATGTTAGACATTGCATAGATGTTATGCATGTCGAAAAAAATGTATGCGATAGTGTGATCGGCACACTTCTCAATGTTAAACACAAAACAAAGGATGGTATCCAGGCTCGTCAAGACTTAGAGGAAATGGGTATACATCCTCAGTTGCATCCGCAAGTAGTCGGTAAACGAACTTATCTTCCCCCGGCATGTTATACTTTATCCAAAAGAGATAAAATCAGCTTTTGTAATTGTTTACAAGGCAATAAAGTGCCACAAGGTTATTCGTCGAATATTAAGGGTCTTGTATCGATGCAAAATCTGACATTGGTTGGCTTAAAGTCTCATGACTGTCATGTCTTGATGCAACAACTTCTAGCTGTGGCTATACGTGACGTCTTGCCTAAAAAAGTGAGAAATGCCATAACTCGCTTATGTTTTTTCTTTAATTCTATGTGTAGCAAAGTGATTGATCCTTTGGTTTTGGATGAGTGGAAAAATGAGGCTGTTGTTATCTTGTGCCAATTGGAGATGTATTTTCCTCCTTCTTTTTTTGATATTATGGTTCACTTACTTGTCCATGTAGTTATAGAGATTGAAGAGTGTGGCCCTGTTTATTTGCGATGGATGTTTCCGATTGAGCGATACATGAAGATTTTTAAAGGGTATAGTAAAAACCCATTTCGTCCAGAAGCATCTATTATTGAGAGGTATATTGCAGAAGAAGCAATCGAGTTTTGGACAGATTACATGTCACAAACACCATCTATAGGGCTTCCGAAGTCTCAACATGATGGGAAACTTAATGGAAAGGGTACACGGGGTGTTAAAATATTAACCAAGAATCGCGATGAGGTGCTTCAAGCACATTTGTACGTTTTGAATAACACTGATGAGGTTCTTCCGTACTTGTCTGCTCACAAGAATCTTTTGAAGACAAAGAATCCCCGAATGAGCGAGAAATGGTTGTTGATTGAACATAATAAGACTTTTTTGAGGTGGTTTAAGGTACAAATCTCCGAAAGTGATAGTGCATCTGAAATGTTAAAATGGCTAGCTTACGGGCCGAAGTTCGATGTCGTAACTTGGAATGGATATGATATCAATAAGTACTCATTCTATACAAAGTCACAAGATGACAAAAGTTTGGTTCAAAATAGCGGAGTTACTCTTCAAGCCGAGTCCATGCACTTTTCAAGCTCGAAAGATAAAAATCCAGTTATGGCATCGACAAGTTACTATGGAGTTATTGAAGATATATGGGAACTTGATTATGTTAAGTTTAGAGTGCCTATTTTTAAGTGTAAGTGGGTTGATAATAACACGGGTGTGGTAATCGATGAACTGAGCTTTACATTGGTAGATCTTCATAAGATAGCTTACACTGACGAGGCTTTTATCATGGCATATCAAGCTAAACAGGTGTTTTATGTCAAGGATCCATGTAATGAAATATTGTCAGTGGTCATTCCGGGTAGAAGTGTGGATATTAATGAAACTAAAGAGTCAAGTTTTGACATTTGTGAGTTTATTCCTTTACCAACACGGATGCCCACTATCGTTGAAGAAAATGTAGCAGACGACATACATGCCATTCGAGATGATCATGATGAAGGCATATGGGAAAACGTTGTTATCTAGAGTCAAGTTAGATAGTTGATGATGAAGGAACAGTCGATATGTTGAATTGTAGTATTAATGTTCAATTTTATGACATTGTTAATGATAAAGTTGGTTTTGTTGAATTTTAGTATTAATGTTGAACGTTCTATTATGAAGAATCAAGTTTTTATATTTTAGTATTTAAGATTATTTCATTATTTGTTATTAGAAAAATGTGTGTGTGTGTGTGTGTGTGTATGTGTATATGCAATGTGTGTAGTGTGTATAGCAATGTTTTAAAAAATGAATATAATAAATTGAGCCTTTTTCATTCTTTCTCTCTCATATAAGCAGTGTTTTAAATATGCAAAAATATTAATAAAATAAAACTTACAGAATTGTTGTAGAAAACTGAAAATGACTCTTAAAAACTGAAATCGAACTCAGGTCCATACTATATTTGCATTGGTTTAGAGGCGTTTATGATGAATGATGCAATGATTCTGATATTTTTATTCTAGTTTTTGTTGAACTATTAATATTATTAAGTACTAACTTTGTGTTGGTTTACTTTTGTATATTTTTTAATTTTTCTCCTTAAAATTTTTTGAGGCTTCCGCCTCGAGGCGTACGTGTGTGTGTGTGAGAGAGAGAGAGTGCAGAGTGTTAGAAATACTTATTAGATTTTGATGATGTCATCTTTATATATTCAAATGTATGTTTATTACTTGGCAAAATGTAAGAAAGAACCAAATGAGTATCTTCCATAGGCCAAACTGTGATAAGTTAGATACTTGGCAAAATGTAAAGAAGAACCAAATGAGTATCTTCTATAGGCCATATAAGTTAGGCTTAAAAATCGGCTAAGTGCAAATCAGATAAGTATCTATCAGCCGAGTCTTGGTCAACTCAACTGTTCAAATAAGGTTGACCACAGACGAGTCATATCAGACAATCCTTATCAGAGAAGTTCTGGTCAAACAATTTAAATCAGCGAAGTTGGACCAGACTGCAGTCAAGAAGAAAAGTCAAGTCATCTGAAGTCTGACCATCAAATCAGTCAAGTTCAATCAGGTCAGAAGACTTCAGACAAGTCGGCACATCAGAGAAGTCGACATCAGAGAAGGTTGACTGCACATCAGACAGTTTGACCACAGAGAGATCAGTTAAGTGATCAGCCAAGTACTCCAGTCCACGTCAGCATGCATTGAATAGTCAATATTTACGGAAAGTCACATGCGGGCGATTAGAGACAGATTGGAGAGATTCCTGGAAAGAAAATAAATTAAGTAATTCATCCAGACCCACCACTGAAGACTTTAATCTTCTTATATTTAAAAGATTCGGCGCCATCACATGGAAGTCTTCACAACGGTCGGAATTGTATTAAAATATGGGAATCCAGCCTTCAACGTTCAGAAAGAAAAACAAAGAAGTCTATTTCTCCAACGGACGGATTTGTTACAGATTTGCAACGGCTATGAAGAAAAGCTCAAAGGATTGACACCTATATATATCCGAAGATTTAAAGTTGAGCAGTACGATGCGAACAACACTTACAAGTAATCAAAGCAAACAAAGCAATCAAAGCGAACAATAGCATCGTGAAAGAGCAAGAGTTCAAAAGTTCTTATTTGAAGAAGCTCTTAGTTGGAGAAGACAATCACTCATGTCTTTAAAACCTGAGTTCGGGGTACTTCACTGGTTAAAGCTCGAGAGACTGTAAAGGCATCCAAGAATCATAGATCAAGAGGTACAAGGCAGTCAAAGGGAGTTGCAACTGCAAGGAATTCCACTGGTTGGAAGCTGTTGTAATTGATTGAATCACTGTAATATTTATCACTGGTTGAGAATTATAGTGAATTCATCTCCAACTGGTTTGGAGAAAAGTGGATTAGTAGAGGATTACCCCACCTCTGAGACCATTATAACTGCCTGCGTGTTTTACTACTTTCATCATCATACTTAACTGCTGCATTCATACTTAAGTGTTCCATTGATTATTTCTGTATTCGTCATCAGCTGACTTCCGCACTTACATTGACTACAGATGACTCTAAGTCATCTGTACCATCAGCTGAGAAACTCATCCTTTGTGGAAAAGAGTTTTAATAAGTCTATTCACCCCCCTAGACTTATTCCTGGATGACTTGTGACCTACAAGTGGTATCAGAGAGGTTGATTAAATATTTCAAGAACCGGATCCATATATTGAGGAGATATATTTTAAGATTATTTTAGAAATGGAATACATGCCTTCAGATTACTTGTCTTTTCAGTTGACGAGTATGATCTTTGGAAGATAAGGATGCAGACACACTTATCTTCAATCCATAACGACATGTGGTGCATCATAGAGGACGGTCCCTTCATCTTCGAGAAGGACAACACTCTTGAGGAGATTGCATCCGGGAAGTGATAAGTGGTAATTTTACCACTTATTTCTAGGATTTTATACTAGGTTTTTATCTCGTTTCGTGATTAATGTGCTTGTATTTGGCTTATTTATGATTAGTCGAGCCGTATTACGCGTTTGGGTTGGTTTTAGTGTGTTTGCAGGTTTTTAGAGCCAAAAGGACCCAAAACGAGACAAAGGACCGAGAGTCGAGTCAAACGGACGAAGAAACGGATTTTTGCGAAGACAGATTTAACCTATCGGCCAGCCTATCGGCCGATAGGCCCGTCCGAAAGGAGTTCCTGCCCTATCGAGTGAAGAGATCGACGAACCAACTATCGGCCAGCCTATCGGCCGATAGGCCAGGCCGATATGCTGCCCAGCGGACTCTCGTGTTTTGACGAATTATGACTCTTTTGGATAGTTTTTGTTTCCTAGATTAGGGCTAATCGGGATTGTAACCCCCTTAGGCTATATAAACCTCCTTGTAGACCTAGTTTTACTATTCTGGACCATCTTTTATCTACCTTTCATCATTCTTTTTCATCTATTATTATCTTTAGCAGATTTTTACATCTTTTTAGCAAGATTTATTCCTTTGATGCAAGAACTTTTTGGAGGAGAATTATTATTGTTTTTCGGAGATTGAAGACTTGGAGTTCATCCGAAAGGGTTGTAATCTCTCTTTTCATATTAATAATATGCATTCTCCATTTATTTCTTGCTTGATTTCAATTATGTCTGGCTAAATTCATTGATTGATTCTAGGGTTAGTAATTTTAATTGATGATCACATGATATTCCTTTGATTACCTTTTGACCTTACATCCTAGGCTTGTGTTCAAGTTGTGTTAAATCTCATGTTAGATTAAAGGGCCCTTAATCGATGCATGTTAGCTAATTGATTTTGTCCGGAAGGAGTAATTGATTAGTGGAAATACTTGATGCACAATATGATTTTATCTTGAGACCTAGCGGAGAAAGATAAATCATAGATAAATAAGTTGGTGCTTTTTAAGTGATTTTAATTCTTTGAGCCCTGGCGGGGAAAAGGGTTTAAATTAACTATCTTTCTAGGTTGCCTTGATCGGAATTCTAGATCGGCTGAGTGATTATTTCTAGGATTGAATTAAAATTTGGGGAAAAGGAATCAAGTGAATGGATTGTGTGAACTCAATTAGATGATACTACCCTAGGATCAATTACCTTTAGACTTGTGATTTCATCTTGCTAATTTGCTTTATTTGCTTGCTTTAGATAATTCATCTTTTATTAATTTTTTATTTTTCGATTTTTAAAGTTAGATAATTAGAATCAAAACAAACTTTCGGATTCCTAAATAGCAGTCAAATTTTGAGTAGAGTTACTTCCTTTATTTTCGACACATCAATTCCCTTGGGTTCGACACCTTGGAAATACTCCGAGGTTTTACAAATTTTAAAATTGATCGGATTTGAAAACCTTACTACGCGAATTCTAGCGACCAATTTTTGGCGCCGTTGCCGGGGAATTGATAGAAAATTTAAGGGAATAATTCGAAAAAGAAGAGATTGTTACTTTAGGTTGTTTACTATTATTATTAATTTTCGATCTCGTTTCCTCACATCTTGTTTTCTCTTCCTTGTAGGCGGTGCATGATCACAAGATCCCAAGGAAAGGACTTATTTCCTTTGGATCCGGAAATCGAGAAGTCTTTGAGGAAGAAGCAAGAAGCGAGCACCGAGACTATTTCTATACCTTTCGTTGATACCATGGCCGGCATTGGTGACCCACCACGAGAACTCGCTCGTCCCGAGAAAATCCCTTTGAATGCCCGCTTCCGACCTAAGCTGGACGATTATCAAGAAGGAGGTTGGGGAAAGATTGATGCCAACAACTTCGAGCTGAAGCCGTCCCTCATCGCTACGGTGAAGTCTCAAACTTACGGAGGAGGAGTTAATGAAGATCCAAACGCTCACCTTGAGTCGTTTTTGGATATATGTGCCACCATCAAGCAAAACGGAGTGCCTCCGGATGTCATTAAGCTCCGCCTATTCCGGTTCTCTTTAGAAGATGATGCGCTAGATTGGTACAAGAGCCTAGATCGGAAGGAAATTGGTACTTGGAGAGAGATGACCCGGTTGTTCTTAGCACAGTTCTATCCTCCCTCGAAGGTGCAAAAACAAATCAACGATATCTTGCAATTCGAGCAATATGAGGATGAATACTTATACGAGGCATGGATCCAATTTAAGAAGCTACTTCGCAAATGCCCACAGCATGGAATTGACAAGGAGAAAATCTACATTCGCTTTTATTGGGGTTTGACGAGGAAGGCTAGAAGAGAGTTGGACTATTCATCGAAAGGGGGATTTCTTGCTAACGATTATGAAGAGGCCAAGAATCTCATTGAGCTAGCAGTCAACAATGATTACGAGGAGGTGACCGATAGGAAGATGACGAGAAGAAAGGTTTCATCCGGTGACGAGGACGCCTACGGTGATTTGAAGGCAAAATTTGAAAAACAACAAAAAGAACTTGAGATGCTGAAAAAGAATACTTTGGGAGTCAATTCAGTTTTTGAAGAGCTAAACGAGCCTATTGCAGTTAAGGAGAATGTAAATTACATGCAAGGAGAAAACTTCCGGCAAGGGGGAAATATGGGGAACTATTATCCGAACAATCGAAACCACCCTAATTTCTCCTACGCCAACCCGAACAATGCTCTTCAGCCACCACCGGGATTTAACGTGAAAAATGGGGTTATTCAAGAGCCGATTGCTAAGACACCTATGGAAGAGATGTTGGAACGGTTGGAGGCGAGCCAAAAAGATTTTATTTATAAAGTAGACAAGAGGTTCGGGGCTCTCGAGCATAGTGTGACATCAATTGGAAACTCAGTGATAGCCTTGACAAAGCAGATGTCGATGGTGGAGACCCAAATGAGTCAAATGGCGAACGCCCAAGCCGGATTTCATAAGCCGGGCCATTTTCCGAGCAGCACCGAGACCAACTCGAAGACACAACAATGCAACGCAATCGAGCTTCGGAGTGGAACGAGGTACAGTAATCATGGGGCTGAAGTTGAGAAATCTGGAAATGAGGATGTACTAGAAACGGGAGCCGAGAACGAGAAGGCAGATGAAACACAGCAGAACCTATCGGGTAGCCTATCGGCCGATAGGCCCAACCGATACCCAGATAGAATGCCGGCAGTTAATCCTATCGACCCCTCTATCGGCCGAAAGGCTCCTGGAAGTTCGAATGTGAAGGATTTTGAGGTAAAAGCTCCATTTCCACAGCGATTGGTCAAGTCGAGATATGATGAAAAGCTTCAACAATTTATCGACATGTTTCAAAAGGTGAATATCAACATTCCACTTCTAGACGCTTTGAGAGACATGCCGGGATACGTGAAATTCTTGAAAGACGTTGTGGCAAGCAAGAGGAAGTTGGGGAAAAGGAATCAAGTGAACGGATTGTGTGAACTCAATTAGATGATACTACCCTAGGATCAATTACCTTTCGACTTGTGATTTTATCTTGCTAATTTGCTTTATTTGCTTGATTTAGATAATTCATCTTTTATTTAATTTTTATTTTTCGATTTTTAAAGTTAGATAATTAGAATCAAAACAATTTTTCGGATTCCTAAATAGCAGTCAAATTTTGAGTAGAGTTAATTCCTTTATTTTCGACACATCAATTCCCTTGGGTTCGACACCTTGGAAATACTCCGAGGTTTTACAAATTTTAAAATTGATCGGATTTGAAAACCATACTACGCGAAAACAAGCGATCAGGAAGCCAGAGAAGATCCCAAAGAACAGGACGGAGCTGACCATTGAAGAAAGAAAGTTGGCCAACCTTGACAACCAGGCCAGAGACGTGCTGTATCAAACTCTTGATAAATCAACAATGGTCAAGATCAAGAACTGCAAAAATGCCATATGATGGTGTTCACAAATGGTTGTACTCAAGTGATAACATTTATATGTTATGTTGTTCCTTTGACAATGATTGATAAGTTGATGAAACCTAAGTTTATGGTTGTCCAACTTGCGGACCAGTCATTGTAAAGGTCGGTTCACCTACTTTTAGACCAAGTCTTAAAGTGAAATTTTAACGAGTACTTCCTAACATCCAAGGCTACCTTCTCAAAAATTTTGGTGCCATTTGGAGACTTGGAAGGAGGTGAACCACTTACATGAAGTTTTCACATATCACCAGCCATCCCAACAACTAGTGCGATGTCATTTCGACCGGTTTCTGACCACAAGGTTGATGGTTTTGGAATCCTAAACACCCATTTATACATGTTCACGAAATTTTGAGGTGTTTGGGGCTGGTGAAAGGAGTGAAATCTTCAAGAAAGCACTAGAGGTTCGATAAAACCAACGGCCTATCATTGGTTCAATCGTTCCTTTATGTTCGATCCCGCTGGTGCATGGTGGTGGTTTTGTTGGATTCTCAAGACCAGTATCATAGGTCAATATGTCATATTCACCTATACCTATCATCATTCAAATTCTTAGTTATGAGTGTAACGGTATACATTTTGTTAACTGGATTATGTTAACAATGAAAAACCTTTATCGTCCACATGTTCATGTGCCAAAGTGCGTCACCACAATGTATTATGACGATTTATAAATGATGAATATGACATGCGCTTTCACTCATAGTTCGTTTAAAATATACCTTGGCAGACGATCTCGTAAGTGACTTTGATGAGCCAGTCTTCCCGTCGTTAGGGGGAGATGCGAACGATCATGTTCGAGTAGAATGACTTGGAATTGTCGTAGTTTGTTCCTACTGTGTCTCACCAAGTTCCCTAAAGTGACGAGATTAAATACATGCTGCAACCATGTCTGCAAGGATTGTGTCCGGTCATGGACGTTCGTCACCTATGAATGGTGATATGGTAACATCACAAATTGTGATAGATGGTGTTACTAGGCTGTGGTTCTCATCGAGTATTGGGATGACACTTAGTTCGATAAATACTCTCGCTAAGAATGTATGCGAGTTTGGTACATGAAACTTGATCATCTGATCAAATGAACTCATCTGTCTCATGTGATTCTGGATTATAGTCATCATTAGGGGACGCCTCAATGAATACCAATCCATAAAGATTACTCTATGAATAAAGCCGGTTCATGAGGACGTGGAATGTGAGTATCGAACCATACTTTGTTGAAATTCTACAACATTGTAGCATTGGCCTAAAATGGAAAATTATGCAACTCCAGTATGAACAAAGTGATAGCCCTTTGTTGAAGTGGTGCCGACACTCCAAAGATAAGATATATCTGTATACTTTGTTAAAGCGAGTGAGAGAAGGAGTTAAACTCATCTCATGGCGCGAGATTTCTCATGAACGCACTGGAATCGACTACGATGACACGAAACTTAGTTGTGCTATCGTAATGGATGTTATAGCATCCACTATCTGACGTGCAAATTGTCGTTAAATCTTATCTTAGTGAGGAACTAAGTTAAGTGATAAAAGGATCTCATAGTGGATCAGACTCAAATCAAGTGGCTCCTGACCACGGAGTGCGTCGACAAGTGATTGTCGGGAATGCATACTAAGTATATACTTGATTTGGAAGAGATGTGAAGCTTTTGCGCGTAAAACTAAGAGTTTATAGTGATGTACTCTTGTGAGACTAAGAGATTCCGCTAAATCTAAAGTTAAGAATGAAAGGATCTTGGGGACCTTTGATGATGCGTATTCATCAATCGGTTTAAGGCAATCTAAGGGACGGTTTCCTTAAGAGACGATAAAGTAATGCCTATATGATTCCCAATGACTAGTCGAAGTCATAATAAGACTTGGCTCACTTAAGTGATGATGCAATCTTAAAGAAAAGTACGGTATTATGTACTCATGTTTGATTCGATGTACTCATTCGTAATAATCCGGTAAAGTCACTGTGATGATGGCCTAGGATGCGCTCATGCAATGTCTGTGATTGACAAGAAGCTTGAAGCTCGCTCTATCTCGATAAGAGGACACTTGAAAATCGATACCCGAATTTGCCTAAAATGTATTGGTCTATCTCCCATATGACATACATGGCAGCTAATTTATTGGAAAATGATGAAATTGGTACCATTGGAAAGATTTGTGTCTACTTTCCAAGGAAACCAACCATTTGATCACATCCATCATGCTGAGTGACATATGACTATTGTTGCAAAGTAGGACAAGATATGTCTGGTAATTTGCTGAGTCAACTTCGATAGAGCTTTGTGATCTGCTAAGGTCGATAAGGTTACGTACTATATGTGAATGGAAAGCTATGGGTGTCTAGTTTTCATAAGCTCTTACAGTTTCATTGATACCTATTGAATCGAAGAAGTTGTTACTAATTTAGTGCATGAAGGTCAAGACTTTGGAAAACTTGATAAGTCCTTAGCGACTCTGCACTTTGGATGTGTCGCGCTTTTTTTGTCCTTAGACCAAGGTTTGTTTTTTATCATTGGGTTTTCACTTGGTAAGGTTTTTAACGAGGCAGCCTATGAGAACCTCCATGCAAATGATGCGTTGTACTTCTGTTCAACTTAGACCAAGAGATATTTTTCCCACTGGGTTTTTCCTTCGCATAGTTGTAAAGGCAAATTGGCGTCTGACTCCTATGATTTGAGGTAATCATCAGTGGGAGTTGTTGTGTATACATCAGGGGGAGTATACATGACATGCTATGTTGGTGTGTTGCAATCTTTTCCTCATCAAGCCTTTATTTTTCCCATAGGGTTTTGTTTTGGCTTGGAATAGGTTTTTACGAAGGCAACATATTCTGTACCATTGTTGTATTAGTGCTCGACATAGGGGGAGTGGTCCGGGAATTATTATCCCGTGACGTATCTTACCTAATACTGGTTGTAGATACATAGATGGAAGGTTCTGGATCCTTTTAGAGGTAGTAGGATTCTATTAGATGCCTTACCTTATCTAGGAATCCTATGTATGGAAGGACTCTCATTGTAATGTCTATATAAAGGCCCCTCTATCAGTGTTATGAATACAATTGATTGGCTCGTATTTACAGTTTTTTTACTTTCTCCTTAAACATGAATCATGTTTTATCTTAAGCTATTAAAAACATGAAAATTAGTCCAGAAAATATATTAAAAAATCAAAACTCATAGGTCGCATATAACCCAATGGGTTTGGACTTGAATTTGAGAGGTGAATTTGAAATGAATTTCAAGCGACTTCATATAAAAATGGATGATTTGAAATTCACTATTGAAACTGCTAGAAGTGCTGTTGCTGTCATTTTGAGTCGATAGTGCATGCTACATCCAGGGGGATAGTGCGCGCTAAGGTGCTGTAGATAGCACACGCTGCTGTTGTAGTAGCGCACGCTAACTGGTAGTTCGAGGCAGTCCAGAAGCTACTGGACTGGGTCTGGAGGTTCCGTTAGCGCACGCTAAACTATTGTGGTTAGCGCACGCTAACTGTACGTTTTGGCAGAACATTTGTTTTTATGCTTTGATAGCGCATGCTAATCAGTGAAGATTAGCGCACGCTAAGCAATCCAGCATATATACTGGATAACAATCGTTTTTCACCATTTCCACTTCATTTCTTCTCCTCTCCGCGGGTTTGAGACAAGGGCGACTAGGGTTCAAACTTCTGGCCGATTTTGTTCTATCCAAAGGTGTTTTGTAGTATCTTAGGTGACTATAACATCATCTAATCCATGGTTCTTCGTCGGATCGAGGTATTTTTCTTGATTCCCTAGAGTTGACCTTTTTGGGAGTTTTGTTCTTGATTTCGTATTCTATCCGATTTTGATGAATCAATTGTTGTTAAATTATGTTATAAACATATCCTATGGATTGTATATCCATATTTCAATTTGGAATTCCATTTTCATGTTTTGTCGGGTCGATTAGTTGTTCTTGGACGTTTTGGGGAAAACCCTTGAACTTTCGTCGTTTGTTCCTTGGATTCAGCGGATTTAGGTTGTGCTATGGAATTCATTTTCATTGTTGTTATTGTCATTCGTAGTTTATTGTCATGGGTTGGCGTTCGGCAGAGTCGGCGGGTTCATAGTCGGTTCATGCCATCCCACTTCGATCAATTCTTCGCGTTTGTGATTATTCGAGGCAAGTACCTTGTCCATACAATTCTTATTTTGTAGATATGATGATCGGTAATCGTCTTGACATGTTTGATTGGTTGTTTGAAATGAACTTTCAAAAGATTCGGTTTAGCCTCATTAAAGGCTCTCTTTCAAAACCCGTATGTATTTTGCGAATTGTGTGTTTCGTAAATGATTCAGTGAATCCCATAGATATGTTTTATGTTGAAGTTGCGCTTGATAATGCGTGTGTACATATATTACCTCATTTCGGTGCGTTGTGGTTTGACGTTGTGTCGTGCTAAGTGTTTGATGCCTCTGGATTAATTGTTTGAATATCCTTGTTGTACTGTGTCATGTGTGTGAATGTGTGGATATGGGCGGGGTCTATGGTGACATATGGATTGTGATCATGCGGTCACGATGCAACACGTGATTGATCCAACCGTGAGAGCCTAAGAATACCTATGGTGACACATGGCTTGTGATGATGTGGTCAGGAGACAACAAGTGATTGATCCAACCGTGAGATGACGTGGCAAGTGATCACAATGGCTTTGAACCATGTGAATTGTTGCTGGTTTTTAATTGAGGAAGCAAGTCTTTGGGTTGTGACCCCCTTTTTGGTTTTTCTTTGAAAATAGAAGGATTTGTTAATCGTAGTTGGTCTTCCGTTAAAACTCCCGAGGGCTTTCATTTTAAAAACAATTTATAAATTGTTCTCTTGATCGGTGATCTGTCGGATTGGAAAGTTTTACTCAAACTCTTGCCTCAGGAAGTGTTTTGCGTTATGTTTGAATCTTTGAGGATTCCTGGTTATTATTATTCTTGGAATATGATTTGTATGACTCGTAGTTTCACTTTCTACTTGCACTAGCAAAATAGTGGAATTTTGCTAAGCCCCGAGTAATCGGGGGGTGGGGTGGTGGGGTGGTGGTGGATGTCTGTTTTGCATTGAGGTCTTGGGAAACATAACACAGGGTTGGCACGAAGGATAATGAATGATGATGGATACTAATCACATGAGGATCTGTTTGATGTTATGTTGGTCTTGCTGTACTTTATTTTCACTGCAGTATTTTCCCCGTTGTACGGGAGTGTGTTGTATTTTGACCCCTGCGTGGGTACGTATTGAGATTGAGTTGTATGTATTAATGGAAAGACCAAATCGGTCCACTGACTCATTTTAGCATTAAAGGCGATGTTGAGATGTTTGATTTTAGTTACCAGTCTGGTAGATCCTTGAGGAAAGGGTCTATGGCGTGTAATATCCCTGAGTGGATTGGGGGTGTTACATAAATGGTATCAGAGCTTAGGTTGTGGAAACCTAGGATGTCGGGTCAAGTTGTGTCAGATGATTAATTCTGCACTTTTGACATCCGAGTTCATTTTGGTGTCGTTTTGTTGAGTTCCGTGCTTCTTAGCGACTTTTCTGCACTTGAGTTCGATTCTTGAGAATCTCGTTCGAAACTGTCATTTCGAGTTTCCCGTAAGTCTGTTTAACTTTGTTAGTTATGTTGTGAACTTTGGTTTGGTTATTCGATCACGCATCGTGATTTTCGTGTTTTTTGGGCCATTTTGTAATTTCTCAAAGTTGTGGGTATCCGCATTCGTATTTGTGGTCTCGTCCCTTTTCATGGTCGCATGTGAGTCTGATTAGAGCTCAAGCTCTTACTATGATCATATTATGGAGCTTTCCGTGCGTATCTTGAGTTTGAAGTTTCGATCGGAGATGTCTGTCGTCGTACCCATTTTTGAGAAGTGCTGTTGCTGTCATTCTGAGTCGATAGTGCACGCTACATCCAGGTGGATAGCGCGCGCTAAGGTGCTGTGGATATCGCACACTGCGGTTGTATTAGCGCACGCTAACTGGTAGTTCGAGGCAGTCCAGAAGCTACTGGACTGGGTCTGGAGGTCCCATTAGCGCACGCTAAACTAATGTGGTTAGCGCACGCTAACTGTATGTTTTGGCAGAACATTTGTTTTTATGCTTCAATAGCACACGCTAATTAGTGAAGATTAGCGCACGCTAAGCTGTCCAGTATATATACTGGACAACAGTCGTTTTTCACCATTTCCACTTCATTTCTTCTCCTCTCCGCGAGTTTGAGACAAGGGCGACTAGGGTTCGAACTTCTGGCCGATTTTGTTCCATCCAAAGGTGTTTTGGAGTATCCTAGGTGACTATAACATAATCTAATCCATTGTTCTTCGTCAGATCGAGGTATTTTTCTTGATTCCCTAGAGTTGACCTTTTTGGAGTTTTGTTCTTGATTTCGTATTCCATCCGATTTTGATGAATCGATTATTGTTAAATGATGTTGTTAAACATATCCTATGGATTGTATATCCATATTTCGGTTTGGAATATTATTTTTATGTTTTGTCGGGTCGATTAGTTGTTCTTGGCCGTTTTGGGGGAAACCCTTGAACTTTCGTCATTTTTTCCTTGGATTCAGCGGCTTTAGGTCGTGCTATGGAATTCATTTTCATTGTTGTTATTGTCGTTCGTAGTATATTGTTGTGGGTTGGCGTTCGGCGGAGTTGGTGGGTTCATAGTCGGTTCATGCCATCCCACTTCGGTCAATTCTTCGCGTTTGTGACTATTCGAGGCAAGTAACTTGTCCATACAATTCTTATTTTGTGGATATGATGATCGGTGATCGTGTTGACATGTTTGCTTGGTTGTTTGAAATGAACTTTCAAAAGATCTGGTTTAGCCCCGTTAAAGGCTCTCTTTCAAAACCCGCATGTATTTTGCATATGGGGTGTTTCGTAAATGATTCAGTGAATCTCATGGATATGTTTGATGTTGAAGTTGCACTTGATAATGCGTGTGTACATATATTACCTCATTTCGGTGCGTTGTGGTTTGACGTTGTGTCGTGCTAAGTGTTTGATGCCTCTGGATGAATTGTTTGAATATCCTTGTTGTACCGTGTTATGTGTGTGAATGTGTGGATATGGGCGGGGTCTACGGTGACACATGGCTTGTGATCATGTGGTCAGGATGCAACAAGTGATTGATCCAACCGTGAGAGCCTAAGAATACCTACGGTGACACATGGCATGCGATCATGTGGTCAGGAGACAACAAGTCATTGATCCAACCGTGAGATGACGTGGCATGTGATCACGGTGTTATGAATATAATTTCGGATGTGTTTTGCTAGGTCGAGTACCTTGGGCGTGTTACCAAGATTTCGTATCTTGGGTGGTTATATTATGTTGACTGTATGTCCGTTGAGGACACGGGACGTGGGCTTTGGACCATGTGAATTATTGCTGTTTTTTAATTGAGGAAGCAAATCTTTGGGCTATGACCCCCTTTTTTGGTTTTTCTTTGAAAAAAGAAGGATTTGTTAATCCTAATCGGTCTTTCGTTAAAACTCCCGAGGGCTTTCATTTTAAAAACAATTTATAAATTGTTCTCTTGATCGGTGATCTGTCAGATTGGAAAGTTTTACTCAAACTCTTGCCTCGGGAAGTGTTTTACATTATGTTTGAATCTTTGAGGATTCCTGGTTATTATTATTCTTGGAATATGACTTGTATGACTCGTATTTGCACTTTGTACTTGCACTAGCAAAATAGTAGAATTTTGCTAACCCCCGAGTAATCGGGGGGGGGGGGTGTGGATGTATGTTTTGCATTGAGGTCTTGGGAAGCATAACACAGGGTTGGCACGAAGGATGATGAATGATGATGGATACTAATCACATGAGGATCTGTTCGATGTTATGTTGGTCTAGCTGTACTTTATTTCCATTGCGGTATTTTCCCCATTGTACGAGAGTGTGTTGTATTTTGACCCCAGCGTGGTTACGTATTGAGATTGAATTGTATGTATTAATGGAAAGACCAAATCGGTCCACTGAGTCATTTTAGCCTTAAAGGCGATGTTGAGATGTTTGATTTTAGTTACCAGCCTGGTAGATCATTGAGGAAAGGGTCTACGGCGTGTAATATCCTTGAGTGGATTGGGGGTGTTATACATGCATGATTTATACTTATTGGGCTTTAGCTCACGTAGTTTATGCATTGTTGGTAATCCTGATGCTTGAGCATATTCCCTTGCTGGATGGGTTGGAGTTCCACTGTTGCTGAAGGTCGACGTACATGGATGACAACCTGTCGGGCTTAGTAATGGGCTTAACATGTTTTAGTTCTTGTTTCTGAATCTTGTTTTATAAATTGGTATTGTAGTAATGTACTCATATGTTCAAGTGTCTTTGATGGTGTGATGTGTACTTTAAGTTCATTTAGTATGTTTATGTAACTTGTGAGGTTGTTTAAATACCATAATTTAAAATAACTAAGTGAGTGATTTGGGAAAAGATTAGAGTTTTATTATTTACTAATCTCCTGTGGTTATAGCTACGGGGATATTGATATCCTGAGTTTGATTGGGATTGAGACTGGATGTCCTATGTGTTAGTTGTATTGGTTTTACGTGACAGGGTTTCATATGCTAATAATTGTACTTTTCCATACCATCTCTGTTGAGTGATGCAACACATAAAGACACATGAACCATAATGAAGTAAAAATTAACTTTTCCAATCAGTAAACTAACAAGAAATCAGTAGCACAAAATATGGGATTAAGAACAAAAAGTGAGTGAGGATCCCCATCAGCCCCCGTCATATCTAAAGCTTTCCTACCCAAGAATTCGACAATGAATCAGGAATCAAAAGAGAAATCTACTTCTGTACAATGGAAATCAGGAATCTTTAGATATCTCGACATTCCCCTTTCAGCTGAACGTATCACTGTGGGCTAATTTGGCCAGCTTGTGGATAAGATTGCCTCATATGTTAATGTGTGGAACTCAGCCACTCTTTCTTACGCTGGACGGTCGGAGCTTATTAAATCAATTTTGCAGGGGGTTGAAGTTTTTTAGATGAGTATTTTTCCTATTTCTGCTACAATTCGCATGAAGATTGTCCAAATTTGTTGCCGGTTCCCTGGGGGTCCAGTGGTGCACCAGTCGCTTGGCATTCTATCTGTCTGCCTCGTTCAGAAGGAGGCCTTGGATTTAGGGACCTGAAGGCTTGGAACCAAGCCCTGCTTGTTAGAACTCTTTGGAACATGCAAGCAAAAAAAGATACATTGTGGTATAAATGGATTCACCATGCGTACCTCCATGGTGCATCATTATGGAATAGGAACATACATAAAGCTGATTCCCCTCTTTTCAAAAATCATTTTGCTACCCACAATTACACAATTGAGAAGTTAGGCTCTCAGCATTTACCCACGAATACCCTTTGTAGTTGGGGTGCTGGGCAGCAAATTAAGGGTTCGAGTTGTAGTTATGATTTCTTCCGACCGAGAGGCACTAGTGTACTATTGAGATGAGCTGTCTAGGGAGGTTGTAACATGCCCAAAAACTCTTTAATATTGTGGCTTTGCACGCTTTCCCGTCTTCAAACCAAGGACAAACTTGGTTTTTTTGTAATGGACCCAACATGCGTATTATGTAACCTACATCACGAAACAACCATACATCTTTTCTTTGAATGCAGATTCAATGAGGAGATTTGGACAGCTATTTGGGACTGGATCAGATTTAGTCGACGCATGTCGACTCTTAAGAGTGCCCTGAAGTGGATCAAAAATGAAGTAAAGAGTGCTGTTTGGAAAACCAAAGGAAAGAAGGCTGCCTTGGCCGCGACGGTATACCATATCTGGATTGCCAGGAACAAAAAGATTTTTGATAATGAGACGCCTCAAATTGCAGCCATTATTAGGAAAATTGAGATTCACATCTACAAATCTATTTATGCACTTTACCCTGATGTATTAACAGATTTGGAGAAGAAGACCACTTGAAACATGCTAGGCCAATCTTATTAATGTTTATATACTTGAGTTTGAGTGAGGAGCCGATCTGTGGCTACCCACTCTATTGATTTGATACTCATTTTGCCTTCATATGAGAGAGTGGCCGACTTGTGGTTGTCCACTCGTATTTTGCACCGGGTTCATCCCGGGGTGATTTTTCACCGCCAATTTTGATCAATACATATTTATTTACTGATAAAAAAATGAAAATCAGGAATCTTTAACGTCCGTCACTTATATTCAACAGGTGACTGATTTATATACGAAAAAAACACTGGCCGGAAACCCGCTAAGAAGTTTGACAGAAGAGTAATAATTGAACAAGATAAGTCGAAAACGCAGTAAAAATAACTTTTCACGTATCAAATCGAACATCGAAATAAAGAATTAAAGTCCATAAGCGACATAAAAAATGATATCAAGGCATATGCAATGTTGATAGCCCATACACCTTGGCATCCACGTAAGCACTTCAGGCAGCTGGACCGGCCGATCAGAGCAACAAGCCGGACTGAGTATGAACCCGATCTTTTCCCGGGGTCATTAAAGACCGGACCGGGCAGAGAGACCGAACCGATACCCAGACCATGAGGGCCGAGCAGATCGAGGTTAAAAATGCTCCGACTCAAGATTACGACAAGGCCGACCTGAGCGGCGGGAGACCCGAGGACCGACCCCAGCGGATAAGCGTCGCCAGAAGCATGCGGGACAGGCACACATGCCAATTAATGCATGTTGTCATGTCCCTTTCCGAAGTAATCCTTAGAGGCCGCCACGTGTCTAAGGTGTTCTTACAGTCTGACAAGTGTTTTGGGCATATTCCCCACCACTTTCCAGCTGTCATTTCCTGACTGGCCGAGATTGCCTATATATAGAAGGAGTATACCGTGAGAGAGGACTTTGGACTTTTGGCATTTATGAGAAAAGAGAAGAGAGAGAAAAAAGAGAGAATTTGTAATAACTGCGAAAAACAGATAGACCGGCACAAAAATATTCAGCTCGGCTCTATTTCATATTAAGGTCATTAATAAAATTTGGTGATCCAATCCTTTTCATCTTGTTTATTATTTTCTACGTGGCTTCGATCCATTCATCCAGATCAGCACACGTGACGTTGACCAAATCAGACGTCAACAGATTGGCGCTAGAAGGAGGGCGGCCTAACCTTCGATAAAAAAAAATATACTACTCACTGGAGATGTCTCACAAAAGTTCAAAAAACCCTCAGCCCGCGACAGAGGAAGAAAACCTCCGTAAGGTGGTAGAGTGCTTTAAACATCCAGCCTTCATCCAGGGCATGACAGCTCTTATGGCACGGGTTAGTGGGGGCGGAACCCTTCAAAAACCCAAAGACCATGTGGAGGCGAATCCCAGACGACCCGCCCAGCTGCCTCGGGACGAAACAAAAAGAGGATAACCTCTGGGGTAGCCGAGGAAAGGGCGTAAAGCCATGGCGAAAGCTCACATCCCTCTCGAAAAAGTAGGCTTTCGCGCCCCATATCCATTTTTGATCTCCTCGGGGCAGGGAAGAAAATCGAAAAAGCAGCGCCGGCTCCCACTATCCAAAGTCAGAGCCGTAAAGAAGAAAAAGCTCCCCACCAGTCCCTAAATCCGACACAAGTATTACCTCCAACTCCCGGCGATAACTCGAGTGAGATCGAGTTTCTTAAAAAACGCCTTACGGAGCTCGAAAACAAGCAACTCCAGCCATCCCAAAATTCGGAATGGCTTAACAGCCAGGAGAGTCCCCTGGCCCCCAGTGTTCTAGCGGAACCCCTCCCGGAAAAGTTCAAGATTCCTCATATTCCGCCATACAACGAGGAGACAGACCCCAACGCCCATCTTGGACATTATAATTCCTAGATGGACCTGCACGGGTCTCAGGACGCGTTCCGGTGCCGAATGTTCTCCTTGACTCTGGGGGAGAGGGACCAGAGATGGTATCGGACGCTGCCCCACCATTCTATTCAGACATGGCCCCAGCTTTCGGCGACGTTCCGATCCCATTTCATGGGGTCCCTAGTGCGAGTCGCCCCGCGCTCATCCATCACTTCCGTCATACAGGGGCCGAACGAGTCCCTTAAAGATTATATATCTCGTTTCAATAAACGGATATTGGAGACGGAACCCATGTCGGACGACGCGCTGGCCATTATCGCCCAGGCCGGCCTCCTCAAAAATTCTTTTTTCCGCTGGACGGCGTGCCAGAATGTCCCACACACCTACCAAGAATTCTTGGAGCGCGCCAGCTCCCATATAGCTGCCGAGGAAGCTATGCCGGCACCAGTTTTAGTCATGCTCTCCAACCAGAAAGGGTCCTACAAAAAGAAAGAAGATAGGCATGACTACAGAGAGGCCCATCAAGAATCCCGCCGGGAGAATAAGGCTCCCGCCTCTTCCTCGACAGTCCCAACAACTCAGAGCTATCAGGAGCATAGGCCCGAGCTCATGGCTAATTTCGCTGAAATATATTCCGTCGGAGCTGCGGCCATATTTGATCAAATAAAGGACAAGAATTTACTCCCGGTTCCTCGGCCGATCTATAAAGATCAGAAGGACATGGACCAGACCCGCTTCTGTAAATATCATGAATCAGCGGGTCATAACACCGAACAGTGCCGAGACCTCATCGCCGCCCTGATCGTGTTTTGTGACGATACCGGCTTAAGGCGATTTACCCGGAACCCGCCACGGGATCGCCAGGATCGGGCTGACCCGACAAGAGCCAAGAACGATCGGGTGCCTCCAGCCCCCAAGTCCCCCCGGGAAATTCTGACCATCATGGGAACAACCGAGGTCGATGATCATCAGTCAAAGCGGCAGAAAAAGGCATCCATTCGAGAGGCTACCACCTCTTATCAACGGACCGAGCGCCGAGCAGAGGGGTTCCTATCAGTGGCCGAAGAATCCCCCCAAAACCCCCAGCTGACAGTCACTTTTGAAGAGTCCGATGCAGACGGCTTGGACCATCCCCATTCAGACGCCCTTTTCATCACCCTGCCTATAATGGGGATCCCAGTACACAGGGTGTTGGTAGACTCCGGGGCCTATGCTAGCATCATCTACCTTCATACCATTCACAGGATGAAGGTAGACCAATCTTATGTCCGGCCCTGCAACGAGGACATTAGGGGATTTGACGACTGCCGTACCTCACCACTGGGGGAAATCGACCTCGCCTTGGAGTTCGGTCAGGGGCCGATCAGAAGGACGATGATCACTACCTTCAAGATCATCGATGTGCACAGTGACTGTAACGCCATCATAGGCCGACCTGTGATGTCAAGGCTGAGGGCCACTCAGTCCACGTATCACTTGTGCATGAAGTTTCCCACCCCGGACGGCGTCAGGGTACATAGGGGAGATCAAAGGGCCGCCCGGGAATGCAATTTCAGCATCCCGGAAAATTTACCGGAAGAAATGTAGGCCACTGGCTCCGAACAGTTGGCGGGAGAAACCTTACTCGAGCAGGAGACCGAAGATCCCGGGGTCGCGCAAACCTTCGAAATGGAAACTGAACAGGACGCGGACCAGGGCCGCAGACCCGAGAAGGAGCCAATCCTAGAAGAAGACCCTGTCGACGCGCGATACCAAAGTCCTAAAAGGAAAATTCGCCATGCTGAGCCAACAGAAGAGTTGGACCAGGTCGACATGGACCCATCTGATCCCGCCCGACGGCTAAAGATCGGCCACAACCTCCAAGAGCCGATCCGCTCCGAGCTACTCTTCCATCTGAGACAGAATTTGGATGTCTTCGCATGGACCCATTCGGACATGCCAGGGATTGACCCGGAACTTGCGTGCTACCGGCTGAATATCGACCCGAGTTCAAAGCCGGTTATTCAGAAAAGGAGGAAAATGGGGCCTGAACGATAGAAGGGGCTGGAAGAGGAAGTAGAAAAGCTGATCGACAACGGGTTCATCCGGGAAGCCCAGTACCCCACTTGGGTGGCCAACCCAGTACCGGGCTATGGAGGCTCTGCATCAACTTTTCTAATTTGAATAAAGCCTGCTCGAAAGATAGCTACCCCCTCCCCCATATCGACTACATGGTGGATGCAACGGCCGGGCATGAGCTAATGAGTTTTATGGATGCATATTCCGGATACAACCAGATCCCAATGCATCCTACTGATGAAGAAAACACCTCCTTCTACTCAGCCAGCGGCCTATACTATTACCGAATGATGCCTTTCGGGCTCAAGAATGCCGGCGCAACATATCAACGCCTGGTAAATAAAATATTCAATAGCTTGATAGGTCATACAATGGAGGTGTATGTAGATGATATGTTAGTAAAGTCTTTGCGCTCGTCTGATCATGTAAATGACCTCAATAAAATGTTTGCTATTTTGCGAGAGTACAAGATGAAGTTAAATCCAAAGAAATGTTCATTTGGGGTAGGTTCTGGAAAATTCCTTGGCTACATGGTGAGCAAAAGAGGGATTGAAGCCAACCCCGATAAAATTAAGGCAGTGACCGAACTTGTTCCACCAAATTCGGTCAAAAAGGTGTTGAGCCTAACTGGCCGACTAGCCGCGCTAAGTCGCTTTATCTCTCGCTCAACTGATAAATGTAAATCTTTCTTTGAGGCAATAAAAAAGAACAGAGATTTTCAATGGACAGAACCTTGCCAAAGAGCCTTCGAAGCTATCAAGGAAGTCCTGGCAGAAGCCCCGATCTTACAGCGACCGGCCCAAGGGGAACTTCTCAATTTATACCTCGCGGTATCCGACTCTACGATCAGCGCCGCTCTTATCCGAATAGAGAATGTAGTTCAACATCCGGTCTATTATGTTAGTCAAGCCCTTCATGATGCCGAGCTCAGATACGCCCCAATGGAAAAGCTGGCCTATGCGCTCGTAATAGCGTCCAGGAAGTTAAGACCTTACTTTCTGGAACATCAGGTAGTCGTCTTAACAAACTACCCTTTAAAGCAGGCCATGCACCGACCTGACGTATCCGGCCGGATGATTAAGTGGGCCATCGAACTCGGACAATTTGACATAGCTTTTGAATCGCGCACTGCCATGAAGGGTCAAGCCCTGGCGGATTTCGTTGCAGAATTCACACCAGCGATCGCACAGGATAATGACCGATCAGAAGAGTGGTCACTCTACGTAGATGGATCCTCAACTGATAGTCCTCATCAGTCCCGACCAACGTTTGTTCTGCTCGGCCATTTGCTTAGGGTTTCCGACCACCAACAATGAGGCATAATATGAAGCTCTCTTGGCCGGTCTAGAAATGGCGACCTCCCTCGGTCTTGCCCGCCTCACTGTTTTGAGTGATTCTCAATTAGTGGTGAACCAAATCAACGGTGAATACGAAGCCAAGGAACCCAAGCTGGTTAAGTACCTCAGCCTGGTGTGGGCCCGGCTGCAAGATTTTCGGGGAACTATACAACACATCCCCAGAACCAAAAACATCCAGGCCGACTCCTTGGCCAAACTCACGTCCAGCTCCGGAGCCGAACATATGGACGAGGTCAGCATTGGATATCATGCCTCATCAGCCCTGCAAATGGCAAAAGTTCGGGCAGCCGAACAATCAGAACCGCAAGGATGGATGCAGCCTATAATCCGATATCTTCAAAACGGCATTTTACCCGAGGACCGAGCCCAAGCGAGATCATTGCGAACTCAGTCCTCCCGGTTCACCATCGTGGATGGAACTTTATACAAAAGAGGATATTCGGTTCCATTGCTGAAATGTCTGTCCGAGTCAGAAGCAGAGTATGCCCTCAGAGAGGTGCACGAGGGTACATGCGGTAATCATTCCGGCGGCCAGGCATTGGCCTATAAATTGATCCGACAAGGATATTATTGGCCAAATCTTAAAAAAGATACCATCACGCTCATACGGAAGTGCGTCCGATGCCAAATCTTCGCTCTGCAGATCCGATCCCCGCCGGAAACCCTCATGTCCGTATATTTCCCTTTGCCATTCGCCAAGTGGGGGATCGACTTGATCGGCCCCTTACCTAAAGGATGGGGAGGAGTACAATATGCCATCGTCGCAGTCGATTATTTTACAAAATGAGCAGAGGCTGAGCCTATGGCGCGAACAACCGAGTAGAAAATAGTTGATTTTATATGGAAGTCACTCATCTTCCGGTTCGGAATCCCTCAATCTATTGTCTCTGATAATGCAAAACAATTTGACAACAAGAAGTTTCGGGCCTTCTGCGACGGCCTCCAAATACGAAATAACCTCTCTACACCATACTATCTGCAATCCAACGGACAAGTCGAGGCGGTCAACAAAATCCTAAAGCAGCATCTCAAGACACGCCTCGAAGAACTCAAAGGTTCCTGGCCCGAGGAACTCCCCAGAACCTTATGGGCTTACAGATCAACGCATCGGTCTGCCACCGGAGAAACGCCTTTCTCCTTGGATTTCGGCTCTGAAGCCGTCATCCCGGTGGAAATCGGAGCGCCTAGCTGATAGTTTGGCACCGCCACTAGAAGGGGGGTTGAATAGTGCGGTTAAGAGTATTGTACTCTTTTCGTGCGGAAGCAAAAATATCGGAGTAATAAAAGTGCGGAAAAGAAAGAACACAAGGAATTGTTCGAGAGGTTCGGCTATTAACGAAGCCTACGTCCCCTACCTAGTTTTATCGACTAGGACTTTTCTTAGAACTTGGAATTTGCACTTTCTAGTTTAGTGCCAACTTCTTACAACTTCTTGATTTCCGGGCTCAAGAACAACCTCACAAAAACACTATTGTTTTTCTAGGTACAAGATAACCAATACACAAAATAAGTGCGAGTAGAAACTCGGCTTTCACGATATATCGCTCTAAGATACAAGAATGAAGATTGGAAATTATAGAACAAATCTTCTCGTATCACAATCTAGAATAAGAATATCTCTCAGAATGTTTGCTTGATATTGCTTGAGTATGCTAGTAGGCTCAGAATTCTTGTGTGTCTTCAATCTCCATGAAGGTGGCTATTTATAGCCTTCTTGATCTCAACTTCCCGTTGGAACAGTATAAAGGATTACGTACGTTATATGCTGCGGATTACGTACGTTACGTATGTTACGTACGTTATATGATCCGAATAACGGCCGTAATGAAAGTGCCGAAACTGTCCAGTGAAATATGATGAAATGCGTTACGTACGTTATGAACCTCATGGTTACGTACGTAATATCCTGGTCAAAGATCCGTTGATTGAGACGACTTGTTGCAACGGCTAGTGGCTTTTCCAACGGTCAGAATAATTCAAGCTTTACGTACGTTATATGATCCCGGTTACGTACGTTACCTGTACAGAAAAACTTACGAAAATAGTGAATGTTATGTACGTTATAAGAGATGCGTTACGTACGTTAACTATAGAATGTTACGTACGTTAATGTGATATATTTTACGTACGTTAACTGAAGAGAAAGTATGTTTTAAGTAAATTTTGGTTTTAATAACACATCATCAAAACGATCTAAAAAATATTGTTCCAACAATCTCCCCCTTTTTGATGATGACAAAATTTACTTTATGTGAGTTTTTGAAAACATGATTTTAATAAAATTAAAAACTCCCCGAACACGAGCACGCAAAAATAATATGCTCCCCCTGAAAACGTGCACGGGTTATTTCAAAAGTTGATTTCAAAAACGAATACATATTATTCTCCACCTTTTTGTCATTAACAAAAAGTTGAGAAAACCTGCAAGAGACATCAATGATACGCATAATAATCAACATAAACCAAGTCAATGATAAAACGATAACCAAAATGATGCATAAAAAGATAGTCATTACAGGCAAAGTATAAACATGAAATGTTTGGTCTTTTAATAAACAGGAAACATCATCATTAGAAAGGATAGCCCGACTAGTCAAGGTCCGCATCCGGCGGTGTCGGCGGTATCCCAAAATGCGTGCAAATGTTCTTCACCATGATCTTGATGTCGCTCATGTCCTTCTCAAGCCTATCCATTCGAGAAGCCATCTGGGAAGAGGAGGATTCCGGACGAGGACGGGAGGAACCAAGCTATGATGACGGACGAGGTCTAGTATGTTCGAGCCCCCTCGATGTGATCCTCTCCTCCAGTCTCGGAAGAGTGCCCCCATCTATGAGCCGATCATCATCCTTAATATAAGCAAAGTATATCCATCCACGATTTCTCGTGCGGAGATACCTCATCGTCCGTAACGTCCCTTCGGTGACGAGGCTCCCCCTTGGAATCGGAACCCCGTGGACCCCAGACAGATCAACTCCAGCTTTCTCAAAAATTTCGGTTAAGATAGAACCAAAAGGCATTCCTGATTTTCTCTGTCGATCAACTTTTGCGTAGCTCTTTTTGTGGAAAATTTGCCCCTTTTCCACGAACCATTTTAGCACAATAGACGCGAAGTTGACTTGGTGATCCTTCCACACATGATAGATAATCTCCATATCGATATTCACAAGTCGAAGCTGAGCATTCACTTTAGGCATAAGACAACGAGTGATAGCATCATGAAGCAAACGAATGTTTATCCCAAAGTCATTGTTTTCAAACCGCCCGGAATGAACATTTAAAACGGCTTTGTCCGATAAGAAATCACGGACTTTCGACTCGTGAACACCATAGCTTTCATCATCGGACCAGTCGTTAAAGACTTCGTCCGTAGGAGCAAACTCTCCTTTGCATCGAAAACCCTCATTAGGGAGTCCAAAAGTCTCCGAAAGCTTCGCTTCATCAAAAGATATTGATTTACCACGCACAAGCGAGTTAACAACGGCAAGTCCGTCGGCATCATAAGTGACAAAAAAATTCGCATAAAACTCTTTTACACATTCCTCATAAATTGGTCGAGCAAGACTAACGAACCTATTGATCCCAAGCATATCGAAGAATTCTTCGATAGCAACACCAGCACTGTTCAGAGATTCAAAATCAAAGTGGTGACTCGGAGTTACCTCTTCGTCAATAAGGATTTTGTTGAAAACTTTCATGGCTTGAGCATTCCGAAATGATAGATCGCTGGAAGCCGTGGAGGATGTTTAGGAGGTTTCTCCTCTTCTCTTTTTGCCGGTTCTGGAAGCCATGAGGATTGAATCGGTCGAAAAGTGAAGTTTTGATGAAGATTTGATAGGGTTTTCCGGAACAGTTCGTCGTTAGTCGCTAGGGATTTGTAGGAAATGAACAGGGATCTGACGATGGGTTTATATATGTGATGGTCAACGATCGCTTACGTACGTTATATCCCTTTTATAACGTACGTAACGTAAAAACCTAAACTTTCTGGAGCAAAACCTGCGTTTCGTTACGTACGTAACGAACCAACTTGTAACGTACGTAAGGTCCTATTACGTACGTAATGTACTGCATATACCGTACGTAAGCAAGACCAAATGAATAGTCTTTTCCTTTCGATGATGTCCCGTTTTAAATGACCATTTAATGTGACTATGATGAGTATGCAATATTTAAAAATGATCAGCATGTCCCATTCCTAAATTTATGCGAATAAAGTTGAAAGCTTCTTCGGGTAATGGTTTTGTAAAAATATCCGCCAATTGTTCATTAGTACCAACAAATTGGAGACGAACATTCCCGTTTTGGACATGGTCACGAATAAAATGGTGACGAATTTCGATGTGCTTTGTCCTACTATGCAAAATGGGGTTTTTACTTAAATTAATGGCACTTGTATTGTCACAAAAAATAGGAGTATTTTTAAGTTCGATGCCATAATCAAGTAATTGATTTTTGATCCAAAGAACTTGTGCACATGCACTTCCCGCACCACATATTCTGCTTTCACCGTGGAAGTAGCGACACTAGTCCATTTCTTACTTCCCCATGAAATTAAACATGAACTCATAAAATGACAAGTTCGGTGGTGCTTTTTCTATCAATTTTACAACCACCGAAATCGGCATCGATATATGCAAAGAGTTGAAAATCAATCTTTGGAAGGATACCATAGGCCTAAACCAAGAAGATATTTTAAGTATCGAAAAATTCGTTTACATGCTATGAGATGAGATTCTTTAGGGTTAGCTTGAAAACGAGCACATAGACAGGTAGCAAACATTATATCGGGTCTAGATGCAGTTAAGTAAAGTAAGGATCCGATCATACCTCGATACTGTTTTTGGTCAACAGATTTACCTTTTTCATCTTTATCGAGTTTAAGAGTGGAAGACATAGGAGTGGATATTTCTTTGCAATCTTCCATCTTAAATTTCTTTAGAAGCTCATTGACGTACTTGAGTTGCTTAATTTGGAGTCCGAGAAAGTTTTTCAACTCTCCCATCATACTCATTTCGAACTCTCCCTTCATAAGATTTGAAAATTCCTTGGACAGAGTTTCGTTAGTTGCACCAAAAACAATATCGTCCACATAGATTTGACAAATTAACATATCATCATTTAAGACCTTAATAAACAGAGTATTATCAACATTACCTCTTTTATAACCATTTGAGATAAGAAAAGAGCTTAGACGATCATACCATGCTCTCGGAGCTTGCTTTAATCCATAGAGAGCTTTATGGAGCTTGTACACATGATCCGGATGATCATAGTCTTCAAAACCCGGAGGTTGCTTGACATAAACTTCCTCCTGGATGATTCCATTTAGGAACGCACTTTTTACATCCATTTGATGGAGTTTGATCTTCTTGTATGCGGCAAAGGCACAGAGAAGATGAATAGCTTCAAGACGAGCAACAGGAGCGAACGTCTCTTCATAGTCCAACCCTTCTTCTTGATTATAACCTTGGGCGACCAACCTCGATTTATTTTTAATAGGGAGACCATCATCATCGGTTTTGATTTTATGAACCCATTTGGTACCAATGATTGATTTGCCTACCGGTGTCGGAACTAATTCCCAAACTTTATTTCTTTCGAATTGGTTTAGCTCTTCTTGCATAGCAATAGCCCAATTCTCATCATTTATGGCCTCATCGATGTTCTTTGGTTCTGTAAGAGAAATAAATGCAATATTGTTAATACAATCATTTATATTTCTCCTAGTTCGTACACCTTCATCGATTTTTCCGAGAATTTGTTCCATCGGATGGTCTTTCACATTTGCCCAATCTTTAGGAAGGTTGTAAGTATTTTCCTCCTGTTTGT